>JAOCZM010000241.1:4957804-6197255 GCA_026122235.1 Vinca minor | reverse complement strand
TATTATTACATTATTTAAAAGTTTTAGCTTCCATTGAGAAAAAAACATAGATATTATTGCAAATTTGGCATTTAATTGACCTTTGGTATTAGAATTATCTCAATTATACATTTTATTCAATACTACCAATATAACTTTTGCATATGCTTAAGATACCTAAACTCCCCCCTCACCTCTTAGCTTTCACTTAGCAAGTGTCATTTTTCTATAGTTGAGGCTTAGCTAGATTGTTTTTCAAGAACTATTATTGGCTAACTAAGAGTAAACTAAGATATTATCAGTTATATGGTAAACTTTAAAGGGTAGGGTCACTAAGGTCTAGGCCAAGATAGTTCACTAAAGTTTAATGATCTTCATTTTTTGGTAAAGAAAATTTAAGATAGAATGAATATAAGAATTTCGTTTTTTTTTCTTTTAGTTTTAACATAAAAATAATTTAGCTATAAATTTAAGAGTGAAGTCTGATTCCATTTATCAAATGATTTACTTTGGCACTATTGTGAAATCTTAGAATTCTTTTAAATTTAATTAATATATTACTTTATGACTCGATGTTATTCATGGATTTACTAAAATTTTATCTTAATACATTCCTATACAAAATTTTGAATCAAATAACGCATATTTGGAGAGGATAATTTGTATAGAAATAAGAAAAATGGAAAGAAGGCCACAAAACCTTATCGTCCTAACCTAGAAAAATAAGAGAGACCAAAAAAGGAAAACAAATCGTGTCTTATTTATGTAAGGATACTCAAACTTTTCAAGAGGAAGTAAGTCCACGTTTAATTGGAATTTTCTATCTCTAAAGAAGTTCGATTAAGAAATTAAAAGATGAAACAATTAAGGCATGCCAAATTGAATCTTTATAATCACGTTCATCAATAAGATTTTATTAAAAACATGCAGTGGTTGAATAGAAGTCTTTACCAACAACACTAGGACTCTAGTTTTAAACCCTAAATCTAATACTTTCCTCCAAGATATTCATCAACCGCATTAGGGAACCGAAAAATTAAGTTAAATTTCTACTCATAATTTTCCTCCAGTTTAGTTTCTCTTAATTTCCCTCCAACGTGATTTCAGTGTTTCTTGAGTTCCCTCATAATTCTAAATCATAAATATCGTATTCCATCTTTTAGGAAATGTATCATCCTCTTTCGCTCTCACACACCAGAGTTCTTTTGAGTTGACACAATGATCTCATTCACTTATCTGGTTTTAGGACTATCTCGTTTTCAATCTCATATATCTTCTCATAATAATTCACTTTTTTTACAATTTTCTAAATACAATTTACCAACCAAAAAATAATTCAAATCCACTCTAAATTATTCATGAATCATGATGTTAAGCTCATATCAAGCTAAAAAACATTACTCATTTGACAAACTATATCTTTATCTATTTTCCTTTACCTTTTCTTTATTTGTATGTTAGCTGCACAACAACCACTTTGACCAGCCAAAGTTGTCCACTGACTCATGCATCACTGAATTTTTGGTTGCATATCTTTGTTAAGTGTTTTCATTTTGTTCCCACATTCCTTCGTTTTGTTTATAAAACCACGTGAATTTTATTGCATTGACTCAAATGAGCCAAAAGAATTAGAATGTGCTGCCTATAGCAACAAATCAGACTACATAACATGGAGGTAAGGCGTTCCCATCTTATCTAACTTAATTATACTTCTTATCTCGAATTAATAGTCAATTTGGTCATCAATGTTTTTGCGCTTAGCCAGTTTCATCATTTTTAGCAAAAGTTAGCATTTTTCATCCTCACAGATTTTACGGGCAGTCATTTTCATCCTTCCGTCCATAACTTTCAAAAAAATCGTTAAAAGTAGTGACGTGGCTTGACGGTGGAGAAGTTGTCTCTCTCATGCAAGGGTATTTTTGGAAACACAAAAAATATCTCACCCCTCCCCGCCGATCTTCATCGTCCACCACCACAGTCACCCCTCTCATACGCATCCCACTCGCCCCTACACATATCTTCCTTCTTCAATCATCCTCATTACCAACAATCACAGTCACCCCTCTCAGTTCATCCAATTGCTTTTTTGAAATACTTTTTAGTTAGTAATTCTATCAAAAACCCATTTCAATTTTGGTGGAGAAAAGCAATTGATTTAGCATCTCAATCTTGCAATGATATTCATTTACTGAGCTTCCATTGATTTTGTTTCCCATTTCTGTTAATTTTAGTTTCTGATAGTTTTTAGATTTTCTTGAAACTATAAGAAAAAAGAAGAAAAAAAAATTGGTTTCGGATCCGGGAAACGTTTTCAGATTTTTTGCTTTCATATACTCAATTTTGGATGGAGAGAGATGAAGGAAGGGTGAATTTTTGAGTTCTTGAAAAAAATAAGAATCAATTGTCCATTGATTCTGCCCTACCCATTGGTTCCGCCAGCAATTGCTTTCGAGAAGCCTTGTCGGAGCTGATTTCCTGGTAGCCTTGGTTGCTAATTGCTTCCGAGGAGCTTTTCCTCCAGTGGATTTCCTTGTTGTCTGCTTTGTTCTAGTCATTCCTTTTTTCTTTTTCTTTTTGGAATTTTTTTCAAGGGCTTTTGGAAATCTCTTAGAGATTGATTCAATGGGATTATGGTTTCCTTCTCAAGAATTAAACTTTAGAAACCAACTTTGGATTTATATTTCCTTCTAAATCTGCTTCTTTTGATAGAACGATTCTTGAAGAGAACAACTCGTTCTTCAAATTCATTCATCATTATCAAGATTTCTTGAGTTCCAATGAGAACCCATTTGTTAAATTAGGGGGGAAAAAAGGTAAAGAAAGTGCTTCGGAACCAATCTGGGGAAGAGGGATTCGGAGCAAGAGTTTGAATTTTAGTGATGAAGGGAGTAATGATTGGAAATGGAAGCCATTGATGATGGTGGTGGAGAGGAGTTGGAGGAGATAGTTGGGGATGATGGGATAATTTCATGGGTTTCCAGAAATACCCTTGGAAGAAAGAGGCAGATTCTCCCCGTTATGCCACATCACTACTTTTAACGATTTTTTTGAAAGTTATGGACGGAAGGATGAAAATGGCTGCCCGTAAAATCTTTGGGGATGAAAAATGCTAACTTTTGCTAAAAATGATGAAACTGGCTAAGCGCAAAAACATTGATGACCAAATTGGCTATTGATTCTTCTTATCTCCATAGGCAAATCACTAAATGAAGTATAGAAATTAGAAGATAACGAGGTACAAGCAACATTTCTCAAAGCATCAGCAACCTTGTTAATCTCTCTATAGATATGAGTAATTGTTCTATTCCCCAAAAGTAGTAGATCTTTTCGAAATAAATGATCAAGCTTCCACTTCGAAATATGACCCTTTGAGGCGGCTTGTGCAAGAACCGCGGAGTCCGTTTGTATTAGAAATGAAGAAAAGCCATGACTTACCACGAATGTCAATCCCGTATGAAGACCTTCCAACTCCGCTCTGATACTCGTTACCGCCGCACCAATATACACCGAGAATGTAACAACAAAACTACCATCAATTTCCCTAAGAACACCTCCAAGGCCAGTTAGACACGGATTTCCTTTGGAAGCACCGTCTATATTGAGAATATTACAACCCCTTCCTACCCCATCCAGCCAACGTAAGACCAGAGTATTCCTTTGGTGAAAAATCCCTCGACCTCGGGCAAGGGATGTCATCTTAGCATAAAAAAATGATTTGCGTGTAATCCCAAAACTGAGCTAAAATACTTGAATGTGAAGTTGTTTTCGCCTCATTAACCAACCGACAGCGCGCCCTCCATATCCAATGGTGAGTCTAGGAAACATTGGATTTCTTGGAAGCGTTTGAGCCGTGATGTTGAATGTAATGGTCTTGGTCTTAGCTCAGTGATGAACTTTTATGAGTCCCTTTCTTGGAAAATCTTGTGGAGGTTTCTGGTGGAGCATTCTCTATGGTCGGAATTCATGACTAGGAGGTATTGTGGACAATTACACCATGTGATGGAGATTAGTGCACAAATGAGTTGCTCACCATGTTGGTGGAGGATGCAATAAATAAAGTGAGATGTCGAGAAGTGGATTGGGGTGTTGGATCGGAATGGGGACTCTAGATTTTGGTATGAAAATTTTACTTTGGAAGGCAGCCTAAGGAGTGCTTTGTTAGCTCCCAATGATCAGTTACGACGGGTATACATTAAGGAGCTTTGTGACAACAATGGAGGGATACGGGGGCGGCCGATGGAGCATCTTCTGGCAGAACATATGGCTAGTCCACCAGATGTAGAGATAGATCTGAATATGGTTGTTGATCTGTTTTATCTGGATTGCTGATACATTTGGGAAATTCTCTTTCTTATCGGTTATGAAGCAGTTTACTCGAGAATGCATCTGGTTGAAGATTATACCTCTATCTATCTCTATTTTAATGCGGAAGGTGTTGAATAAATGTTTAACATTAGATTAGGATAAGAGGAGACTGGGAGTTCATATTGTTTCACAATGTGCTTGTCGCACTGATGTAGAAACTTATGATCATCATGTTTTTGTGACTTGTCCCTTGGCTCGGATTCTTTGGAAGAAGGCTACTAGAACCTGAATGCTACTTGGAAATCATAGGATTACCCATCTTAATGAAATGTTGCTTTATGGTGGTAGATGGATTATGTAAAGCATCATCCAACTTTGGTGTTATTTACTTGTTGTGTATAGAGTCACTCCACATTAAGTAACACCATCACTGGCACACAAGAATAATATAGTATATGCAAATTCATGGAATTAAGCACATAACGTATCAATATCAAACGACCCCCTATGCTCAAAATGTTCCTCTGCCAACCTTCAATCCTTACAGCAATGGAGTCCACAAGCCCTTGAAAATATTACACTTTGTCCCACCCGGGAAATAATGCACAACCGAGATACTTCATAGGGAATTCGCCCTCCAAATAACCTGTCTATCCTTGAATCACACCATGCTGAGCCACATTCGTCCTCGTAGAGGCATAAAATGAGCATTTTTCCACATTAACTCGTTGTCCTGAAATGGCCTCATATTTGCGCAAAATATCAATGAGAGTGGACAAGCTCTTATTTTGGCCATTAGTGAATATAATGATGTCATCGGGAAAAGAAAGATGAGAAACTACAACAGGCTGCTTGGGAATATAATAAGGCACAACTGCTCTTGATGAACAAAAGACATTTAGTCCTCTCGAAAAAACCTCGACAGCTATAATGAATAATAAAGGAGATATGGATCTCCTTGCTTAACTTCCCTTGTTGCATTGCAATAACCATGGGATATACCACATTAAAATCACCCCACCAACCAAGGAACATCATGAAGAGAGCCAAAGTTGTGTAGCTCCTACCATAATGTTGTATGTTGTGTGTAAGAGCATTTGGCATACACGAATGATCAATAAACAGGATTCCCAACATAATTATTCACTAAAACTATAATGACTTGCTCAGAATTACCCACAAATGAAATATCCAAATCCCCATTCCAAAACAACCATATCTTCCCCGAAGTATTCCCCACACCATAATCAAAACCCAATCGACAACTGTAAGCCCTAAGGGCGAACAAACTCGGTTTTTGATAATGGACAAACACTTGATGTTGTGTCTAATGTTTTATATCTTTGTGATAGAATATCGGAACTTATAATGGAAGCTCTAAATACTTCAATCAAGCCATGTTCAAGATTCAAAGTCATATTATTCAATGCTCATCTTTCAAGATTGAAGATTGAAGACTTAGGTTTGGTTAGATTAGCTTTGTCTTTATAAGTCGTTATCTTATAAGCTCTAACCAATGCTCTCATGAACATAAGTTCTACACTCAAGTCTTGCATGTTTTCATAAACACGTTTTCAAAAGGCTAAGTTTCAAAAGGATTCTTATTTCCAAAAGCCTTTGTTTTCAAGGTCTAAGTCCTTTAAAATGGTTTTCCAATTGTTCTTAGTTGTTACCTTTTGGGAAAACCTTTTAGACTTCAAAAGATTTCAAAACAAGTGAAAATCAACATCTCTCATACTCAGGAAGGTCGGTCAACCGAGCTCAAGGTCGGATCAACCGACCAGTTACAGAGAGTAGGGTTGATATACTTCGGTCGACCGAAGCTAGTGGACGGTCGACCGACCCTGTGCTCGGTCATCCGAGGTCTCAGTTCGGTCAACCGAACTCTGCGAGAACTAGCCGTTATTTTACCGTTGCAGAGTCATTTTTCAGCCCATTTTGAAATGTATAAAAGCTCTTTTGCTGAGAAATCTTTGGGGTGAGACACACAAACGAAAAAAGACTTGCACATACAATATACATTGATTTCTTATCAAGTCTAAACACTCACAAAGCAAATGCTCTTCATTTCTATGATCTAAATCATTCAATAGTGAGTTTTTCAAAAGCAAGACAAAGAGTGTGCATCTTATGTTCTAAAGAGCTTATCATTCTTGTACTTCAAAGGTAAATATCTTTCACTTAGAAGAGTGAACAACGCTTGATCTTTAACCATCTTATTCCCTTTCTTAGTGATAGGGTTATTCTTGTATAAGTCCTACTTTGTGTGGGCAAATTGAAAGTCCTACTTAGTGTGGGCAATTTACTCTTAGTGAGTTGTGTATTGTGGTTGTGTTGTAAAACTCTTAGTAAGTTAGCCACAAGTGTAAAAAGTTCTTCTTAGTGAAGTTGTTGAAAATCCTTGGGTGCGGCTCAAGGTAGTGGATGTAGATTCTAAGTGAATCGAACCACTATAAATCCTTTGTCTTGTGATTGGGTTTCATTTTTGCTTTTGTTCATCTTGCTCAAACTTACACTAGCATTGAATAGATTTGAAAAAGTTTCCAAGATTAGTTAAAACCCAACTCACCGCCCTCTTGTGTTTTACAACAACATACTAGGCAAATCATCAAAATTTAACATAGGTTCTTGAATAGAAATCAAGGAAATCCTATGTTCAAATTTAATTTGCCAAATCCTTGCAATCGACTTGTTATTTCCAATCCCCCCTAATATTCCAAATTATAATATTCATAATTAAACATAATAGATATGAGTAAAAAATTACCCTTCATAGGGTCAAATCCTTCGCTTTCCCAGCAAGCCTAGTGGACTTCCGAGAGGATATATGTTATTGTTTAGTGCAGGTCATTGGAGGTCATGCCTCTTGCTCCACATTATGTTTAGTGTATTGGGAGAAGTCAATAGTGATCTCCCCTGCAAGTTCATTACGCAGATCAGCCTGCTCCATTTCCAACTCCAAAATCGGCATACAAATCCTGGAGGCAAAGTCAGCGAACTCCCTCGAAGTGGCCCGTCGTCTTTCCTCCGAAACTGGCTCCGATTCCCCTAAAGCAGCCGATCTTACTTGTCTCGCCACTACTGGCGTCGAAGGGACCCAAATTTACTCCAAAATCATCTTTTCCCACCACATGGGGTCATGGATAGCAATCAAGTCGGGCAAAGAAGATGGTCGGATTCCCTCATCACCCGCACACTGGGCCACATTCACATCAGGTAAGCATGTTTGCAACCGTTAATAGTATCCTGATCAATCCCAGTGCATGAGTCCGCAATTACCCCTGTATCAACAATACCTATTTCTTCCAATTGTTCGTACATTGCTAGGTCATTCACAGAGTCAATAGAAATATCACCTATAGTCGGGTCAACCATACCCGTATCAGTAACTTCCGGGTCACGGGTTACCAAATTGTCAGTAGCCTATGTGTCCTTATTACCATGCACCATAATTGCTGGCATAATTACAGCATCGATCTTACCTAAGCCCGATCCATATGTTTAACCTCGGGTCAATAAAATTGGATCTTTGGAAGCTTGCGTTCTGATCCTCTCAAACACACAAACCATCTTTCCTTTCTCTGATGCCTCATTCCCCTTATTCACCGTCGATGCTCGTTCGTGGCTTTCTAGGGATAGTGTTGTCCTGTCTAGGCGGGGGTGGTTTCCCTCTTAAACATTGATTATTTGAATGTCCCAATACCATACAACTGGTACAATAATTTGGGAGATCACCGTAGGCTATAGATTGTAAGAAACCCTTCTCAGTTTTTGTGTGTCGAATCCATATTTGGTTTGTAATTCTTTAAACAAATCAAATTCAACGCAAACTTGAGAAATACTAGGTTGCGTCAAATTCGTCGTCGCTTCATCCAATGCTAATGGTTCCTCATGCACGCTAAAATCGAACGTCCATTTGAAAACCCGCATCCAAAGACTGTAGAATTTCCATTGTCCCCGAAGCCAAAATCGACTGTAATCTTCTTCTTGTTCATATCCGATGATGGTATGATTGCTATTAATCCATCCTACCCAAAATCCTCCTTAGAACCCGACCAAGATCCTTCTTGAAGAGTTCCAAAGGAGGACATCAGCGTTGCAACTTCCCGACGCAAGCCAGGAACCACGGTGCTTCAAGAACCGGATGTTTGTCTTCTTCTATAGTCAAACTTAGCTCTCCCTTGAAAGTGTCAATAGCTATGATCGGTAAATTCAATGATGTCTTGTTAAGTTCCTTGGATTGGAGAATGATATCCGCAAAGCATTTCTTATTCCAAGCCCCGCCCCCACCAAATGATGGGGGAGCAGCAGCCATGCTGGCGGCGACTCTAGGTCTCTTGAAATTTACAAAAGTTTAGAGAGAAATCGCGTTTTTTTCTTTCTAAAAATCCCACATTGCTTCATTGCTTAGCCATCCTTCTTGCTATCTCTGTCTCTGGATCCCTATCTTGTTTCTTTTCTTCTTGAATTTCTAATCCCCTGTATTCACTAATTTATATTTTCTTTCAGAATCATGTGTGCTTTTGGAGGTTACCTGCTGGCTGAAGAGTCTCAAGCTATAGTGGTTCCTAATCTCGTATGTTGAACACAATATGGTTATGAAAAAGAGATCCTTGACAACCTCGTATATTGAAAAAAAAAACTCTGTTTGCTATGGTTGAGGTGTCTCAAGCTATAGAGGTTCCTAATAAAAAAATTCAACCATATAGCTGGGTCAAGAGGACAAGTTGCTTCCATAGGTTATGTGATCTTCAAACTGATATAATTATACATTTCCATTTTCTACGTTATATTAATTTCTTTATTTTTTAAAGGAAATGAAAATCCTAGAAGGCAGGGACGGGGACCAACCATTAATGCGAAACTCACCAAGAAGAAAGCGAATGGGAAAAACTAGATATTCAATTCCCCTCATCCATACTATAAGGTATGTGGTAAGCAAGCCAAGCTCTTCAAGTCAGAAGTCACTATATGCATTCGAAAACATGCTCCATTTAGTGTTGCTATCATGGAAAGATATATCCAAT
The DNA here is from genome assembly GCA_026122235.1 of Vinca minor. Classification (NCBI taxonomy): domain Eukaryota; kingdom Viridiplantae; phylum Streptophyta; class Magnoliopsida; order Gentianales; family Apocynaceae; genus Vinca; species Vinca minor. The sequence goes on along the minus strand of JAOCZM010000241.1, from coordinate 6,187,944 downwards.
GATGATATCAAAACAATGTGGCCATTTTTAAACGTGTGAATTTCTTTTCAAACAAACCATGCAACTCATTCGGTATGAATTGGATGGTTTGTTGTAGATTCTAGAAATGTAAATTTGTTTGTAGAGGAAATGTGAACCTGTTGACTAGTCAGATGATGAATTGAGATTCTGTATTTTTGATGATGACAAATCCTCTATATATGGCCTTTAACTATTTTCATTATTCTATAAATAGCACTAACTTTAATTATTTTTTCAAATGGTAATTTATTGATTAAGGACCCAAAAAATGTCCACCCTATATAAATATATGGTTCCTTACATAGTACGAATCTACCGCATTCTAGTATATGGTGTGCCCAGCCTATCTAAATTACATAAATCCCAAATTTCGGGCGGGAGAGACAAAATAATGAAATGTAAAAGGGAGCTTTGTATCATATGCTAGATTCACGAGTGCATCCACTACCTTGTTCACTTCACGATATATATGTGTCGCCACAGCCGCCCCAAGCCTTGTAAGTACCTATTAAAATATTATATCAAGGGAACATGGGTTTATTAAGCGCTTTGCAAGAAAATTCGAAATGAATGTTAAGTCGATTTGAACGGTAATAGAAGTGTGACCCTTTGAATGAGCCAAAGGACAGCCCCTATAGAACAGCTTGCAGCTCGGCTCTTGTATTGGTCAAGTCGTCACGAATATATTCAGCGAATGCCGCGATAAAACGACCATCCCAAATCCTAACACTCCCCCAATATTCGCAATACCTGGATTACCTCTTTATGCCCCCAATCAATGTTAAGAATTATTTGACCACGTTCAATACCCCTCCACTTCAATTCAATTGTCCGCCGAGGAGCATTATTTCCTCTACCCAAGCCACTCTAAGTCTGCATCGGCTTAAGACATTCCACAAATGCATAAAGAGCCCCTGGGCCATTAAGGTTGCTCCCTCATAAACAAAGCTGCGTCTCGCTTTCCATAGAACCCAACACACATAGCACGAGATTACCACCCGCATATAATGATTTTTTGTAGTTCCATTATGCCATCAATGCATCAACATTCCATGTATTGTCCAAATTCTCTGAAAATCCAATGCCACTCCAACCTTGCTTGCCGCAAAATACCACATAGACGAGGCCAGTTTACAATGGACAAAAAGAGTGTCATAGCCATTTTGACCCTTCAGGCATGCACACCTCGACATCCTCCTCCACAACCATCATCCGTCGCCAAGTTGGGGAACAACCCAATAAAATATTACTCTTCTTAACATTCTCAACATGGAAACAATATTTGCTAGTTAGGATAAGCGACCACAGATTTTCCACCAAGCGAAATCTCCACACATTTTACAAGAGAAATAAATTTAGTAGTGTGATAATGATACCATCCCTAGGTCGTTGCATTCCGCATCTCGACACACACTCTTCCACGGCAGCCACTTCTTCCGGTCATGGCCCTCTACTTGCCCCCATACAAATAAGGAGAACAAGCGCTCTATCGTTATATAAACAGGTTCGACATATTGGAAACAGCTAAAAGATGCAAGGTCATCGAGCCAAGAACCTGATGGATCAATATCATCCTCCCCTCCCCCATGTTGAGTAGTTTATGTTTCCAACCTTCAATATACGGGCCAAGATTGCATCCACCAAACCTTGGTAATATTGTACCTTTGCACGTCCTAGGAAAAGTGGGCAGCCAAGATACTTCATTGGGAATTCCCCCTCAATAAAGTCGGTCACACTCTTGATTATTCCACGATGGATCACTTTAGACATTAACGAGGCATAATATGAGCTCTTGCTCACATTTATCCTTTGGCCCGACACTTGCTCATATTGTTTTAAGAACATCATAAATCGTTACAAGCTTTTTTTGGTTCCATTTCTGAAGATTATAATGTCATCCGCAAAAGATAAATGTGAGACCATGGTAGGCTGTCGCGGAACATGATAAGAAGCAACTCTTCCAAAACTACATAATGCATTTAATCCTCGCGAGATCACCTCCCAATATAAATAGAATGGGCGATATGGATCACCTTGCTTGACTCGCCTCATAGCATTGCAATAGCCATATAATGAGCCATTTATTTAGACCGAAAAACTAATTAGACTTCAAAGAATTATGAACCAAGTGTACAAAGTGGCAACCTAAAACCAAACCGCATGAGAACATCCAACAGAAAAGTATGTGAGACCCTATCAAACTCTTTTCATCATTCCTAACTTTAAAATTAGATTTCTCCTACGTACCCGCATATTGATCGAGTAAACCAACTCCATTTCTAATAAACCATTGTCTGTTATCGATACCGTTTGTTTAGGACTTATTAATCTTGGGAGAATTTTCTCCAATCTCAATGCCATGACCTTGGAAATAATTTTGTGAGTAAAGTTACAAAGTGATATAGGACGAAACGCACCAGAAAGTGCGCTAGGCTTGAGACTTTAGGTAGAAGTACAATGAGTCGGGATTTGTAGTCTGGCCCAAAAGTCACAAACTGTTTGCAACACATCCCCCCTAACAATGTTCCAACAGTCTTAAAAAAGCCCCCTTAATAAGCCATCTAGGCCCCAAGCACTCTGCTTATCCAAAGAGAAACTGTTGTCCAAACCTCCATTAAAGTTGGTTGAGCCGAGACGCAAACATTTTCCTCAACCGAGACCAAATGTGGAATTGTATCAAGAAAATCTTATGTGTGGTGAGGAGAAGGATCCAGTGTGTATAGTGCTTCATAATACCATATTTCTTTATCCCCAATATCTTTCTCGATGGCCAGCCAATCCCTGAACTATTTTGCAAAATAGAGATAAACATTCTACTCCTTTTGTATTTGCACAAAGTGTGAAAGTACTTTGTGTTCGCCTCCCCTCCTTCAGCCATTTAATACGTTATGTTTGGTGCCAAAAAAAATTCTTTACCTCTAAATAAAACTTGTAAGTCCCTCTAGCCTTATCCAGGACTTCCTCGGCATGAGTAGAAGGATCTATATCAAATACCGCCTCAGCATACTTAACCTTGCTCCCGGCTTCTTTGAGACGGGAGTGCACTTACCAAACTTTTGAACATTCCGAGCTCTGAGAGTGTGTTTTAATTAATTTAATTTCCCCATCAAACCCATTATTCAATTACCTGGACAATATCTTCCCCAACACTCAGCCCTTGATAGATTTCCACCATTCCCTTGCGACAATCACCGGCCTCGCCTTTGGCCCAAAAAAGGTTTCCGAACAAGCATCTTGGTCCACATTAACCACATCACCCGACTTAAGAAATAAATTTCGAGTCATCTAGTCCACCAAGGCTATTTGGGCAGAGTTGTTTCCATCCTTCAGGCCGAATGGATATATCATCCATTGCCCTCACCTCCTCTCCTATCATCCGATCTTCGTTTTCATCCTGACTGATGACTGAATCACTACACGACTCATCACTACCCTTCATCGCCATGGATTGATTAATCGAAACCCTAGCCTCTTCTAAGGCCTCCTCCCTTTTAGCAATCTGTCCTGAGGAAACTTCTTGATTTTCTCATTTTTCTTGATGATCTTGATTTCCTTTTTCCACAATCACAGTCCGACATTGACCATGACTGCTTCCCATAGCCCTCTTCCATTTTTCCATCTCCCCCTCTAATGGATTTATCAATGATGAACAAGTCCTCATTAAAATAGGATTAGGAGTCTTGGTCGTCTTCTCTATCATAATAGTTGGCTCCATATTTTTCATGTTAGTATCCCCCTTTTCATTCATCGATGATGGAAAGCTCAAAATATTTCCATATTTAAGAACTCTATGTTGCTCCATTGTATGGTCTCGTTTTAGGATGTTCTTATGCATGACATCAGCCCCACAAGGTCGTGGCATCAGCCCTCACAACCCTTAAGTTACAATCTATATTTTCATGGCCGATCTTCCAACAATTAGAGTAATAACCCAGCAGGTGTTCATACTCAATTGGCTGCCGAAATCCCTTACCAGAACGAGCATGAGCGATCCAAATCCGCTTGCACAACAGTTTCAATAAATCTACCTCAATAAAACTCGCGCCACACTTAGCCGAGTGAAATAGTCGTAGGCTCATCCATAACGAGTGGGGTTCCCGCAAATTGCGCCATTGAGAAAAAATAGGATTTGTTAAATAGTTGTATAAGCATCCCTTCGAAGCACTTCTATACCGGTAAAATCAAAGATTCGACTGTCGGATCGAAATAAAAAGTCCATTTAAAGCCCTCATGTGATTTCCACCAAATGTCCAAGCACCCTTACACAAAATACAAAATTAGTCATCTTCGTTATCGAATCGGATTATCAAATGAAGTGAATCAACCCACCTAATCCCAAAGGATCCCTTAAACTGTAATCTTTGAAAATACTTTCTCAGATTATCGAGCAAGGGACCGTGCGTACTACAATTCCTTACGAGAGCATGGGTTTTCAAGTTCATTCTCTTCAAAAAAAAAAAAAAAAAGTAATGGTTCTCCTTTGAATGTCGAAAATTCCATTATCGGCAGTGTTACCTTCGACAAAGAGGCCGAGACAAGGTCCGTGACGGACTTTTTTGGCCAACACACACCCCCTCCCCCCACCCCGCCGATGGCGACGACAGCGGCTTCTAGTTTTAGGGTGAGCATAGGAGAGGGTTATAGAGAGAGTTTTTTCACTAACATTAATTTAAGCTATAAATAGAATGACAATTTTATAGGGCTGCTATTTTTGTCAAATTAGTGATTTCGTCCACTTTTCGTGCCAAACTATCAAGTGACACGCACAAGTCATCGTCATTAAGGGCAAAATAGTCATTTTTTCTTTCTTCCCCATCTTCTTCAATAAAACCCTAAATTCTCCTCCCATTTGAATGGCCAAAATCATACTCATTCTCAAAAAGTGTTCCGAAAGACCAATTTTCTTTTTCAAAAATCAAGAATTAAAATTGAACAAGAAAAGCCAAATCCACGTATATATAGTCCATCATGAGTGAAAAACCCAAGAGGGGGGGTGAATTGGGTTTTAACTAAACTTGCTAACTTTTTCGAATCTTTGCAAAGCTAATGGAAGTTTGAGCAAGAAGAGTAAAAGCAATGCAAAACCCAATCAACAAGACAAAGGATTTAGAGTGGTTCGATTCACTTAGAATCTACGTCCACTACCTTGAGCCGCACCCAAGGATTTCAACAACTTCACTAAGAAGACTTTTTACAAATGTGGCTAACTCACTAAGAGTTTTACAAACACAACCACAATACAAAAGCTCACTAAGAACTTGCCCACACTAAGTAGGACTTTTACAACAATTACCCAATCACAAAGAAAGGGAGAAATGAATGTTTAATACAAAGAATATTCACTCTTCTAAGTGAAAGATTAATACCTTTGAAGCACAAACAATTTAGCTCTTGAACATATGAAGTCCACTCTTTGTCTTGCTTTTGAAAGAATACTCTTGAATGCTTTAGATCATAAGGATGAAGAGTATTTTGCTTTGAAAGTATTTAGACTTGATAAGATATCAATGTTTTATGTTTGTCAAAAGTCTTGGAATGTTTCTCTAGCTTTGGAGTATATATACATTTCAAATTTGGCTGAAAAACGACTTTTTAACGGTCAGAAAACGGCTAGTTCAAAACAGAGTTCGGTTGACCGAAACTGAACTTCGGATCCACTTGGCCTAGGTCGGTCGACCGACTAGTCACTAAGGTCGACCGAACTCCTCAAAGGTCGACCGAACTATTTATGTAATGCTCTCAGTTTCTCAACTGTTCAACCGAACTTGAGCTCGGTTGACCGAACTTCCAAAGTGATTTTTCACACGTTTTGAAATCTTTTGAAGTCTTTTAAAGTCTAAAAAGGTTTTCCTAAAATGTAACAAGTAAGAACACTTGGAAAACTTTTCTAAAAGACTTATCTATGAAATCAAAGGCTTTTTGGATAAGAACACATGTAAAGATCATTTTGAAACTTAAGCCTTTTGAAAACGTGTTTATGAAAACATGCAAGACTAGAGTGTAGAGCTTATGTTCATGAGAGCTTTGGTTAGAGCTATATAAGATAAACGACTAATAACGACAAAGCTAATCTAACCAAACCTAAGTCTTCAATCTTCAATCTTGAAAGATGAGCCTTGTATATCTTTGAATCTTGATATCAATGGCTTTCAATGGCTTGATTGAAGTACTTAGAGCTTCCATAAAGAGTTCCGATATTCTATCACAAATATTAAGATCATTAGACACAACATTAAAAGTTTGTCCAATATCAAAAACTGAGTTTGTTCGCCCTTAGGGCTTACAATCTTGATTTCCTTTTTCCACAATCACAGTCCGACATTGACCATGACTGCTTCCCATAGCCCTCTTCCATTTTTCCATCTCCCCCTCTAATGGATTTATCAATGATGAACAAGTCCTCATTAAAATAGGATTAGGAGTCTTGGTCGTCTTCTCTATCATAATAGTTGGCTCCATATTTTTCATGTTAGTATCCCCCTTTTCATTCATCGATGATGGAAAGCTCAAAATATTTCCATATTTAAGAACTCTACGTTGCTCCATTGTATGGTCTCGTTTCAGGATGTTCTTATGCATGACATCAGCCCACAAGGTCGTGGCATCAGCCCTCACAACCCTTAAGTTACAATCTATATTTTCATGGCCGATCTTCCAAAAATTAGAGTAATAACCCGGCAGGTGTTCATACTCAATTGGCTGCCGAAATCCCTTACCAGAACGAGCATGAGCGATCCAAATCCGCTTGCACAACAGTTTCAATAAATCTACCTCAATAAAACTCGCGCCACACTTAGCCGAGTGAAATAGTCGTAGGCTCATCCATAACGAGTGGGGTTCCCGCAAATTGCGCCATTGAGAAAAAATAGGATTTGTTAAATAGTTGTATAAGCATCCCTTCGAAGCACTTCTATACCGGTAAAATCAAAGATTCGACTGTCGGATCGAAATAAAAAGTCCATTTAAAGCCCTCATGTGATTTCCACCAAATGTCCAAGCACCCTTACACAAAATACAAAATTAGTCATCTTCGTTATCGAATCGGATTATCAAATGAAGTGAATCAACCCACCTAATCCCAAAGGATCCCTTAAACTGTAATCTTTGAAAATACTTTCTCAGATTATCGAGCAAGGGACCGTGCGTACTACAATTCCTTACGAGAGCATGGGTTTTCAAGTTCATTCTCTTCAGTAATGGTTCTCCTTTGAATGTCGAAAATTCCATTATCGGCAGTGTTACCTTCGACAAAGAGGCCGAGACAAGGTCCGTGACGGACTTTTTTGGCCAACACACACCCCCTCCCCCCACCCCGCCGATGGCGACGACAGCGGCTTCTAGTTTTAGGGTGAGCATAGGAGAGGGTTATAGAGAGAGTTTTTTCACTAACATTAATTTAAGCTATAAATAGAATGACAATTTTATAGGGCTGCTATTTTTGTCAAATTAGTGATTTCGTCAACTTTTCGTGCCAAACTATCAAGTGACACGCACAAGCCATCGTCATTAAGGGCAAAATAGTCATTTTTTCTTTCTTCCCCATCTTCTTCAATAAAACCCTAAATTCTCCTCCCATTTGAATGGCCAAAATCATACTCATTCTCAAAAAGTGTTCCAAAAGGCCAATTTTCTTTTTCAAAAATCAAGAATTAAAATTGAACAAGAAAAGCCAAATCCACGTATATATAGTCCATCATGAGTGAAAAACCCAAGAGGGGGGGTGAATTGGGTTTTAACTAAACTTGCTAACTTTTTCGAATCTTTGCAAAGCTAATGGAAGTTTGAGCAAGAAGAGTAAAAGCAATGCAAAACCCAATCAACAAGACAAAGGATTTAGAGTGGTTCGATTCACTTAGAATCTACGTCACTACCTTGAGCCGCACCCAAGGATTTCAACAACTTCACTAAGAAGACTTTTTACAAATGTGGCTAACTCACTAAGAGTTTTACAAACACAACCACAATACAAAAGCTCACTAAGAACTTGCCCACACTAAGTAGGACTTTTACAACAATTACCCAATCACAAAGAAAGGGAGAAATGAATGTTTAATACAAAGAATATTCACTCTTCTAAGTGAAAGATTAATACCTTTGAAGCACAAACAATTTAGCTCTTGAACATATGAAGTCCACTCTTTGTCTTGCTTTTGAAAGAATACTCTTGAATGCTTTAGATCATAAGGATGAAGAGTATTTTGCTTTGAAAGTATTTAGACTTGATAAGATATCAATGTTTTATGTTTGTCAAAAGTCTTGGAATGTTTCTCTAGCTTTGGAGTATATATACATTTCAAATTTGGCTGAAAAACGACTTTTTAACGGTCAGAAAACGGCTAGTTCAAAACAGAGTTCGGTTGACCGAAACTGAACTTCGGATCCACTTGGCCTAGGTCGGTCGACCGACTAGTCACTAAGGTCGACCGAACTCCTCAAAGGTCGACCGAACTATTTATGTAATGCTCTCAGTTTCTCAATGTTCAACCGAACTTGAGCTCGGTTGACCGAACTTCCAAAGTGATTTTTCACACGTTTTGAAATCTTTTGAAGTCTTTTAAAGTCTAAAAAGGTTTTCCTAAAATGTAACAAGTAAGAACACTTGGAAAACTTTTCTAAAAGACTTATCTATGAAATCAAAGGCTTTTTGGATAAGAACACATGTAAAGATCATTTTGAAACTTAAGCCTTTTGAAAACGTGTTTATGAAAACATGCAAGACTAGAGTGTAGAGCTTATGTTCATGAGAGCTTTGGTTAGAGCTATATAAGATAAACGACTAATAACGACAAAGCTAATCTAACCAAACCTAAGTCTTCAATCTTCAATCTTGAAAGATGAGCCTTGTATATCTTTGAATCTTGATATCAATGGCTTTCAATGGCTTGATTGAAGTACTTAGAGCTTCCATAAAGAGTTCCGATATTCTATCACAAATATTAAGATCATTAGACACAACATTAAAAGTTTGTCCAATATCAAAAACTTAGTTTGTTCGCCCTTAGGGCTTACAATCTCCCCCTTTTTGATTATGACAAACTTTTATGTAATAAGATAGAATATGGACAAAATTAAGAACAAGGAAGCATGAGGAAGCATGGCAAAAAGATCTTAGAACAAGTAAGAGCAAAGACTAGTGCTTTCAAGATAAAACCAAAGAAGACTAAAGCACTAGCATGATAACTTCTTTTGCCAAATGCATCTAGGGACTCTTAGAAGAGCCCTATTTCCCAACCAACCTCCTTTCCTCCTTCCTTCCATTTAATATGTTTTGAGACAAAAGATATATAAAAAACTCCCCCTCAAAACATGCCGGAAAGGATAAAAAACATGATTAATACACAAAGATTAATACACATTTTAGCAAGATTAATACACATTTTTCTCCCCCTTTGGCATAATCAAAAAGACTTCAAACTCCTTAGAAATAAGGGTGCACTTGCAAAAACAGACAGTTCATAGCACAAACAAAGTTAATACACCAATTTTCTGAAGAATGATCTTTTTCTGAAGAATAGTATGTCAAGTAGAAAGTAGATAAACTGAGGCTCTTTCGAATTCTTGAGTGAATTAGGATGTTCTGAACAACGTGTCAATGAAAAATGTTAACAAAATTCAAAATAACCAACTTTTCAATAGAAATAACCAACATTTTAATCGAAATAACAAAAAATCAGAGAAGCTAGAGGGATTCTAGAATTAAAACCTTGAGAATTCATAAAAGCATAATAAATTGAAACTCGGATAAAGATAAATACCCCGTAGGTTGACTGATACAAGCACAGAAAATTGTGGTTGTTGATTGGAGATGGCGACACAACTCAACCGAACTATGATGTGTGAGAGAGAAAGAGGAGGATACATTTCCCAATAAAGAAATAACATATATAGGGTTTAGAATTATGAGGGAACTCAAAAAACAATGAAATCACGTTGGAGGGAACTCAAAAAACAATGAAATCAGGTCGGGGGAATTAAGATAAACTAAATTGGAGGGAAAATATGAGTAAAAATTTCAACTTTATTTTCGGTTCCCCTACTGCAGCTGATGAATATGTTGGAGGGAAGTAGTAGATTTAGGGTTTAAAACTAGAGACCTAGTGTTTTCGGTAAAGATATATTCAGCCACCATCAAATCACCTTGACGTGATCACAATAATGATCTAATTTGGCATCCGTTAATTCTTTGATATTTATTTCCTAATTGAACTTCTTTAGAGAAAGAAAATTCCATTTAAACATGGACTTACTTTTTCTTGAAAAGCCTGATTATCCTTACGTGACTAAGGCTTGATTTTTTTGCCTTTTTCTTTTCTTTTTTCTTCCTTTTCCAGTGTAGGTCGATGAGCTTTCTTAGCCTTCTTTTCTTATTTCTATACAAATAATCCTCTCAAAATATGAGTTCTTTGATTCAAAATTTTGTATAGAACTGTATTAAAATAAAATTTCAGTAAAGCCTTAAATAACACGGCGTCAAAAAATAATATATTAATTAAATTTAAAAGAAACTCCTAAGATTTCACCATTGAACAAGAGTAAATCATTTTTAAAATGGAATCCGACTTCACTCTTAAATTTACAACTAAATTATGTTCAAACTAAGTGAAAATGGTGAAATTCTTATATTGGTTTCATATAAAATTTAATTTTGTCTAAATTCTCTGCCCAAAACATGAAGATCATTCTGCTTTAGTTAGCTATCTAGGCCTAGAACTTAGTAAACCTTTAAATTTTACCATCTAACTGATAATATCTTAGTTTAACTCTTAGTTAACCAATGATAGTTCATGAAAATCAATCTAGCTAGGCCTCAACTATTGAAAAATGACACTTGTTTGTTTAGTGAAAGATAAGAGGAGGTGGGAGTTTAGGCATCTTAAGCTTTTACAAAAGTTATACTAGTAGTATTGAAGAGAATGTATAATGGACAGAATTATAATACCAAGAGTCAATGAAATGCCACATTAGCATTAATGTCTATGCTTTTTTCAATAGAAGCTCAAGTTTTCAATAATGCGATAGTAATGCTTACAAGTATAGTAATGCCTAATTTCTGTTTTCATTAATGCGATCAACTATTTTACTTATATTTTAACAAACACCTTTTATTGAGTACTTTTGGATAGGACAGACTCAAAGTATGAGAATGGAGTAAATGAATTTCTTGATTTTACATTTAGCCAACTCGATGAAGGAAGAGCTGCTCGTTGTCCATGTAAAAAGTGCCATAACAATTTGTTTTGGTCACGACAATCAATTCATCAACATCTAATGTTAAATGGGATAAACAGAAACTACAAGCAGTGGTACCATCATGGAGAGGTTTTACAATGCTATTCTGATAGTGATGATGATGGTGATGATGCTAATCAGAGCGATAAAAGTGAAAATGATGACGGGATGCGTGATATGTTACGTGATCTTCAACGTGGTAAAGTAGAACATGTTGACGATTTTGAAACTCTAAATGAAGAGGGCGACCATGATCCTATAAGAGATATACCTACCGGCCCAAATAAAGAAGCTGCTAAGTTTTATAGATTGTTGCAAGAAATGGAGCAAAAGTTATATCATGGTTGTGAGGAGTCCTCCATATTAGCATTCATTGTTGAGGTATTGAATTGGAAATGTCTTTACGGGATTAGTGCAAATGCAGTTGATGGAGTGCTTCGGATAATGAAAAAATGGATTCCTAAAGATAACAAAGTCCCTAACTCGTATAATGATTGTAAAAAAGTTACTCGAGATTTAGGGCTTTCATATGAAAAGATAGATGCTTGTGTGAATGATTGCATACTTTACAGAAAGAAATATGAGAGTATTGAATCTTGTCCAACTTGTGGTGAATCTAGATGGAAGAACGGTGGGAAAATGAGAAATGTGAAAAATTCCGCAAAAAGTCTTGCGATATTTTCCATTAGCTCCCCGCTTGCAAAGATTGTACATGGCATACGATATTGCTAAGGATATGAGGTGGCATAAGGGAAAATCAATTAATAATGAGTCTATGAGACACCCGGTAGATTCACCAACTTGGAAACATTTTGATGCAGTGCACCCTTCTTTTGTGGCGGACCCGCGTAATGTTAGGCTTGGATTATCAAGTGATGGGTTTAACCCGTTTGGAAATATGAGCACTTCTTATAGTGTATGGCCAGTTGTGTTAGTCCCGTATAACCTTCCACCATGGCTTTGTATGAAGGACCCTTATTTTATGATGTCACTCCTTATTCCTGGTCCAAAAGCTCCTGGAAATGATATCGATGTATATTTAGAGCCGTTGATCGATGAATTGAATTGTCTATGGCAGACAAGTGTTGAGACATATGATGCATTTTCGGAGAGTAACTTTCAGTTACATGCAGCTCTTTTATGGACCATAAATGATTTCCCAGCCTATGGTAATTTATCAGGATGGAGTACCAAAGGTAAGTTAGCATGCCCTACTTGCAATTTTGAGACATCTTCTCGCAGGCTTCAGAATGGACATAAAACATGTTATCTTGGTCATCGCCGGATTTTACCAGTGAATCATTCTTGGAGAAAAAATGCTAAAGCATTCGATGGTACCAAAGAAAATGGAAATGCACCGAAACCACTATCAGGAGATGACATTGTTGAACAATACAATCAATTTTCTCAGGTAAACTTTGAATAATGTTTTCGTAATTTATGTCTTTTTTGTTGATTTTTTACTATATTATTTTTATTAAACAGGTTAAGTTCGGTAAGAAAACCAGAAAAAGGAAGCGAGGAGATGTTTCACTGATTGGAAATTGGAGAAAGAAGAGTATTTTTTTCCAACTCCCATATTGGAAAAGTCTTAAGTTGCGACATAATTTGGATGTCATGCATATTGAGAAAAATGTGTGTGATAATATAATTGGAACTTTACTAAACATTGAGGGGAAAACAAAAGATACAATAAATACTCGTTTTGATCTACAAGCTATGGGCATACGTCCTGAACTTCATGCAACTTCTAAAGGTGATGGGAGGTATGTGTTTCCCCCTGCATGTTATACGTTGTCAAAAGATGAGAAACGAGTATTTTGTCAGTTTTTAAATGAATTAAAAGTTCCAAACGGCTATTGTTCTAATATTTCTCGATGTGTGAATATTGCTGAATCTAAGGTTTTTGGCATGAAATGTCATGAATGTCATGTGTTTTTACATCGATATCTCCCCCTTGCTATACGTGGATTGCTAAGTAAAGAAGTGTGTGTAGGATTGCTTGAGTTATGTTCTTATTTGAGGGAGTTATGTGCTAAAGTTCTGCATTTAGATGACTTGGAAAGACTTGAAAAATCAATTCCACTTACACTTTGCAAGTTAGAGAAGATATTTCCTCCTGCATTCTTTGACGTAATGGTTCACCTAACTATTCATCTTGCGAGCGAGGCTAAACTTGGTGGACCAGTACAGTTTCGATGGATGTATCCTATAGAGAGATATTTACGTAGGCTTAAATCCTATGTGGAAAATAAGGCACGTCCAGAAGGTTCAATTGCAGAGGCATATATTGTTCAAGAATGTATGCATTTTTGTTCAAGGTATTTGCGTGGATCCGAAACTAGATTGAATCGGGGTGGAAGAAATGACGTGGATGGTGATTCTAGTTCTCATTCTGGGTTACAAGTCTTTTCAAAAGCTGGTAGGCCTTTACTTGGAAATAATTACGAAGAGTTGAGTTTAACTGAATGGGCCCAAGCTAGAATGTATGTGCTAGAAAATTGTGAAGAAATTAGAGAGTTTGTGGAGTAAGTTCTCTAACCTCCAAAATTAGTCACATTACTGATAATTTGTTTATGCTATATGCACTTCACAAGTGGCAAATGATAATTTATTTGTTTCAATGTGCAGCATGCATAAAGAAAAACTCAAGGTGGAGGATCCGAAAAATGTAGAAAGAAGACACAAACAAGAATTTCATCAGTGGTTCAAGATATATGTAAGTATATAGTTATGTTTTTACGCTTAATGTTTACAAATTCTAATATATATACAATTTAAAATTTTAATATATATTCAAACTCTAGGTTATCCAATTGCATAATGAAGGAAGTGAAATGGTAAGTGATCAATTATTACACTTAGCTTTTGGGCCAGACAAACGAGTTTGTCGATATAAAAGTTTCATTATCAATGGTTGGAGATTTAACACAAATGATAGAGATTTCCATTTAAAATCACAAAACAGTGGAATTCTTGTGAAAGGTGATGTTAATACAGGCAATTTGGATTATTTTGGTGTATTGACGGATATTATACAGCTAAATTATCAAGGGGAAATAGTATTATTTTATTTAAGGCTCATTGGTATGATGTGTTTCATAAAGGTGGATTGAAGGTTGACAAGTATGGATTTCCTATGGTTAATGTCACACGCAAGTTGAAAACTGATGAACCATATGTTTTAGCTTCTCAAGCTGAACAAGTTTATTATGTAAAAGATATTAAAGAGGCTAATTGGCAAGTTGTTGTCAAGACCAAACCTCGTGATTTGTATGATTTTTCAGATGATGATATAGGAGATGAGCCATGCCAAGAAAATGAAAATTTTGGGTTTACACTACATGAATCTGCTATAGATGAAGATAATGATTTGGTGCATGTACATAGATCTGATTTAGATGCAATAATTGTTGAAGGAAATCCGGTTACTATTGATACAATGGGTGTTGAAGAAGACAATGAATTTGATTATGATGAAGACATTATTATTAGTGATGATGAGATAGTTTCTAGAAGTGGAGATGATGAAGTCGATGACAATGATGATGATTGAACATCTGCGGTTTTTAATTTTTAAATATTGAAACAATTTGGTTTTGTTTTTTTAATTAATTTTCTTTTTATTTATTTTCTTTTGCTCAATGTCAATCCGATACACAGTGAAAAACCATTGCAATATAAAATATATGTGTTAAAATTTATCGTCTTAAAGATGATCAAAATTGTTACCATAATAGTAGTTGTTTTTTTCTTTTTTTCTTTCTTTTGATGAATCTATTCAGTTAAACTAACTAATTGACATTTTGGAAGACATGTATTTTTAGACTTAATTTTATTATTGGAGGTTCCGCAATTTTTGGTGGAGGTTCTGTGAGCTTTTTAAAGCGACTTGCAGTTTTTGAGGTGTATTTGGGTGTCTGTTTGTTATTTCCAGGCGGGTTTTGTTATTTCCAGTCGTTTTTCCCCATTCCATGCTGGTTTGGGCTTTTTTCAGACGAATGTTTGTTAATTTCAGGCGGATTTTGACTTTTTCCAGCCAAATTTTTGCTATTTCAGGGAGCAATTCTATATATTTTGAGCCTTGGTTTTTTTTGGAGTTTTGGATAAACTATGTAGGGAGCATTTGTATTTCTCTTAAAGTTTTTGGAAGTACATTTAATGCTTAGTTTGTATTACTAGAATTTTTTAGTAACAATAGTAAATGTTTCATTGGCAAAAGAATTTTGTTTAAAATAAATAAAAATATTAGTGACAAAGACAAGTTGTCATTAACAAGTTTTCACCCACCAAAAGATCAATGACGTCATAGTACATATGCTACTAGTGACAACATCTAGTTAAAAAAAAAGGACACTAGTAATACATTAATAATGACAACTTAACTTTGGAAAACAATAATCGTCACAATTTGCTCTAGTAACAAACAAAAAATTCGTCACTACTAGTACAAACAATAGTGACCATCTATGTTTTGTCGCAATAAACATCTAATTTGTTACCACGTTTAGTTGACACTGGCCAATTGAACTTTAGTGGCTCAAATATTCATCACAAAAACGCGTAAGTAGAGTGACAAAACACTTTTTGTCACAATAAATTAGAATACTAGTGATCATAAAATATTTTGTCACAAATAAGTTTCATCCTCACAAAAAAATATTGGCCTCGGGGCGCGTATACTATTAGTGACAAAAGTTTAGTGATAAAAAAAATTGCGACACTATAAATATAGTAATAGTGACAACTTAATTGTGAAAGATGTAAATCATCACCATTACCGTACAACACTGACAAATATGTAAGTTGTCACAATTAGTACCTACAATTAGTGACAACAAAATATTTTGTCACAATAAACCTCTTATTTGTGACTACATTGTATATGGTCACAAAAAAGTCGTCACTGAATGTCTTCACTCTTGTAGTGATGGTGATTTTTTATCGGTGGAGGAGGAAGGCCATCTGGTTTTTGTATGGTGTGAATAAAATGAGGGAGCGGCAGAGGATGGGGTGGTTTATTGGGATTGAAAGTGTGGTGGTCGCTGGCGGCCATCGAGGTCAAAATTTACAAAGAGGATGTGTTTACGCAGAAATGACCATTTTACTTCCAAATTGGAGGCATGTGTCGTGTACGTGTGATTTTTTTCCTGAAATTTTCTCTGAAACACTAATTTGACAAATAGAGCAGTCGCGTAAAATTGTGCCAATTAAAATTTATGATGTTTAGAGAAAAGAAAAAATAGTTGATGTGTGTGTGTGTGTATATATATATATATATATCATAGTTTTCTAAATCATAGTATAACTTTTATTTTCTTGTATTTTCAGATTTTCCTTTTAATATAATGACCTCGTCTATTTTGTGATTAATGGAAAATTTCTTATTCATCAAAAAAAATCGAGAAAATTTTGCCAAGTAAGGTAAGAGTAAAAACTCCCGTACTAGTACCTAGGTCTGTCAATTGAGCATATTAAGTCTAAAATATTGGGTCCAGACTCGTGCCCACTAAATTAAGACCCAAGTTGAATTTCTATTTGATTGAGTCGAGATCTTTTCAATTCGAGTCTGGACTCAACCACATTGGGTCTTGTATCTAATTTGGGTCCGCTCACTAATTTACTTATTATTTTATTGATACTCAATTTTATCTAACGAAACGTGAATATTTTTTTAAATAAAATAAATAACGATTATTAACAAAATATTTTGTGAAAATTAATATGCAACGCTCATTAACATTAGTATCATATCTTTGGGTTTCATATAAAACAAAATAAAAAAAATAATATTAATTGAGTCTTTGTGTCCTTGGGTATTTTGGGTCTATACAATTATAATTAAAACTGAAAACTTTTGGGTCTCATATTTGGTTTGGATCCCTCTAATATGAGTCTAAACTCAATCTAAATCTGAGTATACAAAAGTCTATCTAGACCCAAATTAATCCTACAAATTCAAGTATCCCACTACTTTTACTCCTTCCACAGAATTCTTCCCGTTCATACGCTAAGTTTCGAGGCATTTGTTTCTCCTCCATCCCTCACCCCCCCCCCCCCCCCCCGCGGAGGTAATACTTTTTATCTTTTTCCTTAATGAATTCCTCTTTGTTTACTTTTTTTTTAATGAAATTTGCGAATTTTTATTTCAAGGTAGCCGAAAGGCATGGAGAAAATTCTCCCAGTACATCAAAGATATAATCATTGAATGTAAGAAACATTTTGACGATCAAGATTACAAAGACCTTTAAGATAAGGAGATAGACTCGCAAAGGAAAGTACTTCGACTCCGCGAATCACATGCCATATTTGCAAGAGTATCAGCGACCTTGTTTTCTTGTCGGAATATATATTGTATACAGTTAGCACCAAGGAGTTTTTGCGCAAGTTGAAACCCATATTCAAGTCTCCAAGCTGTGATTTTGGTCCTATGGATAGCCTCCACCAGAAATTTTAAATCTGATTGCACCGCAAAGTCATAGTAGCCCAGTTGTCGTGCCATTTTTAGTCCTTAAATAAGTGTCTCTATCTCCGCCATAGAGTTTGTTACGGAATCTCCCAAGAAGACCGAAGCCGCTGCTATAAAAATGCCATTGTCAAACCGAAGAACATATCCCCCACCTGCTATACCCGGATTACCCTTCGCAGCTCCATCCACATTAATCACCACTCTATCATCCGCCATTTTATGCCATTTAACTAACTCAATTCTCGGAGGTCTGACTGTACAATGCGCACCAGCCAGCCCCTTTGTGCTTAGCAACTCCCGGACCAACACACTTAATTCACGCTTAAGTGAATGAGTCGTCGTTATTGTACCATCAAAAAAAAACTTGCACGTCTGTTTCCAGAGAGTCCACACTGCCACACTTGAGTAAATGAGGACAACAAAATTGTGGACCGAAGATGCTCCAAACCACCATGCTTTCAAAAGCTGTTGTAGGGATGTATAACGGCCCAAATCCATTAAAACACCACAGCATGCCGCAACATATCTCCACAAATCAACCGCCAAAGGACACTCAAGAAAGTCATGGTAATAAGAATCTGAGCCTCTCTTACAAGCATACCAAATAACCATATTAAATCCCTGCTTTCGAAGCGTTTCTTCCAATGCTAGAAAAAAATTAAACAGTCTCCATATCACCTTTCTAGTGTGCGTTGTAGGCATAGCAGTGCTCCGTTGTATAATTGATTTAAGTGTAAAATTCTCGCTTGATTCTGGAATCCACATCTTCGTATCTCCTCCATCTTGAAAAGTGAGCATGGGCATCCGAATCAATGGGGATTGATCGACTCTCCCTTCACAGTAATCACAAACCGTGACTATTCCCAAAGTTGCCAGCAAGTCGGGCTGACTCTCTGCCAAAGTTCCTTCAAAAGTATAATTTTAATAACATAGAGATGATTAGCCACTTCGAACCACCACACCAACATATGCCTCAGCTTCTGCCTTGATTGTGATCATAGCTTTCCATGTTGGAGACGGTTGTGTGCCCAAAATAGCCAATGAGGGATGAGACAGATCTTTGCAATACCTGTCCTCCATGTATGTCGTCCATAAAGATTTTATTGATCTAAACCTCCACCAAATCTTGTTATTAAAGGCTTTCTCATATTGAGCCAAAGAAATCAGTCCCAAGCCATTGCAGCGTTTATCCCGACAGACATTTTTCCACGCCATCCAATGTCGTCTAGTATTGCCATCTGAAGAACCCCACAAAAACCGAGCAAATTTTCTTTCTATTGAGTCATGTACCAACTGAGGGGGATGAGATGCGGCCATAACGTGCAGAGTCATAGAGCGGAGAACATGGCGCAGCAATACTAATCTCCCAGCCATGTCTCGCAACTTGTTTTGCCACCCCTCAATCCGGCTAGCAATAGAATCAACCAATGATGAGAAATATTGTACCTTTCCCCGATCTCGATATAATAGGTAGCCAAGATAAGTCATAGGGAGGACTCTCCTTGAGAAACCCATAGTAAGATGGATGACATTACGTTGTCTTTCATCAGATTTGGAGGATGTGAAATAAGAGCTTTTTGTCAAGTTTACTCGCTGACCTGTCCCATTCTCATAGCTCTTTATAAAATCTAAAAGTCTCTCCAAGCATCTCTTGCTTCCATTTGCAATGACAATCACATCAGCCGCAAAAGCCAAATGTGAAATGGTAGTTGGCATTTTGGGTAGATGACTTTAGATCGCAATCTGGTTTTGTGTTTTGCTTGAATGGAGGTGTTGTGAGCTGGAAGAGCTCAAAGCAGGAAACCGTGGACGACTCTACAACAGAAGCTGAGTATCTAGCTACCTATGAAGCAGCTAAAGAAGTTGTTTGGATCAGGAAATTTGTTGATAAATTAGGTGTCGTCCCTAGCATTGTGAACCCAGTGGACCTCTATTGTGATAGTACTGGCGCCATTTCACAAGCTAAGGAACCTAGATCTCACCAGCGATCCAAACACATTCTCAGGCGTTTCCATCTGATTAGAGAGATCATTGATAGAGGAGACGTTAAAATTTGCAAAGTTCATACAGACGACAACATTGCCGATCCATTGACCAAGCCACTCCCGCAGGCTAAACAGGAGAGTCTTACTAGGTCAATGGGATTGAGGATCATGTATGATTGGACCTAGGGCAAGTGGGAGATTGTTAGTACTGCCCTAGGACCATTAGCATATGTTGTAAGTTTTATATCTTTTGAGCATGTAATTGAATAGCTAATTTTTCTTATGAACTTCAAATATGTGATTTGATAGTAAAACTCATTAGTTTATATAATTACTATTCTAGTTGTCCCTAGTTTTATGTAAGCTTCTTTACAATGAAATAAAACTAGTATGATGTTTGATTGATGATTATGTTTTACTAATCATGTGTAATGAATACAAATCATGCCATAGATGCAATGTATTGAGATATATTATATCGGACGTGATCCGTTAGAGAAATAATACTTCATGGTCCTTAGTCATAAGTATTACTTCCTCAATACTATTTTAGAATCTTTAGACCTTATGTCTCCATTGATTCTAGCATGAATGGAGCCACGTTTTGACTTAGTCGGACGTTACTTTAAATCGAGTAATCAATAGGACTGATGATCGGATGTAGCGTCCTATCATGGCTTGAATATGAGAGGCATTGTAAGGATTTTGTCCCTCTCTATTATTAGAGAGATATCCATGGGCCCCTCGATAGGGAAAAACTGTTTAAATGCATGGCCGTGCTCAAATGTATTTGATAAAGTGGTTATCAAATACTATTTGTTAGAACAGTTTACCCGGAGATCGAGCATAAATACAATTAAGCTTAATAAGGGTGACGACTACCATTCCTTACACTTAATTAGGATATCGCGAGACAAAGGGATTAAATAGTGGATTGATATTAGGTTCCACCGTAAATTCATTCACTTTGGGTGGTCACCATCTCTTGCTAGGGACCACTTGTGATTTATGAACACATACTACTACTAAGTATGTTCTCATTGCCATTGTGATATGAACCTACAGGGTCACACGCATGGACGAGCTAACGAGCTTCATGTCCAGATTCAATGAATGTAGAATGTGTCTAGGTTCATTGTATCTGACATTTATTTTTCTAAGAATAATAAAGCGTTATTATTCGAATTAGAGATTAGGGGAATTTTCGGTATAGCTGGGATTACGTGGGAGTTATTATCCGATAAAGACACCCACTACTAGTAGAAGTCTAGAGGGCGTGGGAGTTATAGACTCCCACTGCCAAAAGAGGTGGATAGGACGTGGGAGTTCTCCTTGGCACAAACTCCCACTCCCTATATAAACTTCTCTTGGGTGAAACTCTTGAGACTAATGCTTGAGCCGCAATAATACCATAACCTAGAAATCTGATTTCTTGATTTCGGCCTCCTTTTCTCTCTAGACAATTCGTAACCCAGAAAAACCGAAGAGCTAGCACTCGCTGCTTGTTTCGTCAGCGTGGATACCGTTAGGGAGTAATTCCGCAAGGAAGGACTCAAGGTGGTTGCTGTTGAGAGCCAAAAGATACCATCTTTAGCCCAAAAACGTAAGTCCTTTTCCGGTTTTTCGATTCGTTTTTGTATGAGCCGATCCTTTAGGGGAGGACTTATGGGTGTTTAGAACGAGTTTCTGCCCATGAATCCCTTCACATCCATCATAATCAGCATACGTATATCCACTAACTTGAGTATGTCATTTATCTTCATATAATATCCCTTTACCCGGAGATATTTTTATGTATCTTAGGATACGAACAATAGCATCCCAATGACTATCACATGGTGAATCAAGGAGATGACCCAGGGTGCTCACACCGAATGAAATATCTCTACGAGTAACTGTTAAGTAATTTAATTTCCCTACTAGTCGTCGATAACTGCTTGGATCTTGTAATGGCTCCCCTTGTTTAGCTAGAAGTTTCACATTCGGATCAATCGGAGTGTCCACATGTCTAGAGTCGAGCATCCCAATTTCCTTGAGAATATCCAAATCATACTTTCTTTATGCAATACAAACTCCATGACTAGATTGAGCTTCTTCAATCCCAAGAAAGTATTTTAGCTTGTCCAAATCCTTGGTCTGAAAATGTTGTCCAAGTGATTCTTTAGTTGGTTTATACCCTCTGAATCATCACCTTTGATGACAATATTATCGACATAAGCAACAAGATAAATACACAAGTTATAGCTTTGAGTCGATAAAAGACTGAATTATCTAACTGACTGCGAATCATTGGGAAGAGTATATAACATCATTTTGTGAGAGATTTCATTATTATCTTAGAGAGGAGAACTTAGTTAATGATGAAGCTTCTCTAATTCATACAAATGACACTGACATGAACCATAAAAAAGACCAAGAATCAGAAGGAATTGTTGCTCTTGATGGGGTAAAAATGAAGGAGAAAGTTAAAGATGAAGGTTTATTTGGAAGTGGTTAAAACCCTCCAGATAAGATTTAAAATGAGTATAATATCAAGAAGATTGAGTTTTCTAAGATGGAAAATGAGGAATGAGCTATTAAAAAAATAAGAGGTTGAAGTTTATTCAGTCGAAAAAGGTTCAACTACAAAATCTTGTTCTATTGAGCTTCAAGGACATGGTCCTGATATCAGGAATGTCACACTCAATTCTGATAACACTCTTTTGATATCAACGAGACATAGTGCAATAAAGTTATTGGACCCTGGTACTTGTTCTTGCATTCATACTATCTATTCAGGCTATGGATTTTGTGGGCCCTTTGTTCTGGCAAATAATCCTCTGTCCCCAATTCCTGTCCCCATCCCTGTCCTAGCCAATCACAATCCACCCTGTGTATATATAATTGGAAAAACTATTATATAGTAAATTTTGATTGGTTTGAGGACGAGGGGATGAGACAGTGAGGGACAGAGGATTTTCACCCCTTTGTTCTTGGTAAGAAATCTGTTGTAGTTTATACTAAGCTTGCTGAAGCAAGCAGAAATAGTTTGGATTTGGAAAGAAAAATGCAGGAAATTGAAACTTGCGAAAGTGTTCTTGGAAGGAAGTGTATTTCGTTAAAGGCAGAACAAGAAGCACAAGAAAAAACTTATTCAAAGCATAAAAATGATTTGCAAGAGTGTGAAATGAAGTTGCAAGAAGAGGAGGTGAGATTATGTAAGATGCTAGGATTTGGTGGCAAAGATGAACTCTTCACATCTTGAAGTCTCCGAGAATGATTACCATATTGTTTTGTACTTATATATTGCTAAAGAAGAAGTTGAGAAGTTAAGGGAGGAAGCACAAGTTAACAAGGATCACATGCTACAATATAAAAGTATAACTCCTGCAAATGAAGCAACCCTTAAGCAGTTGGAAGTTTTTCATAAGTACTTCAAAACAGTAGCAGAAAAAGAAAATTTATTTGAAGCTGAGCTGTTTTCTCTTAGAGAACGGGTTCTTGTTGGAAATTCATCTCTAAATTGTATTGGTAGAATTCTTGAATGCCCCAAAGCTGCTTTGTTACATGGTAGTGATGGAAATTCAGCGTTTGATCATTGTCGGTGCTCTCAGAGGCTTAGAGGGACTTATGATGATGATATTTCACCTAAGGTGAAGCATTCCTATTGTGAAAATGATGAGGATGTTTTCTTTTGTATTGGAGGCGAGGTGGTAATTAGTTATCGAGAGGATTCAGTGCCACGACATGAGGTAAGAATTGGGAGTCTCGACACTATGCATCCGAAGTTGGACCATGAAAATGATCGAATATCCTTCCTGCAAGACGAGGAGAACCAGAAATAAAAATTGAAGTTGGGGTTTTGGAGTTGGATGTTGGGTGTTGGGTGTTGGTTCAACGAATAATGTTTAACTAGAAACTTCATTGGACATTATTGAGTCCGTCGATGTCAACAAGAAATCTTCCGAAGAATATTCAGAGTCAACAAATGAGTCAGGAGAGGTTGGAGAATCAGATAATGTTGGTCTGGAAGTTACCAACAGCGAATCATCAGAAGTTGAGATCGGAATATGTAGTGATTTTCAACAAAACTCAGAATTGATTGAAGAGTCTTCCAATATCAAGGATTCATATGATGCTAGCATGGTGCTAAAAATAAGAACCAATGACATCGTTTTGAGTTTAGATTGGCTGGGAAAACATAACCTAATCCTATTCGACCTTACTGTTGTTAGACTGATTTTAAGAAAAAATAGGGAAGAAAATATGTTACAAGGAGAAAGGGAAGATAATAGAATTATTGGTGATCATTTATGGGGATGGAGATGCCATGCAAAACTAGTTGTTTGAGGCTCATCAACTAAGCATCTGATTGAGTTTTATGAAGAGGGTACTCACAATATTGTTGGCATTGCGGACTGTAAAGCTCACCATTCAAGAATCAATGCGGCAGTGGAACTTCTTAAAAAGAAAATGAGGGGGGGTAAATGCAGAGCTTTATGTTGTAGATCAAGGTTAGACATATTCAGATGTCTGTGACTACCTATGACACATATTTTTCCATCTCTCAAAGATATCGGAATGGTAAAATACGAGAGTGCCATCATTACCATGCTCTTAAGTTTATTTTGACCAACAACAAAATGGAAGATGGAAGGGTGGTAGTTATGGAAACAATTGGCGAGGCAAGGTCTGTGATAGAAATTGACTACATGGAAAAACTTTATACTACATTATTTCAAGACATTAGTGGCCCATGTGGAAAAGCTAACAATGCATTCGAGGAAACATGTGTTAATGGAAAAGCTGCAATTGGAAAATACATATTAAATTCCTTTATGAAAAAGTTTACTCTTGCCTTCAAAGATCAGAGAATCATTGATGTTTATTCTTTCCTTTTATGGAGAGACGGCATCAGGTTAGTGAGAGGCTCCTCCAGCAAACTACGGAGGGGGGGGTATCATTTTCACTTCAAGCTTGAGGACAAGGCTTGTTTTAAGGAGAGTGGATTGTCATATCCGGTATGTTGGAGGGAATTTGATTTTTTTATATATAATGAAGGGAAGAGGAAAAAGTTCTGATTGGTAACTAGTGAATAAGTAAAACGGTGTCGTTTTACTCAAAACGACACCAACCTTTCTATTTGGGGATTTTTCTTGTTTTGTCCAAATGGTTAAGTATGAAATGTGGAGGTGCTGGGCTGAGCTGATGATTGAGCTGGCTGCTGAGCTAAGCTGATAAATGAGCTAGTTGCAAAGCTGCTGCTGATGATTTGCTGAGGAGGAATCTTCATCTCACACTGTTGATTCCTCTTGAATTCAAGTACAAGCTGAGGTGGAGGGGGTGATCATTTTAGGGATCCAAACCCTACCAATTTAAGAGAGATGCTGCAAAGGAGAATGATTATTCAGTATATTATACCCAAAACTGCTTCCATTTCTTCTTCTCCCTTGAATTCATTCACTCTATTCTCCCTCGGACTTTCCATTTATGTTACTGAATTGCTGGTTGGCTTTTCCTTCTCAGATTATTTCTCAAATAGTCTGGAATGGAGATTGCAACTAGATCTAGTTTGCTTGTCTATTGATCAGAGTTCCAACAGAGCTAATTCAGAAATTGTCCCAAATAGTGGCAGCTACCATATCCCAAACCTTGAGCCATGATGGTCTTTGCAGCTTTAGATGCTCAGTAGAGTTTGATGTCTCTACCTTTCTGGTTCTCCTTTTATTTTATTTAAGTTGCAGTAGCCATCTTGGATTTGTGATCCATTTGCTAGGTTAATAGAAGTATTTGGATTAAATAGTATATGGAAGGATGATGTATTGAACTCTTTCAATTTCTTATTCAACATGACAATTTATCTCCCTATTTTCTGTTGTTATTGAATTGTTTGGATTGAGACTGGAAGTCTCTTAGCTGCTGTGTGGTTTAGATTGCGTCTGTCATTGTGATAATCATTTGGGACATGACATCTTTGAGCAGATATGCAACAAATATTGGTGTGAGAAATTCTGGTGAAGGCAATTGCTTTGTTCCATGAGTTGAATGAGATGTGGATTTGTGGGTTTTGATGATTGATAATTATGGTAAAACTCGGATTCTTCAGGAGAGAGTGAAGATTTTCACTCCGGCTCCTATGCGGAACAGAAAAAGTTCTGC
This sequence comes from Vinca minor, assembly GCA_026122235.1. Lineage (NCBI taxonomy): Eukaryota > Viridiplantae > Streptophyta > Magnoliopsida > Gentianales > Apocynaceae > Vinca > Vinca minor. The sequence continues at coordinate 6,162,102 of JAOCZM010000241.1, read as the reverse complement.
ACCGTGCGGAACAATCTGGGTCGTTAGATGATAGATTTGAATAGTCCAGATTTTGAGAGAGAAAAGTTTTTATTTTTTTTATTTTTTAAGTCCAACAATAAATTTGCTCTCTCCAAATCTGAGCCGTAAAAACAATCATCCGAGGCCCATATTGTTCCGCGCACGATGTGGAATTTTCCCTATTCTGCATAGGAGCCGGACTGGAATATTTTTCAAAAAATTGGGCACAAGCAGTGGCAGGGGAGAGAATAGAGATGACAGATGAGAGGGGGTGAGTGTCATGAGTAGAAGGAGAGAGTTCGTTGTTAAATTACCATTTAACCCTTAATTATTTGAGGATGTGCACCTCACATTCCTAAAATTGACGGATTCCATCACAAATCGACGAAAAAGACTATACATTCATAAAAAACTGACAGAAAAGACTATACATGTTGAATGTAAATTGTTTACGGATTCTTTATATTTTTAAAACTGCATAAGGACTAGCGAGACAAAACGAAATAAGTTAAGGTACGTATGTGGTAAATTTCCCCTTTTATAATTACTAAACATTTTTTGGAGTTATATATAGTGAATTTACAACAATAACCTTATTTTAACCTATAAGGAAGTCTATCTCTGGGCTTTTACTTGGTTTAAGTAGTTTTTGTATAGGTGCACTGAAATAGGCACCATTTTTGTGGGCGGGACTAAACTAGACACAACGCATGGACATAATGCGTTGTTTAAATGCACAACGCATACGCAGAATGCGTTGTTCAAAATGCCAGAATACAACGCATACACCGAATGCGTTGTTCAAGGACAACGCATACCCGCAATGCGTTCTTCAGCCACAACACATACACGGCATGCGTTGTTGCCCCAAACCCTAACCGCCTTGACTTTCCTTTTCTTCTTTCTTCCTTCTCCCCCCAGCCGCGAGCAGTGAAGAAAGAAAGAAGCAAAAAATTTGAAGAACAATCCCTCAAAATCGCCTTCCTCCAAGAAAAAATTTCTTCAAAAATCATTCTCCTCCACAACATCATCATTTTGGTATAATTTCTCAATCTCTATTTGTTATTATTGTAATATATTTTGTGTTATTTTGTATTATTTTGATTTATTTTTGTATTAATTTGTGTTATTTAGTATTAATTAGTATAAATTTGTGTTATTTAGTATTAATAGGTTTATTTTTGTGTTATTTAGTATAAATTTGTGTTGTTTAGCTTTGTTTTGTTTTAGATTGTATAAATTTGTGTTGTTTAGTTTAATTATGTTTGAGATTGTATAAATTTGTGTTGTTTAGTTTATTTTTGTTTGAGATTGTATAAATTTGTGTTATTTAGTATTAATTTGTTGTATATTGTATTATTTTGTATAATTTTGATTTAGTTTGGATAAATTGGGGTATTTTAGTATTAATTTGTGTAATTTTGGATAATTTTGTGTTATTTAGTATCATTTGGCATATTGTATTCTTTTGAGATAATAATTGTTAGTGAAAATAAACTTATGCTTTAATTTTAATTTATGTTTAACTAAATGTTTTAGTTAGATTTTCACTATCACAACATATAAGAGTTTCTGTTTAATTTTATTATAATTGAAGCTTATTGATGGAGCCCCGTAGAGTACCTGTCGATGTTCATCCCGACCCTTTAGACTGTTCATTATTGACTATGCAAGCGGAACACCGGTCTTCCTTGATTTGGGATGGTGATCAAGAAAATAAGAGTTTAATAGCTCGTAGGTATGATAAGATTTTTTGGGAGGTTTATTCTGAGACTCACGAGAGGGTTCGTGAGTGGATAGATAGAGCGGGATTTGGTGGTTTAGCTAGGATTAGGTATAGGGACACCGATCTTTCGCTCATTACTGCCTTGGTTGAGCGTTGGCGTCCAGAGACCCACACGTTTAATCTTACAGTAGGTGAAGCGACAGTGACGTTACAGGATATGGCTCTTTTGTGGGGTTTACCAGTAGAGGGATTACCAATAACAGCGGGTAAGTATAATCGTGCAAAAGAGCAGTGAATTGAGCAAATTAATATTAGTTTGGGATTTAGACTTGTGGCAACTGATATTCGAGGTAATCAGTTGGTGAAGTCACGTTTAGATGCATTTATTTTGACTCCTCTACCAGATGATCCTACTGATTTAGACTGTTCCAGGCTTGCCCGTGGTCTTATTCTTATGTTGTTGGGGGTCAGTTTTCAGTGATCACAGTGGCATCCACGTCCCGTTGCGGTATCTCCAGTTTCTTGCTGATTTAGATCGCACGCGATTGTATAGTTGGGGAGCGGTGTACTGGCATATCTGTATAGATCTTTATGTACAACTTCTCTTGGGTAGCCAAGGAGATTGTGACTCTTTTGCAGTTGTGGGCTTGGACACGTATATCAGTTGTTCGTCCGCTTATCAGGGGGCCAGTTGAGTTTCCTCAGGGTGCTGCTTATGGTGGTCGTTGGTCTTTTCCCCTGGATTTGTCTTTACTCCCGAGGCGGGTTCTAATTACCTATCGCGATCAGTTAGATTCCCTACAACCTCAGCAGGTAGGGTTATTTTTGAAATAGTATTTAATAATTTTATAAATTGTTTTTTATATTTAATTAACTTTAATATTGTGTTGCAGTTTGATTGGCTTCCCTATCGGTATGTCATTGTTTATCCGGGAGATGATGTTTGGCATGCCGAGGTCCTGCTTATTTGTTTTGAGATCGCCGAGATGCATCTACCAAGTCGGGTGATGAAACAGTATAATTTTGAGCAGTATGTACCTCCAAACTGCGACACCCGTTCGGACTGGCATAAATTGAAGATACAAGGAAAGGCGAATGAGGATTTGAGTATGGTGCATAGGCAACAAATCCAAACTTGGAATGCTAAACAACATTGTATAGTCAACGGTCATCATATCATAGACGTCTAGAGACCCAATCCTGATTATATGGAATGGTATTTGGTGAGGACGCGATGCCAAGTTGGAAACGCCATGCATCGGTTACATGTTTCAGATGGTTTTCACGCAACCACTTTTTATTAAAAATACCTTGTACCCCACCCCGCGGCACTCCACCCCACCCCAGCCCAACCCTTTCCCCCACCCATCTTCCTTCTTCGTAGGGGTGAAAATGAGCTGAGCTGAGGTTAGCTCAGGCTCAGCTCAAACTAATTTTGTCCAACTTATAACTCAGCTCATCAGTAGCTCACGAGCAGCTAAGCTCAGCTCATTTATCTACAAATATTTTAGAAAAAATACGGTTTCTTATAATATGAGTTTAATATCTAACTTATACAAAATAAATCAAGAGATATTTTTAGCACAATAGCATGTATAATCGAAGTTTATAACTATACTAATTATAATATGTAAAGACTCCGAAAAAAAGAAAAAATCTTAGGAATTAAACCAATGTAAACTAACAAAAGTCTAACTACCAAAATTTTTAGTTAGTATTTATAAATAGTAAAAATATCTAAAGTTTTCTTATATAAGAAATTTAATTTTTGTGAATGTTCTTCCATCTGAAAAGATAAAAATATAGTATTGTAATAAAAGAATTATTTTGTAGACTAATAAATAATTATCATCACTAATAAAGACAAGTAGTAATATATTTTAGGTTTCTTCTTAATGTGATAAGTGACTCGAGCCAATCTCCTTCACAACTGAATGCTTGAACAGTTTTCAGGCAAAGAAGCTTAATATGAATTAATAACTCTTCCACTTTGAGAAGATGAAGAGATTATAAGAGATTTATATGGTTTTCTCGATTTATTTTTCTTGAAAAGATGTGCATCTACTATTTTTAGGGGTATGAGGCTATTATATATATATATATATATATATATATATATATATATATATGCATCTACTATTTTTAGGGGTATGAGGCTATTATATATATATATATATATATATATATATATTGAGCCAGCTCATTAACTAAATGAGTCGAATTCTATTTAGCTCAAGCTCGACTGATATTTTAGATGAGCCACAAATCATGGATCATGTATCGCTCCTTAAAATGTTGAATAAGAGAACAAAAATGCAGAAAATGAATAAGCAGAAAATGAATAAAATGAAAACTTGTCACACCCCGTTTCCGGAATGATTAAATGGCAGTGCCCCGTTGGTTAATAAAGCACCTAAGCCACAGTCAGAGATTACTGAATAAAGGAGTTAATTAAATAAATCCATAAATAGTAATAACAGTTCTAGCGGAAGCATTATTCTGAAAAGGTAAGTATCTAAGTTATTACATCTGAAAGGAAACTACAAGTTCCAAAGTAACTAACTAGAATAGAAAAGACAAGCGTGAACTATCCAGTTAGTATCACTCTTCGTAATCCCCATCCCAAGTTCCATCTACATAGTATAGGTCTCCACCCAAGTCATCTGCAAAATAAGAAAGTCGGAAATGGACTGAGCTCCGGTGCTTAGCAGGGACCTAAAACAGTAATAATAATAATGGTAATGACAGAACAAAACAGGACAGAACAACAGTAAACGGATACAGATAATGCAGATGTCCCAAAATACCCCTATGGTAGTATATGCAAACTACTCGTCCTAAGTCTCGCAAGACTCAGAACTCAGTGGACAGTGAAGTGCAGTACGAAACAGAACATTAGACTGTACAGCTGCGAACGAATGCTTCGTCTACGGTATCGTCCGCAACCTGCAGACGAATGCTTCGCACGTGATTCCGTCTGCAGCATCGTCCGTGACATACAATATGCTACTGTCTTCACGCGGACGAATGCAAGGACGATACCAAGGACGAATGGATCTTCTGCAACCTGCATTTTTCAGAAAAATGGATTTAAAACTTGTGCAAAAGTGCACCAAAATATCACACAACATTCCCAACTCGTATGTGACCAATAGACTTCAAACAAACAACAATTAAATGACCCAAACAAGAACAACATATAGAATGCAACAATTAAGCAAATAACCCCGTCCTTTGTACCTAAACGATTCCATAACCAAGTGTACGACCAGCACCACACTTTACCTATCCGGTACATCCAATCACATACTCGTCTTAGATTCTTAGAACGTTGCTACTAACTATGACACAACTCCCAAGATATGAGCCATTTTATCTATTCACTACTACTCAACAATAAAGTTAGTGGTCCCAGTTATCAACCAAACTAGGACGGTTCAGTATCATTACGTGGGTTCGGGTTGCCCCCAAACTAAGGGTCACATATTTTAAGGATCAGTCCATTTACATTGTCTCATCATCCCCTATCAAGGAATCCACATAATCACTATCATATCTAATGTTTGGTATCATCAGATGCGGACCCAGAACATAACATAGAAGAAGACCACTCGGGATCGCAGAACAGACCAGGATAGAAGGCGGACGGATCCTGCTGACTAGAGATCTTAGACAAAAGCTCAAAGAGGGCGACAACACGGTCGACCATAACCAATTAGAACAACAACAACGACTCCAATTAGACGACTCCAAATAAGACACAAAAGCAATCAATTAAATTGGCAATTACATAACAGATACAGAACAGTACATAGACAGTTTATGTGAGTATAGCAAGTTATGAAAGCAATAGGAAAGCTATTATAAGGCATACTCAATTTACCCAATTTAAGACAGACATCAATTCCATTAACCGTTAACATCAAATAATCAATCTCTATCAGTTCATGCAATTGAATATCCCCAAATTCAGTAAAAATCTGACAGAATAGTATATCAGTATTATTCAGAATTACAGAATAGAAATCAATAGAGGAAGAAAGCGGGTCCCTACCGTTACAGTGATGAAAAAAGGAAAGAAGAACCCGAAAATCAGCAGTGATTGGAACGCTCTCGGGGCGATTACTCACGAACCAGGTATTCAGATTGGAATCCGTCTGCGTTCCCACGTAGCCTCCGCGATTACCTTCGATTTGGTACTCTCCGCGATGGAAACTTATTCCGGGAAGCCCTTTAATCGTTCGCTCAAAGCTCTGGCAGTGTTGTCTCTCTTCTCTCTCAACTCCAATATCGATGTTTTGTTTACTGAGATTTTTAAACGTAAAACCCCAGCCCCCATGACTTAGGAAATTAAAGTTTACGTAATTTACATGTTAGATCCTTCTTCCTATTTTATTTACTCTCATGTCCCCACACACAAAATTAATATAACACATGGAAAAGTCTTCTAGCACCTAGTATTTAACATGGCATTAAATACAAAATCAAATAATTATGCAATTAAAACAATAATTCACATATTTCAAATTGGGGAAAAATCTCGGGTTTCACAAAACAGAAAACAACAAAAATGTAGAAAATGAATGCAAAATATGCAGAATAGGAGAACTAAAACATTAGTAGAAAATATGAAGCGATAAACAATTAACACATTAAGAATGTGAAGCAATTACAAGTAAGCTAACACAATGAATTAAGCAGCATAACATAAACGATAATATATATAAAACGGTCAGATAGAATACATGTAAGCGATATATAAAACGATAACATATAAGGCGATAAGGAAAATTAAATCAAGTTGTACATATAAAAAAGAGACAAGTATGGTAAGGTATGGCATAAAACATAAAAATAACAAAACATAACATAACATGAATGATAATATATAAAGCGATAATAAGCAAAGACAAGTAGAACATGACATGATGTAACACAAGGAGCCACCTAACATGTACTACCTATAAGGAAGAGTCACAAAATATGTATAACAGTAAAATATAAAACTTTAAATAAACAAATACATCATAGTCCATGGTTTTAATCCCTAAGGTTCGACCTGCTCTGATACCACTTCTGTCACACCCCGTAACTAGGGTGATGATGTGGCAGTGTCTTATTGGTCCAAAAGACACCAAAGCATACGGATACAGAGTTACTAAAAATGAAATTCATTATGCATTAAATCCAAAGTAAAGGTTTAACAGCGGAAAACACATGACTGAAATGAATCTACTTATTAAATTATTAGAAAAAGTCTAAGAGTTCTAAAAGAAATAACTGAAATAAACCTACATGTTCCAATTGAAATAACTGAAAAGGAAATAAAGTCTAGCAGTTACGTAGATTAGGATCACTCCTCAAATGACCCCTCCCAGGTATCATCATCGTAAACAGATTCAACACCTACATCACCTGCATAGTAAGAAGCGGATAGACTGAGCTCCGGTGCTTAGTAAAGACCTATAACAATAAAACAGACACAAACATAACAGAGTACGACAGAAATAGACTCAACAAATTCCCGTTTCAAAAAAATACCCCTTATGAAAATACGCTTTTGACACGACACAACTCAAACCTAACAAGACTCAGAGCGCAGGACAGTGCAGTGCAGAATGTATCAGAACAGAACATAATGGTGGACTACACCGCTTCTGAAATCAGAAAAATAAGTGCAAAACTTGTGCACAAGTGTACTATCTTGCACCAATTCAAACCCTACCCAAAATACAAATTAAAAGGACTCAATACCAAGTATCAAATATGACCGAAATAAATGTTAGACTATACTTATCAAATCTGACACCCCATATCGGTATTCATGCCATGAGCATCCCATACTACTCATGCACTACAAACTAATAGTCATGTCAGACAATCAAGTATAAAACGAACAAGACCAAACAAGTGAAAAGCAACAGTTAAGCTAAACAACTATACTCTTCACGTCTAAGAATTTCACACAACCGAATCCACATCAAGCACGTCTGCCATACAATATCCTCGATTACACAATTTGCTTAGACGTTACGAACATAGATATCGCTATGTCACTACAATCCCACGGTCAAGCTCAATCGTCTAATAAGTCCAATAATCACTGCTAAGGGCCACACAAAATCAGAAGTTCGGCTGAATCTTTCCCCCGGACATAGGCCAAAAAACAAGAATACGTCCATTGTGTCATTACCCACGCATTAGCTCCACAATCTATTTTTAGCAGCCCCAACTTTTTTCTCCCGCTAGAGTCCGGGCCATACATATCCACACACAAAATTATCGCGAACTCACGGGTTATGACGATATCAAAAGTGGACGTATACTACTACAGATCTTTCATAGGCAAGAGCTCGATTGGGGCGACGACTCGGTCGACCAAAACCAAATAAATGACGACGGCAACCAAATAGACAGAGGACCAAGTATGACGACGACTCCACAACCAAAAAGGACGACCCAAGTAAGAAGAAAAGAGCAAAGACAGGAAGGATCTCAACGATCCACAATACAGAACAAATATAGTTTCAGAATATATGCTATATAGCAGTTAAATAACGATAACGGAAATCTTATTAAATTAACAAGTATATTTAAGATATGTTACACAGTAATATTAAAACACAATGTATACTAAAAGTTACAAACAAGACATCACATTTACTGACCGATGATGTAATTAAGAAATACAGGTTATGCATACTACAAGCATACATTTGGTTCACTGCAGCATATATACTTGAGACTTTGTAAAGCAAATAAAACTTCAAAGACATACACATGATTAGCAAGCCTTATTCACTAGAATGCATATACAATCAGAGCATCATTTTTAATGAATGTCTATAAGACAATGATAATTCAAGATTAGTTTGTTCAAACAACAATGCAGTTGTCATGGATTAAATATTATATGCCACCATAAATAACATACAGAGCAATTTAATACTTAATAGTATTTACAATAATTAACAACAGATCACAAACAAAACAGTAATGCATAACAGTAACATAAAACATGTTCATAAACAAAACAATTCAATTATAAGCGTAATCAATGGAATTCAAGCAATTACACCATGATCAAAGCGGTAAAACATATAGCGTGCAATTGCACCGTAATTCATGAATTTATGCACTAAATTATGCTCAATTAATTTTTAAACAATTCTAAATCAATTCACATCTTATATATATATATATATATATATATATATATATATATATATATATATATATATATATATATATATATATATGTGTGTGTGTTAAGGTACCGAAAATAATATATGTAGGGTCCTTACCTTATCAAAAGAAATTTAAATAATCAAAACTTGAAATCAGAACTTCAGAAATTTGCCCCGCTCTCAGTGCAATATTTTTCTGCTCCGAACTTCGAATCGATTCCCGTCTGCGCTCACTCGTAACTATTGCGAACGCCACCGTTTTGATATCTTGTGCATCAAAAAATATGGAAAAACGATCCCTCGGTGACCTCTCCAAGTTACCAGAAAACTCACGAAAACTCACAAACGGCCTCTCTGTTCTTCACGGCTAAAAGTCGTTTCTCTATTCTGTTTCCTTCTTTTTATTTCGTAACCCCCCTGACCCCTCTGATGCTTGTTTATTATTTTCTTTTAAATTTATTTTAATCTTCTCGTAATGCTCCCTATCCTCTAAACTTTAAAGTGATCCAAACGTTTTTGTTTCTTTTAAATTTCTAATTTATTTCATTATTTATTTAATCCCCTGATTCCTCTACTTATTTCTTAATTATTTTTAATTCCCTTATTATATAATATCTTATATATACTTAATTCCTTATTTATTTAATGTGATTTTCTATATATTTTATTTATATTAGGTTAACTTTCTTAATCAAATTAAATTTCCAATTAATCCAATTCCAATTCCACATCTAATTAAATAACTTGTTTACGTGATGTACAACTACATCCTCTGATTACGATACGCATCAAAATGCCCCTCAACAAAACATATGAAAAACATAACACGTAGCATGGTTTAGAATTTAATAGACACGAAATCATATAACGTAGCAAAATAATTTCAAGCCAACGTAACAAGTTATGAAAACTTATATACACGGCTACTAACACGTACGCAAAAAGTCCCGGGTGTCACATAAATCCATCATATATCTCTGCACTGATGTGAGAAAACATCCAGTCCTGATCCACTGTAAACGGAACCGAACTGGTTCCCTAGTCTATCTTCTGTTATGGACGAGTACAAGCGTTTTGCTGGCACAAAATCAAGAACAACAGACTTGTTATTCCTGGAAGAAGAAGAAGAAGAGAGGGGGTGGGGGTGGGGGTGGGGTGGGGGGGTGGTGATGGTGATGGTGATGGTGATGGATGGGGTAATGGGAGTAGGAGGCCCTAGGAAGGTAAAGGGGTTGGTATTTTAATTGTAATTACCGATTATACCCCTAAAATATTTTCGTTGACCCGAATTTTTTTGAATTAACAGTTGACTAACAATTTTTTTGGATGAAAGAACCTTGTATACCAATAGTAAATTGTTTAAGAATTTTAATGTGCATAATTAATCTTTTGAGATGTTACGTGAAATTTATAAATTGTTTGGGACTAAATACACCAATTTGCCTGGCTATAAATATGCAAAATTCGTTTTAATCGAAATTGCTATTAAATTTCCTACGAATTTAGCTTAAAAGATACGAGAAAATAGTCCTGAATAATCTGTTTCTTTTTTAAAAAGAAACAAATAAAATTATTATTATCAGAACAACATGTAAAAAGTACTTGCCTAGTACGTTAGTCTTCCCTCATTTTGAATTAACTGTGGCTATATTATAAAATAAAACAGGGGTTATTACAAGTGTAGTAGAGTTAGAGTCTTTCCGGCAAGAAAACACGTGGAAGGAGCTTTGGATGATCCCGCGATGTTGATAGTTACATATGAAGGAGAGCACAACCATTCCCTCATTGTTGCAGAAACACATAGCTGTATCATTTTGATCTGCAAGTGCAGCTCAGTTGGTTCGGGGGTGACATATTGTGTAGGAGGGCGCATGTTCGAATTTTGACAGTTATAGTGTGGAAGTGTCAACATTCCAATGTGGGGGTGGCTTCTTGCGGTGGGTTAAGACAAGGCCTCCCACCAGTCGAACCACTGGGTCACCTTGATTAACATTAGGGCCGGTCCTGACATTTCGGGGGCCCTGTGCGAAAACTAAAAATGGGGCCTTTCGTATGAACATTAATATTTTCAACTTGTTACAATTTTTAAAATAAACGAAATATGACATTATAAAACTACAAAATATGCTTTTTTCGAGCATTGGTGGAGGCAAAATCGTCAATAATAGTTGGCCTATTGGAGTAATGGACATGGATGGCTACATGGTAGCTTGGATATTTGGGCTGGGCTTAACATATAAACACAGGTTATACTTGAAAATTTTGGGGCCCCCTCTCATGTGCGGTTGCACCACCTCCACCGTCGTGCGGGTCGGCCCTGATTAACATCCTCCACAATTTCTATCGAATCAGGAGGTGGGGCCCTGGGGGCGTGAGTATCGCCTTTTAGACTAATTTGGTAAAAATTTGATCATAATTAACTTGGGATGACATGAGTGATTCCCTGAGTAATTCAAAGTCTCTACTTTTCTAGAGTAGTTTAAAGGGAGAAGAGCAACAACAAATTTTTGGATGGAAGGACCTTAGATAGCAATTGTAAATTGTTTAAGGATTTTAATATCTAGAATAAATCTTTTGTGACCTTACGTCTGAGTTATTGATTTCCACCTTTAGATTGACCTAAGATTTTCCGTTGGCTCGAAAAATCCGCATAGGGGCTATTACTATGTCACGTTTATTTACTGTTTTATGTATTTTGCATTAGATGCTTGATGCATGTTTACAGTATATTTTGTTTTAGCATGTGATGCATATTCAAATGTATAATAAGATTATACACCGTTTGGTGAGACCAATTGATGCGAAATCTTGATGGGTTATATCAAGACTCGGCTTAATTAGCAGATCTTTCTCTATCTCGAATAGTTTATGGGGGAATACACTTAACACAGTCCCGGAAAGGCTAAGTATCAATGGAGGTTGAAACACCACAACTAGATAAACCAACTAGTTGATACAGTAACTTAAAGAAATATGAACTTCAACCGGAAGTCATAAACAAGTATCAAAGGATTAACCTTAATCAAAATATCAATATATCAAGTCTAATTAAAAAGGTGGCCGAAATTCCCTTTAAGTAGAGGGTAATTCGGTTCCAACTTAAACTAGGAAAAGGGAAATAAGAGTCCTTGAAGAATTAGGACTCTTGAATAACAACTTGCTATCAAGTAACTACCTAAACAAGATAATAGGGACATGTGCCTGTTATCTTGGCGGCATAAACATAAATAACTACCAAAATAATGAAGAGTCCTAGTTGCATTAGGACTCTTAATAACAAACTAACTAACACATGGACAACATGTCCTTTATTATAGCAACTACTTGCTATACACGAAATTATAGTAAAGAAATATGCTGAAAATAATTAAAGTCTAGAATAGACTTTAATTGTACACAAAAAGACTAAAATGCCCTTTATAATTCGTCCCCATTCTGGACAGCTTGTTGGGCCAACTTGCACGACAATATGGGATATCAAGAAGGAAGAATCTGATCTTGTGATCTCATGAAAGTTGTAGATCTGCCTCTTATCTTTAATATGCAACTGGAATCAGCTCCATTGGATAAGTATATCGAAAGATATGTTCATTCTTCCAAACAGTAGCAAAGCTGTCCATTCCTTGTACACTTGTGATACTAAGAGGTTGACTTGTACAACATTCCTAGATGTAATTTAGAGTCCTCTTTGTATCGTAACGTACGTTCCCTTGAGTTGGGCAGCCTCAAGGTTGGTACCGTATCACCAATTTTAAAAATCCCTCAAATTTTAAAAATTATGTCTATTACCTTCCAAGCGGGGCCCTCGTCAAGGCCAAGATCGAGAATAGTGTGAACATCTGAGTGGAATAAGCGCTTGTCTATCCTAGTGAGGCGCGAAGGATAAGTTAGTGATATTCGCCGGTCAACCTTGGGTTATACTTAACCGAATTACCTCAATCGTTGAGAATCCGGAGGCAAAAGGGTTAAGATGTGCATTTATGTACTGAGGGTAATCGTTACCTACTTAACCAACCAAGAGTCGCATAATTGATGTGATTAACAAACGGTGCTTTCCTAAAGCGTTTTCTTGAGTAAAATAGCCAAAGCTGCCTTGATAATGACGAAATATGGATCATGGTCCTACTAAAAAGTCTTGAACTTTCCGAATGAATACTTGGGGGTTATTCATTTGAAGAAAATAGTGGGAGAATTATTAAATAAAGTCTTTTTTGTTATAAGAATAGTAAAGAGAGAAGAGAATTTAGAGTAGAAGGAATTAGGTGTATATAGAAATGAACCAAATGTCTCTATTTATAGAGATAAAATCCTTTGGTTCATGGGCCTACGGGCCTCCCACTCTATGGGTTGGGCCTGGCTGGTCATTCATTTACAACACTTCCCCTGAATGACTAATCTATACAACAATTGCCTCACAAAAACTTATTTGGAAAGAAAAAAAAACCAGTGGAAAAAATTAAACCAATCTAAGAAAATGAGTACAATTGATGTTGGAGTATTTAATTGCCGGCTTGTTAAAACCTTGTCAGGAAAAACCCAGTGGGACAAAACCTGAACGAAGGAAAAAGAGTACGACTACTCCACTGATCATTGAATGTCTTTAAGATGACGCATTGCAATCTGATGTATCAACTTTCTGAATATTGATGTTGGTAAAGCTTTGATAAATAATCTTCTACATTATCACTTGAGTGAATCTGTTCAACATTGATGTTGTCACTTTCCCTTGGATATTCGTAACATAAAGAGTATGCCTCGTTAAAATCTTACTAGGAAAAAACCTTGTGGGAAAATACGCCTAGTTAAGAAAAAAGAGTACATTAATCTTATGTCAAATTACTACCCTTTTTAACATCATTGGACCAATGCATATAATTTAATTTGCAATTGGTTATATCTTAGTGAATAAGTGTTCATTGTCTCAACAAATTACATCTTCCAGATGTTTTAATTTGTAAATTATCGTATTGTATAACATATGTTATTGTAACACCAGGAGATGGTTAAAACAATAATTTTATTGTATTTTATTATATATGTTATTGTAAATTATTATGTAATGAATTTGGGGAGAAATTGTTAATAATAAAACCATGAAGGTTTTTATTGTGCTAAACTCTGAAATGAAGTAGAACACTAGAAGAAGTTTTAGCGAAAGTCCGGCTTGTGGCTTAAACATCACAAAACAATGATTATCAAATATAAGAGAAACCTAACAAATTATTGGTATATCATTCCCTGAAGCAAATGTGACTGAAATTTCATTGTCTATGAGAAAGACGATTTGACTATTCAATTATTGTAGAAGTACTACTCATTATGTTGAAATTAGTATGAATGATTATCACTCGAAGTGATAAAAAAAGAAAAGAAAAGAAAAATTAGTAGTATCTTATTTTATGTTTTGATGAACTTTTAATTAATAGTTTTGGAGATGTATTAGAAATTTTGGACTATAATTTTATTTCAATTGTTTTGTATTTTATTTCAAATTACATTAAGTTCTTTAAGATTCATATACTATTAAAAAAAAGAAGCTCCAGAATAGTTTGCATATTGAAAAGTTCCAATAGAACTAATTTATTAATAACTCTAGACGAGTTAGTTCATCGAGAAAAATTAGATGAATCAGAAAACTAGCAGAAATTTTGTGTGATTGAAGCAAAAATTATAAGCTATGAATCAAAGAATCAAGAACAATTAGATGCATCGGAGATCTAAAAAAATCAGAGAAATTCGTGCTGATAACGTGTTATAAGAATAGTAAAGAGAGAAGAGAATTTAGAGTAGAAGGAATTAGGTGTATATAGAAATGAACCAAATGTCTATATTTATAGAGATAAAATTCTTTGGTTCATGGGCCTATGGGGCTCCCACTCTATGAGTTGGGCCTGGATGGTCATTCATTTACAACACTTTAAATGATTTTAAAATATGATAATTAAAACTTTGTAAATTCTTCTCTGTAGATAAAAATGGCAAATGCAATCGTTGCATCAAATTCACTATCATTGCGATCCGTCCTTGAGAAGGACAAACTTGAGGGAGGAAACTTCCTCGACTAGTATCGGAATTTTAGAATCGTTCATAAGCACGAGAAAAACTGTATGTTCTCGAGGAACAAATTTCTGATCCACCAGTCGCAGGGGCTCTGGCTGCTGAAAGAAATGCTTATCGTAAGCACTTAGATGACGCATTAGATGTGTCTAGTCTTATCTTACTGACCATGAACTCTGAACTTCAGAAGCAACATGAGGAAATTAGAGTTTTTGATATGGTTAATCATCTAAGGCAACTCTTTAAGGGCCTAGCCCGCCAGGAGAGATTCGATGTGTCAAAATCTCTCTTTCAGTGCAAAATGGCAGAGAGAACATCGGTCCGAACTCACATTCTGAAGATGATAAGCTATATTGAGAGCCTCAAAAGTCTGGGATTTCCTCTGGGCCAGGAGCTATCTACTAATTTGATTCTGCAATCGTTGCTTGAATTATTCGGTCAGGTTGTACTAAACTACAACATGAATGAGATAAATAAACGTCTCCCAGAATTGTTGAACCTGTTGAGGACTGCTGGGAAGGAAATAGGGAAGTCCAAGGCCATTTACATGGTCAACAACAACAGCGGCAAGGTTTTTGGTAAGCCTAAGGGCAAGCCTTTAGGAAAACCTAAAGGCAAGCCTAACCATTTTGAGAAAGCACTGAAGCCCAAGGGCGCTGTGGCTAAGGATGGAAATTGTTTCCATTGTGGACAGAAAGGAAACTGGAAGAGAAACTACCCGAGTTATCTTGCCAATAAAAAGCTTGGAAAGGGAGTAAACGTTGCTTCTGGCTCAGGTATTTATGTTATTGAGATTAACTTGTCTACTACTACTTCCTCATGGGTATTAGATACCGAGTGTGGTTATCACATTTGCATGAATGTGCAGGGAGCAAGAGTTGCTGCATTAGCTGTACGAACATATAGTCTTAGTTTGCCTTCTGAAATTGTTGTAGATTTACACAGTTCTCTTTATCTACCTGCTTTAACAAAGAATATTATTTTGATAGAGTTAGAATATCAAACACAGGGATGTAGAGTGGTTCGATCACAAAGATCTACATCCACTGCTTTGGGACACACCCAAGGATTTTGTTATCTTTCCACTAGCTTGTCTTGAGAGATTACAAGGAAGGACAACCCAACTAATGGTCTTTTACACACTCATGTAACCTTCCACCCTTGGGAACTCTTTCTCTAACCTAGTCTACTAAGTGAGGAGGTTTTACGAACACATCAACCCTACTTCTATTTCGGGTTCAACATTCACTCTAGTTCCTATGATTACAAGAAATATCCACTCCAACTAATGGAGGCCCAAAACCACCACTCTCACAAACAAGTCTTACCACTCAACCCTTTACAAAGAAAGATAATCTCAACACATGAGATTTTACATTTAAGCTTAATAAAGAAAAATCCCTCTAAGGATTGAATATTACAATGAAAACTCTAATCCATATTTGAGAATGAAAGAATAAGTAAATGAAGCTCTTTCTCAAATAGAAATATTTTGATGAATGATTGGAAAAATTTTAGCTTAGGAAAGTGTTTGATTTGCTTGTCTAAAACTTGTATACTAAGCTTGAGCAAAAACAGCCTTAAAGGCTTTATAAAGGGTCCAAAAAATGCAAGCAAATCGAGTTACAACGGCTATATTTTTGCCTTCACAAGACACCTTCGGTCGACAGGACTAGGCAGTCGGTCGCCCGAAGTAGTCTAAAGGTTAATATCAAAGGCTATTGTCTTGATCTCGGTAGTCCGTGATAAGTGGGTTGGTCGACCTAGGCAAGGTGCCGGTCAACCAACCTAAAGTAGGTCTTCTGAGATAATTATAGCCGTTGGAGTCTTGGAACATTCAAAAGTGATAAAGTACAAAAGACACTTCGGTCGATCGGACTTCATCAGGTCGCCCAAGGTCTAGGACTTCAGTCCATAAGTGGGTTTTCTTTGATCCTTCCCAAATTTAACCATAGTTAGTAGATTCCATAACTAGATTCGGAATAGCGGATATTGGATGCTAACGACTTGATTGAGATATATCATTTTTGGAGTGGAAGGCTGTGACATTCGGGTAAAAACAAAGTGCTGATGGTAGATTGCTATGTTGAGGTATCCGATTGTATCTGATCTGAGAGATTCTTGTCTCTAAAGTTAAAAGACGGCAAAAACACCGATTTGGTACTAAAAGTATTTCGAGTTTGAGGTTTTTGTCTAGTATGTTTAATTTTATCTTTTTAGATCCAATATATTTTTACGACCTGCCGTTATTGTCCTTCCATACCATTTTCTGTTAAAAACCCGTAAAGAAGCCAATCTGGTCAAACAATGTCTTTTTACTCAGGGGCATAATTGGTAATCCCTTAATTACCTCAGTTAAAAACTCTCTATTTAATCACCAACATTGAAGTATCCTTCACCATTAACATCTTTTCATCCTTCATTTTTGGAGAGTTAAATTTTAGGGTTCTTCAAGTGCAATTGAACATGTCTTCTTCAACCAATTCCACTAATGGTTCAATAAAGTACGGGTGTGGTGAAAACCCAGTTCTGAAGATATCCAAGACATTTTCTAACCCTGGTAGAATATTTTGGGGTTGAAATTTTCTTAAGGTTAGTGATTAATTGAAATGGGTTCAAGATACTTGACAAAAGCAAACTCTCCAACACCTTTTAAATGTTTGTAGAGTATTTCTACAAATATATTCTCTTCAGCATACTCAGCCATAGCCATAACATCTTCATCAGAAATGAGTAAGTTCCAACCCCATCATCATAAAGATCAGACTTTCTCCAATAAAAACCTATATATGTCCCATATTCTAACAAGTATGCCATTTTGTCTAATACAACAGTGGACATTGTCTCTTTAACAACATGTTCAAAATAATGAACCTGAGTCAAGAAGGTCGTAGCCCAGTGGGGCTCCCCTTCGCTCACGGTTGAGAGGTCGTGAGTTCGACACCGGGC
The DNA here is from genome assembly GCA_026122235.1 of Vinca minor. Lineage (NCBI taxonomy): Eukaryota > Viridiplantae > Streptophyta > Magnoliopsida > Gentianales > Apocynaceae > Vinca > Vinca minor. The sequence goes on along the minus strand of JAOCZM010000241.1, from coordinate 6,144,183 downwards.
CACAGCGCCCAGACTACTAACCCCCTCTAACCCCCAAAAAAATAAAATAAAATAATGAACCTGACCCCCAACATATTGTTTCAAACCAGTAACTTCCTCAATAACATTCTCATGATTCAATTTTATAATAAATTTTCCATCTCATGTCTCAAAACAAAAAAAAAATCCAAAAAAAAAAAAAAATTCATGATTAAAGTTTGTCCCCGAGCTGGCAAAGTGTACCAAAAACTAGTTATAAAATAGTAAACAAACTAAGGAAAAGGGGGACCATCTCATAAAGCTAGTTGGGGGACCATATGAAAAGTTCTTTTTTTATATTCACAGGTAAACAAACCAAGTAAAAAAAAAAAATCTACTGCTCAGCAAAGAAAAGGACACACATAAATAAACAATATATTTCACATGCTATTACCAAAAAAGCGAACTTTCACATAGGAGAAACATAAAAAGCTTAGAATTTTTTAAAGTTAACTCACCATACACTGCAGGTTCAGTTCCAAGTCTGCGAAGATACATATCCAGACTCATCGATGCAAATTACATAACTAGGAAACTGTTTCTACTTAGATGGTTCGAAATCAGCCTCAATATTGAAGGAATTTTTACTGAAATAGAACGATTAGAAAACCCTAATTTTAACCCCAAACTGAAGAAGATGATAATGAACGGGTAAAAGTATATTCAAGAGTTTTTAACAGAGGTAATGAAGGGATTACCAATTATGCCCCCGGGTAAAAAGACCTCGTTTGACCAGATTGTCTTCTTGACGGGTTTTTAACAGAAAATGGGACGGAAGGACAATAACGGCAGGTCGTAAAAACATATTGGATCTAAAAAGATAAATTAAACATACTGAACAAAAACCTCAAACTCGAAATACTTTTAGTACCAAATCGGCGTTTTTGCCGTTAGAAAACCCATAGGAATTTATTCTGAACGGTGGAGATCGTAACACTACAAGAAAACAGTTAAATAGCGACCGACTTTAGCGACCGAAATTTTCGGTCACAAATTTAACGACGGAATACCGACCGAATAGAAACCGAAAACAAATCGGTCGTTATTCCGTCGCTCATCCGTCGGCCACATCGGTCTCGTTGACCAAATTGAAACATCGTCGGTTTGTTCACCCTTAACGACCGAATACCGACGGATATTAACGACCGTTTATCGACGGAATAAATAACGACTGAATACCGACGGAAGTTAACGACCGAATACCGACGGAATACATAACGGTGTTTATTTGTATAGTAATAAATGAAGGACACAAAACAACGTCATTTTATTTTCGTTAACGACCGACTACCGACGAACTTTAACGACGGATTACCGACGGAAAATATACCGACGGAATAACGACCGAATAACAACCGAAATTAGGTCGCTATTATTTTCCAATTCCGTCGCTATTATTTTCCCGATTTCCGTTTTTTATAAAATAGCGGGGTTTTTAAAGATATATAGAAACATTTTACCTAATAGTAACTAAAATAGGAAAAATACATATACAAAGTCTTACCGATATATACTCAAAGCAGAACAATTCAAGTAATACATTTGTGTGTGCATTTATGTGAATCATTAAGTGATGGAGTTAAAATTTTATTAATTGATTATTAATCAACAAATAATTACTAAAATATTCATATTAGTTCGTACTCACATTTAAAACGATGTCGGTTTTCGGATTTATAAGTTTTTACTAAATCCGTCGCTATTCGGTCGCTATTAAGCTAAGGGGCGACCGAATAGCGACCGAATTTGCGAAGGCCGTCGCTATCTTTTTCCCGGATTCCGTTTTTTTATAGAATAGCGGGGTTTTTAAGGATATATAGAAACATTTTGCCTATGTTAGTTACTATTAGGTAAAATGTTTCTATATATCCTTAAAAACCCCCGCTATTTTACAAAAAAAACGGAATCCGAGAGAATAATAGCGACCGAATATGCTATGTCGGTCGCTATTCGGTCGCCCTACCCTAACCCTAACCCTAATTCGGTCGCTATTATTAAATGCCTAAACGACGTCTTTTTGCCATTTCGCGGGCTCATTTATTTGAAAACTGGACAAGTGTTTAAGCATGCTAATTGGCGACCGAATAGCGACCGAATTGGCAAATTCCGTCGCTATTATTAAATGCCTAAACGACATCGTTTGCTTTTTCGCGGGCTCATTTATTTGAAAAATTGGACAAGTGTTAAGCATGCTAAGTGGTGACCGAATTGGCAAATTCCGTCTCAATTCGGTCGCTATTATTAAATGCCTAAACGACATCGTTTGCTTTTTCGCGGGCTAATTTATTTGAAAAATTGGACAAGTGTTAAGCATGCTAAGTGGCGACCGAATAGCGACGGAATTGGCAAATTCCGTCGCTATTCGGTCTCTATTATTAAATGCCTAAACGACATCGTTTGCTTTTTCGCGGGCTAATTTATTTGAAAAATTGGACAAGTGTTAAGCATGCTAAGTGGCGACCGAATAGCGACCGAATTTGCCAATTCCGTCGCTATTCGGTCGCTATTATTAAATGTCTAAACGACGTCGTTTTGTGCGTTTTATTTCTATAAATATATCTAAGGCGGGAAGCCTCTCCCTCATTCTTCATTCACGCCCGACCGCGACCTCCACCTTCACCACCACCTTTTCCAGCGATTTCCCCCAAATCCCTCCCTCCTTCCCGGCGCCACCACCTCCGGCACCTCCAAGACATCGCCACCACCTCCGGCACCTCCAAGGCATTGCCACCACCTCTGATTTCAGTTGGGTTTTTTAGGGTTTAGGTGAGAATCTTGCATTTTCTAGCTTTTTTTCTTAACAATTGGGATAAATACATCTATTTTGAGAAGATTCAAACAAAAATGGAGGGGAGGTAGTACTGATTTCTGCTTGAATTTTAATATATGGGTTTTCTATAATGTCTTGCAATTTTTTTTTGCCAATTCTTATAATTTCTTGCAATTTTTTTGACAATTCTCATAATTTTCTTTGTTTTTCAAATGTAGTTTTTTAACATCCAATGTAGTTTTCTTGGTGTATTATTGGTTTTCTTGGGGTATTATTGAAATGTATGCTAATTGTATAATATGTGAGTTTTGATAATTCAAAGTGTGTGAGTGTTGATTGTGAGTTTTGATAATTCAAAGTTTGTGAGTGTTGAAATGTAATGAGAAGTGCACACTTTGATTGTGAGTGTTTTATTGTAAATGAGAAGTGTAAACTTGTGTTTTTTGGGTTTATTGATTATTTTTGCTATTTGGGATCTTATTAATACTGTTTCTGGTTTGTATTTCTGTGCGTATTGCTGTTTTTTATAATAGGGATTTAATTTAATTTCAAATTTATTTTTTTAAATAAAAAACAATTTAGCGACGGAATAGCGACCGAATATTCGGTCGCTAAATTTTCCGTCGGTATTCGGTCGTTATATAGTCAAAGTCAAAAGTCAACAATGTTGACCATTCGGTCGGTATTCGGTCGTTATTTACCGACTGATTATTCGGTCGCTAGAATTTCCGTCGGTATTCAGTCGTTAACCAGTCAAAGTCAAAAGTCAACAATCATGACGATTCGGTAGGTATTCGGTCGGTAAATAGCGACCGAAGATTCGGTCGCTATATATTCCGCTCGGTATTCGGTCGGTAATTTGCTTAGCGACGAAAAATACACGACCACGTCATTCAGTCGTTAATCGGTCGCTAAACTCAGTTTAGCGACCGATTACCGACGGAAACGGCCGTCACTGTTTCCCTGTTTTCTTGTAGTGTATTCCAACGATTGAGTTGAAAGATATTGCCTCGGGAACTTATGACATTTAATCTGGAATTTATGGTTTTTATAATTGTTGGAGATTTGTCTAAACATCAAAGGTAAGATTCTTACATTCTTGTGTTATCAAAAGCATGAGTTCAATTATCCATTCACGTCTCGACAACAATAACTGTAATGACCCTTACAGACGACCAAGTTAGGATGCCCCAAGAATTTCATACACATGGGTTCAGTTTCACCCCCCGAACGAACGTGTCCAAGCTTTTAGGGATCCATTCTACATTGTATCATCATTTATCACTATGGACTCCACAAAACTGTTACATTCCCAATGATATACCACATAGGGTGAAGGTCAAGAATTTCTTAGCACAACACATGAAATCCTGGGTTCAACACATTCACATTATAATTCGAATGAATCATGTTATATAGAAGTTTCTAGACAAGAGCTCAAAATCGGGGCGACGACTCGGTCGACCAAAACCAAATAGACGACGACAAATACAATCTCAATTAGACGACGCCCAAACGACATCAAATACAAAACAAGGCAGCAATAAATGACAATGTAAGTAAGGAAAAAAAGATACAACAATTACATACACAATTTCACAACAGAATATAGACACGAAGATCAACCACATAATATGCAACAATTCCAAAACTTCATCCTTTTATGCAATGAAACATGTAAATTCAGTTCTTACACAATTGTATATCTTTAACCATTGAATATGTGCATTTTAGGACTGAAAACACAAGAGTGAATGATCCTTACTTGATTCAACCACAAAATACGCAAGAAATTACACAAATCCCGAAATCAGCCCCCTTCCTAGTGCTATAACTCTCTGTTCCGAACTTGGAATCACGATCCTTCTGCTATCACGCTTAGGTCTTTCGAATACTTTCGAACACACTAAAGATCGCTGAAAGCGAACACCGTTTGACCCTTCAATTGTTCACTCAAAGTTCTGCCCATATTTGCTTCTCTCTGTTATGGTGTTAAGTTCATCTTGTGTGAAGTATTTTCAAAAGTGGTTTCATCTTGTCCGATGGTTCATACCAGGGGTCGTTTGATCCTTACTGGGCTTCGCAGCTCAGTACTGTCCTTTTCTTATTTTGCAGATGTTGATTGTGATGAACCATACTACAAGGATGTTGCTTGGGAAGGGGTACCAGGATGAGTCACTACATAATGAATCTTTGTAATAGTTTAACATTAGTAGTGAACACTTAGTAACTTTTATCTCATGTTAGTACTTGTTATCGTTTGTACTTTTATTCCGCTGTATTACTCTTGAACTCTTTAATTTATATATAACATATTCTCTTTTTAGTAACTCTGAATGTGGGATTTGGTGTCTCATTGACTGATGAGACACTGCCATGTCATTATCCTGGTTACGAGGTATGAAATCTTTTCCTTATAATTCATCTCCTATAAGAGAATTTTTATAATGAGTAAATTCATTGTAAGTGCTCTAAAAATTCAACAGGTAGAGAAGCTCGTCGTTATCTGCCTTTACGTCTTATACAGGCCCTTCCCTGTATTTATCTATCGCAAGGTCCGGACATTCATGTTTGGGGGCTAGAATCAAATGGAAATTTTACAATTACATCGGTTTTGCATTCTCTCCAGCCCAGCGGCGTTTCGCAATTCTCGCGGTCACAGGTATGGAATTCTCTCTTGCCTTTAGCACGTCAAAATATCTTAACATAGCTTGTTTAGGATTCTAGTTATTCTACTTATTAGTGGTTCTAAAATGTTGAAAGAGTGTAACTCTCTGATTAACTTGGAATTTGGCCTTTATATTCGCACATAGAGGAGTTATAGATTTAATAATATATGTTTTTAATTTAATCAATGTTGTCTATAGTTTATTCTCTTATATTTGGTTAATAGTGAAATTAAGTTTAAGTTGTGATTCTCATCTGTGCTAGATGTCATGTAATTATGATTTACGCTTCTTATGTTATTGTGTATTGCATGTAAGTTTTTATTATCTTGAGCGGGTTCCATGATTTTATTCTTTACTACAAATACTTGATTGTATTCTTTAATGTAGTTTGTATTATTTATCGCAATAAATTAATAATTTTTTAAATATGCTTCATGGGAAAATTCAGATATATTTACCCTTAAAATCCGATATATATAAAATGTTGATTTTTTCTTGAGAAAATAACCCCATTTGTCCCCCAATTATTTTAATTCTGCCTTGATAGTCCTAGTTTCTTTTTTTTCGGCTTAAAGAATCCTGCAACAATTTATGGGCAGCCTAAAGAATCATTGTCATCACTGCGGCGGAATCCGGCCAAATCAAGCATGTGCAGTGAACATACTTAAAAAATAGGGGTAAAATAGTCTTTTCTCTCCCTAAAATTAAACAAAATTTGTTAAGCATTTATTTTTGAATAAATTGTGGAAATTTTGTAATTTTAAACAATGATTTTTGAAGAGGGGAATGAAATTTAGAAACAAGGAATTTTGAAGCGGGTAAGGAAATTTTATGTTTGAGAGTTGTGAATGTTGTAGATTGATGTCAGGTTATTTATAGATAAAATTGGTGTTTCAAAAATTCAAATTTTGAATTTTTGAATTGACAAGTCTCTAAAAATTGGTCAAAAATGAGAACGAAAATGCCGAATCTATTCTGAATTTATCTCTTCAATTATTCATATAGCAAAAGTGAGAAAAGACTAGACACTGCAAAACAGACTGCAATATGAGGACAAAAATGGCAATTCCGTTCAAAGTCACGGATTTTTTTAGGGTTTCAGGAATTTATTAGGGTTGGTTTGAAGACGGAAGTCTCTGGGCTGACGTGGCAAGGTGCGCCTGGGAAACGCCACGTCAAACCAAGACGGAAGTGGGACTTCCGTTTTGGTCCCAAGACGGAAGTGTTGGACAAAATATTTGTTCCAAAAATAAATCATGCCATGGTATGACCATTCTGCCCAAACAATATCAGTCTAATGCAAACCCCCAAAAAATAAACACCCCCACCTAAAAAAAAATAAAAAAATAAAAAAATAAACCATTAGTCTTTGTGATCAGGAACGAAGACAAAGGGGGGCGGGGTTGTATTTGGCTAGGGTGCTGAAATGAGCCCTTTTTCTGCGTCTTTCAGATCTAGGGGCCATCAAGTTGTCTGCATGATTTGATACGCACCACACTGGATCATATTTTTATTTTCCCCTCTTACCGATCTGAAAGATATTTGCGATTGATCTTGCGGGATCTGATCAATCCCAATCGCGATTTGGTGGCGAAATTCACGGGATTGATCAATCATAACGTGCATCATTCCTATTATTCCTCAAATTCACGATAATATTGAGTTTCAACACATCAAAAAATGCCTAAACTCTTTTAATTTGAAGCTTTTTCTTCCTATTCTTATTTTTTCAATTTTTCTCGATTCTTCCAATAGTTAATTCAATTATTGATATTTGGAAACCGCCAATTTCCTTCCATATTTGCTTGCTAGTCAATGAATTGTTTATTCTGATTTCATAAAGAGTTCGGAGCGTAATCGATATTCTCTGGTTTTTTTATGTTACATGTTTTTGTTCATGATAGTATGTTCATAATTTTCTTCATTACACCATTGTCAAACTGTTTTAGGATTGAAGGTCTCATAGCTATTATTCACTAGTATTATAGCTATGTGTTCAAATTCTGAATATTTATTATTCATTAGTTTTATATCTTTATCTATGTTGTTTATTAGTCTTTTGTTGACAAATATTGTATATTTATTTTACAGATAATCAAGGATTTTCCTGGTGTCATCAGAAATACCATTCTAGGGATGATGTTTTTTTATAACAAGTTGGATTTCTCTACTTTAAGATACCCCATCTGAATATATTCAGTGGGCGAAGTCTAATATTATTCGAAGACGTTTCATAGTTGATTGCTTTTTGTCTAATGTAATAAAATTTTAACAGTGACATTATTTTCAGTTTATAGTTTTAATAAGTATTTTTAGATTATAGTTGTAACAATTGTGATTAGTTTTCGATTTTAGAGAATAGCAATAACGATTTTAGATAATAGCTATTGTGTACATATATTATAGGTAACGTGTAAATATATGTTATAGCTATTACGTACATGACTTACGGCTATTCCCTTCCATTTTTTACCTCTTTTATGTGTTCACCTTCCTCAACTGCAGCATCAATATCTAATATAATATATAACTAAATTTTGTTACAAATAAGTATGTAAAAGACAGATTTTCAAATTAATATTTCAATTGGTGTTAATAGCTATTTCCATAGTGATTAATAGATATTTTCCATAGTGATTAAAAACTATTAAATCGAGGTGTCTCCCCTCATTTCTTACCCCATAAACTCGCTCAATATCAGCTGCTGTAATCAACAATTTACGTCCACCCGAGAGTAGTATAGATTTATTTTCAGTGTCGTAGTTTTCAGCCCCATCTGAGAAGGAGAAAATTAAGGAATTTGGAAAAAATCCCAATATGAGATGGAGAAAATTAAGGAATCGAAAAAAAAATCTCAATCTGATATGAACTGAGGAAATATAACGATAATTCCGGACAAAAATCACGATTGTGATGGAGAAAATCAAGAGAAAACTCAAACTGCGATGAAATTAAGGAAATATATCGATAATTCTGGACAAAAATCACGATTTTGATTGAGAAAATAAATAGAAATCTCAATCTGAGATGAAATTAAGGAAATATAAAGATAATTTCGGACAAAAATCAAATCCTCAAATCGCATTTGGGATTGATAAAATCCTGCAAAATCAATCACCGATTGCTTTCTGAGCGTATTGATTAATGGTGTATATCGTGTGAGGCGTTTCCTTGTTAATAGTTATTGGGATAGGTGAAAGGTGGATTTCGTGGTGAATGAGGGTTAATCGCCATTAATGGAGTTTGGAGATTGTGGACGAAGACGACCCAAAGGGTTTCAGCAGTTTCTGTCTTTTGATTGGGTGTTTCGCATTTTTTTTTGCTTTCCGCGCGTTTTCTTGCCATTCAATCTCAAGTCTCTCAATCCTATGACTAACAACTTGTTCTGTAGATGCTGAACTTTGATGCGTTCAACACCATTGCCGAGTCTGACGGGGTGGCATTCACCCCGAGATTTTTTAAAATACTACTAGATATGGTAAATTTTATATGCAATTCGGAATATTTGATAAAATTCGTCCCAACAATTTTTTTTACAGTTTTTATATGTAATTCGGCATACTGTTGCAGTTTTCGCCCCAACGCCAAATTTCTAGCTTCGTCCCTGTTTGTGATAGTGTGCACATTCCAATAATCCCAGAAACCACAGTAACACTCCAACTAGAAGAAGTTTAAAAAGAAACATCATTGCTGTAATAATTTCTATAGGTTCTTGAATAAACTAACAATCCAAACGAAAATGAAGTATGAACACATGTTGGACCTTGTATGATTTCCTACTTCAACATCTAAGACTATAAGATATAAAGATCACTTCAGAATACAGAGCACCAGAACCATTTCCATGGTTAATATCGATCGGCATAAGGAGTTCCATACACAATCAAGTAAGGCACAGTACGTACAACAGCATCGATTGGTATAGCAAAGTTTACACCAGATGATATCCCTGTACCTGCACAATCATTAAATTCAAAACTGTCATTGTAGAAAATGGACTTGGGCCTAACTCATTCCCTCAAAAGGTACCTCAAGAGGGGGAGGATTGCCCAATCATTATAAAGAATAAATTTGCTCACTAGCTAGTCGATGTGGGATTTCAACACACCCCCTCACGGCCAGGACTGGACATCTGGACCGTGAACAATAATGGGGCCCAACATCGAACTAGGTGGCTCTGATACCATGTAGAAAATGGACTTGGGCCTAACTCATTCCCTCAAAAGGTACCTCCAGAGGGGGAGGATTGCCCAATCCTTATAAAGAACAAATTTGCTCACTAGCTAGTCGATGTGGGATTTCAACAGTCATTCTTTCTTGCATTGGAAACTTTTTCTTTTTCTTGGTAGTAGTTTTAATCTATTTTTAAATTTAAAAGTAAAGATATTGTTATATTACTATGTTGACATTTTAATAAAAATTATGTTTTATATATTGTCAATCTTATTCAAGTAAGATTTTATAATTAATGTTTAATTATGTTTTATCACTAGTATATGCTAAAAGGGCATTTAGGTCATATTCTATTTAATTTCATTCCATTCCATTCCATTCTGACATTAAAATTTAGTTTTACCAAACACAGAAAAGAAATCGACATTCCATTCTGGCTTTGCCTTCCAAACACTGAAATGGAAAGAGGATTCCGAAGTCATTCTGGGTGGAAAGTGATTCTGCCTGGGAAGAGATTCCATTCCATTCCTACGTGCCAAACGTGCTGTAAGAGCGTGTTTGGTACGTTGGAATGGAATAACCTTTTCAGCTTCTCTTTCCATTCCAGCGTTTAGTCGACCAATTTAAAGTGGGAATGGTCTTACCATGGGAATGATCATTCCAGGAAGAAGTGTGAATAGGGATGGCAATGGGTAGGGTTGGGGAGGGTTTTGGCTATACCCACTACCCGACCCTAATCTTAAAAGTATAACCCAAAACCCAACCCGACCCTTTGATGTGTCAACCCATTGCCCGACCCTACCCTTTTTCCAAAAAACCCGATGGGTACGGGTAGTACCCGTGGGTTTTCTATCGATAGATAATTTTTATTTGTTCGTAGTCACTAGTCATAAAGAAAATATACCAAAAACAATAATGTGATTAAAATCTTCAATCTGACCAAATGCACAAAAAGCAACAGAAACAAGTGCACAAATGCACCAGAAATGAATGTGGCAGAGATAAGTTTGGTCATAGAACAATAAACATTCAAATGGAAACAATTAAGTAAGAAATTTTTTGAAGGTTTTCAATTTTTATGGTGTAAAATATGGAGGAAGAAGATTGTAAAACCTAATAAAACTAAAGTAGCCTAACAGTCACATAACTTATGGCCTAGTAAATTGATATAAGTGATAAGTCATTGAATGGCCTAGTAAATTGATACGGTATAAAGTTTGAGACTTTTGGGCTTTGGCTTTTCAAATCTCTACCATCTTATGCTTTTCTTGCCATCTTATTTAAAATATAATTTATTTCCTTAGTTATAATATTTTAATGATAATATTTAATATATATATATATATATATATATATATATATATATATATATATATATATATACAGGGTAGGGGTACAGGTTGGGTTTACCACATATCCGCAACCCTACCCGCATCCGCATCTGAGTTTTAAATTTCCAAACCCATAACCCGACCCAATACCCGAAATCAACCAAAAAAACCCAACCCGTTAGGGTAGGATTGGGTTGGGTACCCGTCGGGTTGGGTTAAATTGCCATCCCTAAGTGTGAATGGTCATTACACTCCAAAATCTATGGAATGACTTTTACAGAAGAAGATGGAATCCTCAATTAATGGAAAGTAAACATTATACCTTTTATTTAATTATTATAGTGTTAAAATTAGACAACAACCTGTTCATTTTCTCCAAAAATATTTTATTATTTTGATAAACTTTATATACAATAATTACATAAATATTTTAATTTATTTTGTTACTTTTTTCATTTAATTTAACATGAAATATAATTATTTTATATTATATTAAACTTTATATATTAATTATATTTGAATATTGAAATATATTTTTTATGCGCTTCAGTGAAGGAACAATACGTAATTTTCAAAATCTTGAGCGGGGCGACGGGGCTAGGATCCGCTTCTTCTTCAAGGTACTACTGAAAAGACTAATCAGTTGTAGAAATATGCAAGCTCACCATTTCTTACAGTTCCGTCTAAGGATGGCAGCGGGGGCGGGTTGGGCGGATTTTTGAATACCCAAAGTCGCCCGCGCTATTGATTTTCCGTCCCGTCCCGCCCCGCCCCGTGACCCACAACGAGGCAACACTTATCTCCCCATGCCCCGCCCCGTGCAAGTTGGCCCTGCCCCGCCCCGTCCTATTTTTCAAAAGTCATATAATTAAAATATATTTTCTTTTCCATATAAATATATATACATATATTGTTTTCAAACGGGTCAGAACGGCGCGGGCAGACATCATATCCAAACACGATCCGTTCTGTCAATGGGGCGGGGCGGGGCTGCCCCAAACATGAACAGGGCGGGACACGGGCAAAATTGCCATCCCTAGTTCCGTCATGCTATTTTGAGAAAAGTTTCTTATGTAAGTTTGCAGGAAATGTATTTTGAACATCAACGAAAGCTTAAATTTTCTATGCAAAGAATTATTACTGGAATACATGTAAAGGTCATGTGATTGCAACTATTTGCTTAAATGCCATTCTTACAGTGTTGTTTCCAGGTTTAAGGCCAGTTCGGGAACATTATTGCAAATATTAGTTAGTCTTACTTCGGGAGAGAATCAATGCATGTTCAAAAGAATATGAAGATGCAGAAAATATGAAGCTCACTGAAAAGTTAACAAGAACAAGTAATAGCAATAGTGACGTCTAATTAAAAATAACGACACTATCAAAGCCCCCGAAAGATTTGAGGAGGAGAAAGCCTATTCTTTTACCTCTGCGAGTGAATGTGGCTGTATTAACTCCAATGACATGACCATAGGAATCAATCAATGGTCCACCTGAATTTCCTGCATTGAAAAGCTTCACCGTCAAGCCTCAAGTTCCACCAAAGAGAAAACTAAGACAAATTGTATCCCACTGTGTATACAAGAAGCGGAAGATTAGGTAGATAACTAGATTCTCAAGCAAGAAACGCAATTCTTTGTAGCACATCCCGTTAGTCATCATATGATTCCAGCAAGGGAAGAAAAAATAAGTTTAAATGCAATTGCCTCCTTATGCATTATACTACAAAGTTAATAGTTTGGCCATTGAGATTTCATATCAATACAAGTAGGGACTACCGGCATTAATAGCAGCATCAGTTTGAATCGCTCCACGAATAGCTTTTCCATTTGGGGAAGGTATTTCCCTGCCTAGTCCACTGATGACCTATAACATTCAGAATGAAGGTGTAGAGTTATCAATCATTAAATACTACTCCCTCTCTAAGGAATTAAATGTCCACTTTCCTATTCATTTTGTATAGAAAAGTGGACATGAAATTCCGGAAAGAGGGAATAATTTACTTTCTACCTACGTGCTGCAAACATGCACATGAATTGCGAAGAATGTTTACCCCTGTTGTTAGAGTGTCTTCATATCCATATGGATTTCCAATGGCAAAGCAACTCTGGCCTACTCTTAAACCTCGGGAAGTACCAAGAGTTACAGGCTTCAGCTCATTCTCTTCTACATTAACCTGCATAAGTTCAAGCTCATTCAGCCACTACATCTACATGGATATAAATAATCTGTCAATCAAAATCCATGGATATTTAGATCATCTTTGCATTCATTATTCAGAAAAGTAGTTTATTCGTGGTTAATAAATAGAAAACTTTCAGCAGCATTGACTCTCGTTCTAGCAGTATGTGTGTCTTGGAGTAAGATCAAGGCTTGGTTAATGGAATTGCACTAACAAATAAGCTTGTTATGGTGTTCTTCTGGTTCACAGATCTTTAATATAGGCAACTCGTGTAATATCTTCCATTTAGCATCCATGTGGGTGGTCCTAAAGACGTTCAAGGCATTTTCGGCTTTCTGTCATCTGATATATCGGCTAACAAACCATACAAGTCGTCAGCAAACATTAGAAATTATATTACCATATCCAAAGAAAACATCAGAACTATACTACAATATGCAAACAATGTGACGAGCATAGTGCATCCTACTTCAAGAATCAAGGAAGCTGCACTCTCTCTTCAAGACAAAATACAGTGGTCCGTGAATTGATAATAACCAAGATATAGTAGCCAAAATTGGATAATTAAAACCTCAAAGATTACTCCTTTTGCGTCATCCACCGGGATCCAATACATCTTCACTTGCAGTAGTTCTAATTTTTTTAGAAGAATCTTACATAATTTTAAAGTAGAAACATACATAAATTGATTATACAAATAGTGTGATTTTATATGGAAAATGATATGTATCTGCACAGGTATTCAGGTGGAGCAGTTTGATTTTATTAGTCATCATGATACAATAGCAATTTATACTATATTTCTAGATAAAGGAATATATCATTTAAAAGGTCACAACCGTAGTTAGTCTCCCATCAAGTGTATGCCGGAGCTATGGTAATAAACCTTTACTTCAGTAAAGCAAACAAAAATTTATCTAATCTTTGAAAACTGATTGATAGCTAAAAAATGATTGGCGAAAATTGGAGCCTGCAATATAGCATGAATTTTCTGCAATGCTTCACATAACTGTAAAGCTGTGATGAAACAACAGTATTACATGGCAAATGAATTTTACCACTTGTTGACAATATTTGCCGCGTGCTGACAAAATAAGGTTTCAATTGGTAAAAAGAGAATTCAAAATGATTTCTGGAGGCTACAACTTTGTTCATGAAATCATACATTTAATTTTTGGAACAATGAGCAGTCAACAAATAGAGTTAGAATGGCAAGGAAGAGATCAAGGGAAATAAAAAATATCTGGATGGCTCAATGAAGTGCCTCAATTGGCAAAGGGAGCACTTTGTACGCGCAAACTCTGAAATCACATCACTCTGTCAATCTAGCAGGACAATCGGGCGAGTATTAAACTTTTCCTCCTAAATGTCACAAAACTTTCAGGAACAGGTCCCATTCATCAGCAGTTTGACATGCCAGAACCAACAAAAATTATGGAATTCAGGTTCATTTCAGGACCAGAAGAGATCTTAGTAGTCCAGCTTCCAGTTGCTAATTATTAACGAACATTAGAGCATGACATTTGCAGATTAAGAATATTTTAATAAATATATCAGCTTTATCTATGTAATTAACCCTTCCCAAGCATTTATAATAAGGTCTTTATTGAACTTAATCTTATACTTAAATTTTGGCAATATCTTTTTTTTTTTTTTTTTACCTCACAGGGGGAGCCCAAGAAGGGCAGAACTTATTAAACCCCACGTAGGAGGCGGGTATCGAACCCTCGACCTCTCGGTCGTGGGCAGTGCCAAGCCCCACTGGGCCAGGACACTTCCGATTTGGCAATATCTATTCTCCAGTCAAGAAGTAGTAACATCCATGAAGTGATTAGTTAAGGGAAGTAGGCAGGCTTCAAGGTAATCACTTCATGGATGTTACTCCTTCATGATGCATAAAATGCTTTGAAATATGGGGCATAATTTATTGAGAGCTAAAGGACAGAGAGGGGTCATACTCCCTCAACTGGTGAACACCTTTAGAACAGCAAGATCATAATCTTGGTCAAAGCCAACAATCTTTGCCTCTCTGGAAAAGATTTTCCCTCCAGCATCAACTGAAGATACCTATGATTCACATAGAAAGAAGAATGAAACTCGAGATGGGGTAGTAGAAATAATAGAAGGAGAGAATTATCTTCTGCAAGTGCGTTTGTCTAAAAAGAAAAATACCTTACAAAGCTGTAGACCACTTCTATCAGTAGCCAATTTAGCAACAACATGATAGTTGGTGACCTGACATAGAAACAAATATCTTTATATGAAACCTCCCGGCTCAAAGGAAACATACGATTTCAGGGAAGCACAAGCAAAGATATCTGACACAGGAAGGTTTTACAACATAATTTCACCGTCGTCTTAATTGGATTATGACAAACATCAATTTCTCAGTAATATCATAAACACAGTAAACAATATATAGACGAGGAAACACACATATTATCATTCAGAGTCCAAAGCATCAAAATGGAAGGAGAAATTCAAATCATTTCAGAACCAAAAAAAAGATGATTGATAGTTGAACATCTACAAGCTAATTGATAATGAAGGTTGGAGCCTAAATTGTTTTAGATCAAGAGCATCTTATTTCAAGTTCATATAGAGAGAGAGAGAGAGAGAGAGAGAGAGAGAGAGAGGATTCTAAGTTGTGCATCTATATGCCAGAATACATGATAACTATTTTATTCCAATAAAGAGCTATAAGAATGTTTATCCTACAATGTGACCAAACTTATCCCAGATGAAGCCTGAACCCGTCCCTTCCACTTTCGCATTTTCATCATCCCCTAATGTTGTCTTACTAGAGCTGCTGGGAACTTTAGTCAGTTCGAGGTCTTTAATGAACACAACAGAAGGTGATGTTTCCTGCAAGCAGAGAAGTGAGTTCTATTAGGAATTCAAATATTGTAAAATCAATTACTAGTACCACACCATGGTCTACCCTGTTATAAGGTTTATAACATTCTTTATATCGAGAAATCGGAAACTGCTTTGATGTTTGGATAAGGGGAGTGAAAATATACATAATAGTTCTCAAAACTGATACAATAAATATGAAATCGCTGGATAAACTTATGAAATAAGACCCTACTTATGCGGGAGCATTGTGCACTGGGTACAATTTTTTTTATTATTCAAGACCTCATCAGACATGTAATGACCACAAATAGTTATAAAGGATATGAATGTGCTTAGGAAAGATTGACTGTCATTTGATAATACTCCCTCCGTCCAGAATTGAAGCCCCATTTGCTATACATATAAATTGGGACGAGGGAGAAATAAAAAACTAAAAAACAAATTGAACTCGCAGCACAAATAACAAGATGTTACCGCGTTGAGCATCCGGCATTATTACTGAATTAAAATTATATGTATACAATCTTGGAAAGATTTTTACTAAGTTCAAATGAATGATTGCAATTACAACATCCTAAATTAACAATCAAATTAAAAAGCAAGATAAAACACTAAATGCTGACAATTATAGAAGAACAGAAGTTTAAGCCGTAGAAATGAACAGAATTATGAATTTTAAATTATCAAATTCACGTAATTTCTCACATGCTCTTCATACACACTGTGAATGAAAAATTGCATATTTTGAATTTTAAATTAAACAAAGGATTCTGAAAGAATAAAGATAATAAAGAAAAAAGGGTACCTGGAAGAGCTGAGTAACCCTATCTTCTTCTTGCTGAAGTTCATCAATTTGCAATGCAAAAGCAGAGGGGAAAGAAGAAAGAAATGAATTTCCAGAGACATTTAATAAGGAAGATGAAAGCAAAGAAGAAGTAAAGATCAAAGCTTTACGCCTTGTAAGAAAATGGGTTTGATTTGAATTCAAAGAAGAAGAAGAAGGAATTGGAGATGCCAATGGTACGCTCTGCAGAGCACACAACACTCCCATGGCTGCTTAATGCTGATTGGTCCTATTATTTAACGTGTTTTAATAGTGGATAAAGTATGATCACGTGTCACGATTTTGAGTCTGTTTGGTTCAAAGACTTTTCATTCTTCTACTTCATCGATCCATCAATGGCGAATAAATAGCCAATCTAGTAATTAACTTATTGAGTTAATAACTATTTATAGCACTAAATTATTTACGAATTTCTCTTTATAGTACTAAACTATTTTTTTATCTAAATATGTCACTCAACTATTTACGTTTATCAAAAAATATACAACCACCCATTTTTTGGGTGTTTTTCCGCCAGCGATGTCACGTGAGTTGCTTCAGAACATGAACAACGACGAAAAGGAAAAGAAATCTTGGAAACGTCGGACCATAACTGCTTAATTTGTTGTTGCAAGGGAAAACGAGTCTGTCAAATTAAGCAGTTATGGCCCGACATTTCCAATATTTCTTTTCATTTTCGCCTTTGTTCATGTTCTGAAGCAACTCACGTGACATCGCTGGCCGAAAAACATCCAAAAAATGGGTGGTTGTATATTTTTTGATAAACGTAAATAGTTGAGTGACATATTTAGATAAACGTAAATAGTTTAGTGACATATTTAGATAAAAAAAAAATAGTTTAGTACTATAAAGAGAAATTCGTAAATAGTTTAGTGCTATAAATAGCTATTAACTCTTAACTTATTTATGCTTAGCAACTTTCATCCTTTTTTTTTTTTTTTAGAGGAAATCACCATTTATACCTTCAAGTAACTTTGAAAGTCAAGTTATAACCCTTAAATTTTTTAGATGTCATTTATGCACCTGAGAATTTACGAGGTGCTATAATTAGACAAAATGGGCGGAATCCGACCGTGAGACGCGGTGCAGCACACGTGTGAGAAGCTAGGGGCAAAATCGAAACATTAGAGTCATCTTCAACCTCAAATCTCTACGAATTAAACTCAATCCAACCCATTTTCCCCCCAAAATCAACAATTTTCTCTCATGTCAGTAATGGCTTCTAGTTCCTCCTCCATTTCAAGAAGATCCAACCGAGCCCAATCTTTCAAATCTCAATCTTATTCTAGATGCAATCCTCCTAAATTAGTTGTTACCCACACATCAAGAACTGCCCTAAATCCTAATAGGAAGTTCAATGGATGTGAGAAAACTAAGGTATGTATTAATTTGAGTTCGGCCAGCTAAAGCGAGAGATTTGAGTGGGGAAGAAGGGATATTGAGGAATTTGAGAGCTTCTCGAATATGCGTTTTGGGGTATCTTCTTCCATTTTTTATTTTTTTTGGAAATCTGAAGGAGTGAAGCAGAGAGTGAGATAGTATCGATTATGCAAAGTTTTTGTTGATTCAGAAGACTTTTTGAGGGAATTGGCTATGGACTTTTTATTTGTTTTTTGAGAGCTATAGAGATGCTCTGCATAGCTAGTATGAATAAGATGCCCCGCCTTTGAATCAAACATTGTCATGTTTATAAATCCCATTTTGCTTACTTCTGTGAGTTCAAGATCTTTCAATTTTAGTGGGTCGATTTAATTAAGAGTTGTTGGGTTTGTGTTGATGATATCAACAACACGTTTGATCTTGTGAGGAAGGTTTCGGTTAGGAATTTAGGTCATTGTTTGGAGTTTTTGCTATCCCAGAACTTGGAGAATAAGGCTATATAGTTTTTTTTCATCATCAGCCATCATTGGAAGTTTGTCTTTCTGGTGTTCTTGGTGATTCAAGAGGTTGAAAATGGAGAAAACCTCTTTTGATCCTTTTCCGATTTTACCCATGGATTTTCACACGTATAAACCGCACGTGTGCTACGCCACTCCTCATAGTCGGATTCCACCCATTTTGTCTAATTATAGCACCTCGTAAATTTTCAGTGCATAAATGGCACCTAAAAAAAATAAAGGTCATAATTTTCCTTTTAAAGTTACTTGAGGGGCATAAATGGTGATTTTCTCTTTTTAACTTATTTGATCTCCATTGTATTTATGGATTGATGGTCACTTTCATCATTCCGTCAAATAATTGAAAATTATTGAGCCTTTGTTCACCACTCTATGACCAATTAATATTTGACCTTCTGTTCATCTACATTGGACCTTATGTATTGTTCATCCGATCACCCAATCCAGCTGAACATACATACAACGATGAAAGAGTCGTTTAGTTTAGAAAGGTTACCAATTCACCCAATCCACTATGGAATTCTTTCCTCTTTCGTTATTGCAGATCCAAAGAACAAAATAAGAGTTATACCCTTTCTTACTTTGATGGTTTTGGATTTTCTTTTTGGAAATTTGTATTATTTTGATGAGATTAGCAAATTTATAATGGTCTGAAACACTCTCTAACAGAGTTTGTCGACGATAGTGGTTTGACGTGGTGGCAACAAAAACACACAACCAGTACCTGAAAACTCAACCAAAATCTAGTTTTTCACTGACACGAACTAAAAAAAAAAAAAAAATCCACCAATTGAAAGAACAACTCTAACTAAAAATTTATAGAAAATCTACCTTAAGAAAATAAACAAGCAGCATTTAGGGTTTATCAACAATTATTTTTTTGGAGAATTCAACAGAAAGCAAATGACCATCAATATATGCTTGAAGAGTGCGTTAATTGAATTTGAAGAGTGTTAATTTAAATGATTTTTTTTTTTCAGGGCAGGATTCGAACACAAGACCTCTCGGCTGCGTTGGAATAGTCTTACCACTTGGCTACCGACATCCTATGTGTTAATTTAAATGATTCTTTAAGGACATGCTATGTTTTTGTTTTATGACATGTAACATCGATCTATTATGATTCTAAAACTCAAAAGATAAAATTGAAGTTTTTAGGGATATTACCGAATTACATATATTAAATTATGAATTATGTATAGACAAGGGAAGGTAGTTGTTGTCCATGGCTACTATGGTGGGGGAAGTTATAGAAGAGGATGGGAGGAAAAGAGAGAAGGGGGGAGAGAGAGGGGAATGGAGGAGAGTTTTTATTTTTTATTTTTTAGTGAGAATTTATCCCAATTTGACCTTGCAGGAGAGATAGAGTTACAACTCTGTTGTGCCACATCATCAATTTAGACACAAATTTTGCAATTATATGTCGAAATGACGAGAGTGGTAGTAAGATCAAATAAGTTAAAAAAAAATTAAAAAATAATAAAAGTGGCTAAACGTAAATTAGTTGATAACCAAATTGACTATTAATTCCATCAATGGCCTTCCTCCATTGTCAAAGATTTTACACTTGATATTTTGTTTTGTGTGTTGTAAGAGTAAGACTACTTAGCAAAAAAAAATAAAAATAGGTAAGGCCAACTGATTTATTTAGTGTCGAAACTATTTTCACTTGGTAGATTTGGTCCCTAATAATGGTTTGTAACTTTTTAAATCTGCAATTTATTTAAGGGCAAATGAATACGTCCTTCCGTCTAATTTTTTAGAAATTGAACGGCTGTTAACAAAATTGGTCAAGGGAAAATGGTCATAATTGGTAATTACCCACCTGACCACCCCATTTTTTTTTCTTCTCCTTCCTTCTCTTTCTCTGCTACGCAACCTCCATCAGCAATGACAATTTATATATCTTAGCACTCTAATCATCTCCAAATGAATGCAATGAAAAATTACAGCCTTAAGAAATCCATCTCACACCATGAATTTCTAGTTCTCAATGACATTCTTAACCCAATAACTTTCTCGTCTTTTTTCTTTTTGTTTTCCAAGTCTGCGATTTGTGTGTGGTAAATTTGTATGAAATGCTATTCAGCATTCTTCAAGCATTGAGTCTGAAATGCCAGACTCGCGTCACTATAATTGTTTTCAGTAGGGAATAGTGAATTTGGGGCACTGACGAAGACAGGGGTGGGGGATAATCCTCCGAGATTTTTAAAAATAATATTAAATATAGTAAATTTTATATTTAATTCGGAATATTTGGGCTCTACTTGGATAAGGTTTGGTTTGGTCTCAAAATTTGTGGGAAAATACAAATTTTGACCTATAAAATTGGCAGGAGAATTTCAAATTCAAATTTTTTCGTTTAAATATTCGTTGAAATTGAATTTTTTGAAAGAAATAAATTTAATTTGAATTCTTTCCGCCAATTTTCTTTCAAAAATTTCAATTTCAACGAATGTTTGAATGAAAAAATTTGAATTTGAAATTCTCCTGCCAATTTTCTAAGTCAAAATTTGTATTTTCCCACCAAGTTTGAGACCAAACCCAAACCCAAACCTTGTCCAAGTAGAGCCTTGATCAGGTTCGCCCCAAACATTTTGTGCGGTATACTGTTGCAGCTTTTTGCCTTCAACCTAAAAGTATTGGCTTCATCCCTGATCTGGGGAGCATCTCTTGTGGATTTTTTTCTCTGTAATTCTTGCTTATGTTGATTTTTTATAATATGAAACAGAAATCTTAGAACTGTATAAAACAAAATGGTCAGAGACAATTGCATTATGCTTATCTGGATTTGTCACTTAGATGTTTGATATGCTTTCACTCTTAGATGAATTTACAAATTTTTTTTCTGGAAATAAGATAAATCGGCCGATTGATTCCCAAATTGTTTGCAAAACAGAGATGAAGAAACATATATATTGAATGAGCTTAGTAAGCAAGAAACATGTACATTATGGTGGTGGAAGTGGAGATGAAAATTGATCAGAAGTGAAGAATCTGTTAAAGATCTTGAATGTTGCTCATGATATAATGTGATTGGAATTACAAACTGGTTCGGTCGACCGGAGAAAAGGTTCTCGGTAGATCGAATTCGGTTCAACCGGATCGTTTTGATTAATCCAGTATTAATCTTTCCAATCCATTTGAACGCCCAATCCAATTGAGTCTGCCCATTATAATTGAGCGCCTATATTAAATGTAAACTCCAATAATTTCGTCCGGGGTCACTATAAGAAAACAATTAAATAGTACCAGACATATCCGTCACTATTCGATCGCTAACCTGAGATTAGTGACCGAACCACTGCAACAAATTAAACAAATCTTTTTTTCAAATACAGCTACAAGACAAATTCCAAGACATAATTTTTTTTATGCGAATTCATGCCTGAAAGATTCCTCTTGCTGAGGTGATTCATCCCTAAAAGATTCATCTTTCTTACACCTCAGCAATAAGCCATCCCAATAAATCATAATCTAATTCAAATAATAGCTCTCAGATGAAATTTTGAGTGATAGATTACAAAAAAAATCCACCATTAATGGTGAATAAAAAGACGGAAAGGAGGAAGGAATTACTCCCTCCGTCCCAAATTATCTGTCCACTTTGTATTTTGCACGGAGATTAAGGTTTCATCAAATTCTATAGTGGAATATGGTAAAATGTCAAACATGACCCTATTTAATGTTAGTCATAATTTAATTCTACCTTCTCTTCTCTTTATATTCTTCTCTCTCCAACATTTAATGTAAGGGGTAGTATTGGAAAAATCACCATTAATGAACCCTTTATTTAAAAAGTGGACAAATAATTTGGGACAGATTAAAAAGGAAACGTGGACAGATAATTTGGGACAGAGGGAGTACTTTTCAACCTTAATAAGATGATTAAGCCGCTCAGTTACAGGAACAAACTGAAATCAGATTGATTGCAGTGATTAAAGAAAATTTAGTACTCTTAGTGTACTTCTCAATCGATTGTGGTGGCCAGTCGGAGAGAACGAGACAGCAACGAGATGGTAATGAGAAAGAGACAGCAAATCTTGTCGGTCGGAGTAAGACGAGCTCAATTGGGGATAAATGATTGTGAATTCCCGTTTTAGGGCTACAGTTAGGTGGTGGCGTCTTTGCCGAGTGGAGGTCGTGGTGTCAGATAAGAAGGTTCAAAGGTGGCGATGGGTTTCTTCCTTGTGGTCGGGCATGTGGGGGAAGGAGGAAATTTCACAGAGGTCGAGGTTAGAAGGTGGTGCCGTCGGAGAAGAAGAATCGGAGGTGGTGGCGGCGGCGGCGTTTGAGGTTCGTCGGTAGGGATTTTTGCAATTTGGATTTGTCTCCGCGAATTGTTAGGGATTTGTTTTGAGAGAGATAGGCGAAACAACGTCGTTTTGACTTTGGGTCGGTATTCCGTCGTTAGACTCAAAACGACGTCGTTTTGATTCGATGGGTATTCTATCAGTATTTGGTCTCTAGTTAGCGACCGACTACGTGTTGATTTGGGATGGTCAACGACACCAATATGGGCGACCATTAAGCAACGAATTAGCGACTGCATTTTTTTCGGTTTCCATTCGGTCGGTATTCGGTTGCTACACTACAAGAAAACTGATATTGGTGACCGAATAGCGACCGAACCTCATGGTAATATATTTTTCGTTGTTGAGCCGATTAGCGACCGAATACCGACGGATTATTTAGCGGCCGACTATTGGGTCACCAAATACCGACGGATTACCAACCGAACGTTCAACAATGTTGACTTTTGACTTTGATTTATTAACGACCGAATACCAACAAATTATTTAGAGACCGATTATTGGGTCGCCAAATACCGACAGATTACCGACCGAATGGTCAACAATATTGACTTTGACTTTGACTCGTTAACGACCAAATACCGACCGAACGTTTACCGAAAGAATCTTTGGTCGCTAAGTACCGACTGATTATCGACCGAAAGGTCAAGAATGTTTACGTTTGACTTGGACTTGTTAGTGACCGAATACCGACGGCAACCTCTATTTGAAGTTGAATCAAACCAGTCACAATTGAAAAGAATTATTTTTTAGACAGGTACTCCAGCAAGTTCAACCTCAATGACTTGCTTCAACTCTCCGTAGTAATCTCCTTTAACCCATACCCCACTGTTTGTGGTTCCTTTTCCATCACTGTGGGCTTTTGTGTGAAATCTACAACCATTAACAAAGTAACTGGAATATGACATCACTCTCCTTGCCGGGCAGCATGAAAGATTTTTCAACAACCTTTCGGAATGTCATCAAAACTCTCCGCACCACAGACTTTATAAAAAAGCATTCTCAGATAATATCTTTCTCCAGAATTTGGGTGGGCATATGGTAATCTCCCAATGCATATATGACTTTTCCTAGGAGTCCACTTCTTAGTACTTCGATTCCATACCCATGATGACGGGAAATCAACATAAGTCAAATCTTTAGTCAAGATATTATTCCTGTTTATTTCAAACCACTTCGTCAACATTGTATCCTTGATGTCTCTACGATCAATTACTCAATTGAGATCGTCTCTATCACTAAAAACAACAAACTGTTGATTTGGAAGATGATATTGCCATTTTAATACTGCGGGATATTGTCTTTGTATATCAAATTCAAAAATCCTCCAACATGCTTCAATTGATGACACGTAACGACAATCCAAATAGCTTGCAATATCATTACAACTTTTGTAATGTTGATTAACATCATGATTTGAAAATGCAAGATTATCCTCAATTCTAGCATTTGTCATGTCAGGGCCTTTATTCAAATACTTATATAAGTATTTTACAATTTGACCATGTGCTACCTTTTCCACATTAATATGTGCATCATGTCTAACCAATGAATCACGGTGGTATGGGACAACCCAAGCGTTAATAAAGTTAAATCCTCTAATTGTCAAATACGTGTTTGAATCATCCCTCCGTTTGTAAGCTACAAATCCTTCATCATCTATTGTGGTAGAATCACAAAACTGTTTTGGGTAGTATTTTGAACATTTTCCTTTCACCATGCACGGCGCAGTTTCATAACCTAGTCCACATGGGCCATGTAACATGCATCTTACTACAGTTTCATAAGCGAGTGGATCAGTTTCTTTATCAGGGATTTCAGCACAAATAACTTCATCAATTTGTTCTGGAGTAACCAGTTTGTCATCGTTTGCCAAAGTGATAGTTATATGTATGTGGGGAAGGCCCCTCTTTTAAAATTCAATTACTGAAACATCTGCAGAATAATTTTGTTACAACATAAACAATTAATGTTAGCCAAGATAGTTTTATTATATTAGTTGTAATCATATAATAATTTCCGAATTTACCTGCTACTACTTTCCCAAACAAATTGTTATGCTTGATATCTTCAAGATAACATTTTTGCCTGATCCGGAATACTCTAGATGCAATGTCAGGTCTATCTTCAATCTTTTGACATGGGAATGTCAAGTCTATCTTCAATCTTTTGACCTGGGAATGTTTTTAATTCTTCTTTAATCTCCGGCCAGTTCGGATTGCATGTAAAAGTAATGAAGAAATCAGGTGAGCCAAAGTGTCTGCAAATTGCCATTGCATCTTGATAATGTTGCATCATATTACGTGGTCCGCCTGTAAATGATGAAGGCAAAATAATATTTTTACCAACTACTGATGCATCAGTATCTCCAGCCACTATTGCATCATCTAATCCCTGATATAAATCTCATCTTTGATTAGACTGATGAGTTTGCACATAATTTAAAGTGTTGTGCTCAATTGTTGTATAAGCATCAACAACAAATTGCTGGAATAATCTCCCTCCTTGGAGAAGTAGCTTGCCTTCTGATTCGCGAAATTGGATTCTAAATGCATAGAATTCCCTCATTGAAATAAACTCTCTGGCTCTGTTAGATGTTGTTGCAAATTTGATTTTGCAATCCCATCCATCTGTGCCATAGGGAAATAACAACGGATACTGCAATAGCATATAACACGCATATATTTCGCTGATTCTCTTTGTATTTCCATCTCTCTGAAATCAAACAATATCGCGATGACATGTTTGTTCATTATTTTCACCAACCGTGAGAGCAGCAATTTCATTTGAACTTGGTTGTATGTATTGTCTACCATTTATGGAGTTGATGATTCTTATCTTCAAATCGACTACCTCATTTTCGCGCATAATGTCTCTAGCTGTTCGAAAAACTTTGACATATGGATTTGTTGCCATCCAACATGTTTTCAGGGCTTCTAAAATTGATATGTCTATTCGGGATGAACTTCCACCATTTCCCGATAAAATATTCATCCGATTCTGCAACTCGTGTTCTGTGTCATGGATATACAATTGGATATATATGGGATTTCTGTTTGGTGGTGGTAATAGTGACCCTATTGCATGATAGTTTTCTCCACTAATTCGAAATGAATATGGCGCTGCTCTGTTCATTAAACTGTAATCAATCTTTCCACCAATGGAAGTCATAGCAAATGAGGAGTTGTACAATCGGATATTTTTTTTAAGCTTGGGCAACTCAACGGTCTGTTCAAATAATCCGGAGTCGGCGGTAATATAGGCAAAAAAATATTCTCATTCTGGCAACACAACCGATATTTAGGATTTGATTTTAAACTACATTGGTTTCGTTCTTCTATCCACATTATTGCGCTACAGTGGGGGCATACCGATGTCCTTATTCCAAATGTCCATCATTTGTTTATTCGTCGTCTTTGTCTTTGACGCAGAACGGGAGTTTCTCGTAATAGGTTTACCGTATGAAAGTTTAGTTTTTGATTATACGATTAATTATTTTTAGACATATTAAAAGAAAAAGAAAAAGTGAAATTCAATTTCCTATTTTATTTTACTCTATTATCTTCCCAATAAGTAGGGGTAGATTGAGGAATGGAAGGTACAATGTTGGCGGTAGGGAGATGATAGTTGTATTTTCTCTTAAAGATATGTTGTGAGGTAGGTAGTCGGAGCGAAAATACTTGATATGTTGTAATTTGGTCAAAATATGTGTCCTTTCCATTGTTGAGAAAAATACATATTTTGAACACCATACTCCCATCGGATAAGGAATGTGTAAAACTATTATATTTTTCAAGGATAAATTTGGATACGAACATTTTAAATGACATATTGGAGTATTCATTTTAGTCTGCTATTTTTATTCTCCATAAAATTGTTGCATAGTTGTAACTCTTTATGAAGGTTAATCTCTTAGTAGGAAAAAGGTAAGAGTTTATATTACTAAAATGGTACTAACCCTAATAATTAAAAAGTAGAGAAATGGTACATATAATTTTTTTTACCATTTTGGAGAATAGCATGCGATGTTGTGATTTCAGTCCCTGGCGTGGTTGGAACATACTCTTCCCCATCATCTGCAAAATGTGTAAAAGAAAAAATATAATAAATTTATATAATTTTTAATGAAAATGATAAAATTATTATTGAAGTGATAAATTTGAATAATTTATTTTAATTTTATAAAAATCAAAAAATACTGTTAATAAGGAATGTCAAAATTAAAATTCACATTAATTACCATTTTGTTGAACTTCTAGTAAAGGTGTCAGAACTTCATTATTGATATATGAAGAATTAAGCACTACATTTGCGCCTGAAAATTAATTGATAAAAAAATTTAGTGAAATAAGTTTGTAAACGATTTCATGGTAAAGTTGATACAATTTCTAAAGCAACTATATAATTAACATAGATACACATTTTTTTAACTTTGATAAATAAAAATAATAAATTACGTTATCTATCTTTGGTATTTATAAAACATAAATGAATAATAATTACCATTATGAGGTACTTCGGGTATATGTGCTATAACTTCAATATCCATATTCGATGTAGTTGGCACTGAATTAATTATAAAACAATTAATTAAAGACTGTGAATGAAAAATATAAAAATAAAATTTGACATGAAGTACCATTTTGTTGAACTTTTGGTAAAGGTGTCACAACTTCAATATTTATATCTGAAGAGTTAGACATTCCATTTACTCCTAAAACTTAATAAATAAAGAATTAAATTAATAATTTGATGATAAAATTATTGAAATTTGTTGTTTTGGTGAAATTGTTGCGCAACTCTTAGGGCGTCGTTTACCAAATTTAATGAAGTACCTTTTGCATGACTGTTAAAAATGTATTTGTATATTTTTGTTATCGGACTAAACTTTGTTATGTAAAATAATTAAAACTATTTACAATTACCATTTTGTTGAATTTGGTGGGCTGCTCCAACTGCATCAATTTCCATATTTAATGGATTACATTCTGCATGATTGTAAAAAAAATTTATTATATTCTTCATATAAAACAGAAAATGACTGAGTATTGTAAGGGTGAATACCAAATGATAGATAAAAAATATTGGATCAAATAGTGTACAATAAAATGATTGTTTATATTAAACATACTCATATACTTTTTTTTTTTTTTTTTTTTTTTTTTTTGAAACCCGAATGGGCGCAATATATTAAGGAATCAAAAGGCGATCATGATAGATCGCAGCCATTACAGATGGAGGGTAGTTACTATCCCACAAGATGGGAGCGTAGTCATGTCCAATATGAGCTAAACAATGAGCGACAAAATTACCTGAGCGCTTAACAAACATCACATAAACATAATCAAAGGAATAAAGGCGAGCCTTAGCTGCCTCAAAAACGAACCCCAAAGTCGAGTAATCCGTTTCTCGGTAATTTAAGCGAGTAATAACCTCTAAGCAGTCACTTTCCAAGATGAAAGTCCTCAATCCCATTAGAGAAGCCAGCTGCATACCTTCCATCATCGCCGAAATCTCACTATGGAGAGCGTCAACACACGAAGGCAATCTCCCACAGCGAGCAAAGATCGGCACCGCAGAGTCCAATCTAGCAACGCATCCAAAAGCTCCCAATCCATCCTTCCATGAACCGTCCACATTTATTTTTACCAAACCGGGCGGAGGAGGACTCCAAGTCGATGGCAAAGGGGGTTTCGCCAGAGCCGGAACCCGTGAGCTTTCAAGGAGAATACTATACTCAGCAGCCGCAGCTTCTGCATCTGAAAAAATGGTCGAAGCTGAGGATCGCTTACCTTCGAAGACAAAGGAACAACGGTCTTTCCAAATCAACCAAGCCAAGTGCGCAAATAGAGACAGCTCATGCATCGTCGCGGTGTGGAACAAGAAGCTCAAAACTTCCTTAAAATTTGCGATTGGTGACCCCCTCCAACTGCCTCCTCTAGACCATAACTCCCAAACTAAAGCAGCAGGTGCACAATGGAATAAGATATGAGACCCCGTCTCCTGAGGCCATCCACAAGTCGAGCAACTAGAAGATATGGTTACTCGCTTGGCCAAATTCATACCCGTGGCTAAACAGTTGTTCGTGGCACGCCACAAAAAATGCAAGATTTTTGGAGGTACCTGCAAACGCCAAAGCTGCTTCCAAAATCTTGTCTCACCCGAAGGAGAAGACGCCTCCGGCTGCCGGTGGGTGGGGGTTTGAGAATCCATGAGAATGTGGTATCCAGATCGAACCGAATAGATTCCATTCTTAGTATAGTGCCATAACCATCGATCCTGGTCTATGGAGTCGCTTAACGGAATTGATGCAATGGCAGCAGCTTCATGCGGCCAAAATGAGGAATTTAAGAGCTCTAAATCCCAACGTCGGGGTTGCGATAGGATAAGACAACTCACTTCCCTCCCCGGTAGATCATGAGGGTGATTAGTAGATATTCGAAAGCGTCGAGGCAAAGGAGCCCAAGGATCAGTCCAAATATCCACTGAAACACCGCTGCCAATTCTCTTTCGTAATCCGAGCTCAAGAACATCCCTCCCTTTAATCAAACTCCGCCAGACACAAGAAGCCCGTTGACTGCAACCCGCTTTGAGGAACACCCCGTTTGAATAGTATTTGGCTTGTAATACCCGTGCAAGTAAGGACTCAGGTTCCTGAAGGATCCTCCATCCTTGCTTAGCCAGCAAAGACAAATTAAATGCTGCCATATCGCGGAATCCCAGACCACCTTTGTCTTTAGGAAGGCTTAAAGTGTCCCAGGATAACCAATGAATCCCTCGGCTATCTCCTCATTTGCCCCACCAAAACTTCCGAATCAAAACCATTATTTCGTCAAGAATCGAGCGAGTCAAATAAAAGGTCTGCATAATATAAGTTGGGATTGCCTGGATAACAGATTTTAAAAGAATCTCCTTTCCCGCAGGAGAAAGAAATTTTTCCTTCCAACCATGCAACTTTTTCCAAATGCGATCTTTGATGAATGAGAATACCTCTCTCTTATTTCGCCCGATCATAAATGGCAACCCCAAGTACTTACCGTCACCTTGTCCCATCCGCACCCCTAACAAGTTACAGAGAATATGAGCCTGCTGATCATCAAAACTCCTGCTAAAATAAATTGAGGATTTTTCCAGATTAATAGATTGTCCAGAAAACGCTTCATAATCAGCAAGAATATGTTTAACCACCATGATATTTTCTTCCGTCCCTGTAAGAAAGAGAAGCGAATCATCTGCAAAAAATAGATGAGTGATGCTCGGTCCTGATCTTCCAAATTGCAAGCCGCGGATCAGACATGAGGATTCCGCTTTTCGTAACATTGCAGAGAAACCTTCCGCACAAATAATAAATAGAAATGGGGATAAAGGATCCCCTTGGCGGAGACCCCGTGTAGGCTTGACCAAACCCGACGGTCGATCATTTATGAGAATACGATATGTAACTGAACAAACACACGTCATGATCAAATGGATGAACCGTGCTGGAAAATGCATGGCTTGCAACATCATTTCTAAATACCTCCATTCCACCCTATCAAACGCCTTCCTCATGTCCAATTTAAGTGCACAATTCATTTTTCCGCCACCCAGACCAGATTGCATAGTATGAAAAGCCTCAAAAGCAACAATTGAATTATCCGTTATTAAGCGGCCCTTCAGAAAAGCACTCTGTGATGGATCAATAACTGAAGGAAGAACCAATTTTAACCGATTCACCAATATTCTAGATATTAATTTATAGACAGAGTTACAAAGACTGATTGGCCGAAAATCCTTCATGTTGATAGGCGATTTAACTTTGGGGATTAATACTATGAAAGTATCATTTAAACCAGAAATACCACGGTGACCATTAAGATAAGCAAGAATAAATGAAGCAATCTCAGATCCAAAAATATGCCAGAATTTTTAAGAAATACCATTTGCATGCCGTCTGGTCCCGGAGCCTTCTTAGCTGGGAGCTGTTTCAAGGCTGTAGTAATATCTTCCATGGTAAAGGGGCGACCCATAAATTGGGAATCTGAGGCAGCCAAACAATGTAAAGGGAGGTCCCCGAGGGAAATTGGGGCCGAGCCGTTGGAAGTATACAAATCGGAGAAGTAGTCTGAAGCAATGCGAGAAAGGTCATCCTCTGTATCAAAAATAGCTCTCGTGTGGTCCTGTAAACGTTCAATATAATTTCGGGCCCTCCGAGAAGATGCCTTATGATGGAAATACGAAGTATTCCTGTCACCATGCAGCAACCAATCGGCACGGCTCCGTTGTCTCCAGAATTCATCATCATGAGAAAGTAAGGAATTGAGTTCTAACTTTAGGCGCCGGTCTTCCGCAATGGAGAAAGTAGGAGAATCCGAGAATGCTGAGATCTCTTCCCTTTTACTTGCTATTTTTTTGCTCAAATCACCGACTTTTTTTTACCCCCACTTTCGTAGCCGCTCTCGGGTGAAGGTAATTGCCGACACAACAGTAGTTCCATCACGCAAAAAAGGTTGTTGCCAACTTTCCTCAATGATACCAACACATTCCGGGTCTTGGATCCAAAAAGGATTATACCTGGGAAGGGAGTACCATTTTTTCCGACAAAACGTGGCTGAAGTAATCAAGATAGGCACATGATCAGAGTGCGCCGCGGTGAGGTGCTTAACAATTGCCGAGGGAAATTTCTGACGCCAAGCCAAATTGCCAAAAGCGCGATCAAGCCGTTCACGGACCAGCCCCGTACCGCGTCCATTCGCCCAAGTATACTGAGCTCCCCTATAACCAAGGTCAACCAACTCACAGTCAAAGACAACCTCTCGGAAGGCCCGGATGAGAGCAGGACTCCGCTCACTCAACCCCGATTTTTCATGATTGTGCAAGATCTCATTGAAGTCCCCCGCACATAACCAAGGTAGACTCGAAAGAGAATGCAGGCGACGAAGAAGAGTCCAAGAGTTGAACCTTTGTTCATGATAAGGATTACCATAAAACCCCGTGAATCGCCAACTGAGAGTTGGCGAACTTTCAATTCTAACATCAATATGACCGCTGGAGAAACTAAGCAAGTTAACATTTATAATCTCGTCAGACCACAACAAAGCAAGGCCGCCTCCAATACCACATCGATCAACAATAACACCGCATGAAAAACCAAGAGAAATGCGAATTTTATTTAAAGTAAAACTACTAACTTTAGTCTCAATAAGAAAAACAAGTAAGGGCTTATTAACCTGAATCAGGTTTTTTAAATTGCGAACTGCGCGGGACTGCCCTAGACCCCGGCAGTTCCAACATAAAATACTCATTGATCCAGGTGGATCGCTGCTTGCGGTCTCGCCATTACTGATACAATCAAAAAATCCAAACGACTTAGTTTTTTTAGAGGCAAAGCATTGAACCGATGAATCCCCATCTTCAGCAGTTGGTGCAGCAGACCTCTTCAAACCACTGAGACTGGATGGGAACAAAGCTGTCGGCACGGTCTTCTTAGGTCTACCTCTCCGTTTGAAAAGAGACTTAGGAGCCTCAGCCACAACCACATTACAAAGATCTTTGCCGCTGCCCGGGTCATTCACCACTTTCATATCGTCAGTACCACGAATAAGATCATCCGGCAACCCTTCTTGAGAAATAGGAACCAAAGCCATGCAAGAGGAACCATGCAAATAGCCAGGAGTCGTTCATAATGGGAGATTCCGTGCAAACTTCCTTCACCACCGGTGCCGACCCAGACCGTGGATTCTCAGAAAAAGACTCACAACCCCCGACACCCCCTCCTGTAGCCTCTATGGGCCCCACCAACTGTTCGCACATTACACCCCTCTCGACCGGCGGACGGAGAAACTCACCAAAAGGGAGGCCACGAGCTTCCTCCTCCGTAACCTCAACAGTTTGCAAGGGGCAAAAATTTCAACGTATGGTCCATGCATCCACACCGACGACAGATAAAAGGAATACGTTCATAAGCAATTAGACCAGAAACCATACCATAATTCGGTGTATCAATTGTCAAACGACGGCGAAGTGGTTGAGTAACATCAATGGGAACACGAATGCGGAAGAATTTCTCCACCAACCGCTTGTTTTCTCGAACTTGGACATCCTTACTGCCGGCAAACAACTGCCCGATCTTCTTTCCAACCGATAGGGTATAGCAGTCCCTATGGTACCCCCATATTTGTATCCAAAAATCAGAACACCGAAACGGTTCATCCGATAAATTCACCTCTGGGCTCCAATTTTTAACCACAAAAAGCCGCTCATCAAAACACCACGGACCATCATGGATAACATATTCAGCATCTTGTATTGTCCGAAAGAAAAACTGGAATACGTTTGACCTAAGCCGAACCACATCAAAAGGTTGGCACTGCCATGACTTCACCATAGCCAGCTTCAGATTTTTAAGGGGAACGTCAACAGCAGAGATGAATTTGCCAACGACACTCCGTCGACACTCATCTTCACCTTTCGTCAAATCATCGGCAGACACTTTAAGGACTTCCGCCTCTTTGCCAGATATGGAGAGGGATTGGAGTAACTGTTGGATATGTTCCCGATCCATGTGAAGGAGAGAAGGAACAACGTAAAAAGAGATAGGGGAAGCAACGTGAGTTTGTGATGGAGATGGCAGAAACAAGCCCTAGCGGCAGCCCCAAGAGAGGAGAGAGAAAAAAGCCCTAGAAGGGAGTATACTCATATACTTTACTTTTATGAATGTTTAATCCAATGTTTTGATGCAATAGTCACCACCCTACTACTAATAAATGGTATAAAAATTAATAATTATTCAATAGACTATGGATTATTTTATTTACAAATAAGAAGATTGCGAATAAAAAATGTAATAATAAAATTTCACATTAAGTACCATTTTGTTGAACTTCTGGTAAAAGTGTCACGACTTCATTATTGATATTTGAAGAGTTAGACACCACATTTAATCGTGAAAATTAATAGATAAATGATGAAATTTCAGTGCAATAAATATTTTAATGATTAAATGCTAAATTTTAATGAAACTCTATATCATTAATTACCAAAACAAAACAACTTGGCATCAATTTTTCTTATGGTTTGGTAAATATGATAAAATTTAAACACATCTAGATATATAAAATTTTATTTCTCTAAACATCTTGAATGTAAAGTTTTATCAATTCATTACCGTAAACATTTTCGATTAGCTGTTGTGCATCTCCAACACCTTCTATACCAAAATTGAATTGATTTCCTACTACATATTTGAAAAACAAATGTTATTTTTATATTTGTTTAGCCTAAATTTCATATATTTAGTAAAATTAAAAGTATTCAAAATTACCGTTTTGCTGCAAGTATTGTTCAACTCTTATTGGTTCAGTTTCCAAATTGAATGAATTACCTTTCGCAGGATTGTAAAAAAAAAAAAAAATTCTATATTCTTGTTTTCAGTCTAAACTTCGAAATGTAAAAGAATTAAGACTAATACAGTTACCAATTTGTTGGGCCGCTCCAACCGCCTCAGTTTCCGAATACAATGGATTATATTCTGCATGATTGTAAACACAAAAATAAAAAAATATTAGTTGTATATTATTTTTTGAAAATATAAAGAGACTAAAGATTGTAAAGGTGATCACCAAATGAAGATATGATAAATGTTTCATTCAATGTTTGGATCCAATAATCACTACAATACTAATAATAAATGTTAATCACCTAATCTTTTTAGAAAACACGAAGAAACAACATATTGTGACTTCATTTTTCTTATAGAACCATCTAATTCATGAAGTTTTTGAACATTATGTGCTCCACGTTTTGAGATAATGTATCTTCTTCTATGGGAGCGAGCAATTTTCTGCTCAAGTTTTCTTCGCCAAACTTGCATTGTTGTAAGATCAATTTTAGTAAATATTTTTATTCCCTGAAAGATAATATTAGTCTATTAGTCTATTAATAATAGAAAAGGTTATCAAGAAATATGATTCTTTGTACTTTACAATCAAATAAATCGAACAATTTAAAAGAAAAAAAAAGTGGCTAGCAATGATATCATCATATTCAATCAAGAATAATAAATATATTATCAGATCCACAATCTAGTATAATTTAAGTAAATCATCATATTGTACACTTATGTATCAAAACAGACAAACGAAGAAGCCATAAATCAATCAAGAAAA
The DNA here is from genome assembly GCA_026122235.1 of Vinca minor. Taxonomy (NCBI): domain Eukaryota; kingdom Viridiplantae; phylum Streptophyta; class Magnoliopsida; order Gentianales; family Apocynaceae; genus Vinca; species Vinca minor. The sequence continues at coordinate 6,108,980 of JAOCZM010000241.1, read as the reverse complement.
TGGATTCTTAAAAGGATAATGTGGGAAAGCTATTGGTCATGGTAATTCTTCAAATTTATTATAATAATTAGTACAAACATCGCATATGTGTATATTTAAAACCACTCATTTAATTTCCTTAACCAAATTGGTTAAGTTTCAAGATTATTTGACAGATATCTCATTATACAAAGTTCAAGCATGCAACTTCCATTATGTGCATTGTCATCTCCAAAAGTGCATATTTTGTTTCCTACATTTTTTGGTACTAATAATGATTCAGCCACAACCAGAAAAGACAACCACTTTCTTTATACAAATCCCACTTGATTAGTTATTATTATATGTGTACTAAGCAGCCTTATAATGAATAAGAAATTGAACATAGTCATCAACAATGAAATAACTGTCAAGTCCACAACTATTCAAAAAAATATTGCAGGGAACCCCTACCTGCTCATATTGAAAATATTGAAAAGTAAGGGGATTCATAGTCCCGACCCCTACCTGCTCAATGCCTCAAATACCAACGCTAAAGATAAAACATTAAAATGAATGAAGTCGTAAAGTTGTTTGGAAGAAAAGTACTAAAGAAAAATATGGTTGGAAAAAAATTTGAAAAAAGTAACAAGATTAAAAATGTGATAATCAAAAGACTTCATACTTCTACTCTTTTAGTCATAACAAAACTGTCATTAACCATCAGTTTTTAATTAGGGACTCAAGAAAACGGTATCAAAAGTTTCATAAATTTGACTTTCTCAAAGTTTATCCTAGTCATATTACAATCTCATAGCACATATTAGAACTTCTATTCTTGACATGAGAGGGAATTTAGCAACAAAAATCATACAATGCTACATGGAAAAATACAAAATCAACATAATTAAGATAAATTTAATAGTTATCAAATCTTTGTAAACTTCGCAACAACATAAGTACTATCTTAACTAATGGTTAGAAACTAAATGTTAAGTCTTTCTATGCGTGGTTGAGGGATAAATATAGAAGAGGTTGCACATAGCATAACGATTTTTGTTTGGATCAAGATGCTTGTATGAGAAATTCTAGCGCCCAAATGTTTCTCTATAAATGAAAATAGGTAATTAGGAAAATAAATCTATCACCAAAATAATTGTGAATAAAATTACATACTTAAATCAAAATTTGAACTGTATCATCAATCGTTGTAATGTCATAAAACAAAAGAAAAGAAAAGCAAACTATGTATTAAGGTAGTAGTTTCATTGGTGACTTAAAAAATTTCAATTTTTTTTTTTTTATAATTGTTACCGTCTCAAAGTTTCTAAATGTTTTACCTTCTTTGACCTGGGGAGGATAAGCGATACGCAATATCTATACTAGCAAGTGTACTAGGTTAATGATGCAATAGTCAAGGTCGATCCCACAGAGAATAATGATTAATTAATTTCTAAGTAAATAATTCTACAATGATCAAAAGAAAGTAAAATAAATCTGATGGTTGATTATGATTTAATTAAACTAAATTAATTAACTAACATAAAACAAATAACTTAAACAAGAAGTTTGATAAGATAAAGATCTAAGGCACATGAATTCACTAAATTAACCAATATATTATCCTAACGATATGTTATTCTAGAGTGAGTTTCATTAATCGACCGATTTCCAATTATATCTAATAACCTCTTTCAAGGCTTATCAAATCTATTCTCATGAATAAACTAACTATATGTCTATGTTGATTTTAACCCACAAAAACGCATTAAACATATGGAATCAAAGAGATCGCACAAACCATACAAGTATATGTGTATCTTGCATGCAATTTATGTTCAGATTATTTAACCTAATTAACAAGGTCAGCTATCGCAAATCTTCCAAGTTAATGTAAAGACAATTTGATTGGTAGTTAATCACACAAAAGCATTAAGAACAATAATAAGAAATTAATTCCACAACACTCATCGAATAAAAAAATCACAAGAATAATATATAAAATTAATCCAGCTACATCTTGGCCTTAGAATAAATATTTAGCTCATACTAGAGAAAATTCAATAACAAATTAAAAGAGAAAATATAAGAAAACATCCCTGAATTCGAATAAAGTCTCGAACTTGAAATCAAAATAATCTTCAAAAGTACGGCAACAATGAAAGCTTCAATCTTGTCTACGAAATTTGTAAATAAAAGAACTATAAAGATTAACCCTAGGAGAGGGTTAATTCTAGAGGAAAACTAAAACATAGAATAATCTAATAATGACTGAATGAATTTTCATAAGACTATTAAGGAGTATTTATAGAAATAGAAACCTGCTAGCTTAAGGTAATTGACATAGATTAAAACTCTCCACACTCCTTTAAAGTAGTTGACATAAAATACAACTCTTCAAGATTCTTTGAAGTAGTTGAAGTACACCAGAACTCTTCTAGTCCATAAAGGTCATATCTTAAATTCCAGCAGCTTCTTTCTTATTCTGCAAGTCGATTCACTTTTATACTTTAAAAGACTATTTTGCCCCTACAAGTGCAAAAACAGAAAAGTGAAGATTATACCATTCTAAGCTCAAAACTCGATATATGAATACTTTTTGAAACTCGAAATTACTATTTAAAGTAGAAGAAAACATAGATAAATTTACTAGTTATCAATAAGCTCTACAAAGTTCGTTAATTCCTTGATAACTCTGTGCAATCTTCACACATATATAGAGAAACCTGAAAAATTTCAGAAATAATAAATATATCTAGAAATTGAATCGAAAAGATTGAACAACTGGATGAACCATTTTGTGGGGAACATTAACCCACAACTCATCGAGACTATTTTTTTAAAATAAAAGAGAGAATTTGATCAACATTACCTTCTCACATTTGCTTTTTCTATTTAATAAATATACAAAACTCCAAAAAAGTATTATACTTGCATACTAAAGAATGAATAACTTTGGGCGAAAATTTCTGCCCAAACAAAAAATGAATTATGAAGAGAAATAAAACATAAATAAATAGAGAGAAGACACATTGAATACAAAACATAACATATACAATTTCCTAAGAAATATGTTAGACGCACAAAATATTATGAGATATCCAAGATCGAACTTCAAGTAAAGGCGGCGGCGGTGCTGATGTCATTGAGCAGGAAAAAAGGCATATCATAGGCATAAACAAAGAATGAACCAAAACATTACCAAAAAAAACAATAAGAAAAACATCATATATCATTCTTCAAACTTCATAATTTGCCATAATAATCCAAACCTGTTTCTTATTCTCTTGAAATTCAAAAGGCAACATTACAAAATAATTAAATTTTAACGATCACGATGAACAAAAATCTAAAAGCCAACCAGGATAACAACTTTATTCAGCTAAATTGCATGACAAACTATAATAAAATGATCATATGACATTTTGTACGTTTTAAAATTCGCCATAATACTCCAACCCATATCTTGAATTATCTTAAAATTCAAAAGGCAACATAAAAAAATAAGTAAACTTTAACGATCAAGAACAATAAAACCATGATAATAAAAAACCTGGAGGCGCTGAATGGTTTGCTGGAAAGTGGGAATTGACAATTTTATAAGTTGTTCTTGAGAAACTGAAGAAGAATTAGTGGTTATATAGTAGAAGAAGAAGAAATATATTTTGTCAAGAAAAGGCATCGATGGGCTGATGTCTTTGAGCAGCCAAAAAAGGGGCATATCATACGTAAAAACTATTCATAAACAAATTTTTTTACCATCATTAGATCTTACCTTACATCAAGTTTGTGCAAGTAAAATGAAAAAAAACCTATTTATTTTATTAAGTTCTTACAGTAAGAAGGTAAGGATAAATAATCATTAAATATTATCAAGGTTGTCAATCCTAGTTTGCCATGGAAAGCTAATATGTTATGCAAGTTTTATAGCATACATAGACAAATGGGATCAAAAGTGGAATTAATAATCCTAATATGCCATGGAATTGCAAGCATACTTGGAAGCATCCAAGCAGGAGGGGACAATTTATTCAAAGAAAATCTCTCATTGGAAATGTGTCTCTTGATGAAAGGGCAGTTTTGTTTGACTACTACTCATTATTCTTCAAATTGGAGATTTGTTATTAGGCTAGCATTTGCAATTCCACTTACAGGTATGCTTGCTAATCCATGTCTTGGCATAGCACGTACGGATTAGTGAGGATGGAATATGGAGGTTGTTTAAAGAGATAATGGGTTAGTGGGGGTGGAATAGGAAGTTATTAAATTATATTTTTAATTTTAATTAATTTAAATTTTACGTGATTAACATAATATAACTTAATTAATATTAATAATTTAAATTTTACGTGATTACGTATAATATAGATACAGATTATAAGCTTAAAAATTGAACACACCTTTTGTAATCTATGTATAAATGAAAAATGAAATTTGCATTCAAAATATGAGCGAGAGACAACTTCAATTAAAAAGAAAAAAAAAACTTAAATTATGTGGAATGATTTGGCTAGGAAAGTGGTTAATAAAATGACTACTTGAGTAGTTATTTTAACTACAAAAAATAAAATAAAATGAAGAATAATTAAGAATCCGCCACGTGGCACAATGTAAAGAGAAAATTGAAAAGGGCTTCTATAAATTAGCCATGAGCAATTTACAGGTGGAAGAAGTAGGGCTCAGGCGAGTTTTCCGGCCAAAATTTCAAATTTTCCGACCCTTTGTCCTTAAACAAATCGACCAACCTGTTCTTGCAAGCTCCATCTTCTCCGGCGAATGACAACTTATTCCGGTCATCTTCTCCGGCGACATGCAACATTTTCCGGTGAATAAAAATGTCATTTTTTTAAACAAAAATCTCAACAACAATAACCCATTTCTATTTCCAATTCATAAAACTCATTTTCATTTTAATTATATAGAGAAACCCATATTAACCAAGATTCACCAAGATCACAACCCTCCTGCATCTAATCAATCTTAAAGACACATCAAGATCACAACTTTCAACTTTCACCTCGTCACGATCACCATTCACCACCACTCAATCTGTAAATCATCAACATTTTAAGTTCACCAAATGAAGTTGTAAATCATCAACGTTTTGGGGTTTCAGGACTAGCCCAAAAATCACAAAAAAAAACACAGATTACACTAAGCTACTGCCATGAACATAAAAAAAAAAAAATTAAAAAATCATGGTCTAAATCTTAGCACCAAAACAAGCCTAGAAACACCAAAATAACATTCACTAGATTCCTAAAAGTAAGCAAAGGCCTAATGGGTCTTGGAATCTCAACCGGAACAGGAGCATTGAATCTAAGGAGCATAATAATTTGATAATTTTCTTTTTTTATATTCTGGACAACTGGCAAATTTAGGGGTATTGGGAGGATTGAATCTAAGGCCTCGTTTGGCGTTGAAGTGTGCAATTTTTAGGGCTTGAAATGGGTTAGATTCAAGATTTTCAGCCTTATAATGGTGGTGGCGGTGAATTGAGAAATTGGAGGGGATGACAATGGTGGTCGATTTTTTGGGACGATTATACCCCTCACGTGGCCGGCAAGTGAGGTTTTTTTTTCCCGAATTTCCATCGGAGGCCCTGTTTCGCTACCCGTAAAAAGTTGATGGCTAATTTCCTCCAAAATAATTGTTTTACCCCAACATTTAAAATCTGGAAATAGTTAAGGGCCATTTAATATTAGGGGTGTTCATGAAAAACCGAAACCGACCAAACCAAATTGATCCAAACCAATCCAAACCGAATTTTCGGTTTGAGCAGTGCATTGGACTGGTTTCGGTTTGGTTTTAAATATTTTTTAATCCAAACCGAATATATATATTAAAGAACTCTTTTTGTAATAAAATATATTGAACTTCTTATTTATAACATGATAAACAAACTCTTAAAGTGCTAAAGTAATAGATTGAAGAGCCATTTGTTGTATGTGGTTTTAGATTCACCTGAAGTTTTTGTTTAACTTTGAAACTAATAATGGTGTAATTTTTGTAATTTTTTCTTTTTTTCCCATAGGATTATTTTTCAGTAATTGCTTGAAGTTTAAGAATCAAGATCAAGAATTTATATTTCATTAATTTGTTTTTTTGTTGTGTTTAACTTGTGAAAAGCAATAGACATATTTCTTAAATTTATGTTTCATTAATTTATTTTTTTAGTTGTGTTTAACTTGTGAATCACAATAGACATAGTTCTTATATTTTTAGTAGCTAGATAATCATATAAAAAAAAAAAATTGTATTATTTTTACTTTATATTGAAGTTTAAGAATCAAGAATTTATGTTTCATTATTTTGTTTTTGATTGTGCTTAACTTGTGAAAATAATAGTCTTATTTCTTTATATTTTTAGCAGGTAAGTAATTATATAAAAAACAAATTATTTTATTTTTACTTTATAATCAATATATTTTGTATCTCTTGGAAACCGAATAACCAAACCAAACCAAACCAAACTAATACAAACCGAATGCGTCGGTTTGAGATTTTGAATGGTTTCAAAATTTTCAAATCGAATATTTTGGTTTGGTTTAAAAATATGTAAAACCGAACCAACCCGAACCATAAACACCCTATATATATATACACACATATATATATATATATATATATATATATAATTTTCCTCACTCTAAATTGATTTTAATTCATCTATAATTTTCTATATGGGTTAAAAAGAAACAAATAAGAGAGCATCCGTTGATTCATTATGAAAATTTTCTAGATCTCTCTCTCACTCTTTAATTCAAAAGATATAAAGCTACTAATGTATGTGCCTACTAATTACCTTATTATGGTATATGTTAATTTTAATAAGGTTAAATTTTGTGATAAATTTTTATATTACTAGTATGATATTACCTTCATTTTCAGAAAGGAGGGAGTTGTTTATGTGTCACACCCCGTAACTAGGGTCGATGACATGGCAGTGTCTCATTGGTTAATGAAACACCAAAGCCGACAAACAGAGTTACTAAAAAGAAATTCAATTATGAAATATCCGAAATAAGAGTTCAACAGCGGAAACTAATTATTACAAATGAATTTGTTCAACAATACTAATAATAAAATAAACTAAATTATTTAATAGAAACCGGTTATGATTCACTCTTCATAATCCCCATCCCATAAGCCATCATCTCCGTAGTGTTGCTCATCACCTAAGTCATCTGCACAGTAAAAGTGGGTGGACTGAGCTTCGGTGCTCAGTAGAGACCAATGATAAAAACAAACAAGTATGAAACAACAAATAAGCTAAGTAGTCATATTCGTCACATCTAAACGCTTTCACAATCGAATGTATGCAAAGCACCACGCTTTACCAACACAATACACTCCATCACTACATCGTTTAGACACTAGGAACATCACTACCTCTATGACACTAAATCCTGCCATTCGAGCTCAATCGTCTAGTCACTTATTAATCAACAATGACTGTAACGGCCCCAGTTATAGTCCAAACTAGGACGGCCCAAGATGTTTCAACACGTGGGTTCAGTATGACCCCCTGAACTAAGGGTCCAAGGTTTAAGGATCCATTCTATGTATTGCCTCATCATCCCTCACCAGGGACTCCACAAAACCGTTACAGTCCCAATGATCTCCTCATCGGGTTAAGGCCCTGGATGTTTCACTGTTCACTTAGATCACAAACGATCTTCTTATACGACTCGATATTCGAATGAATCCTGCTAATCAATAGATCCTAGACAAGAGCTCAAATAGAAGGCGACGACTCGGTCGACCAAAACCACGAAGGACTGAACGAAGATATCCAAATATGACAATCAAAGCGATATAAACAAGTAGGCAAGATTATCAAATAGCCAATTAACGATCCACGATACACGTATAACACTTACAAAAGCGAATCACATCCTTTTAAGTTTAATAAAACAGTAAATAAATTAACGAATCAGATTATAAAGAAATTTAATTCAAATCCAAAGCAGTTTATACAATATCGAAATCAATAACACAATTCGTGCAATTATTTTGTAAATTGAATAATTTATTCGCTTTCTTATGTGCGATTATATGCGAGAATTAAATGACGTAAAGGTCCCTACCTCTTACGAAGACAATTGATAAATAGAAAATCCGAGGCGACGACTTTGCCCAGTCCTACTCGCGGAGCTATAACTTTCGCACGAGACTCGGAATGGCGTTCCGTCTGCGCTCACTGGTATATAATAGGTTGAAAACGGACAAATAACGCTCCCTCGGTGATCTCTCAAAGTTCTGGGCGAGAACTTTAAAACTCATAAAATCTTCCCCTGTTCTCGGTGCGATATCCTCCAACTCCGAATCGAAATGTGAATCCGCTTCCACGCCTTCGCAGCTTGTTTCGTCGTGATCAATTTACGTATAAGCTTCGCCGAAATCCGATAAGGATTACTCACTCAAAAATTCACTCGAAGTTGCTAGATATATTAAACTCAAATAAAAAATCCTTACTGTTTTATTTGATCCTCTGCTTTCTATTATTTTTGTCTCTCGCCAGTGGGAGAGCAGCTTCCCTCTATATAAAAAGACTTGATGCCTGCTTCCTCAATTCCTGTCAGTATACGATATATATATATATATATTAAGGGGGCAGTACCTTTTAAGCTACCGGCATATATGGAAGATTTGAGATTTTCCAAGCAATTTTACAGATTATGATTAAGCATGAGAAGCCATTTCAGAACTCAACAGCCACTAAACCTCGCCTTAACGCCCTAACGCCTTCATCCTCTCAACGGCTTGACGGGCTCAACAGGCTTAACAGTAAGTTCGGCCATATTTTTCTGAAACAAACCTTCATACTTATTCATATTTTAACCATAACGCCAGATTTCTTGAAAACCCCTTGTCCTTAAGACATCTTTATCATGGAGTTTCAAAGATTCATTAATCAGCCATAATTCAACACAAGAGAGTTTAGCCTATAAGGCTCATAAACAAAATAAATAAAATTTAAACAAAATTAAAAATAAAAATTAAAAAACTTAGAGAAATTTAAAGCGAAGCCTTATGTACAGCAAGCTTAAAGATTATTATTGATAAGGGTTTTTGAGTACAAGAGAGAGAGTGTAAAGAAAAGCGTGCCTAATACTAAAACTCTATCCGCTTTATATAGACATTTGCGGACTTCAAATAAAATTCTAACTACTATAATTAACAGTAGCTTGCATTATTAAAGCTAAAGCTGCTTTATAAAAGCTTGTCTTTTATCAAAACATATCGAATCTAATCTACTTTATAAAAGTAGTGAATATAATTCTGTCGGCAATAATTTAAAAAGTAAAGATTCCCTATTCTTCTATCTTATCTTTACCTTTCTTGGATTTATCCAAACTTCCTGTTATAAACTCTGCTGACGTATTTAATATGTCATCAAGATTGATATCAATGTCATTTGGATCTTGAGCATCCTCCAGATCTTCCAATTCTTGAAATTTATTAACACTGGTCATTGAAGTATCACTTCCTGCAGATTTTCTCTCTCTTTCCATCTGCTTCTTTTCTGCCAAGACTTTTCCTAAGTCCTTAATATATTTGGCAACAATTTCTTGGGTTGAAAGATTCATATCTTCCCCCTTATGGTATCAGAGCCATGGAATTTTGTTAGTTTATTATGAAGTTCATAATTCAACATAAGTTTTATGAATATGTCTTTAAAGTTTAAATGAATTTTGACTAATAAGTCTAATGTTAAAAACAGTATTAGTAAAGAATCTGAGATACCTCAGAATTTAGATCTATTAAATAGATGGACAATTCCTAGAGTTGAACCTAGGACAATTTACCAGTTAGGAACCTTTGAAAAATTGGGTTTAAAACAGATTGTTAAGACAACAGAGGAATCTATTTCCTTAGATAATGAAGAAATGATAATTCATTTATTAAATGAAAGTGATATTAATCCTTATAGGTATTCAGAACATAAGTTTATACATATAGGATTAGTGCAAGTTGCATTTAAACCTTTAACTTTAGAAGGTTTACCTGAAAGTTTTATAGCAGCTTTAGGAGATGGAAGAAATCTTGATTGGAAAAAATCAATCATGGGTGTTCTACAATCCAGCCTGGCAAGAGGGCCAGTATATTTTAATGTTTATCCAAATTTACAGCTTTCATTAACTGATAGCAATATTCTTGATGCTTTAACATTAAATGTTAAGACTCATGGTTATAATTATGCTCCAGGATCTGAAGTTATTTGTATATGTTATAGGATTTATTTCAAGCCTTTATATACTTTAAATCCTCACTGCAAATTGGCAGATAAACAATTGAATGAAACAATTATAATTGAAACCAATTTTGGTAGATCTAATATAACTACTAGAAGATCTATTAAGTGGGATGAGATAACTTTCCCTGATAATTGGCAAATAGAAAGGGCCATGAGACTTCAGCCTGTTATACAGACAAATTTATTGAATGTAGTTCAGACTCCAGAAGGATCTGTATCTTTAAATTTTGGAAATAATAATAGGTTAAAAGATGTTTCTAAATCATCAACCCCAAGATCTTGTAGATCTTTTATATCTCCATTAGATCCAGAAATACCTGGACCCTCAAGACTTTTTGAAGAAAATCTTGGACCATCTAGGTTATCTACCTCTTATATAAGAGAAGATAGAAAAGATGATAGTAGTAATGAATCTGTCAGAGATAATAAAATTGATGGATTAAAATTACATGATGATAATATATTAAGAGCCTTTAATAATAAGAAGGATATTGAGACTCTGTCTCAAATGAGTTATAATTTAGGTAATGGATAGTAAAACTAAAGTTGATTTTGGATCTGGTTCAGAAGCCAGAAAAATTATAAGTAATGAATTTAAATTACCCAAATGGGACTTGTTTAGAACATGGTTCTTTGATAATTTTGATAAAATCAGACAAAAAGAATTTCAAAAAGAATTCTATGAATTTTGTGAAATACATAACAAAATTATATATTTTGTTCCTTGGTTTTATTCAACCTATATTCAAAATTATATAAATGTTATTGAAAGAAATTATAAGCTATTAAATGGTAATATAATAAAGGATGTTAATCCTCCATTACAATCTTTTAAAATGGAAGATTGTGATTTTTTAACCTTATCAAAAATATTTGAAGATGAAACTTTGAATGTTACTGTTAAACAGATAAATGATTTAATACAACAAAATAATTTTGCAAATCTTAATTTAAATATATTAGGAGAACAAATGGTTTCTTTGCATAAGAAAATTGATAGTGTAATAACACTAATGAATAGTAATATAACAGTGGTAAAACCAGAAAATGTTGAACCATTAAAGGTAGAGACTAATTTACAAAGTCCTCCTGAAATAAAAGACTTTAAGTTAAAGAAATCTTCTTTATGGGAGAAAGATGTGACTGAAAAGTTAGTAGAACTTCTAGGAAGTCAGGTATCAAGATTAAGTTTAAATACTTTAAGTGAAGATGATATTAATCCTTTTTGTAGGGATTCTGATGAATCATCAGAAGAAGATAATATTAATGTTATAATAAAAGAATCGGAGGATAATATCAATACGGTAGTAAATGAAAAATGGGCAACTAAGCCTATTCAAAAGAGGTATTATTATACTAAACCTTCACCTATGGATACTCTTCAAGAAGAGGATCATTTTGAGCTTAATAATAGCTATGGTGGAAAATATATCTATGAATGGAAAATAGATAATTTTACACAAATCCAAATTTTTAGTCATATGCATAGAATGCTTATGTATTCTACTATTTGTAAAAATGAAGGTAATAGTGACCTTAATATTGCAAAAATGATAATTGCAGGATTTACAGGCCAACTAAAAGGTTGGTGGGATAATTATTTAAAACCTGAAGCTAGAGAAGGTATTTTAAGAACAGTAAAACTGGAAAATGGTGAAACCAAAGAAAATGTTGTTTATACACTTGTAGTTCAAATTATTGAACATTTTACAGGAACATTTTCTGAAAATTATGATACTATTAGAACTTTATTGCAAAATCTTAGGTGTAAAACACTTACTGATTTTAGATGGTATAAAGATACTTTTCTAAATAGAGTTTTACAATTACCAGAGAGTGATAGTACTCACTGGAAAGCTAAATTTATAGATGACTTACCTCATTTATTTGCAGAAAGGATTAGAAAATCTTTAAAAGGTAATAAGCCTACAATACCTTATCATGATTATACTTATGGCAAGTTAATAGGAACTTGTACCCAGGAAGGTTTAAACCTTTGTAATGAAATAAAATTGAATCAACAATTAAAAAACCAAAGAATTGTTGAAAGAAAACAATTAGGTGAATTTTGTGGTCAATTTGGTATGGATATGCCTGCTTATAAGCATAAAGGTAAAAAGAAAATTGTTGATAAACCTCCTTATTATAGGAAAAAGAAAAGAAAATACTCTAAAAAGAAATTAGAGGAAAAAGCTGATAAAAAAGAAAAAAAGGAAATCCTTTAAGAAAAAATAAGAATTATAATAAGAAAAAAAGACAAAATAATTATCCGTAATAAATGTCATAAAGTTGGTCATATTGCAAAAAATTGTTGGACCAAGAAAGAGATTAAAAATCTTGAATTTGATGATGAAATCAAAGATAAATTATGTAAACTATTATTAGATTCAACTGATAGTTCAGAACAATCTGATAGTTTAGATATGATAGAAAGTGACTATTATACTAGTTCATCTAGTGAATATGAATGTGAACCTTGTCAGATAGGACAAGCATGTATAAAAACTCCTAAAAAGGATGAACAACTTTATAAAATGATATCACAATTTCAAGATGAAGATCATGAAATTAATGTATTAGAATCTGATCATTGGATAGGATTGTTAAAAACAATTAAGGATCCAGAATTAAGATTGAAAATGATAGATCAGATGGGTAATACACCTAGTACCTCGAAAGCTAAAAATAATAAAGAAGAATTTGATATTAATAAATATAAGGAAGAATACAGTATGTCTGAAGTTCATAAAATGATCTTAGAAAATAAAAATTCTAAGGAAAAGCCAACTTCTATAACTGATATTCTTAAGGAGATTGATAATCTTAAATTTGAAATTAAAGATTTAAAAAAGAAAAATATAGAAAGTGATACTAGGATTTCTAATCTAGAAACCTTAACAATTGTAGAAAAAATTGATAAGAAATTTAAGAATAAAGCAAAAGAAGAAATTCTTAAAGAATCTTCTGAAACTGAAAAAGAAGAATTTTTACAAATTCTAGAGTATGTCACTATACAAAAATGGCATATTAAAATTACTTTATTAATAGGGAATTATTATTCTCAGGAATTTACTGCTCTATTTGATAGTGGTGCAGATTTGAATATTATTCAAGAAGGGGTAATACCTACAAAATATTTCGAAAAAACCACTCATAATATTAAACATGCAAGTGGTGAAAGAATGGATATTAAATATAAATTATCTAAAACTATGGTGTGCACTGATGGTAAATGTATACCATTAAGTTTTTTATTAACTAAAAATAAATTATCAGTTCCTGTGATATTAGGACAACCATTTATAAATAAAATTTATCCTTTTAGATGGATAGATAAAGAAAAGATGGTTGCTACTTATAAAAATGAACCAATTACATTTAAGTTTATAACTAAACCTTTTACTAAAGTATTAAATAATTTGTATGATGATATTTTATACAAAGAAAAACAACTAAGTTTTCTTAAATATGAAGTTAATATGCTTACAATTGAAGAAAAATTGAAAAATCCTAAATTAAAGGAAAAGATAGTTAATATAACTAATCAATTTGCTTTAGAAATATGTAATGACCATCCTAATGCTTTTTGGGATAGGAAAAAACATATGGTGAGTTTGCCTTATGAGGAAAACTTTAATGAGGAAGATATTCCTACAAAGGCTAGGCCTTGTCAAATGAATTCTGAATATTTAGAATTTTGTAAAAAAGAAATTCAATCTTTGTTAGAAAGGAAAATTATAGGACCATCTAATTCTCCTTGGTCATGTACTGCTTTTTATGTTAATAAACATTCAGAAATTGAAAGAGGTGTACCAAGATTGGTAATTAATTATAAACCTTTAAATAATGTATTAAAATGGGCAAGATATCCCATTCCCAATAAAAAAGATTTATTGGATAGATTATATGATGCTTTAATATTTTCTAAATTTGATTTAAAATCAGGATATTGGCAAATACAAATTAATCCAGTAGATAGGTATAAAACTGCCTTTTAATGTACCTTTTGGTCAAATATGAATGGTATGTTATGCCTTTTGGTTTAAAAAATGCTCCCTCTGATTTTCAGAGAATTATGAATGATATTTTCATGAATTATACTGATTTTATTATTGTCTATATTGATGATATCTTAGTATTTTCTAAGACAATAGAGGATCATTTTAGACACTTGGAAATATTCAAGAAATTAGTAATAGCTAATGGATTAGTAATTTCTAAACCTAAAATGGTTTTATTTCAGACTAAGATAAGATTCTTAGGTCATAATATTGAAAAAGGTGAAATAATACCTATAAATAGAAGTATAGAATTTGGATAAAAATTTCCAGATATAATTACTGATAAAACTCAGTTACAGAGATTTTTAGGAAGTTTGAATTACATTCTACCCTATTATAAGAATTTGGCAGAAGATACTGCAATCTTATATGATAGATTAAAAAAGAATCCTAAACCTTGGATTGAAGGTCATACTAAGGTTATACAAAAGATTAAGCAGAAAGTAAAAACTTTGCCTTGCTTGATGATATCAAATCCCAATTGGGATAAAATTATAGAAACTGATGCCTCTGATATAGGGTATGGTGGAATCGTGAAACAGGTTAATCCTGAAAATAAACAAGAAAATTTGATTAGATTTCATTCAGGTAAATGGAATGCTAGTCAAAAGAATTATGCTACTATAGCTAAGGAAATCCTAGCCATAGTTAAATGTGTTTTAAAATTTCAAGATGATTTATATATATCGAAGGCATGGTAGCCCAGTGGGTAACATCCACTGCCTGTGACCGAGAGGTCCAGGTTCGATACCTCCCTCACACAAGGGGAATGATGTAATTGTCATTTCTTTGGGTTCCCTTGTGTGAGGTCTTATACACCCCTCACGGGGCACCCGCTCAACGGGACTTCTACGACATCCGCTAAACGAGGTCATCTACTTCTCCCCCCACGGGGTCTTCTATTTCTCCCCTCTCGGGGTCTTCTACTTCTCCTCCTCTGGTGGAGGTCTTATAATAATAATTGTAATAAACTAGACCATACTTATAAATGGTCTAGTTTTTTTTTAAAAAAAAAAAAAAAAAAAAAAAAAAAAAAAAAAAAAAAAATGATTTATATAATCAGAAATTTATAATAAAAACAGACTGTCAATCAGCTAAGTATATGTTTAATAAAGACTTTAAACATGATGTTTCTAAGCAAATGTTTGCTAGATGGCAAGCTAATTTAGCTCCATTTGATTTTGAAATTATTTATAAAAAAGGAGAAGATAATAGTCTTCCAGATTTTTTAACTCGTGAATATTTATGATATATTTAAATTATGTAGCACAAGAAATGCATTTAAATCAAAGATCTTATTATTTTATAAAAAATGAGTTAAAAACTTATTTATATGATACAATTACCCCTGGTAATATAGATTTAAGGTGTTATGAATCATCTGAAGAAGTAATACAATCTCAGATTGAAACATTTGAGGAAATTAAACGATTAGACACAGAAATATTCTTTGAAGATTTAAAATCTAATCATTATGAATTTAATCAAATGAATTATAATCATAGATTATATGATGATCCTTATAGTGTTTTATATGAGAAATCATTAACAGATTGGTCTAATGTATATCATTGTACAGCTATGTCTGGTTACAGAGGTAATTCCTCTTATAGAGGAAGAGGCAGAGGATCTGAAAGGATTCTTGCTCAACATGGACACATGAAGTTAATAGCTTCTGATATATCTGGTTTAGCCAGAGACAAAGATGAGTTGGAAAAATTCAGAGCTTGGAAAGAAGCTCAAAAAGGTGAAACCTCAAGTAGCTCAAATGCTCCATCCTTCGCCAGAATAGTGAATGAAGGAAAACTGAAAGATGAACTTATGGTTAAAAACCAAGAAGAAAGAGTTATTCTACTCTTAAATGATGATGATATCAAATGGGAAGATCAGCCCTGGACAATATATGAGAAATATCTCAATAATATGGGTAATACCTTTGAGACTTATAAATCTCAGAAATATTATGAAATGATACTTTCTGACAATGAATGTGAGTTTAATCACTTCACAGGTACTAATAAAGAGATTTATAATTTCTCAAAAATAATAATCAAGAAGATTATATCTATTGAGGATTGGGGTATATCTCCATTCACAGAAAAATCATTCTTCATAAAGAATGTTCAGTTGAAATACAACTACTGGGATTATATCCAGGCATTTGATAAAGTGTTCTTATATGAGAATGGCAAAAGGAGCCATACATGGTTTATTAAACTATGTTCTCAGATTTATAATCGGAAAATTCCAAACTGGTTTATAAGCTGGTGGCAGTTCTATGGAGCTTCAGAGGAAATTTTACCTCTAATATTTAAGGAGTATTATATGGAATATATTCAAGTTACTCCTAATACGTCTAAAAGACTTTATCCTGGTTATAACCAGATGAATTTCTTTATAGAATTTTCAATTCCGTATATATGGCGGAATGATCCTAAAATTAGTAGTGATCATAATAATCTTATATGTTTAAAAAGATGTTCATATACAAGATTTTGGGATACAATGATGAAGGAAGATCCCAAAACAAAGCAATTAAATTGCTTAGATACTCTTGATCATATCAAACAAATGCTTGACAAGTATAATGAGATCAGACTCCAGGAAAGTCTTGCATTCAGATTTGGAGGTGATACTCAAAAGGTGGAAGATATGAATCTATATATATATATATATATATATATATATATATATATATATATATATATATATATATATATATATATATATATATATATAGCTACAGTTTTTCTTTAGTTTTGTTTGGTAATCCTATTATATATATCATATAACACACCCACGTTTCCCATAACCCACGAAACCCCCACTGTTTCCTTTCTCTTCTCATCCCACGAACCGCCTTGCACGATATCCCGAGAACCCCTCACCCACACACACACGTTTTGCTTTTCATTTTCTTTTTCTATGTATTTTTATATTCCAATTCCAACTAATTACTTCTCTAGGTGAATTACTATTAGATCCCTTAATTAAGATACGTGTATGAAACGCCACCCACAAACGTACCCAAAAAGTAACACGCGACATGTTATAAAATAATTAGACACGTAAACACATAATCGCGCAAAATAAATTACGCATACGCAATAAATCACACAAAAATAAATTAAATGTAAAATAACACGTAAGTAAAAGTTACGGGTTTCACATTATGTCTATAGTATACATACATAGGGTGCATTTGAGCATTTGTTTTGCACTTTCTAACACAAATTATTAACTTTGAGCTTCACATTTTCTTTCACAAGCAATCTACTTTTTAATTTCGAGAAGAAAATGCTCAAACCATTCTTTATAAAGCATCTCTCTCACTTTCTCTCTCTCTCTCTCTCTCACGTCATTTTCTTTTGAAAATTCATATAACGTTAAGAATCCAGTTTATTGAAAAAGAATTTTTTTTTACTTACAGATGTAGAAAAGAACCAAAATATGATAAAAGTTTTTTATACTAATTCCTCTCGATCTTGTTTTCAAAAGAAAATAATAAAAAATAAAAGAAAAATCCCTCGATCTTGTTACTTACCTGTAAATTTACTAGCTTTGTGTTTTATTTCAGGGGCACGTTGGTGCCGTAACTCTTAATTCTAGATTGAACAGGCGTTTGAGGATGGAGGTGGTTGAGGTTAAGAGCCTTGTTCCTGAAGGGTCAGACCCGATACAGTCTGCATTCATACCTCATGTGAGAACTATAGTTATGTGGCTTGTTCCTTCCGGACCGAACCCAGAAGGACCTCCAGATCCTCTAAATCCCCCTTCCAAAAGAGAAGTTAACCGGCTTATTCCTTTCGGACCGATCCCAGAAGGATCTCCAGATCCTCTAAATCCCCCTTCACGAAACGAGGTTAACCGGTTTGTTCCTTCCAGACCGAACCCAAAGGGATCTCCTGATCCTCTAAATCCCCCTCCACGAAGCGAGATTAAGCAACTTGTTCCTCTTCGACCGAACCCAACCCGAAGGATCTCTTGATCCACTAAATCCCCCTCCACGAAGCGAGTTTAAGCGACTTGTTCCTTCCGAATCGCACCCAGAAGAGTTTCATGATCCTTTAAATCCCCCTCCACGAAGCGTGGTTAAACAATTGGTTCCTTCTGGACCAAACCCAGAAGTCTTCGGGTCCCCTAACTCCCCCTTCACGAAGTGAAATTAAGAAGCATGTTCCTTCTGAACCAAATCCAGAAGTGTCTTCAGGTCCTCTAACTCCACCCATGAGTGAAGTCAAGCTGAATAACTATACCCATTTATTCCTCAATGAAAATTATCTAGTGGTTAAGACATGTTCCTTCATATGTTGCATCTCCTCCATGATTATAATAAATTTGAATTTCTTAAAAAAAAAAGATTTACAAAATCAACCAAAAGAAGTATTAAAGTTCCATTGAAATTAGCTAACCTCTGCATTTATAAGAAGAACTGGTTCTTGGGGTTTTCCTGATTTCTCTTGGTAACTATTTTGTGTGTGTACATTTCAACTTGAATCGTCCATGGTCAATACCACTATTATTTACAATCAAGGCTTTTGAATTCGACGTGGTTAACCTTTTCTCAGAAGAAGTCCATTCAAATCTAGCCTCTGTGACAACACCACCATTGGCAGTCTTTGTTGGTGTTGACAAGCCAGTCTCAATAACATCTCAAGCATCCTCATCTATTCTTTGGATATAAGTATTCATTATTGTTTTCCAGTAAGCAAAGTTAGGCACCTCAATTTTCCAAGGTCTAAAGAACGAGCCACCTTGTCTAGAAAAACTCATTGTGAAACTGTTTGGGTAATATTCTCAAAGTCTCACATTGGTTAGAAAAGAAAATGGCATATAGTTTTGAGTATAATTGTACAAACTCTTTGAATTTTGTGAGTGTAGACTTGAAGAGGGTTTGTA
The DNA here is from genome assembly GCA_026122235.1 of Vinca minor. Lineage (NCBI taxonomy): Eukaryota > Viridiplantae > Streptophyta > Magnoliopsida > Gentianales > Apocynaceae > Vinca > Vinca minor. The sequence goes on along the minus strand of JAOCZM010000241.1, from coordinate 6,089,801 downwards.
ATTTTTCTTCCTTCCAAAAATTACATAGTGAAATTTTTATCCTTCGCGGTCATGGATGTAAGTCTGAGTTGAGACTGAACCACGTTAAAATTCTTGTGTTGTTTTGTTTGTTTTCTTTTATAATTTGTTGTTTGGAGTGTTCTGTTGCCCAACAACTGGTATCAGAGCAAGAGGTACATGCTTGGGGAGGAGACGAAAGAAGTTGCAGATCTAGTTTGCGGGTAAGTTTGCGGTGCTTCTTTAATTAAGATTTAGGTGTTATTTTAAAATTAGAGTGTTTAAATTATGGAGTCTTTAAACACTGTTGTGCCAATGAATAGTGATGTTCCATCTCCCCTCTTTGATGGAAATATTGATTTTACCTTACAATGCACCATTCAAGACTATTTAGTCAGGAAGGTCTTGATTCTTCTCTGGATGATGAAAAGCCAGAAGGTATGAAAGATTCTGAGTGTGCTACAATTAAGAAGAGGGCGGTTAGTACAATTTGATTGCCTTTGGCTCCACAAATCAAGATGATGGTGTTGCGAGAGACGTCACCAAAGAAGTTGTGGCAAACTTTGTAGACTTTGACTAACCGGTTGAAGATGAAGATGAATCTGTACTCACTCAAAATGGAGAAAAGTGGTAATCTTATTGATCACACTAATAAATTTAATGAGTTAGTATGTTGAGTTGAAAATGCCGAGGAAGAGATTAAGGATGAAGAAAAGGCGTTGATCTTATTGGCTTCATTACCGAAATCCTATAAATCGTTGGTGCAATCACTATTGGCAGGAAAGAACACACTGCAATTGAATGAGGTTTCAAATGCCTTGAAGGAGAACCAACATATGATGAATGAGGATTACCCTGAGGAGGATCGAATACTAGCTACAAAGAGTTCTCGAAGAGGGAGGAATCGAAGCAAGAGTAAAGGTGACCAAGGAAAAGGGAAATCTCGACAGAGAGGTGATTGCAACGAGGTCGAATGCTTCTATTGTGGGGAACTTGGCCATTTCCAAAACCGTTGTCCAAAGATAAGGGAGGATTTGAAAAATCTCCGTGAACAGATGAAAGTCAAGGCAAATGTATGTGATTTCTCTACAAATGTGATCAGAGACGATGATGATTTAAATTTGATGAGACGTTTGGATGACACTATTGAAAATCATTCAAACTGGGTAATGGATAATGCTTCTGACTTGCATATCTGCAAGAATCGAGACGCGTTTGATACTTTACAGGTGTGAGACTTTGGCTACATTAAAGTGGGCAACAACTTGAATGTGAAAATCGAGGACGTTGGACGAGTCCGCCTGAAACTCCACAATGATGAGGTAAAAGTGCTTCCTAATGTTAGATTTGTACCTGATTCGAGTGCCAACATATTTTCGTTGGGTGAATTGGTATCAAAAGGTTTGGGAATTTATGCAAAGTATATAGAGGGAACCGTCTGGTTATGCGAGGAAAGAAGAAAGGAAATAGAAGCTGTTTGGATCAGAAAACTCGTTGATGGATTAGGTGTCATACCTAGCATTGTGAACCCAGTCGAACTTTATTGTGATAGTATCGGTGCCATTTCACAAGCTAAGGAACCTAGATCTCACCAACGATCCAAACACATTTTCAGGAGTTTCCATCTTATTAGAGAGATCATTAACAGATGAGACGTTAAAATTTGCAAAGTTCATACAGACGACAACATCGTAGATCCATTGACCAAGCCACTCCCACAACCTAAACATGAGAGTCATACTAGGTCAATGGGAGTGAGGATCATGCATGATTGGACCTAGGGCAAGTGGGAGATTGTTAGTAGTGCCCTAGGACCATTAGCATATGTTGTACGCTTTATGTATATTTTTTGAGCATGTCATGTGAATAGTTGATTTTGCTTTTGAACATCAAATGTGTGATTTGATAGTAAAACTCATTAGCTTATGCAATTACTATTCTGATTGTCCCTAGTTTTATGTAATGTTCTTTATAATGAAATAAAACTAGTATGATGTTTGATTGATGATTATGTTTTACTGATCATGTGTAATGAATACAAATCATATCATAGATGCAATATATTGGGATATATTGTATCGGACGTGATCCGTTAGAGAAGTAATACTTCATGGTTCTTTAGTCATAAGTATTACTTCCTCAATACTACTTGGAATCCTTAGACCTTATGTCTTCATCGTTTCCAGCATTAATGGAGCTGCATTTTTACTCAATCGGACGTTACTTTTAATCGAGTAATTAAAACGACTGATGATCGGATGTACTATCCTATAATGGCTTGAATGTGAGAGGCATTGTAAGGATTTGTCCCTCTCTTATTAGAGAGATATATCCATGGGCCCCTTGATAGGGAAAACTATTTAAATGCATGACCGTGCTCAAATGTAATTAAATAAGTGGTTATTAAATACAATTTGTTGGAACAGTCTACCTGGAGATCGAGCATAAATACAATTAAGCTTTATAAGGGTGGCAACTACCTTGCCTTATGCTTAATTTGGATATCGCGAGACAAAGGGATTAAATAGTGTATTGATATTAGGTTCCACGAACATTCATTTACTTTGAGTAGTCACAATGTCCTGATAGGGACCGCTTGTGATTTATGACCACATACTACTACTAAGCGTGTGTTTTCATTGCCATTGTGAATTGACCTACAGGGTCACACACATAGACGAGTTAACGAGCTCCATATCCAGATTCCATGAATCTAGAATGTGTCTAGGTTCATTGTATCTGAGAATAATTATATGTTATCATTCGAATTAGAGATTAATGAGGGGCATTTTCGGTATTTTGGTTCTAGTTGGGATTACGTGGGAGTTATTATGCGATAAAGACTCCCACTACCAGAAGAGGTTGATAAGACGTGGGAGTTGTTTTCAGAACAAACTCTCACACCTATATAATCCTCATTTGGCCAAAACCCTAGGTCACTCTTGCTTGAGCCGTAATAAACCAAAATACTCCTGAAATCAGTTTCCTGGATTTGTTGCCCTTCTCTTCTCTCTAGATTCCCGAAACTCAAAAATGTAGAGCTAGCCCTCGCTGCTCGTTTCGTCACGTGTATACCGCTAGAGAGCAATTTCGCAAGGAAAGGCTATTGGTGGCAGCATCACACATCTGGAAAGACAGAATCTTTTGCCGAAAAACGTAAGTCTTTCGTAAGTAATTTTCGATTCCCATGGTATGAGCGGATCCTTCGAGGGAGGACTCATGCGTGTTTAGAACAAGTTTCTGCTCATGAATCCTTTCAATCCTTTCAGGTGTTGCTAAGGATGATATTGTGACCATTGTGGTGAGCGAAGACATTGGAAAATGAACTGTAAAAGCAATCTTGTAGGGAAAAAGCTTGGAAAGAGAGCAAATGTTGCTTCTGGATCAGGTATTTTTTTTTTTATAGAAATTAATTTGTCTACTACTACTTCATCATGGGTATTGGATACCGGTTGTGGTTCTAACATATGTATGAATGTGAAGGGACATCAAAGGAGTAGGGAGCTGACAAGGGGCGTAGTAGACCTATGCGTTGGCAATGGAGCAAGAGTTGCTTCCTTAGCTGTAGGAACTTATGGAATTAGTTTGCCCTCTGGGATTGTCCTAGATTTAGAGAATTGTCTCTATGTACATACTTTAACGAAAAATATTATTTCAATTTCATGTTTGGACAAGATGGGTTTTGATATTCTTATTAAAATCCAACGAATGTCGTTACCATTGAATAATATTTTTTTATTGTAGTGCAACATAAATACGAAAAGAATTAAGAATAATAATGATTCAAATCCTAGATACATTTGGCATTGTCGCTAAGGCCATATAAATGAGAACCACGTTTCCAAACTCCATAAAGATGGATTGTTGGAGACATTTGATTTTGAATCATATGATACATACTAACATTGTTTAACGGGTAAGATGACGACTTCTCCTTTTACTAGAACTGGAGAACGAGCAAATGATTTGTTGGAACTAATACATAGTGATGTATGTGGTCCATTCAATATCCATGTGAGAGGTGGTTATCTATATTTCATTACTTTTACTGACGATTATAGTTGTTTTGGATACGTGTTTATTAACACAAGTATGAGGCCTTTGAAAAGTTCAAAGAGTATTAGAATGAAGTAGAAAACCAGCTTTGCAAAAGTATTAAGATGCTTCGATCCGATCGAGGTGGGGAATACTTAAGTCAAAAAATTTGTGATTATCTAAAAGTATGTGGAATTGTTTCACAACTTCCTCCACCGGCTACTCCACAATGGAATGGTGTATCTGAAAGGAGAAATCGAACTCTATTAGATATGATTTGATCTACGATGAGTCACGTGAGCCTTCCAAACTCTTTTTGAGGACATGCTTTAGAAGCTCAGTCCAAAGTCGATCAAGTGTACATTTGTTGGGTATCATAAGGAAACTAAATGATATTACTTCTACATTCCTAACGAGAACAAAGTGTTTGTTGCTTGAAAAAGAGTTTTTCTGGAGAAACAATTTTTTTTTTTTTTGGAAAACTAGTGGGAGTCAAGTGGAGCTTAAAGAAGTTCTAGAACTTTTTGCAGTTTCAGAACTTACTAAAGTTCAACTAAGCACTAGTGATCAGATGGAATATGAACAAGGTTCACAAGCTGTTGTGCAGCTGGTTTAAGAAACACAAGAATTACGTAGGTCTAGTAGAGCTCGTAGATCACCAGAAAATTTGGATTTTTCGTAACAGAACATGGTGATGTTATGTTTATTGATCATGATGAGTCTAAAACCTGCAAACAAGCAGTTACTAGTCCAGATTCTAAGAAATGACTTGAGACCACGAGATCCAAGAGGGATTCCATGTATACTAATAAGTATGGAACTTGGTTGATGCACCTGAGGGGGTGGCCCCAATAGGGTGCAAGTGGATTTTTAAATTAAAAACTGACATGCAAGGAAACATTCAAACGTAAAAAGGGCGACTTGTCACGAAAGGCTTTAAACAAATTCATTGTATTGACTATGATGAAACCTTTCCCCCTGTAGTTATGTTCAAATATATTTGGATTTTGCTTGCATTAACAGGCACTATGATTATGAGATCTAACAAATGGATGTTAAACCAACTTTCCTTAACGGAAACCTTGATGACGACGCGTATATGATACAACCCGAAGGTTTTGTCGATCCAAATAATGTCAATAAGGTATGTAAGCTAAAAAATAAGTCCATTTATGGACTAAAGCAAGCTTCTAGAAGTTGGAATTGACATTTTGACAAAGCCGTATGTAAGTTCGTTTTTATGAAGAATGTGGATGAACCTTGAGTTTATAAGAAGTTTAGTGGAACCTCGAATGTGTTATTAGTTTTTTATGTGGATGACATACTACTTATAGGGAATGACATTCTAAAGTTGGAATCCGAAAGGTCTGGTTGGGGCAATGTTTCTCTATAAAGAACTTAGGTGAAGCAAGCTTCATCTTAGGGGTAAAGATCTATAAAGATCGATCACGTATACTTCTTGTCCTAAGTCAGAGTACATATATAGACAAAGTGTTAAATCGGTTTGGCATGCAAGAGTCCAAAAATGGCCTTTGTCCTATAGCACTTGGTACTATTCTTTCAAGACAACAGTGTGCTCAGACACTGGATGAGAAAGAACGCATGAGTGAGATTACATATGTTTCAGCAATTAGATCGATCGTGTATGCCATGTTATGGACTAGCACAAATGTCTCTTATGCTTTGAGTATAACGAGCAAATACCAGTTAACATACGGTAAGGGTCACTGCATAGCCGTCAAGAATATCCTAAAGTACTTCCGAAGGACTAAGGATACGTTTTTAATCTATGGTGGGGAAGACGAGCTCATTGTAAGTGGTTACATTGATGCTAGTTTCCAAACCGATAGAGACGACTTTAGATCGCAATCGGGTTATGTACTTTGCCCCACGGTGGTGCTATGAGCTAGAGGAGTTCAAAGCAGACAACCGTTGCAGATTCTACACCTGAAGCTGAGTACATAATTGTATTAGATGCTACTAAAGAAGCAGTTTAGATCCGAAAGTTCTTTGCTAAACTTGGCGTGGTACATAGCATTACGAATGCGATTGATCTCTATTGTGACAACAATGGAGTAATATCTCAGTCAAAGGAACCACGATCTCACCAAAGGTCCAAACATATACTCATGTGATATCACTTTATCCGAGAGATTTTTGATAGTGGTGAAGTGAAGATTTGCAAAGTACATACAGATAATAATATCGTCATTCCATTGCTGAAACCGCTGACACAACAACAACATGATCGTCATACTTGTAGCATGGGTATTATATAACAAGAGAACTGGTCTTAGAGATAGTTCTTATGGCTAATGGTATGCTTTGATGGTGTCAAACGCCGTCTGTAACTAGATGGGCTATAAAGGCATTTGTTGGGTGTTTTTATGAACCATGTGTAGAATGAGGTGTGATAGATAGATGACTTGTCTATTCTATATAACAGCAGTGATATCTTGGTCTCTTTGATGGAGTGAGACTAATTTATGACAATGAACAAGTGAATTAATATGAGATATTAATGTCATTTGATTAGTCTACTCTCGAATCAAGAAACTGATTGATTGAACTATACAAGTGTGACATTCTCCATGACTTGTGTTCAATCTAGATATCGAGGGCAAGTGGATTAGTACAAAATGATCATAACAGTAATTACTTGATTCATCATAATATTTTTCAATTGGGAGTAATTATGTGTTGCTAGATACCTCTCATTACTGTTGACATATGTTGTCATGACCAACATAGAAAATACCTAATGGGTCGCACGCTATGATCAATTGTATTGGGCTTTTTTGAATTTACATTTGATATAGGTGCTCCAATTGGATTGGGCCGACCAATACTCGATTGGTCAAATCAATCTAGTTGAACTAAAAATTTGGTCAAAGAACAGGTTTGATAAAGTCAAAACCGGACATGTGCTAGGCATGCGAGGTGTGTGTGTATAGTGGTGGCAAAGGGGAGCAAATTGAGAGGGAACGTGGAAGTAGTGGGTGAATTACTTTTCACCCCACTATTCATTTCAATTGTTGATGATACAATTCTCCTACTATTCTTTTCTAAGGTTGCCAAATCCTAGAGTGAAAAATCTACCAAAAATAACACAGCAACTTTGGAGTTTTTTGACTGGCATTAGAGACACGAAGAACAAGTTCAAGTTGATTGTGTGGATACCATTAGAGACAGGAGTCGATAAAGATCGGTTATTGTTGGTGATTCCGTAGCATAATCAAAACAGAAATCGTTTCTGTCATCCCGTAAAAACAAAAGGTAATTATCATAATCAAATATCATTGGTTCTTACTCGTGAATGATCTTGTTAGAAACGAATTCCGCTTTTATTTTTCCTTGTGTTTGTTTAGGAATCCAAATTTCTTTCTTTCATATACTAGAAAAGGCAATTAGGTAAAGTTTCAAAGTACAATTTATCCCCGGTTGATAGAATTTCCAAACTCTCAAAATCTATCAAATGTGATCAAAACGAAGTTGAACAATATAAACCTTAAATTATAAAAAAAAAATTGATTTTGTATTTAATAATTATTATAAAATAATTAATAAAAATATTCAGAACGATGTCGAATTAAACAAAATGTTCCTTTATAAATATCTCTATCTGTCCATCCTTCCCACAAGGTGAATATTTAATAAATGAAGCTTGTTTTCTTCCTAATTAAATATTTCCCTTGTCAGGATTAATTTTATATTACTCTTCTAAATACAAATTATATACGGAAGGCAAAGAACATATACAATACAACTTTATTGTACTACTTCTCGAATGTCATTTATTATGTTTGTGTGTTCTATATTGCTGAAACTTTTTGTTTAAACAATTTAAAAATGTACTTGTTAAAAGAAATTATTTCCTCCGGCTCAATTGCATGTCTTATTTTAATTTTAATTTATCTCAAAATAAATGTCTTAAAATAGATAGATTTTCTCCCTTAACTATCATAACTAACCTCCTATAAAATATCATCTAACAATCTTATTTTTAAAACGATATTAATCTAAGTAAAATAATTATTGAAAACTATCTTCGGAATTGTTTCCATGAGCTGCTTTTTGTAAACGTTTTAAAAACAAAAAATTGTTGAACAACTCAAAATAACTTTCAAGCGAATTAGATGTTCTAGAAGTTACTTTTTCTTGTCCTAAATTGGTTATCTTATTATGAATTTATGACATCATTTAATCTTTTTTCCGTTACCCTTATATTTATTAATGGGTAAATGACTTCTATCATCATCAAACTATTTATCAAGTCACGATAAGATCCTTAATTTTTTTTACTTCTTGAAAGGTCCTCAATCAATAATCACGTTGTATAAGTAGTCCCACCACCACTTCATACGGTGGTTTCCGTTGGTTTGTTGTCACGCTATTTGCACGTGATGTGTACTGAAGGGTAAAAATGTCAATTTGACACAGCCGTGTGTGAGAAATCGTTTAAATAATTGAAAATTACACCATCTTCTCATTTACCCATCTCATTTACAATTGTAGCAAAAACCCTAATCCATTTTTCTTCATCTGATAATCTTTCGAAGTGATTCAAGAAGGTATTTCCAGGCATCGAAACTTCTTATTCGGAATGGTAAGTCCTAAAAATTACTATTTTGAGTTTAGTTTTTAATTAGTAAAGATTGCGATTTGGTACTTTTATTTGAGAACCCTAATTTTTTTATGTTATTGGTGGTCCCTGTTTAATAATCTGTTTGTGGTCCTAAAAAGTGATGTTCTATTATGTTGTTTATTTGTTTTGGTCGGCTTTTGTTGAGTAATTATTGTTGAATATGTAAATGGTGGCCCTACTCATATCTGTGATTGCATATATTGTTAAAAAATCTGTTTGTGGTCCACACTGTATTTATCATTACTATACTTGGAATATAGGAACAAATGAAGCTGATTTTACATTGAAGGCAATTTATGGTGGTGAAATTGGGGGGACCACTTATCACGGGGGTGCTGTTAGATATTTTGAGAATTGCAATAGGGATCGAATGTCATTGTTTTACTTGGATGGGATTGCATTCAAATTAGGATATAAACTCAATGTAATATATAATTGGAAAGTACTTGTGGATGGTGAAGAAAAATGGTGTAGGTTTTTATGTGCTGAAGATGTTGAGAAAATTGTCAAATTTGGTGAAGAAAATGGTATGGTAGAGATAATGTTACAGTCATTGGATAACATTCCAATGGCGGTTGCACAAACACAACTAGTTGCATGTAATTTCTACTATAATAAAGTAAGGGACAAATCTGAAACAATATTGATGAAACATGCAAGTCAAATGTTCTATAATGAAGATGGTGAGAATCAAAGCATCCAAACCAAGAAGTCTAAGCAAGGGCAAAAGCATTTGACAGTGAAGAAAAAACCTAGTCCTAAGAGCAAGGGTAAGTAAGTAGTCAAAGAAGGGGAATGTTTCTAATAAACCTTTTAAGCCTAAGAAAAAGAAACAAAAGACAATTGTTCAACTCATAGAGCAAGAAAATGTTGAGCAGGAAGAACAAACTGAATTTTTTGACAAAGTTTGGAATGATACAGATTATGAAGTCCAGTTTGATGATGATATAAATGTTGAGGAAATACCAGATTTTGGATTTGCTAATGTTAAGCTTCCTGATGTTGATGAACAAGCTTTTTGATGGGGAAGAACCAACATTGCATGAACCTGGTTTCTGCTGAATATGTTCCTGATGGAGTACATGAGGCATATGTGGAGCCTGTGGTTGAAGAAACTAATTATGTGGAAGAAAATGATATTGAAGTGTCCAACAAAACAGCATCAAAATCAGTCATGAAAAAAAAGAATGATTACTTAGTTCCTAAAGGTAATGAGTTTGAATTGTTTGTTGGGAATGATATTGTAGCTGATAAATCAGATGATGAAATAAACGACTTAGATGAGGAGGAAGTTTGGGATAAAGGAGAAGAGACTTCTGATGAGGATGATTCTATCCCTAAAAAACCACATTTTGAGACATATAAACCAATTGAAGAGATCATCAATGACCCAAGTTCAAACCAGGCCAAATATTTACTTCTAAGAATGTTTTGAAAAGGGCAATTGCAGACCATGGTATGAAGTGGGGGGCGAGTTAAGCTTGAAAAGAATGATTTGGTAAGGGTGAAGGCAGTTTGTGAAGGTAAAAAATGTACTTGGGAGGTATATGCTATAAAGCTTGGTGAGACTAATAACTTTCAAGTTAGGAAACTGTGGTGCCTAAACATAAGTGTGGGGAGAACCTACTATCACAAAATGCCACCTACAAGGTAATTGATGGACTGTATTTGAATGAGTTCAAGAATAACAAGTCTTTTAAGTCAAGCAAATTCAAGAAAATAGTTAGAAAAGAGGTACGAGTTGACATCTCAAAGAATATGATATGGAAGGCAAGATGTTATGCAAAGAATCCGAGTGTACTTGATGACGAGGTTGAAGGAAATGAAAGAAGGAATGGATGATGAAGCATAAGACTCCTATTTGCCCAAGAATCATTAAGATTTTAGAGAAAGTCAATGAGGATTCTAGGCATCAAACTGCAATATTTTGAGGAAACTTAATATGTCAGGTAACCAACAATAGTTTAGAGCAGCTTGTGGTTGACCTTGAGTTGAAGACTTGCACTTGCAAGAGATGGGAATTGAATGGTCTTCCATGTGTCCATGCTGCTGCCGCTGCACTTGGAATGATGGGTAAAAACTTAGATGACTTTGTGGATGAGTGTGTTATAGTAAGGAGGTGTATTTGAATATTTATGGCCACGTGATATATCCCATTAATGGACAAAATAATTGGCCCATTAGTGGATTACCTGAACTTCATGCACCTCCAAAGCTTAAGTTACCCGAAAGACCTAAAAGAGCTAGAATAAGGGAATGAGATTTTGATGCTATTGAGGTCCAAGATATTAGAAGATTTGTTGATATGTCCCATGCTGTTGAGGTCAAGATGAGGAAAGTGTTGAGGTCCAAGACATTGAAAGTCATCAAGAGGTCAACTCAACCCATCCAACACAATCATCTCAGGTATTGCATCCTAATATTAGAAGATTTTTGGTTAAGTTTGAAATGTTTACTGCTTAACATGTCTTTTTTTTGCAGTTTGTTGGTGTGTCCGAAGCCAAAGAAAGTGCTCGCTATGCAAAAAGTCAGGACACACAAGGAATCAGTGTCCATCTGAGAGAGGGAGGCTGAGAAGATCACTGAGGAAACATTGAAAAATTATGTATGTTGTGTAGTTTTTGCAGGTCATAGATGCACTAGTATAAATTTTTGGGTATAAGTTTTTGTGTCTTTAACTTGGTATGTAAGGTTATTAACACTTCAGTGAACCTAAACTTATTCTTTTTGGCGTTTGATGACTATGGATCTATGTAATGGTATGGTTACAATGACAGTTTCAGCTATGAATTGATTTATCTTTTGTCTAATGGTTTTCAATTTGCTGTTGTGGAATGGTACCAAATAACAAAGGACCATTAAAGTACACAACATGTTCTGGTTATAACACCAAATTACTTCCAGATAATACCAAACTACACCCATATTACGAGAACATTTAGATAGAAAATTACAAATCCTACAAATACACAACACACTAACCAACTTTAGAAAACACAAACATGAACCATGACACAATAATTACAACCCATAAAAACTTCATCTTCCTCTTTAATTTAGTATTTTCAGCTTCAACTTTCCTCAACTCCTTCAATGCCTAACGAACAACCCTAGTACTCTTATCATTCATTGGTAAGTCATACCATTTAAAGAATCCACAATTCTGTGTGGTCTATGACAGAAAACTTGAAAATTAGCACAAATAGAAGAGTAATATGAACAATATTGACATACCTATATCAAACAAATCAGATAAAATTGCACTCACCCCAACTGTAGGACACTTCAAATACTTTCTTACTGGGTTGAAATTGGTCCAGCTGGTTTTTGTTATACATTTTTCACCATAGTGACATACCATAATTCTCTCATCTTCAGCTGGTTTGGATTTGTCCATATTTGAATTTCAGTAGAAAAAGCTTCTTGGAGAAGAAGATGAAGTCTGTGAATTTCGTTTTATATTGGGTAAATGGCTTTGATTGCACAGTGTGAGGAATGACTCTTATTGCAAACATAATTTCGGACCATTTTGCCCTAAATTAAATATAACGTGAGGAAAGTGTGCCTCCGTTTGGCCGGAAACCACCGTATGAAGTTGTGGTGGGACTACTTATACAACGCGATTATTGATTGAAGACCTTTCAGGAAGTAATAAAACTTTAAGGATCTTATCGTGACTTGATAAATAGTTTGAGGATGAGGCTAGTCATTTATCCTTTATTAATTCAGTAAACATAACCTTCATTACATTAAAAAATTTGAGATAATTGTTTTTGGTGATTTTAACATAATTAAAAACTAACTTGATCAAAAAAAAGTTTCTTAATGCGTGTGAAATTTAATTTCAAACATCCCATAAAGAGTATATATAAGAGATGAAAGCAGACGAAATTTAAATCGCCCTAGAACATGCTTGTGATATAATTAACTTGTGTATTAATGGGGTAAAATCTAAGATTATAACTTAGATCCAATAATGTTAAAACAAGACAATGCCCAGAGGAAATTCATTGGGCTAATCTGTCAAAATCCAAGATAAAAGTTCTGACCTAAGTCTACCAAATGGTTGAGCAAGTTATGGATTTGGACAAAGGTCATGCCCTGGACCGAGCTTTTCGTGAGGCCTAACAAGTACGAATCCACTCGAATGGACTGATGAAGCATGTGCAAACTACTTAACCGTATCGAGCTCGATGGATGCCTCACAAAAACACGGTGATAATTCCGTAATAAAAGTTGGAGCTATCCCACCTATAACCGTACAAGGTATGACTCAAATCTTTAGGGTACGGCCTCTATAAATAGAGACTTTTCCCACTTTATTTACGTCAAGTTATTTCTAAACTTTCGAAATACACGTTAAGTTTTTTATACTCTTTGTATTTAAATTAACTTTAACATCGGAGACGAGTTGAGGTCTTCCCTCACTCTCTATAACTTCGCATATCTCAACAGATGAATAGCAACCTAACTCGAATCAAGAAGTCCGGTCCTTTATCCGAGCCTTTCGCTCTCTTTCTAACTCTGCAAGCTCCTCCACAAATAAGTAGCTCGACTAATCTTTTGTCTTTTACCTGAACTCCTTTCACCTGCCTTTTTTCCCCAAAACTTAGCTACCCAATTGTTAGGAACGCATCAGGTATGAGATGCCACGTACAGGTTACTTGTGATAATGGCACGTAGTACAATCGAGGAAGTGATAGATTGGAGTTTCAATCAAATAGCAAACAAGCATGTGTATTTTTTTGGGTCCTTAAATTTAAGATTTTGCTGATTTTTGTGTCGTGATAAAAAACACCGACATATCAATTTCTGGTCGTAGTTTTCAATTGATTTTAACTTTAAAATTACATTGCATTTCAATAATGCTAACTACTTTAGAAGCAAATTTTCTTTCACGTTTCTTTGATGTTTTCTATATGATTTCAATTAAGCAAAGAGGATGCATGAGTAAATGCTTTTGGGTCCATTTTAATTTGTTCTATCTTATTCTGGAATAGAATTTTGGTTGTCAAGTTATTAACCACCAAAATAAAATCTTCGATCTATCAAATATTTCCGAATTTTTAAATTTCCGAAATTTCATTAAAATTACATATTAAATATTGGATTAATTCTAATATTAACCAGGTTCCATTGGACCTTGATATGCAGAACAGGTCACATCATCATAGAACAAGGAGAGAGACAACTTTGCAATCATGTGGTCAATTTTGCACCACAAGGTCCACATGAAGCTAGTTCATATCAGAATTTTCCTAAATATTGGACTATTATTACTTTCTTGGAAAATAATCATTAAAATTTAGCGAATCTTCCTAGACAATCATGAGGGGTGATGTGGTTGTGGTTATAGTTTATCTCGTCCCTTAATTATGAGGCCAGGAGTTCAATTTCTGCCTATGAGAATTGATCACATATTTTTACCAATCATTTACCTTTTCGAAAAACTCTTGTGATGAAGGGAGTTTATCATTGTTATGGGCGATGGACACTCGACACTCTTGGTCTAGACAAAAAATCTTCCGAAACGGGCGAGCAAACAACCATAATGGGAGGGACTAAAACCCGACAAATAATCGTATGTACCCGTCCGTGTACTCATTCCTTTGCTCAACCAATCACAATTCACCATGTGTGTGTATATATATATAACTAAAAAAATAATCACATGGTGAATTCTTATTGATTGACACAGGAATGGATACACAGACGGATACATACGATTTTCAACCCCTCAAACCCCCAGCATCTTTTTCATTTTTTTTAGAAACAGTTTTCAATGTTGTGTTGTATAGGTATAATTTTTATTTTATTTTTTAATGTCTCTTGATTTAACGAAAATAGTACACCCCCCCCCCCCGAAAATTTTAAAAATAAAGGTAAAAAAATAGGGAAATGATATTTGTACTATTAATTTAGCTTCTTACACTCCTCTCACCTTATTTTATAAATGAAATGACTTCAATATTCTATACTGTACTTGTGTAGGAATGTTAGCTTTGAGTTTAATTTATTAAGTTTAGATATTAAAATATTTTCACTAATAAAATAAGAGAGAGAGAGAGAGAGAGAGAGAGAGAGAGAGAAGTTAAAAAAAATGAATGCAATCCAGGGCCAGAGTCACCAAAACACATTTGGGGGGGGGGTTTGGAATTATAATTCTTTGGGGCGAAAAAATGTGCCATTGAAAATGTATTGTTTTTTAAAATATTTAGGGCGTGACTCCACTAATAGTGCAATCTATATTTTTATAATGCATAGTATTTTGGTCTCCCCAAACATTTATTTCCGCCTCTGCTTCTAGACCGACCAATAACTTATAATGGTTTAGATTATAATTCTAACCCAACATCCTAATAATAGATCACAAGAATTTGTTTGTATAGATTCACCGATCGATCAAGATATCAAAAAGTTTAGTTCCACAAAAGAAATGTAACTGTAAAGTATGAAGCAAATGAAATTTACTAATAAAATATTGTGTTGATTACCCCATCGAAAGTGATATGGAAATTTCTATATTATCAAGATTCAAGAGTAAACTACTTCAAATTTATTCATATCCGTTTCATTAGATAAACTTTTGTGTTCCATAAGAAAAACAATCCTCTAATTCAGTGACGAAGTAAGAAATTTAGTATTGTGGGCAAAAATTGCAAAAGTATGTCGAACTATATTTAAAAATTGCAAAAAAAAATTGTTGGGGGACGAATTTAATAAAATATTTCGAACTATATATAAACTTTACTATATCTAGTAATATTTTTAGAAATTTTAGAAGCGACTGCCACCTCACCCTTCCCCTCTGTCTTCGTCCCTGCTCTAATCATCAACTAAATGAACTAATGAAAAAAGGTTAAAATAGTAATATTATTGGCCTAGAATAATCCAGCATGTTCATATGTACCATACGCAATTAATTAACGTAATCAATTAGTAAATGATTGGTAATCTTGAATTCACGACCACAAATGAAGTTCTCCCACATTGTTTTGGCAAAGAAATAAGTTTAGCCCACCTGGCTTGTTGACAGCTAGACTCGATCTTTTATTATTTTTCTAATGAAAAATGATGGCTGTTTTTTAATCTTTTTTGTTTTTCTTGTTATCAGTCACAGGGAAGGATGGTTGGTGGCTCAAAAGTACGTGTGTCACGGTGAGAAATCAGAATTAAAAAAAAATTGTATTGCGACCAAATTAATAATTATGTAAAAAAAATATAAAAATGAGTAATGTAATAACTTCACATAAAAATTAAGGATTTTCCTCCAAAAAAGTACATAAAATTTAATAAGGTGTTAAATAGTCAATGGTTAATTTCTTCCTAATGTTCATAAAAGAAAAGGATAAAGTTTATAAGCGGTGGGGTTGGAGTCCTTTATGATATTTGTTAGAGAATTGGAAAGAGAATGCTTAGAATGGGGATTCATCTAGGTGGCTTAGTTGGTAAGGATTCAACTTTTTCTCACGAAGTGATTCTTTTTGAATTTCACTTCCTACGTAAGCGCATATAGATTTCTAAATTTGTTGAGACGCCTACATGAATTTAATGTTAGTGAGTAATATGTAAAAAAAAATCTATGATGGTGATTGAAAGTCGAAATCCTCCTAAACATTAACATATAACAAAAAAAACAGGTTGGAATTTCCCTTTTCCCTTATTGGGTAAGATAAAGGTGGAGACACAAATTTGTTTCTGCAAAATATTATAACTAGAAAAAATGAAGGCAAATAATAATTTATAAGACTTAGAGAATGTGTTACAATATTTGAACAATCCTAAATGTGAGAATAATATTTGATTATTTGTTATGAGGATTTAAAGCTTAATACAGTTTGACCAAAAGTTCCCCAAAAAGCTTAATACTGGATTTGGGGAGTGAACTTCCATTATTATTGTTGAAGGAGACCACACCAAAAAAAAAAAAAAAAAAAATCAAATCAAATCAAATTGAATGTTAGTTTTGATTTGAAAACAGTAAGAGGGAGTTTAAAAAGTTATCTTAACAAAAAAAATTCGAACAAATAATGAAAAATACTAATCATTGTAGAAATCTTGCGTATCAAGCAATAATCTATTAACATTTTATATCGTTGAGCCGAGACGTTAATTAGGGAGTAGGTTATGAAGATTCAATTAACGTTCAAATACTATGATGCAAAAAGTGGGCAATAATGGAATGACAAAAGGTCTTATTGGATTGTATTTAAGTCTGAGATTTTTTTATCTCAGTCTTAAATTAAATTTAAAATCAAATCAAATTCTCATAATTTAATGTTTGAGATTTCATTTTCAAACTCAAATTAAAAGAAATTTTGGTCTCAATTTAAATTTTAAACTCAAACCAGTACGCTATCAATGGATATAGATTACAAAAAAAGCTTATACATATGTTCCAGGTGGTGTAAAAAGAGGGGGCAGTCTTGTAGAGGTTGAAATAATCCCACATACTCTATGCTTGCTTTTTAATGTGGACATAGTTTGTCTCTAAATCATTTTGCAAACTAAGACAAACTTCTTTTGAAATCTTGTAGTGGGAATTATTAGGATGACCGTTAGTTTGAAGCGTCTGTGTATAATGAAATGTTTGCATGCATGATACATATATAGTGTTACAACTTCCAAGGATGATATTGTAATTTGAAAATAAATAATAGATTTACAGAAACTAATACTCCCTCCATTCCCTAAATATAAGACTTTTTAGACAATTTTAGAAAAATTAAGGAAACTTGTCATTTTCACGAAAGTTCCAATATTACCCATCTCTCTCACTTCTATAGCATAAAAAAAGAAAGGAAAAAATAGTGATGGCAGAGGCCGCAAATAAAAAAAATGTCGATGCTATAATTGGAATAAATGGTTGACAACTAATAAAAGAACCTTAAACGAAAATTAATTTGAATACCTATAAATCTCCTAAACGCAATTAGTTGGGAATGGAGGGACTACTTATATATTGAGAGCAAATTATAAAATGATATGCGTTTAAAATATTTTGAGGGTGATAACGGAACCTGCCATACCAAAATGGATATCTTGAGGTGATAGAGGAATGGGCAAAAAATTATCTGTCCCCGTTCCTTTTCCCAGCCAATCACAATTCATCATGTGTATATATAATTAAAAAAAATATTTGTATAAGAAATTTTGATTAGTTGGGGATATTTATGGGAATAGAAATGGGGAAAGAGGATTTTCACATGTGGAATGTGGGTTGTGGGATCACACCCTCCCTATATTTCTCCTACGATATCACTGTGGGCCCCCCTAACTTTTTTTTAGAAAATTTCTGTAGTAATACATAGGGGGATTGCTTTGAACTGTCCATGATTTGGCATAAAAGGCCAATCATGACAGTTTTTTTTAGCATCGTTTTTTACAAGAACGGATTTAAAAAAATGTTGCTAATTAAAAGACTGTCATGGTTGGTCCTTTATGCCAAACTATGCCAATTCAAGGCAATTTCCAATACATAGTATAGTTCGGCCCCTAACCTACACTCCTAGTTTCGCCCTGTAATAATGCCACGTGACAATTCGATGATAATGAAATTGTGGGTAATCGGACAGAGAAGATCGAAACACGCTATTTCTATATTGCTACTTGAAATCATCTACCTCAATTTATTTTTAAGTCTTAATCAACCTCATATTAACGGCAAAAGGTAAGAAATTGCAATTGAAATAAAATATTTGCATGGAAATTAGGTCATAAGGCCTTTAAACTCATTATGGATTACTAATAGAGTAAAATAAACAGGACAAAAAACAAAACTCGAACCAAGACATTCCTCCTCTTCATAAGATAATTTGTCTAATTTAAACTTCACGAGCATACAAATTTTGGCGGCTTCTGGCTGCCTGAAGTCTAATCTGCCCTTTAAAATTTCGAATAAATTCTTCAACTCTTCTGTTTAATTCTTCATTGGACATGGTTGAAAAGTCATTTTCTTCCTCCTTTATAATCTTTTCTTGCTGCTTCCCATAGTCATATCTCTCTGAATGCGACCTTTTAATCTTTTTCTCATCTTCTTCATTAGCAATCAAAACAATTTTTTCGGATTTGCTCCTCATCCCTAATTTTCTCTCTTTTTTCTTTTCTTCAAGAACTCGATCATCATCATGATCATGATCATGATCAACTTTTGGATTTTCAGGAATTGCTTCTAGTAACTTTTTATCTAGTGGATTTTCTTTAGGGTTTTCGGATTGATCTTTGACGATGATTTGGAGTTTCTTTTCATGGGATTCATTAGGTTCTTGGGTTACAATTACGTCCTTAATCTTTTCTTGTGGTTCCTCTTCATGTTTGGCCTTTTGAGCCAAACTTTTTGTGTCCATCATTTTATGAAACTGAAACTCAAAAGAGGAGGGTGCGTTCATACCAACACTAGTGCACCGGACTCCTTCAGAACTCTGGAATTCAAAAGAGGAAGGAATAATATGACTTTTTACTTGAGAATTCTTGACATACTCTTCATAGTAATCACGCTTTCTTGACAAAGAAAAAGTACCAAAATCAGCTGCAATAATGAGAATGAGAGTGTTTGATATGAAGAACCAAAATTTCGTAGTGTTGAAGAGAGCCAAAGGAGAGAGGTTGAATATATAGAATATGGAAATATAGATGAAAATAGATAGAACAAATGCCCAAAATGAAATCCCATTTCCTTTCTCACCATATAATTTCAAGGAATTTCTTGGTAACTTTGTGAAGTTTTCAGCTAAATCTAACCTTCTATTCATGGCAGAATTTTCAGAGAAAAAGCTTTGGGGGAGTGGGGTGGGGTGGGGAAGGAAGAATATGAGTTTTGTAGGAGAGTTTTAGAAATGGTTGGTGGAGATCCCAATGAGGAGTGAATTTATAGGGGGGTATGGAAAAGGATTGGCCATTGTGAAGCTAGATTGAGGGTATAGCAAATAATTACTAATATTGTTCATGGGTTTGACATCTTCTTTGTCAATTCCCTATCTTATCCTCTGTTTCATATAAATGATTGATGTGTGGTTCTACTTTCTTCTTAGGATTTTGACATTATTTCTTTTATATTATAATTTTATTTTAAATAGAAAGTTAAACATGTGGCAACGAGATGATAATAAGATTGAAAACTGGATACAAAATGGAATAAAAGATTCATACAGTTATGTGTATATTATGATGTCCGGAACTTTTTTCATTGTATCTTTTGCATTATTTTATTTGATGTTGTGTGTTTAATTACTTGTATGTGTTATGTGTTAGGATTTTATTTGTTTAGAGTGCATTGTTATGATTAGGAAGTAAAAGGAGTTAAGTGTTGATGTTGGAAACTTGTGGAGCTGTTTTGTAAGAAATTTGAAAGGCTTTAGTGGGAGTTATGGCTGGAGGAAAGAAGGAAATCAGTTACGCACTATAAGAGTGAAGACATTGAGTGACAATTGTTTTGTGACCATATACCATTTTGTCATAAATAAAAGATTTATTGAGACAAAATATTTTGTTTGTCACTAGTATAGGTATTAATTGTGACAACTTACATGTTTGTCACGGTTGTAGTGTTAATAGTGATGATTTAAAGTCTTTCATAAGTTGTCACTATTATTATAATAATAGTGTCGTAATTTCTTTTATCACTGAAGTTTTGTCACTAATAGCTATATGCACTCGATATGATTTTTGCGGTGTTGAAATTTAGTTTGACAAAAATTATTTTTTCACTAGTATTCCAATTTATTGTGACAAAAAGTGCTTTGTCACTCTACTTATGCATTTTTGTGATGAAAAATTGTGACACTAAAGTTCATACAGTTAGTGTTAGCTGAATATGGTAACAAATAAGAGGTTTATTGTGACAAAACATTGATGGTGACTATTGTTTGTAATAGTGGTGACCAAGGCAGTCAAACTCGAGTTTCTACGTAGGATCAGAAGGGTGTTGAAGGATCGTAAGATCGTAGAATCGTAACTCGGATCGTAGATCCTACTCAATTTAAAAAATATTAATTAATTTAGTAATCTTCTAATCCTTCTAGATGAAATCTGAAATTTTTCAGAATTTTATGATATTGTCTAGTATTAAACAAATATTCATAACATAAAAGAGTCATATGAAGATGATATTATGTTCTGTGTCTCAAAATTATGAAACTTAATTTCTACCATCAAAAATTTTACCGGAAAATTAAAAAAAAATTACTCGGACCTCGACCAATTGGAGTAATTTAAATTCAATAATATTGATGCTAACATTGATTATTTGACTAAATAACTTAATTTATCAAATTAGAGTTTAGGGTTTCGAATTAACTTTCCGTTGTTCTGGGCGAGGGCATAGGAAGAGTTCGGAGACAAAATAAAATAGAGGCAAAAAATGAAATTGGTATTGATCGAGGAAAAGAAGAAAATTGGTCGGCGGTTGAAAATTTGAGAGGCTTGAGAAGATTGAATAAGCCACGGAGTAGAACAGATATTTTTTTTTTTTATCTAAAATGATTTTTTTTTAAAAAACATTCGGGTCGGAGTTGAGCTAAAATCCGACCCGAAAGAGAAAATAACTAACTCGAAGTTGATCTCGTAGGATCGTACAATCCTACGTTTTCTAAGTCCGATCCCACGAGTTTACCCCGATCCTACGTAGGATCTAACACATAAGGTTCATTAAAACTCGTAGCATCGTACGATCATACGAGTCAACTCACGAGTTTGCCTGTCATGGTGGTGACTACTTATTTGTTTGTTACTACCACAAATTGTGATGATTAGTCTTTTCCGCAGTTAATTTGTCATTATTAATGTATTACTAATGTCCTATTAATAATGTCTTCATCATAATCAAATTCATTTTTTCCTTCAATACTAATTGTATCAGTAAACGAATTTTCTTCAACGATTATTACATTTAATTCAGATATATTCTCAGGTACAAAATCATTATTATCATTAGTACACTACAAAAAAAAATACTTTTTAGGACCAAACTTTTCGTGACAAAGACATTTTCGTCAAAACAATGAAGACATTTCGTGACGAAAACGACTTCATCACGAAAAAATGACATTTTCTGAGAAAATCTAGATTCGTCACAAAAAAGTAGTTTCATTGTCACGAAATGTTGACCAATTTTGACAAAGACAAATTTTCATTACGATAGGTATAACTTTTGGTTAGAAAAATGTCTTTGTCACGAAAAGTTTCGTCCTAAAAACGAATTTTTTCCTTTTATAATATATAGTTTGTATATGGTGTAGTTATAGCGTTATTCTCCTCTCACGTTGAATGTATATTTATTTTGAAATGAAAAAGGGATAGTGGCATTGCAACGGAAACTAAGTGAAAGTATAAATATTTTTTGTTTTTGTAAAAGAAAAAAAAAATTAGTGTAAATATACATGTATATATTGTATAATTTAGAATATAATTTTAGTTTTTATATATTTTTTAGTAATACATTAAATTTATTACTAAAAAATAGTATCCATATAGATTAAATTTATTCATATTTTGATAACAATTCCATACACAAATACATAGATTATGTTTCTGAAATATATTTTGAAATAAAATTAAATACATTTAATTATTAAAATTTAATGAGAGTGTATTAATTTTGATTCGTGAAGTAAAGGAAATAAAAAAAGAGAAATTTAAATAAGTAAAGGTTCAAAATCAAAAACTCCATTATGATAAATATAATAGGAGAAACAACAATTAACAAATGATTAGCTAGCCTAGCGACTCAACGCACGACATACATGCAGGAGGTTGTGGGTTCATTTCTCATCCCTTTGAAAATGGAGATACTTTATTCAAATTATTTAAAGGTGGTTTGACTTGACGGCTAAGGGAAAGACTTTATTCTACATTATTGAAAGGTGTTGACTTTGCGGCTCGGTTCTAGCTCGGTGGCGAATCGGCTCGGCTCGGGGGAGTGAGTCGGCTTGGTCGTAATAAATATACAAATGAAACAAAATTTGTAACAATAATTATATTTTTTTGTGACTAAATTGGGCGACACTATTATAAAATAATTAGTTACGGATTAGTTGTCACCGATATGAATAGTATGTGTGACAAACATTTGGCCACTATTAACAAGTATTTTTGTGTCAACAATGTCGTCACTATAAATATAAATATGTGACGACTTAATTCGTCACAATTGACTTTTTTTTGTGTCAAAACTATTGTCACACATATTTATATTTGTTGTGACCACTTTTGTGTCACTTATTCTAAAGTTTTTTGTGTCGAGAATTTAGTCAGACTTCTTGAGTAGTTGTGACCAATCACAAATTGTCATCACAATTTCATCAGTGACGGAGGTATTTGTGACGGCAAGTGAGGACTTCAAAAAATGGCCAAAAGCGATAATAGTAACCTAAAATTGACCTTAAAGTGACGATTTTCGTCGTCACTAAATAACATTTTTCTTGTAGTACAAGAAAGAAAAGAGAGGAAGAAGAGGGAAGGAAATTTTTTTGGAAAACAGAGCTGTGATTTTAGAGTACTAAGTAGAGGGATCAAATAAACTACAATCGACCCAAATTTGTGGAAAAACTTAGAAGACTCGTAGGATTTTAATTTGAATAGTTGAGAGAGAATTAATCCAACGGTCAAATTCGAAGTTATAGCCTCTGGAAGATAGGTTTGAAAATCTGGAAAAGTATAAGTTTTGAATTCTTTGAAGTTTGATTTAAATAATTGAGATAAGGTTCTTACACTCTTATTTTTGTCCAAAAAAGAGCATAAATTGATGTTTTATTAAAATTATGGAATTGTGATGAATTGATTTCTTGCATATTTTATTGCATTGAGAATTGGATGAAGTATTGGATTATATTTGCATGAATTGTATGTTTGACGTTGTAATAATCTGCGTTTGATGATGATTGTTTATGTGGTTGATCTTCATACTTTGATTCTATGTGTTATTCTCAATCTAGAGCTCTTGTCCGTTGATGATTCTATAATCGGATATTTACCCAAATTATATAAGTTATGCGTGCTCGGGAGCGCGATGTTCTATCTGTCTGACCCGGACCCTAGCGGGTGTAACAAGTTAGGGTTGTTAACAGTTGGTGTGGAGTTCACAAGGGTGTGCGATGACATAACAGTGTGTATCCTTAATATCTGGCACTTTCATTCGGGTGTAATTTACCCGGATCCATGTTAAGTCGGCCCCTCCTTAACAGGAAATAATAGTTAAGGTTTGTTAACAGTGGTGTGGAGTTGTAGTCATACAATTGAGCTCGGTTGTGTGAATTTTGTGTAGTGTGCAAGAACGATACTTGTAATATCTGACTATAAGTATGTCCATCTGGTTTTCATGAGTAGTTCATGGTGCTCATAGCACGAATTTCGATGTATAACTGTCATATATGAAGAGTATAGTTTGGCATTTGATGTCTACGTTTTGGTTAAAGTTTGATTGTTTTAGTTGGTCAAATGAGTGTTTTGGATTGGGATATTTGGAAATTCCGAAAATGACTTTTCCTTCGTTATTTTGCATTGAAAAATCATTGTTTTGAAATTTGGACCACCTCTCCGGTCGACCGCACGGATTTCAGATCGTCCAGGATGAGATACTGGGGCTTCCTCGAATATCGGGCGACCACTCGGTCGATCGTAAAAAGCCTCATATCATTCGGAAATTTTGATGAGGCTACTGTCTGGACTCCAGACAAACCCCGGTCGACCGGAATATGTTCCACCTCGTCGGAACTTCTGCGGACGATTCATCGTCCGGAGCCTTCATCCGCAGTCTATCTGGTTCATTTCTGAAATGATTTTCATTCCGTTTTCGAGTTATGTTTTTTCTAAAGTTATTTCAAGTGTTTTAATGTACTTCCAAGTCAAGTTATATTCCAATTGTTTTGGGATTGAGAAAGTATTTTGTGTCTTATTTGATACTTTATCCTAAAGATTTTTTTTTAAATTTTACTGACTAGTGTAGCTCATTCACTTACCTCTTTTACAGATGACTATGTGGATGGTGCTATTGATGAAACTTGGGACAGGGAGTTTGACAGAAGGACTTGTTTTCACCCTATGTAATATCATGGTTAGGCTAGTACTTGATAGTTATTTTATTTCCTTGTTATGTAAGTACACTCAGAATAATGTAAGTCCTTTTAAGTATATAATAAGACGGTTGGAGTTTTTTTCTTTTTTAGGTTTGTTGTCTCATTGGTAGATGAGGTACTGTCAGGTCATCACCCGATTACATGGTGTGACATATATTTCCATCATAGTCCTTCAAGTTTTAAGAAGGACGGCAGAAAATGCCATTTAAACGTAGATGTATTTTTTGTCGACATAAATGGTTTACAACTTTTTATTTTTATTTTTTGTGAAAGGTGTACAACTTGGAGCTAGAGGAATCTAGGTAGTGTAGTTGACTTGAAATACATATGGAAATTGAAAGTAATTTAGTTAGAACCAATTTTCCACGTTTCAACAGTTTCTATATATATAACAGAAAAATAACTCGATATCATTACGTGATATCAAAAATTATCTGTGCGGAGAAAAATTCTGGTGATTCTTCAAACCATTAAGATGTTATTCTAATCCTCACAACATATTTTGTCTGTATCGTAGACTTAATTTTAATTCTTTATTCCCAAATTGAATTCCAGTTGGACTAATTAATTAGCATAAGTGAAGAGGCGTATTTGAGCCTTGCAATTAACCTTGTTAGAATCCCTTACCGTCGAATTGGAAATGCCTTTCCAGCGTTGCCTCAATCACTAGGAAAATGGCATTTTCCTAAGAGAATTTTTTAAAGCAACTTAAGAAGTAGATTTCTTTTGAAGCTTTCAGAGTTTAATCTTCTATACTGTAGGTAAATTTTTTAATCACTAAACTTCCATACTTAATTTTTTTTTTGTATCTAATTGACTAATGATTGAGAGAACAAGAGCTTCATAACAATATAATCAGCAGAATCAAAAGTCTGTCGAACATCCTCATCTTGTGGCACATAATTGTGAACTGTGGGCCCTTCTCAGGGCAAAAAACAGTTTGTCCTCATTTTTTGTCTCGGTATTTATTTCATTAATAAAAAATTATTATGTAATAAATTTTTATTTAATATTTTTCATTATTTTTTTTAGATTATAATTTTTTTAATTAAAAAATTAATACATTGTAAATTTTTATTAATGAAACAGAAAACTAAGTAAAAAATAAAAAGACATGATTCATACCGCCGTGCCAGGAGTCTAATATTTAATATTTTTTTTAGTAATATTTAATCCTTAAGTCTTACAATCGTACAGATTTTATGATAACAATGTTTCGATTCGGGCCCATTTAGCCCTGATTTCTTCATGATATGGCGGCCAAATCATTGATCTAAAACCACTTGATCTTCTGCCACGTGTGCTCTTTAATGATCGAAGTTAAAATCAAGTCTTTTTTTGACTTGGTATTAAAACAATTTAAATTCAATAATATTTATTATTTGACTAAATAATTTAATTTATCAAATTATAATTTAGGATTTCAAATTACTTTTTCGTTGTTTTAAGCGATGGCACAAGAAGAGTTTGGAGAAAAGAAATTGGTATCGATCGAGAAAGAGAAGAAATTTGTAGGAAGTTGAAGATTGAAGAGGCTTGATAAGATTGAATAAGTCACAGAGTTGAACAAAGAAATTTTTTAATTTAAAATGATTTTTTTTAAATATTGACCCGACCCGAAAAAGAAAAATAGCTAACTCGAAGTTGACCCGCAGGATCCGAGTCCGATTCTACGTTCATTTATTTTTTTTTCTCAATTTAAATGATTTAGATTTTAAAATTTTAATCAAATTTAATTTATTTAAAAGATTAATCCGTTCAGTTTGAATTAAATTAGATTATTTGATTTTCTTTTTACATAATGTGAAAATTTGAAATAAATAAGCAAAATTATACAAGCAAAAAGAATTACATAGGGTTATTTGGATTGGGTTTGGTTTGGGATTGGTTTGGGTTTTGGTCTCAAACTCAATCCCAATGATAAATTTTTAAATTTTACTCTTCTTCCAACCCCTCATTGAATACTCTTAATTAATTAGAATTATCATTTTCTAACACATATTTAAGAGGTGGTTGAATGTAGTGTGAGAGGAATGAGAGAGAAAGATATAAATTTTAAATAAAATTAATGAAGTGTATCTTAGACTTTTACTTATATTTTACTATCAAAATCACAAAAATTTTAATACCCGTGCAATTGTTAAAGTAGACAAATAATTTGAGACGGATGAGAATATTATATTGCTTGCACTTGGATTTTAACCAAGTCCAATGTAACAGCCCAACTTTATAGATTTTGCAATATCTATATTTCATATCACGTTTTTCCCCCCTGATAATCACTCCCTGGTATGACTTGTCTGAAAACATTATTTGGCCTCCATTCGTTTGTGGGGTGTGCTTTTTCTTTTATTTACGTTAGAGAAAAACATTATAACTGACCTAGTGACCTTGCATCTTAATATTTTCTGACAATGACTATTTCTATTTGAGCATTAAGATTTTCGTTCTTTTTTTTATTTGAGCATTAAGATTTTATCTGCAACTATGATATCTTGTATCAGTACCTATGTTTCATATTTTTCTTATCCTGCAAGGTGATGTTACAGATACTCATCATGTAGCAAATCAAGGAATCAATCAAGATAATAATCACAGGAGAAAATCACTCGATTAATTGATTGTGATTGATTGTAATTTATTGTATATTTCTTTCCTTTAATACATAGATAGGATTAGTATATATAGGCGATGTATTGTAGAAGTTAATTCATTCAATACAAAAGGAGTTATTTCTCTCATTTAATCTTTATTCTTTATGCTTTTCTAATGGTATCAGAGCAAACCTTTTGAGATTTTCCGCACTTTTATTCTTATTCTTTTTTCATTTCGCGGCTTACCAAAGCTATTTCTTTTATATATACAATATATATATATATATATATATATATATATATATATATATATATATATATATTGAGTCGTGATGTCTTCTCGCTATTCCATCACTCAATAGAGGCAATAATGACGGTTCTACAATCCGATTTGGTGGTCGGGTGTCTTTGTAGAAGAATTTGTCCGATCGCCACGAGTCTCAATAAATGTTGTTTCTCTGCCATTGGATGTTGCTTCTTTTTCGAGTAATAAGTGTGTATCACCTATAATGAATTGGATTATTGACTCGGAGCTAGTCACCATATTTCATGTTCCTTACAGTTATTTACTTCTTATCGTACTTTATCGCATACACCGATTCGTCTCCCTGATGGTTCACCTACTTCTGCAACTCATATAGGTTCTGTCCCCTTTGTTTCGAACATTCTTACTGACTTGAACTCTTCCTCTCATGTTGCGAAATTCTCTAACACCTCCTTATGGCACTATCGTTTAGGTCATCTTTCCTTTCTCAGATTAAAAATGGCACAACATCTGGATTCCAAAATAAAAATTTCACACAATGAACATTGCTCTATTTGCCCCATGGCTAAGCAATCCAAACCTCCATTCCCCCTTAGTAAATCTACTTCTCAAGCGTACTTTGACTTAATACACGTAGATATTTGGGGACCTTATAAAATCCACACCGTTCACGACCACCTATATTTTCTCACCATCGTAGATGATTTTAGCCGTTTCACTTGGATTTATTTGATGAAAACAAAGTCTGAAGCACGACCCCTTACCCAACACTTTTTCCAATATGTGCTTACCCAATTCCAAAAGACCATTAAAGTAGTGCGTTCAGATAATGGACCCGAATTTCACATGTCTGAATTTTTTACTTCCAAAGGTATCATTTACTAAACCTCTTGCGTAGAAACTCCTCAACAAAATGGAATCGTCGAACGAAAACATCGTCACATTCTAAATATTGCTCGTTCACTTAAATTCCAATCGAATCTGTCTTCCGCTTATTGGGGGTACTTTGTCACTCACGCGGTCTACCTTATAAACATTACCCCTACACCTTTACTACAAAATCAAACTCCTCATATGCTTTTATATAATAAACCACCATCATACTCTCATCTCCGTGTTTTTGGTTGCTTAGCATATGCCTCATCCCTTTCTGCTCATCGCACAAAATTTGACTCTCGTAGTCGTCCTTCAATTTTCTTAGGCTATCCCGCACACACAAAAGGATACACTCTCCTCGACATTCACTCACGCTCTATTTTCATCTCTCGAGATGTCATTTTTCACGAAAATATATTTCCCCATCTAGAACAATCTCCACTCAATCTTACTTCGACTAATATTCCTTTACCAATTCCTTTCATTAATGATCTTCCTTTCGAACCTTCATCATCACATCCAACTCCAAATCCCATAATCACTCAAACCCCTCATACGCCACATTTTAATAATCCTCAAAATCCTCCTCCTAATTCCACTATCTCGCCTCCTCCCCCTCCCCCTCCTCCTACTCGGAAATCTTCTAGGATCTCACATACCCCTTCATACCTGGATGATTATTATTGTTCTCTCGTACAAGCTTCATCTACTCCCACCATTTCTATCACAAAAACATCCACTCCTGACTCTTTAGAAAAGGTTCATGATTATCAGTCACTATCTCCAGATCACAAATCCTTTGCATTATCAGTTTCTACTCACTTTGTACCTAAGAGCTACAGTCAGGCCATCAAACATGCAGATTGGAGACAGACAATGCAAGTGGAAATTGATGCATTGGAGGCCAACAACACTTGGACACTTGTTCCCCTTCCCCCGAATGTTAAGCCCCTCGGGAACAAATAGGTTTACCGATTAAAATTTAATTCCGCTGGTTCTATTGAAAGACCTAAGTCACGTCTTGTTGTCCAAGGTTTCACACAACAACCAGGCATAGATTACATTGAGACCTTCTCCCCAGTAGCAAAAATGACCACTGTTCGAATTCTTCTTGCTATTGCCTCTGCCAAAGGATGGTTTTTGGAGCATCTTGTTATCAACAATGCATATCTTCATGGTGATCTTAATGAGGATATTTATATGCGGCTACCTCCTGGCTTTTCTTCTCCTCAACCTGGGCTCGTTTGCAAACTCAAAAAATCTTTATATGGTCTCAAGCAGGCTGGCCGGCAATGGAATCACAAATTGACCACAGAGTTAGTGTCACAAGGTTTCTCTCAAGCCGTAAGTGATCCTAGTCTTTTCATTCGCCGCAACGGTTCTCAATTCATTGCTCTCCTCGTTTATGTTGATGATGTTTTCCTCACTGGGAACAATTATGATGACATTTCCTCGGTCAAAAAATTCTTGCATAATACTTTCAAAATCAAAGACCTTGGTCCTGTCAAGTATTTTCTCGGTATGGAGATTGCTCGATCTAAAGTTGGTCTAAACATTTGTCAACGAAAATACACATTGGACTTGCTTGAGCAACATGGCTTTCTTGGTTGCAAACCTGCCATTACTCCTATGGATTCTTCCTACCACTGTTCCAAAGATGATTCACCAATCATTCCTGACAACACTCTCTACCGATGTCTTATTGGCAAGCTTTTATATCTCACTCACACACGGCCGGATATTTCACACACCGTCCAACAGCTTTCCCAGTTTCTAGATCATCCCACATAATTGCATCTCAAAGCTGCTCATCGCATTCTACGGTATCTGAAAGGCTCTCCAGCCAAAGGTCATTTTTTCCTTTCTTCATCAACATTCCACCTTAGTGCTTTCTCTGATTCTGACTGGGCCGGCTGCTCCGACACGAGAAGCTCTACAACAGGTTATTGTGTTTTTCTTGGTTCCTCACTTGTATCTTGGAAGTCTAAAAAATAACTCACTGCTTCTCGAAGCTCTTCCGAGGCGGAATACCGAGCTCTTGCCACCACCACTTGTGAGCTACAATGGCTGAAATACCTCCTCAATGACTTACTTATACCACATTCCCATGCTATACCATTATTTTGCGACAACCAAAGCGCTTTATACCTCACAACCAATCCCGCCTTCCACGAAAGAACCAAACATATTGAAATTGATTGCCACATAGTCCGTGAAAAAACGCAAACTGTCCTTGTTAAACCTTTACCCATTTCGACCCACTCTCAATTGGCTGACATTTTCACCAAAATTCTTGCCTCCCCTAGATTCAACTTTCTCATCCAATCTCTTGGTCTCATTGACATATTTTCTCCCATGTCCAGTTTGAGGGGGCGTGTTACGGATACTCACCATGGAGCAAATCAAGGAATCAATCAAGATAATAATCACAGGAGAAAATCACTCGATTAATTGATTGTGATTGATTGTAATTGATTTATAGTATATTTCTTTCCTTTAATACATAGATAGGATTAGTATATATAGGCGATGTATTGTAGAAGTTAATTCATTCAATACAAAAAAAAGTTCTTTCTCTCATTTAATCTTTATTCTTTATGCTTTTCTACAGGTGACTTGTGAAATTTCTCATGTAACAAGAATGCCCTTGTTAACTCCCAGTTGGGCAGCATCCAGATTGGCGGGAGAAGGGTGTCCAAGGCCGGGCAACCGTCCCATGTACAAAGAACTCCTCATGGGGTCCAAGTTCGGCGCGAGAGGGCATTCACTCATGTAATTTTCCCATGATAGAAGTCGGGGGCATGCCGACCCCTCGGTTTAAGGTATTATTCTTTCGGTCCGATGTGTATCCCTGTAGTTTATTAGTTTAATAAGGGATATACATATACATACATTTTGTTTTGCTTTGGCCCACCATGTCATGAACTTCCTGCTGGGACTAACACCCCACCGTCTGCAGAGGGTATGAGAAAACGGAGGAGGTCGTGTGTGAAATCGCCCCGCCCCACGAAAAGCGAATGGCTACTAGTGATGATTGCTTAGGAACGACCAGGGTAAGCGTCTCTCTTAAAAATTTAACTGAGGCATGCAGAATCTTGCACTTATATGTAATTTTTCACCACGGCTCCTATGCGGAACAACTTTTGTTCCGCACGTGGGGAACGGATTCTCATCTGTTGGATTAAAATTTTGACGGCTGAGATTGATTTAAAATGAACACTTGTTCTGATTTCAGAACACCTGTTCACGCGAACAGTGTTCTTAAGCTAAGAACACCTGTTCTCAAGGTAAAAAAAATGTTCCGCATGTGCGAAAAAAAAGATGTTCCACATAGGAGTCGGACTGGTAATTTTTCTAACATATCCATTGTTGTCGCCATCTCAAGTCATTTTAGACCTTTCAGGTTTTGATGATGATGTTGAGTGTGTAACCATGACGGGGACGGGAGTTTTGGAATCCCATTTATGTATCTTCCCAACCTGCCCTAGGAAATTTCAGAGGAGTCTACACCAGCTCGCGTGAGTCAAACCATGGTTGTCCCCGAGGTGCCCCCTTGTCTCATAGTGGCCCTGCCGAAGGAAAGGGAGATGCGGCTTCTCGGGGGCAGAACTTCGCTAGAAAATGGGGTGGCAGTCCCCGATGTAAGCCATAAGGGTTAATGTTATCAATCTAGTTTTGATGATAACAAACCATTGAGAATTTCTCAATCCCAAGTGCAGTTCATCCATGAAGTAGACTCTTAACAAAAGAAGTGATGAAGTCCATGGTGCTACAATCTTAGAAGATTAAAAAGGATTTCACAGCATAAAGATGTTGATGAAGGTCTCAAGCCAAGCTCAAAGAAGATTAAATCTTAAAGACCGAGATGATTAGTCTTGTTCTACATAGGTATATCTTTGTTACTAATCTTATATTGAGAGTACTAGTTTATAGTATGTAAAGCTCTAGCATGTTTTCAAAACTATCATTCATACTTTGATTTAATCTTTGAAAAGGTTTTTTAAAACATATGTTAGTGTTGGTTTATCCCTAAAATATTAAACTTGTTTTAAAAGACTTTGAAAAACACTTAAACATGAGTTTGTGAACATTAGAAATGTGACCAAGTGGAAAAACTACTTTTGACCTTTAGTCCGATCGATCGAGTCCTTAACCTCGGAAGACCTGATGAGGTCGGTCGACCGACATGTTTTTTCTGGTTGACCGAGGTGTGTTTTTTGTCCTTAGTCAAATTTGAATGTTCCAAGACTCCAACGACTATAGTAAGCGGACGACCATGCTTTAGGTCGGTCGACCGAGCCTATGCTCCGGATGATCGGACCACTCTTTGCAGTCGACCGAGATGTGTCTAGTAGCCTGTCTATACTGCTTCGAAAGCACCCCGGATGACCTATCTGCGAGTTCGGTCAACCGGATTGTCCCATCACAGGTAAACAGATAGTAGTTGTAACTTCATTTGCTTGTCATTTTTTGCCTCTATATAAAGCCTTTAAGGCTGATTTTTCATAAGAAAACAGGCCATAATAGGGCCTTTGTATTACACTTTCTAAACAATCATTCAATCACTTTCAAGAGCTTAATCTTCACATCTTTACCAAAATACATCATTTTGAGTAAGAGCTTAATACAAATACTCTTCTATTCTCAATCTTAATTAGAGCTATCATTTGTAATATCCGATCCATCAAGGGATTTGTAATATTGAGCTTCATTGTAAAGTCTCATTTGTTGAGACTCATTATTTCTCTTTGTGACTAGCTCTTTGCGAGTTAGGTTCGCTCTTAGTGAGCTTAGATTTTTGTGAGCTTGTCTCTTAGTGAGATTGACTCTTTGTGATCTTAGCTCTTAGTGGGTTATAAAACCTCATTTTTGAGCGAGTTCTCTCTGTGAGACAAATTAGAGTTCTTTGTGAGCTAGGCTCTTTGTGAGCTAGAGAAGTGTTTCTAGTGAAACGCTTTGTGAGTTGTCCACTTATGTAAAAAAAAGGTTGATCACACCTTCATTTGTTGTAAAGGGAAAGCTAGTGAAGTTACCAAAATCATTGGGTGTGTCCTAAGGTAGTGGACGTATATCTTTGCGATCGAACCACTCTAACTCTAACTCTTTACTTTCAAGTTCTTACTTTATTAATTGTGCTCATAATCCATAAGATCTTGTTTATATGAACTTTATTTGACTATCTTGAGTTAGATTTTTTGTTGGCTTCCTAGCTTTATATATGTTGCTTGACTTTGATCATATGACTTGTGTTGTTCCATATTACAAAATTTTCATATATGAACATTGACTTAGCTTATCCTTGAGCATATTCATCATCTTGTGTTCTTATGTATTGCATTTAACACACTAAGTGCTCTAAGTTTTAACTCACCTTATGTGCTTAATCAACATACTTGTTGTTAAGATGATTACTTAGGCAAAGAATTTTTAGAAAAGCAAAAGCGTTTGAGAACCTAATTCACCCCCCCCCCCCCCCAATCTTAGGTTATCCCCTTTGGGTATTTCACCTGAGGATGTCGATGTGGAGAAACTAGGTAGACAACATTCTGGGGAGTTAATAGAGCTAGCTCTCCGAAGGATGCAGTCGTCGCATATCTATCTAAGGACTTGCTTAATATACAAATTCACATTCTTCATTTTTGTCTTGGCACTTCTGCTTATATTAATTATGTGGTTCACAGGTTGAACAGGTCCTTTAGGCCGTAACCGAGGGTAAGGCCGAGCCTCCACGAGCCTTGCTGGACTTATTTGCCGAAGTAGCTACACTGCAGGACAAACTAGCAGCCTCTAAAGCAGAGTGTTTGCAACTGGTGACCGACATGTCGGGCACTGAGCACTAGAGGAATTATCTGTCTGGATGAATGAGCAGCTCGGGGCTAGCCTGACCAAGGCTCAACGAAGGCAGGGACTGTCTGATGAGGAGCTACGAATGTTGGAGCAAGAATGAGATACGTCTTCTGCCGAGTGCAACGGGCTAAAGGTCGACCTGATTACTCTTAATGAAGAATATATTGCCTTACGGGAGGAGGTTATTGCTATGACTGCAGAAGTGCAGTTTCAAAAAAAAACAAGGACTGAGCTAAAGCGGAAACTGCTCAGGGTGTGTGTTGAAGCCTAGCCCGTCTGTGGAACCCATACTTCATAACGAAGTAAGAAAGTACATGCGCCGAGAGGAAGTTCATGCCAACGTAATTCAGAAAGTGGCATACATACTCGCCCCCACTGTCCATGCTATGATGGAGAAAGTCTAGGAGCAAGAAGGCTTGAATTTGACGCAACGTTTGAAGAGGTTGCGATAATGGCTGGTTGTTCCCCTTCGTTTTTCTGGGCGGACGAAGCTTTGGTGCCCAAGAAGCATGCCTGGAAGAGGTGAAGTGCCACAGTACACCTTCATCACTTCCTTCTCCCAAGGACGAACTTGAAGTGGCGGCTGCCCGGGTTGTATCGGATCATCCCTCTAGATCAAACACACCTCTAAGGTCCACGGGCCAAGCTTCATGAACTCTAGGACTCTAGGGCTTTACATTGATTTACTTTTATTGTTTTCTGCCTTTGTAATGCCTCTTTTGTACTTTGGGATTAATTTAATAATATTAATGAATCATTTTGACCTTCCGTGTGTGTTTGCGTATTTGTACTTTGGTATTTATGTTTGTAGTTAGGGGTTGTTCCCCAACTGTAATTGTACATTGTCATTTATTTTACCTGACTCGCTTTGGGTGAGTTTATCTTGCATATTACGGGAGTCTTGATGCATGCCCTAGTTTGCTTCCCCATATATGTGCTAAACAATTTTTCTTGAATAGACCCTTGCAGGTTAAGATGTTTCTTGCTATGAGCCATGTGTTGGTGTCTGTTCGGGCAGTTTAGCATGGTCTTTTTAGGCGGGCAGTTTGCTATATGACTGAGCTTCAGTGTTTAGGTAGATAGTCTTTTCCTTACTGGAAATCCTTATAGGTTGCGCTTTCATTGTTGAAGTTGGGGCTTTCCCGTAATTCTGTTTTAGGATGACCGCCCGCGCTGAGGGTGTTGCTCTACCTGGCCCTCTAAGGTCGGGGTTGTCAGTTTGAGATGGGTCATTTCTCGGGCCATGCATTTGTGCCATGCGGTACTTAACTCCTTGTCGAGTTAGGTTTAACCTTACCGCACTATAGAAATGTCAGAATTTTGGATAAAGTCCGGGTGTATCCTCTACCTCTATTCCTATTTCATTCCATTTTGCATAGGTCGAGTCGTGCCTTCTACATTTTGTTTACGTGTGAAGTCTGGATCGTGCTCTCTATCTTTTATTTATGTATGAAGGTCGAGTCGTGCCCTCTACCATTTTACTTGCAATTTATGCATTGTTTTTGTCAAGGCTGGGTCATGCCTTCTAACTTTGATTTGCAATTTATGCATTATTGTTTTCAAGGTTGGGTCGTACCTCTACCTTTTTATTTCCAATTTATGCATTTTTGCGAAGGTCGGGTACCCTTTACCTTCTATTTGTAATTAATGCATTTTTGTCCCAAAACTATTTGTAGACGGGGTTTTCTCCTTGAGGCGGAGACTTCCACGATCTCTGTTTCATTTCAGTGCAAAGACTTTGTGCCATATTGACCGAGACCCGCTAAGGGGTAAGGTCTTCTGGCCGAACTTATATTTAGGGCCAATATGTGCATATAAGGAGTTACTAAAACTCTATCGGTTTTATTGTTTGTAAGGCGTGATACTTAATGAAGTATAGGAAAATAACGTTTATTGAATTAAAATTAAATTCTACCTCTTGAAGACCAAAGTGAACCTTTTTACAAGCGCTTAGCCTTATACAAGAAAGAAATACTAACTACTAGAAAAGGTTGGTCAGAAGATCCAAGGCCACCTTATCGAGGTGCTCGTGCCCCATCGAGATTATGTTGCTTTCGGACATTGGTGTTAGTTCTTTGCCTCTTTTTTCCACTGGTGTCGTACCACCTTCTTGTTCCCCCTGGATGAGTCTACACAGTGGCAACTCAGGATACTCGACTGTTGACCCTGAACTACCAACTCATGCTCATTCCCGAGTTGAACTCGTAGGGCTAATGTATGAACGAAAATGTTGGACTTTTAGGCATTGAGAATTGGTTTGTCAAATATAGCATTATACTTAGTTTGTGTCGTAACCACATAGAAATGCTTAAGCTCCGAGTAGTCCTCTCGTTTTCGGATGATAACGGGTCCTCCATGTTAACCCAATATGTAGAAAGGCGTATGTGCCCGATTGTGCGGATGACCCTCCCTGTTAACCCCACTATGTAGAAAGGCGTATGCGCCAGATTGTGCGGATGACCCTCTCTGTTGTCACAAGGGATCATTGTGTTGTATAGTATGGTCAGTTTGACGAAGGTCAGCTGGAAGAGTATGTTGACGATGCTCCCCGTACCAACCAAGATATCACATACCATGCGGGGGGCCACATTTATTGTGATGACAAGATGATAATCTTTTTTATTGGAGACTACGGGTATCCTGGGTTGGAGTAGATTCCACCATGTTAACTATTCTTAAGGCCCCAAGTCCTGGAGGGTCTCTCTCGTCAAGGCCCCTTTTTTTTTGTGCAGAAGCGTCTGCTGTGAATTCCTTAAGTTGGCCTCTCCGAATAGTCTGCTCAATCTCGCGTTATGCACTGTTCCGTTTCATGCCCGTGATCTTTTTTAAAGTCACAATACATGTTATAGTTTTTCTTTTCAGGGGTTTTGTTGCCATTTTCTTAGGCGGAGCCAGAATTCCTAGTGTTTCCACCTGATGTAGAATTTTGGCTCTGAATACCTTAAGATGATTTTCGATTGTGACCAATGGATGGCTTGCTACGGTCCTGATTCTAGAAAAACTACTTATGAGGCTTTGCTTTGGACTGCTATGTCACCTAGGCTCGTCCATATGCGGTGTAAGTTGCGGACTTGGGGTTGGTTTTGTTTCATTTGCTGAGTTTGAGCTTTTGAAAATCCTGAACTCCTCCCCTCAAGAGCATTTATTGGTCATCAGGAATAGGACGGGCACGTCCTGAGAATTTTCCTTAGCGATTTTTCAAGCAAAGGTCGTGTTTCTCAACCCGTATTTGTAGGCTTGTATGAACTCAACTGTGAAGCGTTATTTACCATAATGGTTGACTGGTTTAAACTGTTCTGTGAATTCCCTGAGTGCTTTGTCCTTTCCTTCCTCCAATGTAAGCAGATGATCAGTCGAGAGTATGAATGCTTGTTGTCCGCAAAGTGGGCTAATAATGCTCGCTAGAAATGTGCGAAGTTGTTGATTCTAATGTTCGGGAGGGCAGTGAACCACCTCAGGTCTGTACCCTTCAGCGACTTCGAATGATGGATGTACACGGTCCCTTGGTACGTGTCCAATTGATCATGCAGATCAGTTGTGCCATCGTATTTTTCCACCTCGATATTTCAAAATTTCCGTAAGATTTCTGTGGCCTGTAATATAATGCCTTGGATAAAAGATTATAATTAGTGGAATTCCAGGGATTCTAGCTAGAGTAGTAAACGGTTTGTTGACTACGAATCTTTGTAAAAGATGTAATTGGGGTCATCATGACGCAACGGCGTGACCACTAGCCCTTATATGGATGGTACATAGGTACACTCGAGGTTGTAGATACCTAGAGCGGAAGAGGATGTGACCCAAATGATGGATTTGTACACGGGTTTATGGCTTGGCCCATTATGACTATTGGTGCCTGCAACTGTTAGAACGTGTTGTGGTTAACGGGGACCAAGTCATCATCTGTACGATAATCGGTGGATCTTTCCCCTGCAGTCTGGGGAGGGAAACCACAAACGTGTGCTCCTCAGTTCAGGAACGACGCATGTGAGAGGTCGTAGAGTGATCGAGGCTTCCGAATGCCTGCTACCACCGTTGCGTGACTTGTTGTTTTCTGGAAGGTGTAGATTTACGTTAGTATGGTGTTGTAGGTTGTTACGAGCACAACCACGGTCGACGCCAAATGATGCGTCCTGAACAAATTGTTCACTTTCTCTGTGCTACAAACCTATCCTGGGCTAAGTGACCTTGCGGGAAGTGAGCGACACTTACAAGACAAACACAATCAAATGTGGTCGGGATGTTCCCAAGCACTCTCAAGTGCTTAAGTTAGCTTTTGGGAGAGAAATAGACACAAAAAAAAAAAAATGTTGAATGTCGAGAAGGCAATTAATTAGATTCCCAAAGCAGTAAAAGATATCTGGTATTTATAGGGGTGAAATCCCAAGAATATAGTAGTTACCAATTAGGACTATACTTGTCATACGTCTTCTAATTGGAAAAGGTTTTAGGGAACACATTCTCATAAGGAATCAATCTCTTTGGTAATTGGCTAAAACCAGACATGTCTATATGCACATGTCAAATTACATCAGTACGGGTCAACCCAGGTTACATACAACCTGGGGCCCCGATATAGATCTTGGGTCGGAACCCACCACCTACACTTAGTCACGAGTTAAGTTTTACTCCATCCAGGCCGAATTACTTGTCATGAAACTATTTTTTCTTACATTAAATTAATTGTCATTTCATAAATTCAAAATAATTTTTATTAACAATTTTAGTTACTTTAATATTTATTAACTAAACAAACATACCATTAATTATAAGGTTTATTATAGTTACTATCCCTAAGTTTGAGGGTAATTGCACTCTAATTCTTTTGTTAAAAAAAAGACCCTAGGGAGGTTAAATTGATCATCGACATATAAGGGTGTACGCGGTGTGGTTTGATGTGGTATTACCATATTTTCAAACAATATCGCACCATATAGTTTGGAAAAATTTGCAACCGCACTAAATCAATCAAAATCTCAAACCGCATTTTGCAATTTATTGTTGTTTAGTGCAGTTTGGTGTTGTTAGCACAACACATTAATATATTAGTAGACACAATAAACTAATAAGCTATTAGTTGTCATCCTAAATATAATGCAGTACAACATAATTAGCGCATAATAATTTTTTTAATAAGTAGATTATTAGAATTCTTGTACACTTTATTGTATTTTCTCATTTTCCATGACAAAAATGAATTGTAAAAATACAATTACAAATGAAGATAGTGAAATACTGAGTGGTTATCATTATCAAATTTATTTTAAAGTATACAAGTCCACATATTCATATTACTTTTAAAGGAGTATTTAGATCAAATGTATATTAATTTAAGTAATAGTATATATGGGGTGTTGTGCGGTTCAGTAGTAAAAATTGTAAATTGTACCAAATTTTGGGTTTAAAATTTCTCAAACTGCAACCAAACTATAAAAATTAAAATCGCATGTTTGGTACATTTGATGTGGTGTGGTGAAATTTTGTACGATTTGAGTTTTCTTAAACACCTTTACCGAATTAT
Source organism: Vinca minor (assembly GCA_026122235.1). Classification (NCBI taxonomy): domain Eukaryota; kingdom Viridiplantae; phylum Streptophyta; class Magnoliopsida; order Gentianales; family Apocynaceae; genus Vinca; species Vinca minor. Next base: position 6,049,951 of record JAOCZM010000241.1, on the reverse strand, counting down.
AATAATATCAATAATAATCAATTATAAGTAAGAAATATATTAATCAATATTAATCTCACTTTACCATTTAAACAATTGACTAACGTTTTTAAGATTTCTAAAATTCTATCAAGGACAGGATAAAGGAAAACCATCCCCAACCAAAGCTATAAGCTGCAACAAACCCTTAATTATATTTAAAGTTTTAAAAAGTACTTCCTCTATTCCTTAATATAAAACTTTTATTATATGTTGCGAAAATTTATGAACCAAAAAACAAGATACTTTGTTAGTTAAAAACAAATATTATTCTCTTAAATATGACTTGTATACCACTAATTTTATTTAAGAGAGTAATATTAATATTTTGATTAAAAAAAATCTTAATTTTCGAAATATGTAATGAAAATCTTATATTAAGGAATTGAAGTAGTAATATTTTAGTCATTTAACTAAGTAAATCAAACGCAATGAGTATTTTCTTAGTCCTTATAAAAGTTTCGTCTTTTGACAAATAATTTACTATACATATTCTCCATTAGTCTGCATCTATCATGTTTAGGCTGTCAAAGAGGCTGCAACCCAGTGGCGCAGATCTCAACTTGTGAACGAGAGGTTCCGAGTTCGACACTCTCTCCATACATGGGACAACTGCTCAGTCGGGCTTCAAAAAAAAAAAAAAATCATGTCTGGGCTTTACTTTTTTCTCAAAAAAAAAAAAAATGTCGAGGCTTTCCTATCTTTTACTGTTGCAGTGGAAGGAGAATCTAATTACATATTTCTTTCAATACATCCTCATACATTCTGAATAGTCCGTTCTAAATTCAACAGTTGAAAATAATTATTTATTTCCTTTAAATTGATCCTATAACTAATAAACAATCACGCCTAAAGAAAAAGAAAACAAGTATGAGAAACCTAACTAAAGTGATTATGGATTACAGAAGAATAGCGGTTGTATATTAAATATTCATCCCTTAAAATTCATTACACCAACTCTTTTGTCCTTTTCTACTAGACTAACAAATCTTCATTCTCTTTTTTTTTATTACTTTTTTTTTCTTTTTTTATAATGTTTGATATAATTCTCAATACAAATCTGATACTCTATTCGTTTTAAATTATCTACCCACATTTCTTTTTTAATTTATCTCAAATTAGTTCATTTTCCAAATAAATGACATATTAATAATGATTTTTCCAATTCTACTCCTTACAATGAATGTTGGAGAGAGAAAAATAAGGTAAAATTAAATTGGGAGCCAAATTAAATAGAGGTACGTTTGACATTTTATCATATCCTACTATCGAATTTAATGAAACTTAATTCACGTGCAAAACACAAAATAGACAGTTAATTTGGGAAAGAGAGAATACACTTTTTTGATAGTCATACTCTTTTCAGGAATTAATTGTCATTTGGGTCATCAAAGTTTTTATGCTCGGTCACTTTCATCCCTTTTAACTTTTGTTAACTTTTGACATCCCCAATATATTTATGAATAGGAAAAATCGCCCTTCCGTCAAAATATTGCCTAAAAAACGCCAAGATTAGTGACGTGTCATATTATGGTCATTGGTCTCTTTCTCTCTCTCCTCAAAGGGAAAAACTGGAAAAAAAAAAACACTTATACCCTCCCTCGTCTTTTATTTAGCTCTTCTTTTCCCACCAAATTCATTACCTTCTCCATTCCCCACCCAAATTGAGAGCAACAAACCATAGAAATGTAATTTTGAGAGAGGAATATCATACACTTATTTTCTCCTCTTCAATTCCTCCATCTTCCTCTTTAATTGAGGAACAAGCCAATTTGGCAATCACCACATTTAATTTCCTTTGATTATGAATAGCTTAAGACACAAGAACTAGTAGTTGCAAGATTCTGAGGAATCTTCTTCATCACGACTCTGTGATTTTTGGGGAGAATCAACATCTATTCTCTATCACAGAGCTGATTAAGCTAAGCTATGTATGGGACATGGAAGTCCATTCAACCAATCAACTCTTTACAAAGCGCACTTGTTGGCTACTCTGCGACACATGTGATTCCACCCCTGCTACCATTTTCTACTGTACAGACACCTCCACATTTTTTGTCAGAATTGTGATTGGTAGTCCCACAACAACAACCGATTTTTCCATTACCGGAGGCCTTTTGAAGGGTTTTCAGGACGCCCTTCTGTTAATGAACTTTTGGAAATTCTTGGGTTTGAAGATGTTAGCTAGAAATCCATTTTACTTGGTGATGATTTTGATGGAGAAAATGTTAATTTTGATAGTAATAATAATGGAAGTGAGAATAGTTACGAGTTTCAAATATATTGGTTTGGGAGACGCCTTCGGTGATGCGTTTTGATTATTTTATAAAGTCTCATAGTTCTTCAGTTGGGCATAATTTTCAGGCTATGGGGGTTCCTCTACTACCAAAGGATTGTTTCATTCACTCCCAAAGGAAACATCTTTTAAATTTCTAGTCAATTCATGTTTTTGCCAATGAGGTGGGGATATGAGTTTGAACCATCTTGAAAAAGACGAACAGAGAGGACGAAATCATTTTCACAGAGTCGTGAGGAAGTATGATGATTGTCAAATTGGCTTGTTATTCAGTTAAAGAGGAAGATGGATGAATTGAAGAAGATAAAATAAGCGTATGATATTATTATCTCAAAATTACACTTTTAGGGTTTGTTGCTCTCAATTTTAAAGGAAAAATAGAGAAGGTAATAGATTTAGTGGGAAAAGAATGGCTAAATAAAGGAAAAGGGAGAGTACACGTATTTTTTCCTAGTTGTGCCCTTTGAGGAGAGAGACCAATGACCTCTTTATGACATGTCACCATTCTTTACATTTTTTCTGCAATTGTTTATAGGTAAGGATGATTTTGTTGTGAAAAAATAGCCTGGTTAGTCCTATATGTTTTTTGACAGTGAGGATAACGCCTTGTATGTTGTATTTTGACTTTTAATATCCTGTATGTTTTTACGATCTGCCAAATAAGGACTTTCGTCCAATTTTTCTGTCTCTTTTCCATCAACATAGGCTTGTGCCTCACACGTGAGAAACTATTTAAGGGTATTTCCGACATTTCATTCTATTTCATACAAGAAAAACATGTGACTCAATTGTTAAAAAAAAATATCTATGAATACTCAATTTAAACTAACAAAAAATTTAAACCCATCTTCATCATCCACACTCTTCTCCACCACCTCCACCACGCCGCCACCCACAAAAATGGCAGTCCCAATCTCAGCCACTCTTGTACCGCTTTCTACATCAGTAACGCCATCTTTTCCCTCTTCATTCTCTTCATCAAATTCACTATTCTTCAACTCTAATTGGGCCCGGAAATTTCTTTGCCCTCTCCAATCATCTTCTTCCAGAGTAAAAGCAGTAGTAGAGGTAAAAAGGGAATCTTTCTTATTCAACCTTGGGGTGCGCGAATTAGTGGTAATTGCTGGAGTTGCTACCCTTGTTTTTTTGCCCAAGAAATTGCCTAAAGTTGGTAAAAGTATTGGCAAGACTTTCAAGATCTTCTAACAGGTGTCTTTTTGTGATTTTAATTCCATTTTCATGTTTAATTTGTGACCCTTTAATTCTAGGTTTGTTTAAAACCTAATTTCTCCAACAATTAACCAACATATTTCGATTGAAAAACCTCTAAACTTAAATTCGACGTCGTTATCGAATCACCGAAGAAGATCAAATCAGGAATATAAATATTGAAATCATTGTCGAACTGGACAATTTGAGGTTGCCATTTCCAAATGTCGTGAGGTCCGAAACCGTGAATTAGAATCAAATTAGAATTATTGGAAGAATTGTTAGGTTGAGGTCCCCGAAATGCATGGTGTTCCGTCATCTATGGATATGGATTGTGAAGATAAATCGGCGGCAGTGAGGCAGAGGTGGAGGATCTTAAGTTCAAACTCAAAATACACTGTTTTCCATCTATTTTTTTACCAGAAAATTCTCTTACATTTGTATGAAATTGATTGGAATTCACTGTGAAATTTGGTAAAAAAAAATTGGGAGAAAATTTGGTAAAAACAAAATTGGGATTTTTTTTGAAGATTTAGAGTGACTCTGAGAGAGAAATAGTGTCATCATCGTCAGGAAGGTGACAGTACATCGACTTTTAAATATTGGATTTTAGGAATTTAGGAAGAGTTTAATTAAAAAAATTGGATTTTTAATTTTTAGTCTGTAGCCTGAAATTAATTAATTTCACTCATAGTTTGATTGATTAAGGAGATGGGTGGTAGTGTGGTGGAGGTAGTGGTGGAGAAGAGTGTGGAGGATGAAGATGGCGAAGATGGGTCTAAAAAAAATTTATTAGTTTAAATTGAGTATTTATAAATTTTTTGCTTAACAATTGAGCCCACAAGTTTTTCTTGTGTGAAATAGATTGAAATGTTTGAAATACTCTTAAATAGTTTCTTATGTGTGAGGCACATGCCTGTGTTGACGGAAAAGAGACAGAAAATTGGACAGGAGTCCTTATTTGGCAAGTCGTAAAAACTATATAGGATATTAAAAGTCAAAACACAATATACTAGACGTTATCCTCACTGTCAAAAAACATATAGGACTAATCATGCTATTTTGCCTTTATGTTGTTCGTAAATATATATATATATATGATGGTAAAAGTTAAAAAAAATGAAAAATCAATAAAGTGGCCAAGCGTAAAACTGTTGATGACCAAATATCAATTAATTCCTCTTTTAAAAGATAAACCTCCTCCAACTCCTCCTTGCCCAAATTCCATATCTAGTGTCACCAAATAAAAAGATAAGAAAAAGAGACATTAATTGGACAAACAAAGGTTGGTTCACAGCCTTTGGACAAAGAAGGGATTTGTTGACTTCTCTTATTTGCTTTAGTTCTCAATTAAAGCTATGGTAAACTTATAGAACAACCGAGTTGACAAGAAAAAGTAACGGGCATAAAAAAATGGATCCAGAAAATCCAGGTTCAACTTCTTCCTCTGCAAACAAGAACAGCAACAACCTAACTGCTTCTAATGAAGAAGAAGATCTACTCCAACGAAGCGCAAAAAAGTGAACAACATCACATCGGAGGAACTCAGTTACTTTGAGGAAAAATTTTGTTCCTACAAAGATAAGCTTAAGAACACACACCATTTGTGTGTGAAAGATGTAGGCAAAAACTACTTCATCAAGCATCTCGATGAGGAATCAAACTCAGAATCTGAATATGGCAACATGCCTTCTATTAAACTGTCTAAGATTGACAAACTTAGATGTAGAATTCATTGGATCACTTCCCTGATTATAAAACCATATGGAAAATCCCTAAGCTACGGTTTCATCGATTACAGAATAAGAAAGCTTTGGAAACTTGTGGGTGAACTAAGACTCATTGATCTGGGAAACAACTATTTCATTGCCAAATTCGGGATGAAGGAAGACTTTACCGAATCATCGCGGGAGAACTTTGGTTCATCAATGGTTAATACATTACCACAAGATTGTGGCAACCAAAGTTTAATCCTTACAAAGATCATTCCACTACGACTGCTATTTAGGCAAGATTACCATGTTTACTGGTGGATTTCTACGTAGACCCATACTTACTAAAGTGGGAAATCAACTGGGTAATCTTCTCAATATTGATGCCAAAACGTCGAATGCGGAGAAGGGAAGATTTGCTAGACTTTGCATTCAGATTGACCTAAAAGAACCTCAAGTCCCCTTTGTCAAGATATGAAAAAATCACATTCAACAAGTTCAATACGAGGGAGTGGATTTTTTGTTTCGATTATGGAATTGTAGAATTAATTGCCATTTTGGTCATCAACATAGTTTCGGGCTGCCAATTTCATCATTTTTCTTTTTTTTTTTTTAACTTTTCACATCCCCCAATATATTTTCAAACAGCCACTTTCATCCTTTTTAACTTTTTTCAGCCACTTTCATCCCCAATATATTTTCAAACAGCCACTTTCATCCTTTTTAAAGTGGCTGTTTGAAATTTTTTTAGGGATGAAAGTGGCTGTTTGAAAATATATTGGGGATGTGAAAAGTTAAAAAAAAGAAAAAGGATGAAAGTGGCTGCTTGAAAATATATTGGGGATGTGAAAAGTTAAAAAAAAGAAAAAGGATGAAAGTGGCTGCCCGAAACTATGTTGATGACCAAAATGGCTATTAATTCTGGAATTGTAGGACCAAACTCCATAGAAACAATAACAACCCAGAATCCAAGCATTGGAAATGTTGACAAATATACTCTTCTACCAGATGATTATCTAGGCACAATAGTGGGAAATTTAACTATACCAGTTAAGACTCAAGAAAATCATCACCTTGGACCGTGGAATTTGGTGACTGCTAAATCTTATCGCCGGAAAAAACTACAGAATTCTCAATCGGTCGCGAGAAAACTTAGTTACAAGGATCTAGATGCCCCCACAAGGCAGGGAAGAATGTCGTCGGTGGCCATTCAGGCTGCTCCGGCTAGGGTTCAAGTTTAGCGACTAAAGAACATTCGCGAAGAGACAAAATGTGATTTGACCAAATCTAAGCTAGTCACAGGAAAGTCAAATCAAGTTCTAGGGCCAGACTCACATTTTAATGCGATTGGGTAAAAGGGAAATAATTATTACTGGGGTCAGACGGCGATTCGGCAAGGGACTTGACGGATGATTTGATGTCACCATTACCAAGGAAAGCCGAGAAGGGCACTGCGACCTACGCAGACTCTCATTTTCAAAAGAATCATGATTCTTTTCTCCCACTCAAACTTCTAACAAATTTTCTCTTTTAAGTTTATAGATTTCAGTCCCTTCTAAGATCAATTTTAATTTTCCACCAATCCTCTCTAATGTTGCCCTTCCGAAATTATCCACACCAACAACGGGAGAGTGCTCGAAAGGCACTCCCGAACGATTACAGGCTAAGGACAAACTACACCCAAAGATTCACAAAAAGAAGGCCAGTCCAATGGCCCGAAACAACCCAAGGCCAACCGCTTTAAGACCGGAACTACCAGCCAGGCCCAATCGAACCATGAACCCACTACCAAACCTCCAACCATACCATAATTGGACCCCAGTCTATCAAATAACCCCACTCCATTGGGCCCAATAGAATGGACTTGGTTGGGATCACTACAGATCATCTCAGCGGCCCGACCGATGCTAACCCAACCACAAGCTCCAAATCTTCTGGGTCAAATGCAAGAGGCTCTTTTGGGCCAAATCAACCTTTGGTCTAACCCTTTCAACAACAACTTTTACCTAGATTTGGACCTGACCCAGCTCATGAATTGGGTCATGTCAAATTTATCTCATCTCTGCAGGTTTGCAATGCCGGAACGGAGTGCTCTATTCTCTCTGCGGGAAAACCGGAACAACCTACCAACGGAGCCGAATCATGCTTTAACGGTTCCAACAATGACTCGGACAGGGATGCCGCCAACCAAAAGGCCACAACACAGCGGAGAGTCGAGCGGGACTCAAAACAAGAGAGAGGAAGATTTGACCTTTCAAAGAAAAAGAAGCCAACAAATAAACTCTTACATTTTAAACACCAATTCCTTAAAGTTGGAAGTTCAAGGCATAAAGATCACTCCAATCTCAGTACAGTTATCAAACGAGGTGCCGATTTTGCGTATAATCATATACCTCATGGAGGGTCAACTGGGATGGACATTCAATGTCCACCTTATTCCGGAAATGACCAGGGGGAATTATGAAAATCGTTTAAGGGAGTTGAGGAGGATCCAAGAGATGGGTCACTATGTGAGGGAGTCAACGTATACCAGAACCCATCTTTGGGCTAAAATTCACCACGGGCGACGGGCATACAGTTAGCCCCAAAGATTGAATGTGCGGTGGGGTCAGTTTGTGGGCCAGAGGGTAACGGGCCAAGAGACAAGTTTATTGAGGGAGATGGATCAGCCGGTATCAATTGTAAGGGGCCAAGCAGTGGGTCATCACTCGGTATGGGTTCGGACCATGCAGTCGGATCTTCAAAGGGGGATGAACTCGGGTTGGATAGGGGATCATCCCGGACAGCCCGGTACCTCGGGAAACGGGTCGGGCAGTGGACCAGGTGGAACACGCGCCTAACTTTGGAAGTGTTGTGTACCTTTAGTTTTTCCAATGCTTAAGCTTCTTGTTTGGAATGTAAGGGTGTTAGGCATTCAGTTTTCCACACTCATATGATGAAATTAATCAATACCCACCGTCTATTGTTTTGGCATTTCTTGAAACCAAAATAAGTGGACCAAGAGCGGCGAAAATTTTCTCTCGTTTACCATTCACTCATTCAGAGCGTTCGGATCCTAATGGACTTCGAGGGGGCGTCTGGCTGTTGTGGAACGATGAGGATGTGGAACTTACTCTGGTCGCAAAAAACATCTAATCCATCCATGTGGTGGTAAAGGTCCGTAATACCCCTCATTATGTTTACTATTTATGCTAGTCCTGATTTTAACACTAGATTAGATTTTTGGAATCACCTGTGTATTTTAACTGCTAGTCATGACCTTCCTTGGCTTCTTATGGGCGATTTCAACGAGGTTTTGTATCAATCTGAAAATTCGGTGGTCTTCCACCATCCCAAACCCGTGTCTCGGCCTTTAAGAGCATGTTTGATGATTGTAAAATGAGTGATAGAGATGTCTCCAATACTCTTTTGGAGAGAACTTTATAAAAACGCTATTGCTTATAACTTAGTAAGAACTAAGTCGGACCATTCCCCGATTCTGATCTAGCTTGAACCTAACAATATCACCCATTTCAATAAGACTTTCCATTTTGAACCTATTTGGTTAACTCATCCAGACCTTAAATATTTTGTTCAAGACGCCTGGTTAGGTAGAGACAACAATTTTAATCTCGAAGCATCTCAATTCAAGGTTACAGTCTTTGATTGGAATATTAACGTTTTCAGTAATGTTAAGAAAAGAAAGAGAAAACTCCTCGCTCGTATCAAAGGCACCCAACTTGCCTTAAAAAGATCATCCTTCTCCCGTTCTTATCAACCTTGAGCGTGGTCTTTTAACCAAGCTGGATGCCATCTATAAAGAAGAGAAGCACTTATGGGCCATCAAACCTCGATTAGACTGGCTTTTGTGGGATGATCGCAACCTTAAATTCTTAAAGGCCATTTCCATTAATAACAGAAAGAGCAACAAGATCATGTCTCTCAAAAAGCTTAATGGTGGCTACGATTCGATATCTTCGGAGTCAAGAGCATGATCTTAAATCATTTATGTGATTTATACACTTCCAACATGAACCTCTGTTATAATCAATCCCGAAAAGTTCCATTTTACATGACCTAAAGACAACTGCAATGATCTCTCTTGCGGATAAATCGACTTCTGTTGAAATCAAACAAGCTCTGTGGACGTTCAAGCCTCATAAAAGCTCAGGTCCCGATTGCTTGCACTCGGTATTCTTTCAGCATTTCTAGGAAATCCTCAAAACTCCAATCATCAACTTTACACTTGATTTCTTCAAAGGCATTCCTTTTACTAAATATATTAATGCCACATTCTTATGCCTCATTCCTAAAGTTGCTAACCCTGAGTCGGTATGTCAGCTTTGACATATAAGTTTGTGTAACACAATCTACAAACTCACTAAAAAAACTTGGTTAATATGATCAGACCTTTCCTCTCTTCTATAATCTCTCCTAACCAAGGCAGTTTCATCCCGGGTAGAAGATGCGTTGATAATGTTATCATTGTCCAGGAGGCTATCTACACCATTAGGAAAACGACTTGCAAGCAGGGTGTAATTGTTGTCAAAATTGATCTGGAGAAGGTTTTTGATTGACTTGAATGAGACTTTATAAAAGAATATCTTAAAATTTTCAACTTCCCCAAGAAGCTTATCAAGCTTATCATGCACTCTGTCTGCTCCTAAAAAATGGCCATCATTTTTCAATAGGAAACCAACTGAGCGGTTTTACCCCTCGAAAGGTATTAGACAAGGTGATCCTCTATCACGTTACTTATTTGTTATCTGTATGGAATATATTTCCATCAACATTGAAAATTATGTTAGCCTCAAGAAATGGAAGTCTATTAAAGTTGAAAAGCAGGGTCCACTCATTTCGCATTCGTTGTTTTGCTGATGATGCCATCAAGTTAGGGATGGTAGACAATGATTCTATATTTGAAATGAGGAAGGTGCTCGATTATTTTAGCCTTAGACTAGGACAAAACATTAATCTCAACAAATCCAAGTTTACAGCTTTGGCTAACTTATCACCAAACAGAATGCAAGATATTGAGATTATTCTTCAGATTCAGCGCACTGTAAACTTGAGTAAGTATCTTGGTTTCCTATATTCCGGGCTAGACCCAAAAACTCGGAATTTCAATTCATTTTTTTATAAAGTTAGGACAAAGCTTTCGGGCTGGAAAGCAAATCTTCTCTCTATTGATGGTAGGCGAACCATTATTCAATCTTCCTCAACTCAGATTTTAACTTACCACTCTCAATGCTTACCTATCCCTTCCTCCACTTGTGATAAGATTGATAAAGAGAATAGAGCCTTCCTCTAGGGTGGATATTCTTCCAATAAGAAAATTCACCTTGTGAAATGGGACAGAGTCTCAAAACCCAAGAAACAAGGAGGTATGGGTATCAGGAAGGCTTGACATGTTAATAAAGTGGGATTGGCAAAACTGGTTTAGAGACTCAACAAGAGTACTAGTACTTGGGCTAATGTGTTACGGAAGAAATACATCAAAGATGCCTCTCAGGCTTTGATACAACTTATAAAAGACAAAAGTTCCATCAATTTGAAAGCCCTTAGAAATGGCATCGATCTCTTTCACAATTCTTCTGCTTGGATTCCAGGTAGAGGTGACATTATCACAATTTGGCATGATGATTGGACCGGTTTGGGTCCCCTCAGAAATCTTATCTCGGGGCTCCTAAATAATTAGGAAGATAATGGAAAGATCAATGATATATTTTCTAACTTCGGCCAGTGGAATCTCATCAAACTATCCTTTGATTTGCCAAGGCATTTTGTTGATTACGTTAGAGCGGTGCCTAGACCTTACAACCCTGATGTTCCTAATCGTAGGAAGTGAAAAAACTCGGCTAATGGCGACTTCAATGCTAGAGACACTCATTTCCTAACCCACAATAACAATGATGATGATATAATTTCAGGGAAAAAGTGGGAATGGATTTGGGCAGATAATCGTAATCAAAGGATAAAAATGTTTCTCTGCCTTTGCTACCATAATCATCTAGCAACCAGTGAGCATCTACATAGGAAGCATATCAGCCCCCATCCAAACTGCCCCCAATGCGACCTTCTTCCAGAAACTATCGAGCATATTCTGAGAGACTGTTGGAAAGCAAAAGAACTGTGGCAAAGACTCGGTTTATACCAACAGATACTTGACACCAGGGGAACCAATTTCGAACTATGGTTTAAAAAATGTGCGAAGTGCACAAAAAATTCTCCATTTAACAATATTCCATGGGGATGTGTCACTTATGGTTGTTGGATTTATAGGAACCATAAGCTCTTCTCATCGGGTAAACCTTGTAATGATCCAATCCTCGATACTATCACCAAATCTATTGAATTTTATGCTTTGGGCGCGGGTGTGAGAAGTGCTAAGCAGACTAAACTAATCTCGGTATCCTGGACTAGACCACCAATTGGTTGGTTGAAGCCTAATGTTGATGGTTCTTTCATTGACAATCCGGGCAGGGGTGGTAGTGGTTGGCTAATTAGAAACAACAATGGTGACTGGATAACGGTATTTTACAAGAACCTTGGTAACTGTACGAAAAATGTGGCAGAGCTTTGGGCGCAAAAAAAGGGTCTCAAATTAGCTATTAGTATTGACTCCCAAAAATTAGCCATAGAAATGGATGCTAAAGTGGTGATCGAACTTATTCTTCAGGCATATATTACTAACCCACCCTTTATCATCTCATATCTCTGATTGCAGGTCTTTGATCCAACTGGTACCAGAGACTTGTATCTCTCACATTTACATGGAGCCAACTCTTGTGATTATGGTCTTGCAAAAGCTAGAGGACTCGCTTCATCCTCTGAAGTTGTTATTTTTCACTACTTATCCCCTTTTGTTAGCCATCTAGTGGCGGGGATGCCCGTGGGGCTACTTTTGATATGACTATTTCTTATACCTCTATCCATATCCATAATTTTGTTAGCTTTTAGCGGCAGGATATGGACAAGAGGAATTGTTAGATAGACCTAATTGTAACAACTTTGTTCCTTACCCTACGGGTTAATTTTTTTATTTGTATATATTCTCTATTTTACCCCCCAAAAAAAGATAAACCTCCAATAATTTTTTATTATTATTATTATTTTTTTTTTTAAGTTTTGAATTCAAAAACTGGGTCCAACCCACATCGGTACAATCTTCATTCTAATACGACACGGCTCTTCGTTGAAGAACAAAAAATTCAATCATTGAAACTTCCCCCTTCTTTCTTCATTTCTGCTCCTCTAACTAAATCCAATTTTTTTCTGCAACTCTTTGTTTACTCCTGGTCTGGCCCTCACCAAGGTGGGTTCTCGATTTTTCTTGTTATAATTATTATCTGTTTTTTATTCAATTTTTATTTTTCATCAGAATCCAATCATACTAAGAATTAGTAGTCTAAATTGTGGTCTGAGTGTCCATTTTGTTAGAAATTTATTGTCTCTGTTCTGTGCCAGAAGTTGATGACCAACTGTTTAAGTCCTCCATGGAATGAATAGACAAGTATTGATTGTGTAATCCTTTTAAGGTTTTATGGCATCGTTAGTTGAAGTTTGACTATAGAGGCATCAATATGTTTATGATCATCCCAAATTAAAGGAGGCCGATTGCATATTTCAGTTTGTCAAAAATTTTGTGTTTCTATTGGTTCTAGAATAACTCTTGCACATAAAGAACCATGGTAATGAGCACATAAATCAAAATGGTTCTTGGGTCTGTCTTGTATGATGCCTTTTGACTATGATTTGATGACATGATTCCGTAGCAAATGTGACGATATAGGCAATTACTGTTCAATGATATTCTGTGAGTAGTCACTTTGTGCATTGATTACCAAATGTTAGATTGTCTCCTATCCACCCACACGCATACCCCTAATTATTAGGGACTTAATGAGTTATGTTATTGTTGTTGTTGTATTGGTTCTAGAATAAATTCATTTCATTCTTACGCCAAATAATACTGTGATTTACACCTATTGATTTCTGACATTGTATCGAGTTCCTTAAGGCTAAAACGGAATCTGTTATTTGTTATCTGAGTGGGGGATACCTGCTTAAAATCGTGTTTCTTCAACCTAACATACTAGATAATTATTTAGCTCATAATTTGAGAAAAGATACTGGAAAAACATGACAAGCTTCTTTCCATAAAGAATGCCCTTTTAGATTTTGATGTCGTTGTATTGAAGACCATAGGTTTCGGGATTCATATGATAAGCTCCAATGGTAATTGAACTAATTAGTCTAAATCACAATAAGCTTTCAGGCTTCAGCTATGTACTAAAACTCCCTATGATTTACATGATGTTTTCTGCCAATTCATTAGTTGTATAAATAAGTATCTTAGAGATTTTCTTTCGTTGTTCCCGGAAATAAAATGGCTATGTTTGTTATCTGTGGCTTACAGGATTTAAAGAAAACTGTAGCAATTTTTTTTATAGGTAAACATGAAAATGGAAGAGATCACCAATGTTATGGAGTATGAGGCCCTTGCCAAAGAGAAATTGCCTAAGATGGTATATGATTATTATGCTTCTGGCTCAGAGGACCAATGGACTCTGCAAGAAAACCGAAATGCTTTTTCCAGGATCTTGTGAGTTATTCATGTTTCTTGTCACTCTAATTATGAAACAATCCCATGGTTTTTAATCCCATTATCTTTGGAAGGATACGGATGTTATATATATATATATTTTTCTGCTTTAGTCTCTTTTCCAACTTTAGGGTCTGAAACCATATTTTTTCGCACATAATAGATTTCGGCCTCGAATTCTTGTTGATGTAAGCAGCATTGATACCACTACTACCGTTTTGGGCTGTAAGATTTCCATGCCAATCATGGTTGCTCCAACAGCCATGCAGAAAATGGCTCATCCTGAAGGTACGTGTTAATGTACCCTTTGATTATTCTAATTCAGGAAAAAGTAGTGATAGTTCCTAGCATTAATAACTTCTGTATTTACGTGTGACTGGTACGACTTTCATGCAATTCCACATGATTGACATAAAACAACGTTAATGCTGAAGAATTAATATACCATCAAACTTGTTTCCTTTTTGATTGATATTTTAAAATTTGCATCATATCCTTGTCAAAACTAGTGACCTGATGAATCTATCCAATTAGTGGGATTTATTGTATAGCTTAATTAAGGAGATTTAACAATTAGGGATATTCCCATAATCTTTAGGATTGATTGTAATATTGTAATTACACTATAAATACACAAGAGATGAGAAGCATAGCTCTCGCTCAAGCATTCTCAATTCCTGACTGTATACTATCTGGTAATGGTGATAGAGTCTTAATAGTCTATCTCACCAACACAAAGGAATTCTAACAAGATGATGGATCCTGCCGTAGATCAGCATCAGCTTCGTTGTCCTACTTTAGTGGTCTAGCGAAGATGAAGATTTTGTTTTTCAACACTTCAACACATGGAGGAAGGGCTTCGTACGTATATTAGCTTTGGATAAATGTATCAGCCACCAAATAACCTGTTGTGATGAGCAATCATTGATCCTTATAATGTATCAATAAGAACGAAGATGTTTTAAATGGTTGAGAATATATTACCAATTCATAGGCAGATATGAAGAACATCGTTTTGCATTTAACTGTTCATTTCCAAAACTGAAACAAATTCATAAGAAAGAATATTCATTAAGGACTCTTAATCTGATTACTGATACTTAAGACTGGAAAATTTTCATTGAATTTCATCTGCACTCTTTTAGTGCTCCAGTAAGATCTAATTTCTATAACTAATATCCAACAATCAGCCAAACAGAAAGTTAGAAACTACAAAATATTTGTACTGGTGGACTTCTGATGGTTGAGTAACTGATTTTGTTTGCCCCAACCCTCCCCACCACCCCTTATTTTTTTGTTTAGTATGTCCGAAAGATTTCTCTCGAACAGTTAGAGACATATCTTAGATTGTAGATTGAAATGGATTAAAAAAAGTATGGTCTATTTGACTCCAAATAATTTCCAAAATATGTTTCCCATTTCAACAAGATTTGCCAAGTGTACTTTCTTTTTTCTTGAAGTGTTGACCTGCAGTTTGATTTATTCATAGCATCCGACATTTCATTAAGATGATTGTATGTTGTCTAAGAATATGTCTTATCCTGATTGGACATATATTTCTGTTGTGTTTTGAAACTGGCTTTACCGGATGTAGGAGAATGTGCAACAGCAAGAGCGACGTCAGCAACTGGCACAATCATGGTATGGACTTATACTAATCCTCTACCTGTCGCTCTTTTTTCATATATAATTCTTTAGCTTTTGGTGGAGTTTATAGTTCATGATTCTCATTTTAGACGCTCTCCTCGTGGGCTACTTCCACTGTTGAAGAGGTTGCTTCAACGGGACCAGGAATTCGCTTCTTTCAGCTCTATGTGAGTTTGGAAATTTATTACTAGTACTTTTTTGTATAGTATATGAAATTCATTATTATTATCTCTTATGTCTATTATGTAATAAATCATGATGACCACTTTGCAGATATCTCTTTAAGCACATTTATATCTGACAAAATTTGAATATTTTCTACCATGTCATTACTTGCTTCAACGAACGGAAACAATTCTCCTCTAAATCAATAATTGTGTAAAGATTAAAATATTTTTACCATTTTAGTGTTATTTTGGTAGGCTAATTTGCGCTTCTGTTAACCAAATTTATTTGTTCAAGGATAGACTACTTGATACTTGTTTCTCAACTTAATTTTGCATTCTAGTGATCATTTGAACCAGAGACCTAATATATCTATTATACTAGAGCACTTATTGTGATACTTGTGTCGAAATTATGTTTGATTCAAAGATGTAGCATGTAGCCAATGTTCTGTGCTATTTTCTTGCTGGAGACATTTATTTATTTTTATAAAAAAGCATTTGCTATAATTTACATTCCCAGCTCAATGTTTAGCATGTTGCACTCTGACGAAGCATTTAAATTTAGAATTTTGCTGTAGCCAAATAAATATATTTTGTATTGCTCACTTGAAATATTAAAACTTCGAATAAAGTTGGTTCACAGATTTAGAAATGGTCGACTTCCTTAATATTTACAATCATGTAGATACCATGGATATATTCTTTTCTCTTCCTCAGATCTGTGTTTTGCTGCTACTTTGTTTTGTTAAGAACTGAATTAATAGTCGTCTGGGTCCTCATGTTATTTTCGTCTGGTCAGTTTTATCCTTTTTAGCATTTTTTAGTTTTTTTCACCCCTTTGTTATTTACGGGCAGACAAAATAGTCATTCTGTTAAAAACTTGGCATTTTTTTGTTAAATGGCTTAACGGTTCAAAAAACCCTCTCTCTCATAGAAGGACATAATAGGAAAATCAGGTATAATCCCTTCCTAACCTAAATAAATAAATTATTTATTTATTTTTAAAATTAAATAAAAAAAAACTTTAAGGGATTATGGCTGAAAATTCCCCTACCCCAATCCCTCCTCTTCATCCGCTATTTCTTCTTGAATCTCTACAATTCCGACGTCAATGAAGCAGCAGCGAACATGGCCAAATATGATACCCCTCGTTTCACCACCCTATTTTCGAATCTTTTTTTTTTTTCTTCTGAAAATGGGTTCAACCAGTAGCATAATATGTGAGCATCAAGCAGCAAAGGACTTTTTCTGGTAATTTTTGTTCTTGGAATGGTGTGTTTTGTGATGTTGAAGAAGAAAATATTGTTAAATTAGTTGGCCAACTTCCTAAATAACTCAAGAGTGCATTGCAGTAAGCTCCGATTGAAATGTCGAAAAGGGCCTTAGACGGCGGAGAAAGTGACTTGGTAGGATGGAGGAGGTGGCGATGGAGAATATGGTGAGGTTTGTCGGAGGGGATAAAAGCGAGTAAAAGGGATTTAGCATCAGAGAATTTGTTGTATCGGAAAAGGGATTTGAGAATTTAAAGGAGAGAAGGGAGAGGGAGAATGAGAGAAGGGTTTTGGGAATGAGCTAATTTGAATGGAATTGGGGAAGTGAGGATGGAATTGAAGATTGTTGGGGTTAGGTAAGGAAAGTATGGGCTAAGGAAGGTGGCGTTCAGCGATAGTAGTACGGCGGAGAAGAGCTCGCTGGAGTAACCGTCGGCGCCGGCGCCGGTGCCGAACCTCCAGACGACAGAACTGGAGTTGTGCCACCGGAGACGGTGATATTGTAGGTGAACCTGCTGCTGGTGTTGGAGAAGGTGAGATAGTCGGTGCCGGAGAAGTACTGCCGCCGGAGACGGACTAGGCGGTGAGGGAACGAAATGTGGGGACGTGAAAGAGTATCGTTGACTTGGAATCTCATTCTTGAAGCTCAGATATTGTAGTTTTCAGAAGGATTGACAACCCATCCTTGAGGACCGCCAACATTAAACTGGAAAGTACCATAAAACAACAAGTGCTGAGCAAGAAAAGTAAGAAATTATTATGATCAGCCATGTCTAAAAACCAAAAAGTTAGAGGAAATTTGAGGTGATGAAGGTATGGACTGAGGAGGGTGGATTTCAGCGGTGGCGGGGAGGATGATGGTTATGGTGGTGATTGGTTGAGAAGGTTTTAAGGAGGGGATTAGTCAAGAATTATTGATGCTTTGTAAAAAATTTAGATTTTAGTTTTTTTTAATGTATTTTGTTTACTTGAATTTTCTATTATGCCCTTCTATGAGAGATGGTTTTTTGAACCGTTAAGCCATTAAACAGAAAAATGCCAAGTTTTTAACAGAAGGACTATTTTGGCTGCCCGTAAATAACAAAAGGATGAAAAAAACTAAAAAAGGATAAAACTGGCCAGACGAAAAATAACCTGAGGATCCAGATGGCTATTAATTCGTTAAGAACTTATTTGGCAGCTTTAGATATTGAAATCTGATTGGCAATTTCAGTGATTTTATAAATTTTGAGGTGCCTCTCTGCTATACTACCTCTCCTTTTGGACAAATAATTATTTTTGCTTCCGAATTAGGTCTTCAAGGACAGAAATATTGTTGCCCAGCTTGTAAAGAGAGCTGAAATGGCTGGCTTTAAGGCCATTGCCCTTACTGTGGATACTCCTATTCTTGGACGTAGAGAAGCTGATATTAAGAACAGGTTAAAGCAGGAGAAAATCTTTCTCCCTCTTTGAGTTGAAGAATTTTGAATTACTTGATTCATTCTTACTTTAGGAGCCACTGGTCCTTCAAAACATTTCTTTCTTCATTTTGTTTATGTAAATTTTTTTATCCTGTGTAACAGATTTGCATTGCCACCCCATTTAACTTTGAAGAATTTTAAAGGCATGGATCTTGGAAGGCTAGAGAAGGTGCATACTTCTGAAACTGACTCATACTTGTTCCTAATAATGATATGTTCTTGCTATTTTACTGATTATATCTCTGATTGACCCATAGACCGATGATTCTGGACTTGCTTCATATGTTGCCGGTCAAGTAGATCGATCTCTCAACTGGAAGGTAACTGCTGTTTCTTGATCTTGGCAATGAATATACCGGAATAGTCGATTTGAAAAACTTCTCTTTTGAATTTGTTTAGGACGTGAAGTGGCTAAAGACGATCACTAAATTACCAATTTTGGTGAAAGGCGTGTTAACTGCTGAGGATGGTATGTACACAAAATTTAATCGGTTTCTTCTTCTGCTTCACCAACAGACATGTTCCTAATGTTATCTATTTAATTCCTTTCCCGGTTACAGCAAGGCTTTCCATAGAAGCTGGTGCTGCTGGAATCATTGTCTCAAATCATGGAGCTCGACAACTTGACTATGTTCCTGCAACTATAATGGCCCTGGAAGAGGTAATTTACGACCTGTCGTTTGAAAATGGTTGAGTGAATCTTTCTCTATTGTGGCGGAATAAGATTGATTAGTTTTGGACCTTTTCCCATGCCATGTCTTTCACATTGTTTTCTCTTAATTTTGTTTTCTTTTTAAAATAAAAATAAAAGAATATTATCGGAGGAAGGGGGTATCGGAGCCGGACCTTTTGTTCCCAGTCTGGAGTAATGCGCAAACCGCGCTAGTCTTCCTTGAAAAATACTTGTTAGCCTTCTCCTATCTAACATGAAGGGTAAGCTATGTACCCTTTATTTTCTCATGTCTCTGAGTTCGTCTATACTTTATCCATCTTTTCATCTAATTTTTTAATTCTATTCTTATTTAAGCTTGCCTTGAGATTCTTTTTTGTTTCCATTTTGCCCCTTATCGAATCTCTATTATCCCTCCCTCTTCTTGTTGCACTTTGTTTTTTTTTTTAGTTCAACTTTAGTTGCTTCATTACATTTCGTGGAAATGGGCAGGTTGTCAAGGCTGCACAAGGTAAAATTCCAGTTTTCCTAGATGGTGGAATTTCGACGTGGTACAGATGTGTTCAAAGCATTGGCTCTTGGAGCATCCGGTATATTTGTAAGTAAAAGAATAATATGAGATATAGATCCAAATTGAAAATTCTACTCTGTGATGTTGACTACCATATGATTTGTTTTTTATTCCATATTTCCTACTTCCCCTAATATTCTGGCAAATAAGAAAAACCTGTGGATTTTTTTTTAAATATTATTATTTTAGGAAATGAGACATTGAATTCCAATCATCTTAAAAGGAAAATGAGAACATTCAATCCGGATGGAGGGAGTATTATTTTTTAACTTAGGACTGGTGAACAATGATACATAAAACATATTTTTCATAGATAATATCTCAATAATTTCTCTGAATATGCTAACAGGCCTTGCTGACTTATCATGTTTCGTGTTTCATGATAGATTGGAAGGCCAGTATTGTATTCGTTGGCTGTGGACGGTGAGACTGGAGTTAGGAAAGTACTTCAAATGTTGCACGACGAGTTTGAGCTTACCATGGCGCTCAGTGGTTGTCGCTCAATTAAGGAGATTACTCGCAATCACATTATGACTCCGTGGGATTCTCCTCGCACTGCATCCAGGTTATGATATGTTCCGTCTCTTTCATGGAATAGCGAAACATAAGTAATTGTTCCGCGTTAGAAATAAGTTGTCTTGACCTGAATGATAAATGACTCAGAATAAGTTCATAGAATGGCTATAGCAACTGCTGCTATTCTTGATTGTGTGTTTTCTTTTTACCGAGGCTAAAGCTTTGATAATAACAGAAATTCTGGCAAGGCAGTAGTTTAGTCAATAAAAACCGTTTTTTTTACCATGTCAAAGGTTTTTGCGATGTAATTTTAATATATATAATATATATGAAAATTTTGAGGATGGAAATTGGTTTACAGTGTGTGGCTCAAAGAGGATACTATTACAACAACAACAAAGTCTTACTCCCAAGTAATTGGGGTCGGCTACATGAATCAATATGAAATTTCAATGTGGTCGTTCGCATGAATACATTACCTTGTCAATCACCATACCAACATCCAAGTCTAACAAGTCCATATCATTCTTGATGACTTCGTTCCAAACTTTCTGCGGTCTCCCCTACCTCTTATAACCTCGTGCCTCAATCCTTCAAGTTTCTGAACCGAAGCGTCACTCGATCTTCTTTTTATGTGTCCAAACCAACGCAAGCGATTTTCCTGCAACTATTTTCTCTCGAATAGTCTCATTTCTCACTCTATCCTTTCTAGTATGCCCACACATACATAGCAACATACACATTTTTGTTACACTCATTTTCTGAATATGATATTTTTTCACGGCCCAACACTCTGTACTATACAAAAATACGGGTCTAACAATGGTTATATAAAACTTCCCCCTTCACCCTCTACGGTATGTTACGGTCACACAAGACACCCGTTGCACCCTTCACCTTCAAACAACTAGTTTTAACTCGATGCGCCACATCCCATCAAGCTATTCATCGTTCTAAATGATAGAATCTACCGAACATAATCAAATGAAAATTTGGAAGGCTTAAACTCGTAAGTACAATGTGGTAGCTGAATTAGTGTTATCTTTCTTCAAAGGATAAGTCTTACTATTCTTTACTGTCCCTTAATATACTAAGAAAAACTTCTATAAACTATTTATTGAAAAAATTTATACAGATGAAAATGCTTCTTTTTAATTGTATTTATGAACAATGCAAAAAGCAATTTTTTAATTTTTTTAGTACATCGGATACTGAAATATAATTCGAATTCAAAACTTATCGACTGAGAAGCATCGCTACTTATCTACTCACCGGAGCTATTACCTTATCACGAGAAAAGTAACATGTTAAATGCACCTCTGGGTGTTGCAATGAATATTCATGGAAGAAGCAATGGATTTACTAGATTGCAAATAACTAGAATCCCTGCCTTTGAATCAGCATTGTTTGTCCATACTAGTTTAGAAAATCTAATATGCATTAATTTTCGGTATTTTTTTTTGGAAGAAAGGAATCGTATATTTTATATTGGGTATAAAACTGCTATATATTTCATCTAACAATTTCACTTTTTCTGTTTGTGTCACAAAACTTTTATTTAAGCTTTCCGTGTCAATAACAATTTTCAGTGAACTCTTTCTATCAAATTATTGAAATCGGCATGATTTCTCGTCACTCTTGAGTTTTGACAGTTTGTTTTCTATCAAACATCTCTCTCTAACTAGTATTTCTATCCTTTTGGTCGGGCAGTTGGATCGCCTTGATTTACATCCTTCAACTACTCTGTCGGATCGGAGTGGTTATCGCTTTTTTGTGTAAAGAGAATATAAAATCGTCTTATGGTGATGATAGAAATGAATTATTACGTTCCTTTTATATTCGAATATTGAGAAACCCCTTTTATGACACATTTCGAGTTATTAAAGTTTTTTAAGGCGATAAGGGGACTTTGAATAGATCAAGTTTTCTTGTACCAAAAGGGAACATAGATAATAGACAATAGAGAGGAAAAAAAAAAATTGATAACAGACACACCACCTACATTCATTAATATAAGACTTTCAAAATATGTAGCAAAAATTAAGGAAATAAAAATTAAAATATTTTTTAATCAAAATATTAATATTAATCTCTTAAATAGAAATAGCGGTATACAAGTTATATTTAAGAGAGTAATATTGATATTTTGACTAATAAAGTCTCTTGTTTTTTCACTTCCTTAATTTTCGCTACATAGGATGAAAATCTTATATTAAGGAATGAAGGGAGTATGTCTGAAAAAATTTGGTATGGGACCAGGTCCACATGGATTTATGGTTCAGAATTAACCACTTCATCACATAATTGTCTCTCCTAATTCTGTAGTGAAGTGGTCAGTTCTGAACCACATGATCCAATGGACCTGGTCTATATAAGAACTTTTTTTTTGGGTACTGTTCATTAGATGGTACTAATACAATATTGAGAACATTTGGAGAATGAAGAAACATCATAGATAAACTTCAGAATGTAGTCTTTTCTAGTTTATATCATGAAGTTTACTACAAACAAATTAGTTGCAGCAGGAGAATGGTTAGCCATTTCTGCCTGAGATGCTAAGTTTATTTCAGCTTCAATAGGCCTTCCCCATATTGGAGATGAGTATAACGTCTTTCAAATTTCCAAAAAACATCTTTCATTGCTCGTATGACTTCTCCTAGAGAAAATTCCAATTTTCTAGCACGTTATGATTTTTGTAAAGATAAACAAAAATATTAACAATGTAATGATGCCATTTATGAAGGTAAATAACCATATTAAATATAATGACTATTTATTTAATAGAATAAACCTGTGCGATTACCGAAAAATAAAACAAAAGATAAAAAAATCAACTTATATAATATAATATAACTAAAAGAACAATATATTTCATATACCTAACTATCAATACCAAGTGGAATGTCTAGCATTTTAAAAATGATCATCAATGTCGATCCTTTGTAATTATAGTAAGAATATGGAAAATTAGTTATCAATATTACCACAAATAGATAGAGATCACGTTGTGCATCTATCTGTGGTGGATATGGTTGGGGTGAGTAGGCTTGTAGTTGATAAAAGATCGAATCATCCCTTTGTTGATTATAGTAACCAAAACCTCGATACTAACTATTGTTACCAGTACTGCTAGATAAATCATAATTGTCACACCCTGTGCCCGGGTGATGACCTAGCAGCACCTCATCTACCAATGAGGCACATCATCCCTTACATTATTATCAGAGTAATACATAAGTCTAACATCAGAAATAACGTAAATGTCATTACTAAGTGTCACTACATAGTTTAGGCGTTCAAAAGTAATTAACTTGTTCAACTAAAACATCATTATCAAATTAGATCACTCGTCAAAGTCCCCACGAAGAAGAAGAATCTTAGAACAAAATGAGAGGTAGCTAACCAACTTCTAGGAGAGACGTAATTGACTGCATTGATGAGCACAAGTAATATATTCTGCGGAACGCCATTCTTGCCAAGGTTGTAT
Organism: Vinca minor; assembly: GCA_026122235.1. NCBI lineage: Eukaryota > Viridiplantae > Streptophyta > Magnoliopsida > Gentianales > Apocynaceae > Vinca > Vinca minor. Next base: position 6,026,343 of record JAOCZM010000241.1, on the reverse strand, counting down.
GTCTTTTTTCAACCTACTCAAGTCCAACCCTGTAAAACACAAGAGGAGGGGGGGGGAGGTGGTGAATTGGGTTTTAATCGATCTTAAAAACTTTTTCAATCTATTCAATGCTAGTGTAAGTTTGAGCAAGATGAACAATAGCAAAACAAAACCCAATAACAAGACAAAGGATTTAGAGTGGTTCGATTCACTTAGAATCTACATCCACTACCTTGAGCCGCACCCAAGGTATTTTAACAACTTCACTAAGAAGACTTTTTACACTTGTGGACAACTCACTAAGAGTTTTACAACACAACCACAATACAAAACTCACTAAGAGTTACTTGCCCACACTAAGTAGGACTTTTACAAGAATCACCCAATCACTTAGAAAGGGAATAAGAATGTTTAAAGAACAAGGTTGTTCACTCTTCTAAGTGAAAGATATATACCTTTGAAGTACAAGAATGATAAGCTCTTAGAACATTTGATGCACACTCTTTGTCTTGCTTTTGAAAGAACACTTTAGAATGATTTAGATCATAAGATGAAGTGTATTTGCTTTGAAAGTGTTTGAGACTTGATAAGAAATCAATGTATATTGTATGTGCAAGTCCTTGAGTCATTCTCTAGCTTTGGAGTATTTATACATTTCAAAATATGCTGAAAAACGACTCTGCAACGGTCATATAACGGCTAGTAACAGAGGAGTTCGGTTGACCGAACTTGGACCTCGGTTGATCCGTCATGGACCTCGGTCGACCGAGCCACCACATAGGTCGACCGACCTTGACAATTTACAAAGTCTCAAACTCTCTGTCTTGGTCCGGTTGATCCGAGCTTGAGCTCGGTTGACCGACCTTCCTGAGCTTAGAGAGAAGTTGATATTTCACACGTTTTGAAATCTTTTGAAGTCTAAAAGTTTTTCCCAAAAGGTAACAAGTAAGAACATTTGGAAAACCATTTTAAAGGACTTAGACCTTGAAAACAAAGGCTTTTGGAAATAAGAATCCTTTTGAAAACGTGTTTATGAGCATGCAAGACTAGAGTGTTGTATGTTTATGTTCATAAGAGCATTGGTTAGAGCTTATAAGATAAACGACTTATAAAGACAAAGCTATCCTAACCAAACCTAAGTCTTCAATCTTCAATCTCGACGAGATGCGCCTTTAAGTATAACTTTGAATCTTGATCATGGCTTGATTGAAGTACTTAGAGCTTCCATTATAAGTTCCGATATTCTATCACAAAGATATAAAACATTAGTCACAACATCAAAATTTTGTCCATTATCAAAAACCGAGTTCGTTCGCCCTTAGGGCTTACAATCTCCCCCTTTTTTATTATGACAAACTTTGATGTAATTAGATAGAATATGGTTAATTTAAGTGTAAGGAAGCAAGGCAAAAGATAAGACAAGAACATATAAGAGCGAGACTAGTGCTTAGAAGATAAAACCGAGAGTGAAACGAGAGACATAAGCACTAGAATGATAAGTTCTTTTGCCATTGCATTAGGGACTCTTTGAAGAGCCCTATATCCCAACCAACCTCCTTTCCTCCTTCCTTCCATTACAAGGCTAGTTTTGAGAAATATAAAATATTATAAATTATAAATGCTCCCCCTCAAAACATGCCATATTAAAGATAGAACAATATAAAATATATTAAGAAAAACTCCCTTAAGTTCCAGCAGTTGATAGCAGCAAAAATCAGACATGAATTCTGAAACTGCCTGGAGCTCGGACGATCCGAGCTTTTGGTCACCATATTCGGTCGACCGAAGCAAGGGAAAATTCCTGCAGCACTCTGCTGCAACTGAGCTGTCTCCTGAAATTTTCTTTCAATACCACTCACACATCCAGACAGTCAGTTTCCAGATAACAATTAAGCAAGATAAATACAATTAATTTTTCTCCCCCTTTGGCATAATAAAAAAGACATCAATTACCAATAATATAAAGGAGTGCTTTGCCAAAACATAAACAGTTTAAAGTACTAAAATAAGTTATAAGCAAGTTAAACAGTTCAAAATGCCAAAGTAAAATAAAAACATTAATAATTTGAAGTGCCAAAACAGATTCAACGTTGATTTCCTTCATCGTCACTTGAAAGGCTTAGCTCCTTGGCTAACTTGTCCACCTTGTCGGACACCTTTTGCACATTTTCTTTTATACAACTCATCTCTTCCACTACCGCCTCAACTTTTCGCGCAATTTTCTTCATTAAAGCAAACATCTTATTAATCCGGGTAACTTTTTGAGGATGATGTTTGGAGGTTTCTTGAGATGGAGAATGTGATTCTTCTTCTTGATCATTTCCTGAAGAGGCATGTCCACTTGAGCTATGTGAATTATGTACTTCAAAATCGTCTTGCTGATTCCTAGTCGGATCGCTGCTAGGCTGCAAAGATGCTTTACCCCTTTGCTTTTCAATCTTGAGAAGAGTTTTAAGCATATAAGGAGATACTTCTCTAGCAAGGATGGCAGCCCCAAGTTCATCATTTGTTGTCTTTCGAATGAACTTCCATTGATTGTCGATATAGATCATTTTCATTCGGTGAAAACAAGCTTCATCTATAATGACAACCTTTTTCTCTAATGGATTTTGCAAATCAAGTCCAAAACTGTTGAAGAGCCTTGTAAGAAGATTTCCATAAGGAATGAAGTTCCTTGAACTCTTAATAGCAGCCATAAAGTGTTGAAGCGCAAGATGTGCAAAGTTCAAAGGCTTCCTCTCCAATAGATGTTGCATTATAATCATTTGAAGGAAGGTAATTGATGACTTGTGCCCTTTAACCGGGGTCACAATGTTGGACACAAAGAAATGTAGGATCCGTCCAAATTCGTCCAACTTATCAATTTCCCTATCCTTTGAATCAATGAAGCTTCCTTGTATACCAAATTCGGATATGAAAAGTTTTATATTAAAAAGACCGACATCATCCGAATTCATTATGTTCTTATAAAACCTTTAGGCATAATCCATATATTTGACTCCTATAGCTTCACAGAACATCTTCTCAGAAAATACAAACTCCATTTTTCCAACACAAGATTTATATCGAATTTCAGAACCATCATCATTTTCTTGCCTTAAATTAGCACCAAACTCATACACAAGGGAGGGATAAATGATTTCATCAATATCAAAAAGATTGACCCACCCCATATCCTCAAATAACCCCATAACTTCATCTAAGCCTTTTCCTTGAACAAACATGTTTTCATCTCTAACATACGAAGTCATGAATCCTCTCTTTGATTTTGATAGATTGTCAAACAATTTCTTAGCAGATGCATTGTAAAAAGGATTAGTTACCTTTATTGTATAGAAGTTTGATGATCCTCCAAACTCAAAATTTGAGGGTGGAGATACCCTTGAAGGAGAAGAAGAGGAATCGTCCTCCGAATGGCTTGAAATGGACTCTTGAATCTTCTTTCCTTTACCCACAACCTTTTGAGCAACATGCTTCGTCTTTCCTTTCTTTGATGGGGTTTGTGAGGGTTCTTTGAGAGAAATCCCTTTTTCAAGTGGTCTTTTGGGTAGATTTCTAGGGGGATTCTTGCGAGGAGGTGTGTCATCATCATCATTGCCTCTTTTGCTTGGGTATTTTGTCCTCACCATTTGAAAAGAGAAGGTGTGAAATTCGGATTAGGTATTATTTTGAAAGAGTGAAGCTTGGGTAATCCGAAGTAGGGTAATTTAGGTGAATTCTACTCAAATTGAAGATTAAAAAGAGATTGAATGATGAAATATAAGATCAATTAGGCTAGGGTTGGGAGAAATTGGTCTTGAGGGATGAAGAATTAGAGAGAAAACCGATTTAATATGAGGGGATGAAATGAAAAGACATTCGGGTATTTCAGATAAGCTATAACCCGATGATCTCGGTCGACCGTTCAAAAACAAGGTCGACCGAGGCATCAACCGACCCTTTCCAGTGGATTCTTCGGTCGAGGGTCCGGTTTAACCACACAAAGTTCGGTCGACCATCCAGTTTCGGATCATCCGAGCCTTTGGCTGTTGATCCGAGGTTCCCCTGTTTTCCTTTACACACTTAATACACATTGAGACATCATAGCGCCGGAGCATCCCTTTAACTTACAAGAATCTATTAGAGCAAGGGAAGAGTAACTTTTGGTACCCACTTTTGTTTGGGTCCATGGGGGTTAGTCAAAATACGCTTAACTCTCCAAATGGTTTTTACTCCTTTTTCAAATTTTCTCTTCACATAACATCTAGCACTAGTGTGACCAAATTTACCACAATATGTGCAACAAGTAGATGGCTTAGCAAATTTGTGAATATGCTCATGATAACTATTTTGCTTATGTGAAGTACTAGCATGCACAAAGTGTTTTCTAGGTAACTTGGAAGAGCTAGCAATATCAATGTGAGTTGAATGTATATAGCCTAATCCATGTTTAACATGTGAAGCACGTTGCATACCAAGAATTTGATCAAGATTTTTCTTACCCTTATAAAAGTTTTCAACAAGAAGGGTAAGGTCATTAACTTTGTTCGTCAATTGATCAAACTCAACAAGTTTGTTTTCAAGGGATGACAATTGAACACATGCTTCTTTGTATTGTAATGAGGATGCTTTACAAGTAGTAATGAGACTCTCATTTTCGGATTTCAAGCAATTAACATCATCACACAACTTTTTATTTTCATCAAGCAACTTAGATCTTTCATCAAGCAAAGATTCAATTTTAAGCTTCATATCTTTGTTTTGCTTTGCACATTTTTTCAATTGATCATACATATCAATTAAAAGCTCATTAGGATCATCCTCATCATCATCATCATTATCATATAAGAATTTGAAGTGGAGGGAGAAAGATGTACCTCATTACCAAAAGCCATGAAGCAAACATTTGCATTTTCATCTTCTTCTTCATCACCACTCCCTTCTTGATCCCATGTGCTTAGCATGCCCTTGGCATTCTTTGGTTTAAGGAATTTTTTCTTTTTGTCTTCCTTGATGGCGGGGCACTCTCCTATGAGATGTTGATCGCTTCCACATTCATAGCATCTCATCCCATGAGGATTTTGTTTTCTTCTATTTTGGAAGTGTTTTCTTCCTTTCCCGGAAAACATTTTCTTCATGCGCTTTACCACCAAATCCATGGTCTCATCATCAAAGTTGATGTCTTATTCATCACTTGAATCATTGGATTTATCGAGATCAAGAATAGCCTTTAAAGCAATACTCATCTTTGTCTTTTCAAGATGCTCATCCTTTTTGTGTGTGAGTTCATAAGTGAGAAGAGAACGATGAGCTCCTCTGTGGGATACGTTGTCAAGTTCTTTGCTTCTACAATAACTAGAGCTTTTCCTTCCCAACTTTTAGGAAGTGAGTTGAGGATCTTCCTATTCATTTCACCCATTGAGTATTCCTTTCCATAAGATCTCAACCCATTGACAACATTGGTGAACCTAGTGTTCATCTCATTTATAGTTTCATTGGGCTTCATAGAAAACAGCTCATATTCCCTCACAAGCATGTTGAGCTTTGATTCTTTGACTTGATTAGTCCCCTCATGGGTGACTTCTAATGTTTTCCACATCTTGTGAGCGGATTTGCTTCCACATACCCGATTGTACTCATCCGGATTAAGAGCACAACTAATGATGTTCATAGCTCGATAATTGAGAGCCATTTTCTTGGACTCATCTTCATTAAACTCATTGTCCAATTTTGGAACTTGAACACCATCCACCTCTTTCATAGGTACATAAGGACCTTCTTCAAAAATGTGCCATAAGGAGTAGTCTATAGAGCACACATAAATTTTGAATCGGTCTTTCCAAGCATTAAAATTGTTTCCATCAAAGAGTGGAGGTCTAATTGTGGAAGATCCCTCTTGATAAGCTAATGCGGAATTTCCGGCCATTAATCTTTTCTTCAAGCGATTAAGCTAAAGATGAAGACGAGGCTCTGATACCAATTGTAAAACACAAGAGGGGGGGGTGAATTGGGTTTTAATCGAGCTTAAAAACTTTTTCAATCTATTCAATGCTAGTGTAAGTTTGAGCAAGATGAACAATAGCAAAACAAAACCCAATAACAAGACAAAGGATTTAGAGTGGTTCGATTCACTTAGAATCTACATCCACTACCTTGAGCCGCACCCAAGGTATTTCAACAACTTCACTAAGAAGACTTTTTACACTTGTGGACAACTCACTAAGAGTTTTACAACACAACCACAATACAAAACTCACTAAGAGTTACTTGCCCACACTAAGTAGGACTTTTACAAGAATCACCCAATCACTTAGAAAGGGAATAAGAATGTTTAAAGAACAAGGTTGTTCACTCTTCTAAGTGAAAGATATATACCTTTGAAGTACAAGAATGATAAGCTCTTAGAACATTTGATGCACACTCTTTGTCTTGCTTTTGAAAGAACACTTTAGAATGATTTAGATCATAAGATGAAGTGTATTTGCTTTGAAAGTGTTTGAGACTTGATAAGAAATCAATGTATATTGTATGTGCAAGTCCCTGAGTCATTCTCTAGCTTTGAGTATTTATACATTTCAAAATATGCTGAAAAACGACTCTACAACTGTCATATAATGGCTAGTAACAGAGGAGTTCGGTTGACCGAACTTGGACCTTGGTTGATCCGTCATGGACCTCGGTTGACCGAGCCACCACATAGGTCGACCGACCTTGACAATTTACAAAGGCTCAAACTCTCTGTCTTGGTCCGGTTGATCCGAGCTTGAACTCGGTTGACCGACCTTCCTGAGCTTAGAGAGAAGTTGATATTTCACACGTTTTGAAATTTTTTGAAGTCTAAATTTTTTTCCCAAAAGGTAACAAGTAAGAACATTTGGAAAACCATTTTAAAGGACTTAGACCTTGAAAACAAAGGCTTTTGGAAATAAGAATCCTTTTGAAAACGTGTTTATGAGCATGCAAGACTAGAGTGTTGTATGTTTATGTTCATAAGAGCATTGGTTAGAGCTTATAAGATAAACGACTTATAAAGACAAAGCTATCCTAACCAAACCTAAGTCTTCAATCTTCAATCTCGACGAGATGTGCCTTTAAGTATAACTTTGAATCTTGATCATGGCTTGATTGAAGTACTTAGAGCTTCCATTATAAGTTCCGATATTCTATCACAAAGATATAAAACATTAGTCACAACATCAAGTGTTTGTCCATTATCAAAAACCGAGTTCGTTCGCCCTTAGGGCTTACAATCTCCCCATTTGGACCGCTTAGAGGTTCTAACCAGGGAGCACGCAGATCCCAAAAATGCATCGTTTCTCCTCCAAAAATGACTTCTCCGTTTGGGGAACGCATTAGATATTTACCTAAACCTGGGCCCTTGAGCGGATCCCACGTTAGCCCCAAGACGTTGGTATCTAACTAGAAAAATATTCCTTAACATGAACCATCATATACATCATCAATAATCTCATCATCTGTAATAAGAAAATAAGTAAAAGACATTAGCCATGAGGCCTAGTAATGATCAACAACCATTGGGATGAAATATCAAATAAGACTCCATAACACTTTCCCGACTTCCCAAAACGGTGTGTGAAATCATTCAATGCTTAACTCAACTCGAAATACCTTAAAAGACACTTTTAATACACTTAACATAACTTATAACATACTTGACTTGAAACTGGAACAAAAGTGAATCCAAAACAAGCCAAAACAGAGCTTCAAACGATGCCCTAGAAGATGTATCATTCGCATAAAATGCACCATAACTCCAGACGAAGCACATCATCCGCCAGGTCGACCCCACAGTCGCGGACGAACCATTCATCCGGAGGTATCGTCCGTAGCAAGCTAGTAGCTCCCAGTAGTTTGTCGGACGATGCTGAGGACGAACCATTCATTCGTAACCAGTAGAAAATTGGGTTTTCAGTGTAAATTAACAAAGAAAAATGTAAGCCCTAATAGCTAATGTGATCGATCTTGTTTTGATGATAATAAGACATTGACAAGTTCTAATGCTTGTGTGAGTTTGTGTTTCAATGATATTATATTATACACTCACACTTGCATTTTACGATAGCTTCTTGTGGACATCAAAAAATGTCTCCATGTCACAAGATTAAAGGTCATCCACAATGCCATTGGAAGATATTGCAAAATCAAAGGAAGATCAACAAGTTGAAGAACTACTCAATCACACAATGAAGTTCATCCACGAAGTAGACTCTCAACAAAGAAGTGATGAAGTCCAATACGTTACTGTTAGTAGTGCCCTAGAACCATGAGCATATGTTGTACGTTTGTTATATTTTGAGCATGTTATTTGAATATTTAATTTTGTATTTGAACATCAAATATGTGATTTGATAGTAAAACTCATTAGCTTACATAATTGCTATTCTGATTGTCCCTACTTTTATGTAATGTTCGATACAAGAAATAGTATGATGTTTGCTTGATAATCATGTTTTACTGATCATGTGTAATGGGTACAAATACTATCATAGATACATGTTGGGATATATTGTATCGGACGTGATCCGAAAGAGAAGTAATACTTTATGGTTCTTTAAGTCATAAGTATTACTTCCTCAATACTGTTTGGGTTCATTAGACCTTATGTCTCCATCGTTTCCAGCATGAGTGAAGCTACGTTTTGACTCAGTCGAACGTTACTTTTAATCGAGTAATTAATATGACTGATGATCGGATGTAGTATTCTATTATGCTTAAATGTGAGAGGCATTGTAAGGGATTTATCCCTCTCTTGTTGGAGAGAGATATTTGTGGGCCCCTCGATAGGGATGAGTGTTTAAATGCATGGCCGTGCTCAAATGCATTTAATAAAGTGGTTATTAAATATTATTTGTTGGAACAATCTACTTGGAGATCGAGCATAAATATAATTAAGCTTTATAAGGGTGACAACTACCTTGAGTTATGCTTAATTTGTATATCGTGAGACAAATGGATTAAATAATGGATTGAGATTAGGTAATCGTTCCACCGATCATTCATTCACTATAGGAAGTCACGATGTCCTGCTAGGGACCGCTTATGATTTATAAACACATATTACTGCTAAGTATGTTTTCAATGGCATTGTGGTATGAACCTACATGGTCACACGCATATATGAGTTAACAGGCTAAATGTCCAGATTCAATGAATCTAGAATGTGTCTAGGTTCATTGTATCTGACATTTATTTTTTCCTGAGAATAATAAAATGTTATTATTCGAATTAGAGATTAAGGATGGGCAATTTAGGTATTTGACTTTCGTTGGGATTACGGTTGAGTTATTATGCGATAAAAACTCCTACTACCAGAAGAGGTTGGGATTACGTGGGAGTTGGTTTTCGGAACAAACTCTCACGCCCTATATAATCCTTTTTTGGGCAAAACCTTAGGTATAATTTTCAGAGCCGCAAAAAGCTAAAAACTCGAAATAAAAAACTGTCATCCCTTCTCTCTAAATTTTCCAGATTTGAAAAATACAAAGCTAGCACTCGCTACTGTGTCGTCGAGTGGATACTGGTAGAGAGTCATTCCACAAGGGACAGTTTATGGTGGTCGTAGTACATCAGCTGAAATTAGAATTCAACCCGAAAAATTGTAAGTCTTTTCGGTTCTTTTCGATTCCCATAGTATGAGCGGATCATTCCGGGGATGATTCATGGGTGTATATAACGAGTTTCTGCCTAGGAATCCCTTCAGTGGTATTAGAGTCAGGTTCATACTATTCGAATTCAAAATTTTTAAGCATAATCATAACACGTATCAATCTCGATTTGATATGTGTTTGTGTGAAACAGAAAATTGTTTTTGAAATTCTGATATATGCGATATATATTGATTCGTTTATCTGATTAATATGTTTATTTACATGTTCGATCTATTATTAATTCGATTCAATTATTTTTGAAATTCTGATATATGCGATATATATTGATCCGTTAATCAGATTAATATGTTTATTTACATGTTCGATCTATTATTAATTCGATTAATATTGCATAAACTTCTCTTGTATGCAATTTGTTATTAATTCGATTAATAAATGCATAAACTGCTATTGTATGATATCTGTCGTTAATCTGATTAATATCGCATAAACTGTCTATGTAATTAACTAGTTGATAATTCGATTATAACTGTTAGTCGATGATGGGTAAAACTTGGACCCCGCCAGGGGCAGCTATGTTCTCTGATAAGGGATTGGACAGCTTTGCAACAGTTTGGTATAAACGTCATATCTGTCAATCCAGGAATCCAATGGAGCAGATTCCAATTGCATATTAAATATAAGAGGCAGATCTACAACTTTCATGAAGATCACGAGATCAGATTCTGCCTTCTTAATATCCGAAATCGTCGTACAAGTTGGCCCAACAAGCTGTCCAGAATTGGGACGAAATTAAAGGGCATTTTAGTCTTTGTACAATTAAAGTCTATGCTAGACTTTAATTATTTTCAGCATATTATTTACATTATTTTCGTGTATAGCAAGTAGTATGGCTATAATAAAGGACATGATGTCCATGTGTTAGTTAGTTGGTTATCTAGTTGTTAAGAGTTCCACATCTACTAGGACTCTTCTTGTTTAAGTGTTTTACTTGATAGCAAGTTGTTTAATCAAGAGTCCTAATTCTTCAATGACTCTTATTTGTTGTTGTTTGGAACCAAATTATTACTCTATATAATGGAGGGTTCGGCAAACATAATATTTAGATTAGTTGTTTTAATACAAGATATTTTTGGAACATGATGTGAGGTTTTTACCTTGTCATTCCTTCTTGAGTTACTGTATCAATAAGTTTAGTTTACGCTTATTGTGGTGTTTCAGCCTCCGTTGATAATCAACCTTCTTGGAGTCGCGTTGATTATATTCCCCCGTTTAACTGATTTCGAGAAAGAGAAAGATCTGAAACCTTTTCGTTGTCGAATTCTTGGTACGTTGTACCTCGAATCCGCATCATTCTCGATACTGATATTCCTGAACAACCTGTAAACAACGCCCCTAGAGTTGAGAAAGTTGTTTGGAAGAAGCATGTAGACGATTCTAACAACATGACTTGTCTCATGTTAGCCTCAATGAGCTTTGAGCTTAAAAAACAGTTTGAAGAGGTTGAGGCTTTCCAGATGATGGGTCAGCTCAAGGAAATGTTCCAAAAGCATGCCCGTCAAAATGTTTCTCACCACAAAGGCGTTGGACAATTGTAAGATGGCCCTGACACCTCTGTGAGTGCACATGCTCTTAAGATGAAGGGCTATCTTGACCAACTTGAGAAACTTGGGGCTCCCGTAGGTCATGACATGGCCACATATATGATCTTTGGCTCACTACCACCTGAGTATGACCACTTTGTCATGAACTTCAACATGCATGTTACAGAGAAGTTCATACATGAGATACACGGGATTCTCAAACAGGCTGAACTGAACATTAAGAAAACTCTTGATGTCTTAATGGTTCAAAAGGGAATTTCAAGAAGAACAAACAAAAGGGCAAAGGCAACAACAAGCCCAAACCCAAGGCCAAATCACCAAAGGAAGGGGTTTGCTTCCATTGCAATGAACCAGGTCATTGGAAACGGAATTGCAAGCTCAACTTGGAAGAAAAGAAAAAAGAGGAAAAGGAGAAAGCCAGTTTTTTTGTCTCTCCAGGTATTTATGTTATTGAGATTAACATGTCTGCTCCTACTTCATGGGTATTAGATACCGATTGTGGATCTCACATTTTTGCAAATGTGCAGGGGTTAAAAAAGAGTAGACCATTGGCAAAAGGAGAAGTGGACCTACGAGTAGCAAATGGAGCAAGGGTTGTTGATGTAGCTACAGAGACATTTAATTTAGTTTTCCCAAGTGGCCTTATTATTGAACTGAATAATTGGCTTTATGTTCCCACTTTGAGTAGGAATATTATTTTAGTTTCTTGTTTGGATATTGATGGTTTTGAAATAAATATTAAGAATAAAATTTGTACACTTCGTAAAGATGGTATCTTCTATGAATATACCTCTTTGATGAATGTAATATATATTCTTAACCTCGATGAATCCATTAACAGTCTCATCTATAACATTAATACAAAGAGTTTTAAATCAAATGACTTAAACCAAACATACTGTTGGCATTGTCGTTTGGGCCACATCAACGAGAAATGCATATCAAAACTCCATCAAGATGGGATTTTGACATCATTTGACTTAGAGTCTTATGAGACATGTGATTCTTGTTTGTTAGGCAAAATGACTAAAGGCCCATTTGCTGGACAAAGTGAGAGAGCTTCTGATTTGTTGGGCCTCATATATACAGATGTATGTGGACCAGTAAACACCAGTGCTAGAGAAGGGTTTCAGTACTTCATCACATTCACAGATGATTTCAGTAGATATGGCTATGTCTATCTAATGAAGCACAACTCAGAATCTTTTGGAAGATTCAAAGAATTCCAAAATGAAGTACAAAATCAACTTGGTAAAAGTATTAAAATATTTCGATCAGATCGAGGTGTGAATACCTTAACCAAGAGTTTGAGAAACATCTTAGAGGTTGCAAAATTGTTTGACAATTAACTCCACCTAACACACCACAATGGAATGGTGTGTCAAAACGAAGAAATCACACCTTACTAGATATGGTTCAATCTATGATGAGTCAAACCAGTTTTCCAATTTCCTTTTGGGGCTACGCTCTAGAAACCGTTGCATTCATATTGAATAGAGTTCCTTCTAAAGCGATTCAGAAAGCTCCATATGAGATATAGACTGGGAAATGACCGAGTTTGTCATTTCTCAAAATTTGGAGATGCGAGGCGTATGCAAAACGTTTATTATCTGATAAACTCGCCCCTAAATCTGACAAATGTTTGTTTATGGGATATCCTAAAGAAACTAAAAGATATTACTTCTATCTTCCATCAGAGAACAAAGTGTTTGTTGCTCGAAATGGTTTATTCCTTGAAAGGGAATTTATTTCCAAAAGGGATAGTGGGAGTAAGATCCATCTTGAGGAAATTCAAGATCCCCAAACAACATCTGAACCAGCTTTGAAACTTCAAGCAAGCTCACGTGCTGATACTGAGCTTCAATCTTTGACACAAGGCCCAAGGAGGTCAAGTCGGGTACATCAACAACCTAAGAAATATGGATTTTTCTTGACTGATTATCATCATATTGAATTGATTGATCAAGATTAACTCACTTCCTACAAAGAGGCAATTCATAGTTATGAGTTTGACAAGTGGCTAGAAGCTATGAAGTCTGAGATGCAATCCATGTATGACAACCAAGTTTGTACTTTAGTTGACCAACCCGAAGGGTGTAAGGTAATTGATAACAAATGGTGTTTAAAAAAAGAAAACCGACATGGATGGTAATGTACACACTTTTAAATCTCGACTAGTGGTTAAAGATTATAGACAAATTCATGGTATAGACTATGATGAAACATTTTCTCCTGTCATTATGATAAAGTCTATTAGGATTTTACTTGCCATAGCCACATATTATGACTATGAGATATGGCAAATGGATGTTAAGACTGCTTTTTTTAATGGAAACCTTCTCGAGGATGTGTATATGACACAACCTGAGGGCTTTGCTGATCCATCAAATCCTAACAAAGTGTGTAAGCTTCAAAGGTGCATTTATGGATTGAAGCAAGCATCTCGAAGCTGAAATCGTCGTTTTGATGAAGCAATTAAAGAATTTGGTTTCATAAAAAACGAAGATGAGCCTTGTGTTTATAAGAAAGTAACTAATAATGCAGTAGTGTTCCTTGTGTTTTATGTGGATGACATCCTACTTATTGAAAATGACATCCCCACATTACAAAGTGTAAAAGCTTGGTTGGGGAAGTGTTTTTCCATGAGACTTAGGTGAGGCTACCTACATTTTGGGTATAAGGATCTATAGAGATAAATCCAACAAAATGATTGGTCTAAGCCATAGTGGATACATTGACAAGGTACTGAAACGATTCAGTTTGCAAGATTCCAAAAGGGGATTGTTGCACATGTCACACGACATGAATCTCAACAGAACTCAAGGACCTTCCACAAAGGAAGACCAAGAACGCATGAGTAAGATCTCATATGCTTCAGCCATTTGGCCAATTATGTATGTCATTCTATGCACTCGCCGGATGTCTCATTCGCATTATGTATGACTAGCAAATTTCAATCTGACCTTGGAGAGTCACATTGGACTGCAGTCAAGAGCATTCTTAAGTACTTGCGAAAGACTAAAGATATGTTCTTAGTTTACATAGGCCAGAAAGAAAGTCTGGTTGTAAATGGTTTCACAGACGCTAGCTTCCAAACCAACGTAGATGACTTTAGATCGCAATCTGGTTTTTTGTGTTTTGTTTGAATGGAGGTGCTGTGAGCTCTTCCAACTTACAGCAAGAAACCGTGATCGACTCTACAACAAAAGATGAGTATGTGGCTGCCTCTGATGCAGCTAAAAAAACTGTTTGGATCAGAAAATTCATTGATGGATTATGTGTAATCCCTAGCATTGTGAACCCAATGGACATTTATTGTGATAATACTGGTGCAATTTCACAAGATAAGGAACCTAGATCTCACCAACGATCCAAACACATTCTTAGGCGTTTCCATCTGATTAGAGAGATCATTGATAGAGGAGACGTTAAAATTTGCAAAGTTCATATAGACGACAACATTGCAGATCCATTGACCAAGCCACTCCCGCAACCTAAACATGAGAGTCATATTATGTCAATGGGATTGAGGATTATGTATGATTGGACCTAAGGCAAGTGGGAGATTGTTAGAAGTGCCCTAGGACAATGGTCATATGTTGTACGTTTGTTATATTTTGAGCATGTTATTGAATAATTAATTTTGTTTTTTACTATCCTGTGATTTGATAGTAAAACTCATTAGCTTATATAATTGCTATTCTGATTGTTCCTAGTTTTATGTAATATTCTATACAAGAAATAAAACTAGTATGATGTTTGATTGATAATCGTGTTTTGTTGATCATGTGTAATGGATACAAATCCTATCTGAAAGAGAAGTAATACTTCGTGGTTCTTTAAGTCATAAGTATTACTTCCTCAATACTATTTGGGCTTATTAAACCTTATGTCTCCATCGTTTCCAGGATGAATGGAGCTACGTTTTGACTCAGTCGAACGTTACTTTTAATCGAGTAATTAATACGACTGATGATCGGATGTAGTATCCTATCATGGGTTGAATGTGAGAGACATTTTAAGGGATTTGTCCCTCTCTTGTTGGAGAGAGATATTCGTGGGCCACTCGATAGGGAAGACTGTTTGAATCCATGGTCACGCTCAAAAGCATTTAATAAAGTAGTTATTAAATATTATTTGTTGGAACAGTCTACTTGGAGATCGAACATAAATATAATTAAGCTTTATAAGGGTGACAACTACCATGACTTATGCTTAATTTGGATATCGCGAGACAAATGGATTAAATAATGGATTGAGATTAAGTAATCGTTCCATGGATCATTCATTCACTCTGGGCAGTCTGGATGTCCTGCTAGGGACCGCTTGTGATTTATAAACACATATTACTACTAAGTATGTTTTTATTGACATTGTGATATGAACCTACATGGTCACACGTATATACGAGTTAACAAGCTTTATACCCAGATTCAATGAATCTAGAATGTGTATAGATTCATTGTATCTGACATTTATTTTTCTGAAAATAATAAAATGTTATTATTCGAATTAGAGATTAAGGATGGGCAGTTTCGGTATTTGACTTTCGCTTGGATTATGTAGGAGTTATTATGCGATAAAAACTCCCACTACAAGAATAGGTTGGGATTACGTGGGAGTTGGGTTTCGGAACAAACTCTCACGCCCTATATAATCCTCTTTTGGGCGAAACCCTACGTATGATTTTCAGTGTCGTAAAAAGATAAAACCTGAAATCAAAAACTAATATCCCTTGTCTCTAGATTTTCCAGATCAGAAAATACAGATCTAGCACTCGCCACTCGTATCGTCGCGTGGATACCGGTAGAGAGCCATTCCACCAGGGTTATTTTCGGGAATTCACACCGAAATTAACTCTGGGGGTTAAAACCAAAGAAGAATCCACATTTCTTCTTTGCCTAATATAGACAATCAAATAGTATAAAGGATTTCAAAATTCCAAATAAAAGATATATAACTAAAATGAAAATTTAACAAACCTTATAATTCTCACAAGACATAAATCTTCTTCCCGGGTTCCATTCTGTCCAAGATGTACGAATTTTGGTCGGAAATGGTTTTGGACATTGACAATGAGTGGGCAATTCCATGGGTAAATCCCATTCACCCTTCAAATTAGAACTCCTATTGGAAGACTCCACTTCAAAATCACCATAACTCTTTGGGGTCTTGCCATAATTTGAAGCTTTCCTCATGGTCTTCAATGGAGATATGAGATTTATTTCAAGAAGGAAGAAGAAGATGGGTATATTAAGTTGTAAAATATCACAATATGTTCGTTGGAATAGAGATTTCCCATTATACCCTTCCCATTATTTAATTTTTCTTTTTTTCTTTTTTTCTTTTTCCAAAGACAACTCCCGTTGAAACAATTGGACGGAAGGACCAATTTAACCAACCGCAAATTGTTTGGAGACGGTAATACAAAAAAAAATATAACGGAGACCATCATCGCGAACGTGCCAAACTTTGGGGATAAAATTTGCCAATTAGCCTTATTATAATTGGGTAAGAGTGTCGAACTCAATATGTATAATTCCGATTTGAAAATGATAAGTTAATGCTAGAACCAAATTACGAAAAGGAAATCGTCTAAAAAGATCTTTCCTGCATCCAACTTTTTTTTTCTTAACCTTAATATTCATTTATGAAGGTCGTGTTTGATGTGATGGTCAAGTGTTTACTTGCTATCTGTTAGGTCACGGGTTTAAACTTCGAAAACACCCTCTTTATAAAAAATAAAGATAAGATTGCGTATCAAGACTTCCCAAACCCTGCTGATGCGAGAGCCTTATGCGTTAGGTACGTACGACTTTAATATTCATTTATGTTTGTGCATCAATGGCAAAATGTTGATCAACTAATAAATTTGCAGTTCTTTTCCTATGCCGGTCAGTAGTACAAAAAGAGAAAAGTAATGAACAAATCCCTATGCTTCAAAAGTTGTTTAACGAGTCAAGAGTACTTCTTTGTTTGATTTCTTTTGTGATTGATGATCCGTCAAGAGTACTTCTTTTTTTTAATTTCATTTTCTCTTTTTTCCAATATCGATCTAGAATATTCAAAAGTTTTATATCTTTGCAATATGCAACAATTGCCACATGTGGAAAAGTAGGTTGACATAACATTTTTTACTCAAAAGAACAATAAGTTTCGTAATATAATATATTTTTTTTAATGTAAAAACAAATAAACAAAACGGTAGGAATATCTTTCCGTCTGCCCCCACCTAGATCATGAGGTAGAAGTCATATTTTTCATTTGATCATTAATTCCAAGAATAAACTTGAAAAGCTTAATTTAAAGTTAGGTTTTTTATTTTTAATAATATTTCCTGTGGTGGCTGAAAAATATGGTGAATATGCTTATTACCTGCTTGAAATGTAGGCAGCACTGTCCGAAATTGAAGAGATATCAGTGTTTGATATATGTGTGACATTTAATAATCCTAATAAAGAGTTACTCTCTCAATGTTAAAATAAGTGTAGTTTTAGAATTAGACACAAATTAAAATAGCTAAAAATAAAGTTGTCTTTTAAAGTAAGTTTTAAAAATACCCTTAATAATATAATATTTTCTTAATTCATTCAATGCACTCACTATTTTTTCTCTTCCAAAAATCAAAAAGGGTAAAAGTGAAAATATTCAATAATTTTTCCTTAAAAAATGTAAGCTACACATTTTATTTTTATTTTTTATGGGGGGATATGGGATGCCTTTTCCACTG
This sequence comes from Vinca minor, assembly GCA_026122235.1. Classification (NCBI taxonomy): domain Eukaryota; kingdom Viridiplantae; phylum Streptophyta; class Magnoliopsida; order Gentianales; family Apocynaceae; genus Vinca; species Vinca minor. The sequence goes on along the minus strand of JAOCZM010000241.1, from coordinate 6,008,422 downwards.
GGACAACCGTTTCCCATAAATGTAAGCTACACATTGATCAGAGAATGTTTTTTTTCTAAAAATACACTTATTTTAAGATGAAGAGAGTACTACTATTGGAAAAACATTCATGAAATCCCCAGTTTCCTGTGATCATATATTGATCATTCATTAACTTGATCTTCCATGATTGAAAATAGTTAATTTTTCTTTAAATATAGTGTAATTGGTACTCCCTCAATTCCAAATTATCTGTCAATTTTGTATCTTACACGGGAAGTAATGTTTCTTCAAATTCTATTGTGGAATATGGTAAAATACCAAACATGACATTATTTAATATTACTCATAATTTAATTATACATAATATTCTCTTTATATCCTTCTCTCTCCAACATTTAATGTAAGGGGTGATTGAAAAAATCATTATTAATAAACCTTTTATTTAGAAAGTTAACAGATAATTTGGAACAAATTAAAAACAAAATATGGACAGATTATTTGGGACGGAAAGAGTATTACGTTTCCTACTCAAAACACCAATTCAAAGCGAAGTAGTGATCTAGCTTTACATTATGGGAAACAATCAATCTTACGCGTCGTTGGTAGCATTTCCAACTGCCAACTAGCCAACTAGGGGCTGAGGCTTCTCAATCCTCAGAAACTTGTTAGGACCATTGAGTGTGCTAGCCAGTGGCGGAGCCACAGTGGGGCATGGTGGGGCAAGTGCCCCACCAGTTTTTTCCCAATTTTTTTTTAGTTTTGTTTTTATGTAGCACTCGTTTCAGTGAACATTGTTTATTATCACGTTTTGAATCACTTTACGATTTAAAATTAAATTATTTAGTTTGTGAATTATAGGAATGAAACCATTTATATTTTAACAATTTTGGTTAAAATGGTAACAAATTTAAGTGTGTAAGAGACTAAAAAATAAAATTACTTAATAAAATATCCATGATTGACTTCTCATGAAAACTATAAAAAAGTCACGATATGAAAGCCGAAGGACTTGGAGGTTTATGAAGACTGATCGAGTAGAGTGAAAAGGGTGAAAAAAAATGTGAATAACTCTAATCTATAAGATTTCATCAAAAAAAATTTTTTTGACTCCGCCAAATATTTAAATGCTTTTATGAATTTATTTTATCAATCTTAATTGTGCTTTTCTGAGGAAAAATTTACATGTCCATCGCTAGTGCTTAACTAGTGCTTCTAATTATGGACCAACAAATCCAATTGTGGTCCTCCAAACTCTTTGCATTTCCAAAATTCGTAAAAAGATTTTAGTAATGACCACAAATTTCTGTTGATTACTGAGAAAGTTTTGAGAAACTTCCAAGATGGTTCAATTGAGCACATTAGATTCCCAATCCCATTAACCCTCAAACATCTTGCAACTTTCCCAGAAGTTGCGAGTGCCTAGAAAGTTTGAGAGACTGGGCTTTTGTCTTAAATTTAACAAAATTTAAATTATTCGTAAGAAAATATATAAAGTTAAATATAAAAATTTGAGGTTTAAAACCTGTCCAAATATAGTTTCAATCAAGAGATTTTTGTTTTTTCCTTTTTATTGGAGGATTAGATTCTTTACTCTTTAGCATATAAAGTTATGATCTTTAATTTGTCCATTGATCTTCAATTATGTGCCGTCTTCATTGGAGAACCCGGTTACACACTTGAGAAAAACTCTTAAGTTTATCTACAATAGCATGTGTACACAAATATACCATTATTTTAAGGTGATTAAGTAAACATTCTTAATTTAAGGAAGAAAAATACTCATTACGATTCACAAAATGTATATCTTTTAAGAGTTTTCACACAAATTAAAATACTAATATTAATGATTAAAGTACCCTTAATTAATACTCCAAAAAAAACAAAGAAATTAACAGAGAATTGAATGAAAACTACACATTTTGATCAAAATAAATATATGAAAAAAATTATCTAGCGGTAAATTAGTCAATAAATGTACAATTCTGGTAAAAAGATATTTATTTTGCAAAAACAAAAAATTAATTTTTAAAAATAATTGTACTTTGAATAGAAGGGAGTATACTTTTAGTCCCCACACGTTCCTACTTCGTAATCCCTCCTCCCGGGATTGTATAAATAAATAAAGAAAGACATGGAAATCATATGCTCTTGACTTGCAACAACTGGTGGTGTGTGGTTAGCATCATCTTCGATATCAATAAAGAGTAGTGATAAATAGCTCAACAAAATAGTGCAAAAACTTGACTTAAAGGATTATGGAAATACAAAATTACTGTAAAGGAATTAGTAAATTAAAAGAGAATAGAGATAAAGATCGAACAAAATATTTCTCCATTTTTTCCTCCTTTGACCAATAATGTCTTGAAATTAACCATTTCTCTAATACACTCAAATTCCAACGAAATTGTCAATGTATGTTGGCATGGTGGTCCATCGTGAATGAAACCAGTTTTTTTATAGAATAATATGGTTCCATCTCATATTTTTACCACAGAACTAAAGAATAACAGGCTTGCATGGGAGGTAAATTCAAATATTTTATGTGCTATGAATTTCATTTACATAATCTTAACATTGAATGATGTTCTGATTGGTAACTTCAACCAAATAAGTTTAATGTGTGTAATGTGTGTGTATATATATATATATATATAGGATGGCAACGGGGTTGATCGGGATGGGTATCTCAATGCCCCCCGTCCATCGCCCGCCTTGCCCTGTGAACCACCGCACATCTAGAAATCTCGCCCCGCGCCTCGCCATGTATAGTGAGGATCTGACCAGCCCCGTCGTACTTTTTAATTTTTTTTTTTATTAATATTTACATTGCACTTAAATATAATTAAGTAATAATAACTAAATAAAATTAAATAAATTCTTGTACAATTCAGCAAAAATTAAATAATAATAAAATATAGATGAGGCAGAATGTGACAGGGCGGGGCGGGTCCGACCCGGCTATCTGGGTTCAGCACCTCCAGAAAGCCATTTTATCCACTGGATTAATAAGGCACAGATCCAAAGGCAGTAAAAAAGGCGCGACCCATCTGTTTTTACAAAAGCGCGCCACACTAGATCTATAGCTATTAAACAAAACCTCGTTGTCATCGTCATTCCAAACGCGTTATCAACCAGAAATTCTCCCCAAATTGAAACCCTAAATCGCTATAATTCCCTTCCACCATAACTGTAACCAAGATCTCGAGCACGATTTCTTCAATTACTTCAAAATCAGAAGAATTCTGTGATAACTACCACCATAAAGTTTATTTCAAGAATTTTCTCAGAGATTAATCTCTAGCATCAATATCAAATAGCTATTTCGAGAGTTACGCATATTACAATGGATCAAAAGAAGCAGATTATTCAAGTTTCTACTGGATATAAACACATTGTAGACTTGAACAAAAGAATGTCACACAATAAAAATTTGTTCAAAAGCCTCCTAGAGCGACTAAGAGTCACTGGATTCTTAGGATTCACTATAATAAAATTATCAAATATTTCAGGGGAAGCATGTAGTCTTTTTTTGCAGAAAATTAAAGTGAGGACGACAAGGCAATAATGTTGTCTGGTGGCCGTAAACTGTCATTCACAGTGGATGACATTGAATGAGTATATGGAGTAAAAAATCAAGGCAAAAAAGTCGACATGCAAACACTGCCTGATGAGTAATGGGCAAAAAATTTATGTCGTCAATCATACAATGTATCGATCACAAAGAAAGTGCACATGAAGGACCCTGTAATGAGGGATTTGTTAGAGCGCGATGAAATTCAAGATGAGGACAAATGGTGTGTATTGTACATTTTGTTTGTAATGTCCAATGCTATGCTAGAAACAATAAGGGATAGCATGAACTTTAGAGTTGCAAAAATGCTTGAGCCATTGACGGATGCTCGAAAGATGAATTGGGCAGAGTACTTTTTAAGTCAATTACATGAGAGCCTAATCAATAATAAGGGCAAGATGGCTTCTAACCAGAAGAATGTCAATGTATTAGGAAATATTCATAATGGTAAGCATCTGTAACAAGTGTCTATGTTGGCTTAATAAGTATGTTGCATGTGTGTAATACTTGTAATGTATGCAATTTGCTGTGTTTATTATATATTTGTGCTGGATTATGTGTGACTATGTGGAAAACTATATGATGGGTTAACAGCTATAAATTAATTTGGTAATAATTGTAAGGTGTAAGTATGATGTTATCATGTTTTCCCTTAATAGTTATTGGTATGATGTTAGTAGGATTAATGTTTAAAATTTATGAAAATAACTATTATCAGTGTTAATAATAGGTATATCAAATGTATATAATAGCTATTATCTGATAATAAACTTGTGACATACTTTATATAACACTTCTTTAACATAGGTTCACTATCTTGATTACCTGTCGGGCCAACACACCAGTGACTTGACTACAACATTCAAGTACTGGGTCAATCAAACTGTCTCGATAAAAATGAAAAGCATTAAGGAGAGCGGATTCTTAAATGTTGAGGAGAGAGTATATGGTGATCAAGAAGAAAAGAAAAAAGGGACAAAAGAAATGATACAAAAGAAAGGGATGCTGCAGAAAAGAGGGGAGATCCAGAAGAAGGACAACAACATGGAGAAATAGAAAGTGAAGAAGACAGTTCCGATAGTGACCCAATGCCAAAACTTGGCAAACCATTTTATCATAAAGTTTGTATAGGGAAGATTAAACAATCAATACCACAATTGCTGAAGTTGAACACAGTTTATGAGAGAAGGTTGAAATAAATAAAAGCACTTTTAATAGAAAATTATGAAAGATGAAAATATTGGAGAGACAATGTTGCGGGCACCTCTGAACAAAGGGGAAAAAGCACAGCCCGGTCAGGTCCAGAAGAAGTCAATTCAGAACCCCAACTTTAACCAACAATATCAGTTTCATCAGATTGGGATTCTGATTCAGATAAATGGATAAATCACCCCAAATAAGACTTCACAGAATCAGCCGAGGAAAACTTGGCTGATTTAATTAGAAGGGTACAAGAGCCCACTGTCACATGCTCGAAGAAAATGAAATCTGCGAAAATAGTAAATGATGATGTTGCAGAAGAATGTCAGGAGGGTTACGGTGAAGACCAACACAGATGGAGTCGCATTGTGAAGGAAGATTACACGCAGAAATATACAAGAGGCAATGTAAGTGTTTAAATTTTGAACAAAGGTAATAGCTGTAATATCAGTGCATAATAGTTTTTAGAACATTATAATAACTATATATATTTGAATTTGAAAATAGTTATCAATAAGGATTTCTAATAGCTATAATATTCGTTAATAATACCTATTTTGGAAAAAACAAAAGGGTAAGGTAAAACAGAAAACAGTAGAGGAGAAAGAAACTAAAAATCATCATCGATTAAGAAGAAAAGACAGACTAAACCAAACAAGTCTGTTTTTTGTTCTCCTTATACTGTAGCACAAAAGACGGGACTGCCAGAGTTATCCAATGTTGAGGCTGCACTAGTTGATTACACTTGGGGTAATGGAGATGAAACAATTGTATTCATGCGTGATGGTCTCGTCACCCTAACAAGAAGAGAAATGAGGTCGATCAAAATAGGCGAGAAAATGGACAGTGCAGTCATAAATGCTTATGCGCACATGTGGAACAAAAAAGAAAGTCAAGAGAAGCAATTCAAGCGTTTCTTCTTCACAACAACACTTGCAAGTGTTGCAACCGGTGCAAGCATGGCAAGGGATGATATAATCAAATTCATTGATGATACATTCTTTGTAGCCCTTCCCTATCTGCCAAGAAAGAAAGCAGGAGAGTGTTGATACCGAATGAAGTTGAATACGTAAGTTTCCTTGACTGATATGATATTGTATTCCTGTTACAACTATTACATATTACTGTTACGGTTATTAAACATTATGGTTACAGCTATTACACCAAAACAACATAAATATTAAAATTATAAAAACTGTAACTATTAAATAGATATGACAGTGATAAAACATAATTGTATCTATTGTATTTAATAACTATAACTAGTTAATTTTTTAAAATTATACACTAAAATTCATCCAATGTATCAAAAATGCAGTTTTACATTCCAGACTGCAGCAATGATCATTACTGGTTGATCACGCTTGATATGAAACGGGGAAGAAGGTGGTGTTTGAGCAGTCTTGATGTTGAAATGCACGTTATCAAAGACGTCTACGAACCAATAGCATATGCTATTTTGGGTTTCTAGATACATGGATGAGAGATCCTTTGGCTCCAAAGAGTGTGCATTTATTACTGCGAAGCTTCAAGTGGGGTGCAGTTCCATCACAGCAAAATAACTGTCCTGACATTTGTGGTGTATTCTGGATTAATATGATGGAACATTGGGAAGGCCACATATCACTTAATTGTTTTACCACTTGGCCTACTGTGGAGTATGGCGCAGCAAAAAGGGAACACATTTTTTCGAACATGATGTATCAGCCAGATAATATCATCCTACAATATCGTAAACTACAAGTAGTTGCATTTCATCGTAGGAAGTAGAAATGGATAACTGTAAAAGTATTTTTTGAATGATTTTATTGAATGGTTAACATCCTGGAATATCATTGATTGTATATATTTATACTGCTCTATTGTTATTTGGGTTTCATGTGAACACGGTAAGATCTATTACTAATATCTATTAAACAACCTTACAAATCTAATCACAGTTTAACAACTAAAAAAACAACATGTACTTCTATGGGATATTTCTAATAATAGTTGTATGCAAATAACATGACTTCTATTAAAACTTATAAAATTTATTCATAAATATAAACTGTTTTTTAAGCAACCACAATTGGTTGATATCAACAATGCTATTTCATGTATATAATAACTGTAAGATGTATACAAAATAGCTATTACATCTAAGAAATATACTTGTTCAATTCTCCAATCCATCACAATACAAATGAAATGTTATTTTCATCAGACAGTGATCTGTCCACTCTAGAACGTCTTCGTTTAATAATGGTTTTCGCCCTCTGCTTGTGCAACGTTATCTGACTTTTGAGCCTCTTTTTTTATCTATTCGGATTGGTTTCAACTGTATCACTGTTTGATCAACCAATGTACTGCTGTTGGAACTTGTAAACTCATCGATACATCTTATGTTAAAAGTGAGTTGTTCGACATGTTTGCAAATAACATCAATTTGACTATTAACGAGTTTGTACGCCGCATCATTTGAACTAACACTAGTAGATCACATCACCATTCTGCCACAAAGTTTTCGATACCTTTCCCCATAATCACTAGGCATTTCATCATCCCTCGAAATGCAAGAAACTTCATCACTCTTGGCATGTTTGGTCCACCTACACAATACCTAGCGTGAGGGCAGTTCCCTAAATTGGGTATGACTACCAAAACAACCAAGCACTGTCATGACCCTTAGGGCGTGTCGACATAGCCACCCAAATGTTTCAAACAAAAGACACGAGCATTCAATAATTGCACCCGGGATATCAACCATTACAGTTTTTCATAGAGGTACTATTGTAACCCATCGAAAAATACATACTTGAAAACAATAAAAGTTTTTTATCCATACAGGTCATTGAATGGACATTCATCAAATATGTAAGACATGGACTGGTGATACTGCAAACAGGAAAAGAGAAACAGTGTTATCATCATAAACATGTAGATCTAATAGCCATAATACACCTACCTTATAGTTATTATGCTAGTGATAAATAGTTGTAAACAGAATCAGTCAATAGAGTTTTTACCTCATCTTGCCACTTTGAAAAAATAGTAGGAGTAAACTTTGCAGCAGCACTGATGACAAGATGACTATGAGGGGAGTTTTTATTTGGCACTTTGTCTCTCGCATCGTATTCCCTTTCAAACTCAGCTTGACGTCTATCGTCGAGCATTTTATTAAAGTGGTTGAAAAACTCAACCAGATTGTGGTCAGGCTTTAAATAACATCTTAAAATACCATTACAAGACTCACTAAGCTAGATTGAAACCATACAAGCGGTGAAATGCTGTCTAACCCATGCGAATGACCATTTTTTTCCTAAAGCGATGAATATACATAACCCAACTTCGGCTATCCTCCCTCGAAAAACATTCTTTAATCATTTCATCCCATACAATTTTGAACTCATCCTCGTCGTCCACACTGTACATTAAGTAACAAAATTTCGTCTTGAACTCATTTGTGCACAAGGTAGTAAGTTTCTTCGAGCATTTCCACGTATACGCCATGTACATAATGCATGAAATGTATTCGGTAGAACATTCTTGATGGAAGCAATTGCAGCGTCTTGGTCAGTGAATATAGTTATAGGCTCCTTACCGAACATAAATTTCACAAATGTTCTGAACAGTAACTCAAAAGACAGGATAGTCTCATAATAAAGAAGTGCAACTCCAAAAAATACAAAATTGCCAGTGATGGTTGAACCCAACATATAAGGCTAACAAACAGAATTAAAGCAGTATGAACATCAGTTTGCAACAACTGTATCCAACATGTATTATAGCTATTATATGTTAATGATATCACTATAAATTAACTAACTAATAGCTATTACAAGTATGATAAATGATTCTTAAACAACATACTCAAAGTTAATATATTTATTTATTGGACGATAATTTTTGTTGGTCCTGAATGTTGTGTCAAATGTGATGGAATTACCAAACAAACTGTAATCCATCTTCATTCTACCATCAACCCATAAAATATTAACAATTTTATCCTCGTCATCAAGCTCGATATCATAATAGAATGAAGGGTTATGATATGCTTCACTATGAAAATGCTACAACAATGCAGCACCATCCCCAAAAGCCATTGCCTTTCGTCTTCTCTTAGCCAAGTGATTCTTCAAATCAACTTTGACAAATCCTAAATTATCCTTACCCCCAGCATACATTGACATCACATTATAAGATGCCCGTAAAGGAATTCTAGCATTGTTATTAATATCAACTACCATTCCTTGAATATTACTAATGTTCCTATTGGATTTCAATAACTGACTATACTCCAAGGGATGCAAAAGGTGATTATACTCTTTGATCCACTTTGTAACTTCATAAACACTCATAATTTGGTTGAACTTAACGAGAAATTTAGCCTTACAACCAATCCTAACCTCAGCGTGAATACGTTGACGAAATTCACTTACAAATGAATCAGTAAGTTCGGATTTCTGATTTTTTGGATCAAGATACCTACATTTTCTATATCCCTCTTTATTGCAAACATAACTAACATAGCCAATAACCGTACTGTCTTTACGCAACGGCTTCATATAATTTTTTCTAATGGAAAAACCCAAAACATGATTGTAATCTGAATAAAAAGAATTATCTATTATAGAGTAGCAAACTCTGGATGTTTACAATATTCAGAATCATCATAAAAGTTATTTTCTGATGTCTCACCAGAAATTCCTTCAAAATCTATTAAAAATATGAAATATCAGATATAATCTTCAAGAACTCTTACACATAGCGATTAGATAAGAACATAATAGCTATGTTACATATACATAATAGCAATAAACGACCAAACAGATATCCATAATCCACAAAATATACAGTTCACAAAAAAATAATTATATACTTAATATAATACACCTATTTACCAAAAATCATAACAAGAATAACAGTTGTCTAAAGAAGAAAAAAACTCACCACCAACCGTATGATCTAATGCATCAATTCCATCTGAGAAAATATGTTGTTCATCATCACTATGTTCTACCTAAAATTAAAAGGACAAACACAAAATCAAAAAACATATTAAATGTAAAAATAATGTAATATAATTACAACCACAATAGTTATTATACCGCGATAACATTAACATCATCCTTAGAGCTTGGAATTGAATCAAAACCACTGTCATTTGCCAACGAAATATCTATGGAATAAAAAACAGGAATAAATTGACTAGCAAGCAATTCAGTGAAGGAAATTGGTAGTTTCAAACTATCGTTAATTGAATTATCCATTGAAGGAATCAAAAAAATTTGAAAACAGAGAAGTAAAAGGATGAACAAGAGGAATTAGGGTTTTTTTTTTGTGTATTAAAACTCACAATTATCATGATTGTGAGGATAAAAAAGAATTTTTAGGAATTTAATCCAGCATTTCGTGATTGTAGCTAAAGAATCGCGTGAAAGATTGATCAAATCGCGATATAACAGAAATAGGCGCAGAATAGATGGGAATTCAAAACTGGATGCAATGTGGCGCGCATCTTGGACAGCAGACAGCTTGTTGGCCACAAGATCTATAAGGCTCATATCCAGCGGCCAGCATGACGTGTTGGCTATGCTGAAGCCGCGAGCGTACAGGTCTCACACGAAATCCAGCCATTATATGAAATTTAGTAGTTTTAGTTTTAGTTAGTCACGTTTTCTTGTGATTTTATTGTTTCTAGTTTTATAAAAACTTGTATCATGATGTTTTTGCAAAATATGGTGAAACATTATCCTTATTTTTTTTGTTAATCTCGGTACTACTCTTTATGACAAACTGCATATGAGAAAACAACCATAAACGAATAACTAAGTATATACTACAAAGTCAAGAAGGCTTTGGCCCGGTGGGCAAGGCCTTGACTTGTGTATGAGGGCACAAGTTCGACACCCGCCTCCAACATTGAGGCAAATAAAATTCGCTAGAATTAGGGTGCTGATAAAAAATAAAAAAATAAAAAAAAAGTATATACTACAAAGTTCCAAGTTAGCTCTCAAGAAGTTTAGCTGCCAAAAATGTTAAAGGTCAAAAAAATCATTTTTTAACATAAAAAGTTTAACTGAAAAAGCATAAAGCCACATCATGAGTTCAACGGAGAACCATGAAGTGCTTTTAAGGTGCACGTTTACAAGGTGTTGACCGGAATATTGAAAGGCATCATCAAAACTACATAGAAAAATATGAATACTTTAGGAATTTGCATAATCATTTAAGACGTATGGGGTTTTGATGTACACAATAGTAGACTTTAATGATCAAATTTAATATTGATGATACTTAGGATCAAGTGTAGACATTTTGGTGCAGTTGGCCATCCTTCAATGCTTTAAGTCTTAAATGGAATAGTAGTACATGAGTTCAAATACCCTTATACTGTAATTTTTTTTTGAGTTATTAATTTATGTTAAAGATTTTAGGGTATTCACAACCCTTAAGGAGACTTAGGGTAGAAAAATAAACTATTTATAGGGATTTTAGAGAGAACTTTTAGAAACAATTATTACAATACTTCGCCAAATATTTTTCAATTTTTTTAATTTTACCCAAAAGTTTATTTTAACTTTTTATACCCATGATCAATGGTCGAATCACTGATTTTTAGATAATGTATTCTTTCTTAAGCTCTATAACGACATTTTATAACTCAAATTAGAAATAATTAACTAGATCATTTTCTCAATTTCACTCCTTAATGTAAAATGACATTTTTATCTCTAAAAATACTAATTGGTAACTTGAGGCATGATCAACGGTCGAATCACCGATTTTTAGTAAATGTTTTTTATTCTTAAACTCTATAACTAAATTTTATAACTTAAATTAGGGACTTTAGGGAGAACTTTTAGAAAATATTCCTAATATACCTCGCCAAATATTTTTTAAAATTTTCAATTTTACCCAAAAGTTTATTTTAACTTTTTATACACATGATCAACAGTCGAATCACCGATTCTTAGTTAATGTATTCATTCTTAAACTCTATAACGACATTTTAGAAATTAAATTAGAATTAATCACTTAGATCATTCTCTCAATTTCAATCTTTATTGTAAAATGACATTTTTGCCTATAAAAAGACTAATTGGTAACTTGAGACATGATACCCGTGATCAACAGTCGAATCACCGATTCTTAGTTAATGTATTAATTCTTAAACTCTATAACGATATTTTATAACTTAAATTAGAATTAATTAATTAGATCATTCTCTCAATTTCAATCCTTATTGTAAAATGACATTTTTGCCTCTAAAAAGACTAGTTGATAACTTGAGACATGATCAACGGACTAATATTTGTTACTGTCGTTATTTTTAAACTATATAACGATATTTGATTACTTCCATTGAAACAATTACATGAAACGTACTATACATTTTGATTTTTATTGTAATATGACACCTGTGCCCCTAAAGTACTAGCAAGTAAATTAAAATATGATCAATGGTCGAATCGACGATTGTTAACATTTTATAACTACAATTAAAATAATCACACGAAATATACTATCAATTTCAATTTTTATTAAATATGACACTTGTGCCCCTAAAGTACTAACAAGTAAATTAAGAAATGATCATTCTTAGTAAATATTTGTGAAATGATCAACTAAGCTACACTCACTGATCCACTTATTATTCTTAATAATTAAAGGGGTTAGCAATAGACAATTGTGTTAGTAAAAATCATGGAGAAAATATTTGTATATAAGATTAGGACGAAAATATATTTACTTAGACCTTATGGACATTTATTATTAGGTTGTGCAAAGATTTCTTAAATTGAATATTTACATTTGATTTCTATAAGAATTAATAAGAGTAGTATGAGTATGCGCTAGTTAACATAATATTCTTAAATATAAGAAGATCTTGATAGTACCCGAGCATGCATATTTAGACGTAGAATTTTAATTATGAGAGCTTAGATGGAAAATATATTCATTCGGAGTAAGTAAAATTTTATTTCAATTCACAACCCTTGAGGAACTTAGGGTAGGGAAAAAAAAATTATAGGACTTTAGGGGGAACTTTCAGAAAATATTCTTCTATACCTCGCCAAATATTTTTCTAAATTTCAATTATACCCAAAAGTTTATTTTAACTTTTTAAACTCATGATCAATGGTCGAATCACCGATTCTTAGTAAATGTCTTTATTTTTAAACTTTATAACAACATTTTATAACTTAAATTAGAATTAATTACTTAGATCATTCTCTCAATTTCAATCTTTATTATAAAAGAACTACTTAGTAAATTTGTCATGATCAACGGTCGAATTACCTAATTCTTAATTAATGTCTTTATTCTTAAACTCTATATTGACATTTTATAATTTACTGTGTATGACTGTGTAACTAGGCTCCTCTATTTTAAAAAAATTATTATACGGTGATTATCAAAGATATTGGTGATTACTGTTTTCTATTCTTGTTGATGAATCCCATGAGTATCAATGAAGGAGCAAATGTCGGTAGTATTTGGTTATGTGAAGAATGTGCAGGTTTTGGAGCATTTTGTTGGTGTCGATCATATATAAAGTACTAACGAGAATGATATAATTATAAAATATTATTAAAGTATGAAAACGCATAGGGACCAATTGTAAGAAAAAATATTATATATTATTTTATAAATTTGTTTTGTTAATATTGATCGTACCCTCCTATCTTTAAAATCTGCGTCCGCCACTGATGATAACTGATTTCCATCCATTTGTAACTGATTTGGTCAACAAGCTTGTAGTTTGGCAGTGAGAGCTCTTTTAGTTCAGATAGTTTTCCAATTGCAGGAGACATAGTTCCCTTAAACCGTTGAGATTTCAGGACATTACGTGTGATCCTCAACACACATGAATTATTCGGGATTCGCCGTTCACAGAATATTCCGGCAGAGTTGCAGAGATTATATTTCCTTTGATCATGGATGACGCCCAAGTCTTTTTGAATGGTCAATATTGGTTCGTTGTCTGATGGGTCAAGACTGTGTTTTGATTGGAGTGAAGTAAATGCAAATTCTGAGATGGGATTTGGGGGGAGTGCTCGCCAATTGTTCTCAACAGGAAACGGAGGACAGCGAGGAGGATGAGGAGAAAGTCTTGTTAGCCACGAAGATGGGTGGCTCTTGGTGGTGGTGTTTGGAATTTTGAGTTGTGGATTGAAGAACATAAATAAAAGGGAATCAGAGATGCTGAGGGAAAATGATACAATACAAGATTAATTCAAATAAAATATCTATCTATATTTATATTACAAAACTTATTTTTCAGTTTCAACCAATCAAAGAATTAGAAATCCAACATGGAATATCTAGAATATTTTGTGGTTTAATGGTTTTACAAAATCTTAATTTGTTTAGAAGAGTTTAAATCAATTAAATTAATTATAAACTAATTTTTATCTTAATAAAATTCAAATATTAACCCACTCCCCAATAATCTTGAAATATCTTCCAATTGATAATAAGAAATAAACTGAAAACAATTATCATATAAAAGTTAAATAACTCATGTTTTATTTTTTTAGATTTTTTTTATTGTTATACTGAGGTGGAGGTGCGTTGTACTGAGGTGGTGGTGGTGGTAAATTATGTGGCAGAGTCTGTTGTGGTGGTGTGAGTGTTTCAAACCCAGAAGCATTGTTACCTTGTCCCTAATGCGATGCCTCAGGTGGTTGCTGACTTGATGAACCGATGACCTTCTACCTTGATACCCACGACGGCCATAATCAGCGATGGGAAGATCGTAATCATCATCGCTACCTTGGTTAGGATCCATTCTAACCACCCCCCTCTCAAACAAGATACATAGCAAACGGATAAGTAATATATGCGATATAAAACAAGTTAAACATGTAAGGTGCATGAAAGTAGTTCATGGTATAATGCATGTAACATGTATCACGTAGTTCATGTTATCATATAGTATGTGAACATAACAGTTAGCATATAATCGTTAAGTAACAAAAAAAATCCTAGTCCATGGTCTCTACCCACCATACACGTCACATTACGTGTTCTTGTTATCCTAAGTTCGTTACGGATTTTATCACTAAGGTTCGACCTGCTCTGATACCACTTCTGTCACACCCCGTCTCCATAGTGATGATATGACAGTGCCTCATTGGTCAATGAAGCACCAAAGCCACAGTCAGAGAATTACTAATTAATGCAATTCAATTATTAAATCCATAAATATCCAAAAATGTACTAGCGGAAGCAAAATACTGAAGGAAAATTATTCTAAGTTATTACAACTTAAAAGGAAACTAAATGTTCCATAATACCTAAAAGAAATAACAAGTGTGAATCTAGCAGCTTAGGATCGCTCTTCGTAATCCCCATCCCAAAGTCCATTATCCAGGTATTGGTCCTCACCTAAATCATCTGCAAACAGTAAAGCGGATGGACTGAACTCCGGTGCTCAGCGAGGACCTAAAACAATAATAATAATAATAATAATAATAATAATAATAATAATAATAATAATATTGAAATACATAACAGAAAACAGAAACAGCATAGCAGTTAACACAGATTCCCGTTTCCCAAAATACCCCTTTGGAAAATATGCAAATGACTCGACCCAAGTTCCACGGGACTAAGAACTTAGTGCAGGACAGTGCAGTACAGAACAGATCAGAGCAGAACAGAGAAGATATAACATAACAGAATAGTGCAATGCACAGCTAAGGACGAATTCTTCGTCCGCGGTATAGTCTACGACCGGCGGAAGAATGCTTCGTCTGTGGTTCCGTCCGCGGAAAGACAATAGCTACTGTCTTCGTGCGAGATGAAGCCTAGGACGAGGACGAATGGTTCGTCCGCGACCTGTATTTTTCAAAAAAATTAGTTGAAAAATGGTACAAAAGTGTACCAAAACATTTTTAAATCATCCCAACCCAAAGTAACCAAATAAGACTCAACCAAACATCAATTAATGACCAAAAGAAGAACGAGCATGTAAGACACCAATTAAGCGAATAACCACATTCTTCGCACCTAGACGATTACATGAGCCCTTTTTGTCTATTCCCTACCACTCTACACTAACAGTTGTGGTCCAAGTTATCAACCAAACTAGGACGATTCAGTAAAACGCGTGGGTTTGGGTTGCTCCCAAACTACGGGTCACATATTTGAAGGATCAGTCCATTTACATTGTCTCATCATCCCTTACCTGGGACTCCACAAAACCACTACTGTATCTAATGCTTGGTCTCATTAGATGCTGACTCGTTACAGAACAGAGCAAAAGACCTCAAGGGTCACAAAATAGATCAGAACAGAAAGCGGACGGATCCTGCTAACTAGAGATCCTAGACAAAGGCTCAATAGAGGGTGAAGACACGGTTGACCATAACCAATTTGGACGACTACAACCAAGACCCAAATAAGCAATTACGGAGAAGGTTTCCAACTACCCACAGAACAGAATAACTTTATAACAGATTATGTTTATAATAGCAAGTAACAAAAGAAATTAAACATCATATTACGCCGCTGGCTTAAATCCAACAATTAAAGACATAGATCAACAATAATTATACGATAACACCCAACATGGAATTTAATCATTACACTAGCAGTTTATGGGATCCGATACACCCAATTTCATTCCAAACCTTGTCAGAATATTACCCAATCATTTTGCAGTAATCCCGAACATAAATTAACATGGCAAAGGGCGGTACTCTAAACGTCGGCTTCACTCCTGAGGCTATAACTCGCTATTCGGGTACTCAAAACGTAATCCGTCTGCGTTCCTACGAAGCCTTCGCGATTACATGCTATTCGGCGTATCTCGCGATGGAAACTTATCTCCCGATCACCTTCAACGATCCGCTCGAAGCTCCGACAGTGTTTTTCTCTCTTCCTCCCAACTCTCATGACCGTCTGTTATGTTTAATCGTAACTGATGGCAGCCCTCCAAATACCCCTCAATGTTCTAATTTTAGGTTATTTACATTATTAGGTCCCTCGCCATTATTTAATTAATCTCATGCCCTTACACATTAAAATGAAACGTGACACATATATATCACATGAAATAGTTCAAATAGCACTTAACATTTAATATGACAATAAAAAAGATATCAATCAATTATGCAATTTAACAATAAATCACACAATTCAAATTGGGGAAAATCCCTGGTATCACATCCTTCCCCCTTACAAGAGTTTCGTCCCCGAAACTTACTAACCTGGGTTATCGAATAGGTGAGGGTACTTCATCCGAGCTTCCTCTTCCAGCTCCCAAATAGCTTCCCGCTCTGAATGGTTGAACCACTGAATCTTCACATATGGTATAGTCTTGCGCCTCACGACTTGATTTTTCTTATCTACAATCCAGATTGGCACATCCTTGTAAGACAGATATTCTCTAACCTCCAACGGCTCGGCCTCCAAAACATGACCCGAGTCAGGCACATACCGCCTCAACTGTGACATGTAGAATACGTTATGTACCAGTGACAGCGTTGGTGGCAAAGCCAACCGAGAAGCCAAATCTTCCACCTTGTCGAGAACTTCATATGGACCGATATACCTCGGGCTTAGCTTCCCGCTCTTCCCGAACCTCATAACTAGTCTCGTTGGTGAAACCCGAAGATACACATTCTCACCAACAGGAAACTCCAAGTCATGTGTAGGATAATTCTTCTCATAAGGCTTTAGCTGCCGCGAAGCATATGTTATAACCTTTCCGTTCTGCATCAAAACGAATTCCAAACCAATTCCTGAGGCATCTCTATAAATGGTGAAACCTCCGGACTCCGATGGCAAAGTCAACAATGGTGTCGTAGTCAACTTCTTCTTCAACATCTGAAAGCTCTTCTCACATTCCGGCCCCCATTCAAACTTAACTCGTTTTCGAGTGAGACGAGTCAATGGAGCAACAATACGTGAGAAGTCTTGAACAAACTTCACGTAGTAATCGTCTAGCCCTAGGAAACTCCTCACTTTTCCCACAGTCTTGGGTGTAGGTCAATCAACGATTTCCTCAATCTTACTCGGGTCAACAGATACCCCTTCAGCCGGTATCACATGCCCTAAGAACGAGATACTCCTAAACCAGAACTCGCACTTGTTGAACTTGGCGTACAACTTCTCCTTCCTCAGGATCTATAACGCCAATCTCAAGCGCTCTTCGTGCCTCATCCGACGGTGAATAAATCAGAATATCGTCGATGAAGACCACCACAAACTTATCTAGGCAATCCCAAAAGACTCTGTTCACCTTGTCCATGAATGTCGCAGGTGCGTTATTATTCCAAATGGCATCACAAGGAACTTATAATGCCCATAGCGAGTTCTAAAGGCACTCTTCGGAATATCCTCGGGTTTAATCCTCAATTGATGGTACCCCGACCACAGATCAATATTAGAAAACACCGTTGCTCCCTTCAGCTGATCAAACAGATCATCGATACGAGGAAGAGGGTACCGATTCTTGATCGTTATCTTGTTCAATTCCCGGTAGTCGATACACATCCGTATACTGCCGTCATTCTTCATAACAAACAACACCGGAGCGCCCCAAGGCGAAACACTGGGTCTTATGAACTTCTTCTGGAGAAGCTCTTGGAGTTGAGTCTGCAACTCTTTCAACTCCGCTGGTGCTATCCGGTACATGGCCTTAGAGATGGGCTCCGCACCAGGTTGCAACAAAATCTCAAAGTCGATCTCCCGAGCAGGTGGAATACCCGACAAATCCTCGGGAAACACATCCCGAACTCATTCACCACAAGAACGTCCTCAAGCCGAACTTCCTTATCATCACTCGCCACTGTGTAAGCCAGAAAAGCCTCACAACCCTTCTTGATGCACTTTATCGCTTTCATCGTCGAGATAACTTGCATTCTCTGACCACTCATCTTCTTCACAGATCCCTGAAACTCGAAAACATCATGATCCCCATTCACAAACTGAATCTTCCTCTCCCAGCTATCAACCAGAGAATGGTGCTTATGCAACCAAACCATGCCCAAAGATTACGTCAAAATCCATCATCTGAAGTTGGATGAGATCCGCTTCTAACACTCTACCCGGCACCCCTTATGAACCAAGTTCGACTCCAACACCTTCCCACTAGGTACTATAACTCTATAGGTTTCCAAAATACTAACAGGTGAGGTCTTAAGTATCTTAGCAAACCTACGAGACATAAATGAATGGGTTTCCCTACAATCAAACGACATAGGCAGGTACGAAGTTGAGGAGCAGTCTACCGTAACAACGTCTGAAGCATATCCGGCCTCCCGACTGAGTCAAGGCAAAGACCCTAGCATTCAGCTTCTTCATGTTGTCTCCCATTTTCGATGTAGTCCCAGTAATCTGACCCGCAGCTAATGGTGGCTCTGGACAGTTCTAAACCTTGTGGCTTACCTTGCCACACCTGAAACATGCCCCCGGATAACCATCTGCAGTCCATGTGTGTATCTTTTCACATCTCCTATATGCCTTCAATGGATCAACAAAAGTTGGTGCCCATGTGGGTCCCCAATCTTGGTCAAATTGCCTCCAGTCTCTGCCTCTGGCCTATATGTGTTGGTAGGTCCCGAGGTGGGAGCAAACCTCTTCCTAGCCAAGGTGCACCTAAGTTGGGACGAGAACTCTGACCATGTGACACAGATGAATTAGGTATTTTCTTGTCCGTCTCAGTAGTCTTGAACTCCGCCTCTATATCCAGACTCATCCAGTACGCGTCCATAAAAGTAGTAGGACTATACCCGTATAGCCTTCCCCTGATACGAGAAAACATCCCTCTTACGAACCTCTGGGTCCTAATCTTTCCATCTTTGATGATAGTAGTAGCATACTTCCCCAGCCGATTGAACTTACTGGTATAAGCGGAGACAGTCATACTCTCTGTCTGCCTCAGATCGAAGAACTCGTTCTACCTAGCAACCTTGAAGGTCTCAGAGAAGTACTGATCAAGAAAAGCCTCCCTGAATATAAGCCCAGTGACCGTCCCTTCCAAAGCATACACCGGCTCAACTCATTTCCACCACTCCAAAGCCTCGGACGTGAGAAAGGGGATGACCACATCAACCTTCATCTTCTCAGGCACCCTGATAATCCGGAAGTGCTACTCAACCTCTTCCAATCAATACTCAGCTTGGGCAGGACCCACACCTTCATCAAACGCAGCCACACACATCTTCTTCATGCGCTCACAATACGACCTTCAAATCAGCCTCAACCCTCGGACCTCTAGGAACCCTAGCAACCTGATTCTGTTGTTGTGGTTGCTGTTCAAACTGTAATTGCTGATGATGCCTGTTGTTGCTGAGTTTGGAACAATTGGGTAAGCATCACAAATGCAGCGGACAAGTCAGGAGCTGCCCCTGCATTAGCTGGTGGAGGGAGTGGTTGTATGTTATATTGTTGAGGTGGGACACTGTATTGTGGTGGGAGAGCATAGTATTGCGAGGGAGGTTGGTTGTATGGTGGATGTGCGTTATACTTAGGTGAAGAATTCTTTGGCAGAGTCTGTTATGGTGGTGGGGGTGTTTCAAACCCAGCAACATTTTTACCATGTCCCTGATGCGATGCCTCAGGTGGTTGCTGACTTGATGAACCGATGACTTGACCCCTTCTACCTTGATACCCACGGCGACCATAATCAGTGATGGGTAGATCGTAATCGTCACCGCTACATTGGTTAGGATCCATTCTAAACCCCCAACAAGATATATAGCAAACAGATAAGTAAGATATGTGATATAAAACAAGTTAAACATGTAAGGTGCAGGAAAGTAGTTCATGGTACAATGCATGTAATCATGTAACATGTATCACGTAGTTCAGGTTATCATATAGCATGTGAACATAACAGTTAGCATATAATCGTTAAGTAACAGAAGAATCATAGTCCATGGTCTTTACCCATCACACACGTCTCATTACGTATTCGTGTTATCTTATGTTCGTTATAGATTTTATTCCTAAGGTTTGACCTGCTTCGATACCACTTCTGTCACACCCCGTCTCCAGAGTGATGACATGGAAGTGCCTCATTGGTTAATGAAGCACTAAAGCCATAGTTAGAGAATTACTAATTAAGGCAATTCAATTATAAAATTAATAAATATCCAAAAGTGTACTAGCGGAAGAAAAATACTGAAAGGGAAATTATTCTAAGTTATTACAACTGGAAAGGAAACTAAATGTTCCATAATGACTAGAAGAAATAACAAGTGTGAATCTAGCAGCTTAGAATCACTCTTCGTAACCCTTATCCCAAAGTCCATCATCCAGGTACTGGTCCTCACCTAAATCATTTGCAAACAGTAAAGCGGATGGCCCCGAGCTCCGGTACTCAGAGAGAACCCAAAACAATAATAATATTGAAAGACAGAATAGAAACAGAAATAGTATAGCAGATAACACAGATTCTCGTTTCCCAAAATACCACTTTGGAACATATGCAAACGATTCGACCCAAGTCCTACGGTGCTCAAAACTCAGTGTAGGACAATGTAGTACAGAACATATTAGAGCAGAACAGATGGGGACATAACAGAACAGAATAGAGGGGACAGAACATAACTGAATAGTGGACTACATATCTGAGGACGAATGCTTCGTTCGTGGTTCCGTCCGTGGTATCGTCCGCGGAAAGACATTAGATATTGTCTTCGTGCAGACGAATGCAAGGACGAATAGTTCGTCCGCGACCTGCATTTTTTTTCAGAAAAGTGTACCAAAACATTTCTAAATCATCCCCAACCCAAAGTAACCAAATAAGACTCAAACAAACATCAATTAATGACCAAAAGAAGAACGAGCACGTAAGACACCAGTTAAGAGAATAACCAGATTCTTCGCACCTAAACGATTTCATAACCGAGTATATGACAAACACCACGCTTTGCCCATCCTGTACACCTGATTACAACCTCGTCTAAACGCTTAGAACATCTCTACTTGTTATGACACACTATCCCAGCACATGGACTCTTTTTGTCTATTCCCTACTACTCAACAATAACGTAGTGGTCCCAGTTATCAACAAAACTAAGATGGTTTAATAAAACTCATGGGTTCGGGTTGCCCCCAAACTACGAGGCACAAATTTTAAGGATCAGTCCATTTACATTGTCTCATCATCCCTTATCAGGGACTCCACAAAACCACTAGCATATCTAATTATTGGTCCCATTAGACGCGGACCCAGTACATAATAGAGCAGAAGACCTCTAGGGTCACATAACAGATCAGGACAGATCCTGCTGTTTAGAGATCCTAGACAAAGGCTCAATAGAGGGTGATGACACGGTCAACCATAACCAATTAGGACTGAAACACCGACTCCAACTAAGACCAAAATAGGCAATTACGGAGCAGGTTTCCAACTACCCACAGAACATAACAACTTCATAACAGATTATGTTTATAATAGCAAGTAACAAAAGCAATTAAACATCATATTACAGTACAGGCTTAAATCCAACAATTAAAGACATAGATCAACAATAATCATACGATAACACCCAACATAGAATTTAATCATTACCCTAGCAATTTATGCGATCCGATACACCCAATTTCATACCAAAACATGTCAGAATATTACCCAATCATTTTGCAATAATCCCGAATCGAAATTAACATGGCAAAGGGGGTCCTTACCGTTACGGAGATGAAAAGACAGAGGAAAACCCAAAATTAGCAACGTCGGCTTCACTCCTGAGGCTATTACTCACGATTTCGGTATTCAAAACGTAATCCGTCTGCGTTCCCACGAAGCCTCCGTGATTACCTTCGATTCGGCGCATCCCGTTAATGAGAAACAATTTTTTTGCGGATCGACTATGAATGTTAATGAGAAACAATTTTTTTTTTTTCTTTTCAATATAAACAAATTCATGCACTTCTGCTAGCACAATCTAATTTTAAGCCATAGTTAGAGAATTACTAATTAAGGCAATTTGATACCCTCCTCCTACGTGAGACAAGCTTCAAAATCTCATTTTCAAGGGTTACCATCCTCCTCTTGAGGCACCTCTCTCCCCTACATTTCAAAAAAAATAAAAATAAAAAATCTAAAAATACCTTGCATGCTGTTGAAGTCTTGGCATTTTTTCCTTTTAGTCAACCAAGACGATGTTTAATACTCTTCTTTCTCGTGTTGTGTACTTTATTCCTTTTTTAATATTGATAATAAACATTTCAAATATGTTTTTAGGAGTCTGTAACTAATCCCCACTCCTTCAACAAATTAACGATGATTCTTTAAATGAATAAATAGATTAAAAAAATAAAATGAAAGAAAAATTTTTCTAAAAAAAAAGTACATATTGGGGCATTTACGGCTCTCTCCAGGAAAGAACATCTACACTACTTTTGCTCGAATCCTTTATATCCTTCTGCAAATAAACAATGCTATATTAGCCATTTTTACCAATTCTTTCCTTCTCCGAAAAGCTTGTTATTTTTATCCCAAGCCTTATAAAGCCAGAAAAGAATATTTCAGATTTCATTAATTTATCACCACTAGATGAATATGTTTTTTTTTTTTTTTTTGAGTTGGGGTAGGGTATTGTACATAGCACATAGGCTAATAGATGAACTCGGATTTTTTCTGATACAGACCTGGTCCACATGGACCATATAGTTTAGAATTGGCCCCATCAATGCAGAGTGAGGAGAGAGACAATTCTGTAGTGATATGGCCAATTCTAGATCACATGATCTAGTAGACCAGGTCCACAACAAAATGGTTCATGAACTCGTGTCTCCAAGTCCGAGGGGGCATCTCATTGCTGTTTTTCAAGAAGGCATAATGTCACATTAAATTCTTTAATTATTTTAATTTTATACTCTTTGATCTTTATTTGATTCAAAAAAATTTATCCAACAATCATTATTGTTTATATATATATAGGGATATGAAATTTTGATGATGCAATATGCGAGTCGAATGTCACACTACATTGCTACTACTCTGACGAGTGTTCACGGACATCACATTTTCATTGGAGTATAAGTTTGTACAGGAAAGACATACTACCGTTTTATTTCTTTCTTGAGAAAAGAAAAAAGGACATACATTCCATATTGCTTGGGTGCATTTGTGCTCCCAACATTTTTCAATACAAATTTTTTATTTTGACGTCTCTGACAATCAATTCACTTTTAATATTTAAGACAAAAGTTAATTTTAATTCAAATGCAGCCATATATGGTTTTTTTAAAAGCATATCACTTACTTGTTGAAGCATTTCAATACATCATTTTTTTCTTTTATTGGTCTTCATTAAATAAAAAGTACCAATCTCTCTAATTTCCTTTTGTCAGCGGGAGTTTAAAAGATAATCCTCAAAAATTAGAAAATTTCATAATTTTAAAAATGGTCAAAAGTCAGGAAGGAGTATTACTCTTACCGAAATTAATTAGTTACCATCCGTTAAACTCGTAATACTCCAAGCTTAAAAAAAAAGGTAAGAAATCTTTCAAATTCAAATACATTCAACCAAAACAAATAAAAACATCATAAATCTCCACACAAAAAAACTAAATGTTGAAATGGGTAAAAATCTCCACCCTAAATAATTTACATAAGTCTTATGGGCAACAACCAACCCTTTAAATCATTAGAATCCATTGCTAGCCAATCAAAAATACTAGTGATGATAAGGGGAAGTGGCTTGAACTCTATTCTTTCTCTTTTGAAGGAATCGTTGTAAAGATCTCTTCATGGAGAGTCCTGTTGGACTGTAAAGTTGTGATTGCAGCAGAGGAGAGGATGGTTCGGATCCGGCGGGGCTCCGGGATCTGTCTTCCGTTTCACGATTTGCTAACATTATTATAGCTCTAGCCTGC
Source organism: Vinca minor (assembly GCA_026122235.1). Taxonomy (NCBI): domain Eukaryota; kingdom Viridiplantae; phylum Streptophyta; class Magnoliopsida; order Gentianales; family Apocynaceae; genus Vinca; species Vinca minor. Next base: position 5,983,842 of record JAOCZM010000241.1, on the reverse strand, counting down.
ATTTTCACATGAAACATTTAAGTAAATCTTATACAACATGTGGTGGACAGTATTACAAATTTTAAATTTTAGATTTAACCCACAACTCTTCTTACGAACCATTCGACTTAACAGAAGCTCGTTGCTTTGATTTTCCTTATAATTTATAATTAATTGAAGCCGCAGGGCCCTATCCATTTATTCACGTCCCAATCATCCCCCAGAAGAACATGTACATCTAAAAAAGATCTTTCATACTGATACTGCGCCCAATCCCGAAATTAGTTCTATACATATGACCAACAATGAGAAAAATAAATGCAATAGCTAAATGATGATGAGAAATATCAGTCAGCCACAAACTTTGCGTTTGTGAATGAAATCCTCCAAGAAGAATTAGAATGACAGTTCCTGCTCCTTGGGACCACTTTTGTAGAACGTAAGATAAAATTTAAAACTCTAATTATATCCAATAACAACTTTAAGTTTCAAATATTATATCTTTTATTCTCCATCCCCCAATGATTGAAGATAGATTATGCACAATAAACAAATAAGAAATACTGCTATCACGAAATTGTTCAATTTAATAAGAAAAAATTAAACACGTTTGTAAATTAGGAAAGTCCTATTGAATTGTTCAAACTTGCCTTTAACCGACATCACCTAACCACCCACTACAAACCAATAAACAAGTCTTTCCGTTTCCAATAATAAAAACGTTTCCTAAATACGCGTTTTGCATGAACTAATCTTATCTTAATTTAAAAAAACAAAAGGAGAAAGAACCGGAAACGCAAAGCATACCTGAAGCTCCGTTACATCAGAAACGGCGACTTTTCCATCGTAAAATATCGTTATCTGCTTTTCTTCATTCGAACTCTCATTGAAGAAATTCAACCTTTAAAAACATTAAAAAAAATTCAATATACAAACATTTTTTGGTGTTCTCAAGAAGACGAAAAAACTAAGATATTTCATAACTCTATTGACCAGAAAAACCTCATACAAGATCAAGATCACATGTCTTTTTTCTTTTTAAAAAATAAATATTTATTGGAGTAGACAACCTATATATTACAAAAATTACCAAAAATTAAAATGTTGGAGGTAGGGACGAAGACAAGGGGCGTGTGAGACAGTCACTCCCGAGATTTTTAAAAATCGTACGAGATGTAGTAAATTTTATACGTAGTATTTGATTAAATTCTCCGTCGACAATTTTTTATAATTTTTAGTATGTAGTTCGACATACTATTTGCAGTTTTTCGCTCCAAACTTAATGGTTCTGGTTTCGTCCCGGATTGGAGGGAAAAATTGAACCCAAGAAATCTACTATCTCAACATTAATCACTACGTTAAATGTTTTATTAGCAAATTACGTTTTCATAGCCTAAAGCATTAAAAATTATATGTAAAGAAAGAAAGAAATATTTTCTTACATTGGGCTATTACATTCTGGAGAGAGAAAGCCGCCACCAGCCGAAGGTGGCACCAGTCGGAGTTCCAAATTGCAGTTTCGCCTCATTTCTTGATTACCGGAGAAGGAAGAACTGAATGGGTTTTTTTTTCTAGAGAGAGAAGATGAGAATTAATATTTGAATTCAGAAAGAGAAGTTTGATGGAGTTTATTTATAAATAAATAAAAGAAGAGCAAAGGAAACAAAGTAGTTATAATACACGAAACACACACACAACAAAGGAGAAAAAGACAAGGGCCCCCAAGAGAGCAAGTAATAAGCCTACGCGGAACGTCGTTTTTCATTACGTGGAGTTATGAGACACAAAAATACAGAATATGTGTTTTTAAAAATTGACAAATATTATATGAATTAGTACATGTGTTTGTTTTAAATTAATATTTACTAATTACCATCTGACAGATGAGAATTATTTTTGTTCGTATTGAAAAAAAAAGCGTTTCGCACTAGAGTATCAACAGGATGCGGTGAAGAATTTAATTTTCAGCATAAATAAACACGTGCAAAATGTGGGTTTAGCAACCCAATTATAAAACCGCAACCTTTGAAATTGAAACAGTTGCAAATATTGGCAATTTGATCATATTTCATGCACGTGGTCTCGGCCACGAGTTTTTTAATTATTATTTTTCTAATCTAGAAAATGCTTCTTTGTGAAGTACTTATGATTACTATTTTGTTGGGATTTTTTTGTGAATAGGCAAGGCAAACTTTTATTCAAGGAATTTATTTTGCTTGTTAACTTTGGTTTCTCAAATATTTGTGAGGCGGGTATGTTTGTTTTTTGGAATTGGTTTTGGAATTGGAATTCTAATTCTATGAAATTCTATGGAATTACAAGAAATTGAAATTCTAAGGTTTTTTAATTTTATGGAATTTCAAGAATTGGAATCCTAAGAAATTCCAATTCCAAATAATTGAATTCCTTTGTTTGGTAAAACTACGGAATTGATGTGGAATTCAATTCTAATTTTAATTTATTTGTTTGAAACACCAAAAAATTCACATAATTAAAAATAAATTGAAAAATATGCATCTAGTGTGAAAATGCTAATATTCTCCTAATACAAATAGCCAAAGTACATTTGAAGTAAAATGACAAAAATACCCTTGTTAAAAGGAATTATCAGTGTAAAATAACAGAAATATTTTTGGTTGCAAAATTAAAAGAACATTCATAGTGCTGAATAAAATCTTTATAGTATGAATTGTACAAAATTCCTTTGAAAAAACGAAAATATTTTTTTATGGATAATTATGAAAATTCCCCTAGTAGAAAATGACAAAAAATTTCGGATATAAAAAATGATGAAAATTCCCTACTAGAGTTAAAAATATACCAATTTGCGTAACATGAAGAAAAAATTTATGGTCCAATTTTATAAAAAAATGCATTCGTTCCAAAATGACAAAAATACCCTTGTTAAAGTGGAATTAGCTCATTGTGCATAATAACGAATATGGACTTGATAAAAGATGAAAATACTCTATTGAAAATGAAGAAAATAACCTTTGCCCATTGGTAGTGCTGTCAAAGTGGGCCGAAGCCCGCGGACCGGCCCGCCGTGGACCGGGTATGGACTTAGGAAATATTGATCCGCAAAAATGCGGGCTTTTTAGCCCGCGCCCGTTTAGCCCGCGGACCGGATCCGCGGATCGCGAGTCGCCATGAGCTTTTTCATTTAAAAAAAAATACATATTATATATAATATTTTTGGGAAAAGTATATATATTATATATAATATGGTATATATTAGCATATTTCCTACTCGCTTGATGGTAAAAATAAAAGTATACATATTATATATAATATTTTTTGGAATAGTATATATATTATATATAATATGGTATATATTAACATATTTCCTACTCGCTTGATGGTAAAAATAAAAGTATACATATTATATATAATATTTTTTGGAATAGTATATATATTATATATAATATGGTATATATGAACATATTTCCTACTTGCTTGATGGTAAAAATAAAAGTATACATATTATATATAATATTTTTTGGAATAGTATATATATTATATATAATATGGTATATATTAACATATTTCCTACTCACTTGATGGTAATAAAAAAAAGTATACATAATAAAATAAAAGTATACATGACCTTAACTATTTTATTATTAATGGGTAAATCTTTATTTAACAAAAAAAAAATATATATATTTGAGTGGGCCCGCGGGCGTTGCATTGCATTGCATTGCATTGTATTTGTAGTTGGACAACTTGGACTTGGTAGTGGAAAATTGGAAATGGCAGAAGGAAATCTGGAAGAAAATTATCTAGGCCTGCGGGCTGCATGCGGTGCGAATATGGGCTTCTATATCAAGGGTCCGCAAAATTGAGTCCAGGCCCGCCTCGCCCCGTATTTCCTTGAGGCCGCACGGGCCGGCCCGCCGCGGACCGGGCCGGCCCGTTTCACAGTACTACCCATTGGTTTAGAATGGAGAAAATGCCCATTTTTCAAAAAGACAAAAATACCCTTTTTGTAAAATTTTCATTTTTTGTTAAGAGAATTTTTTTCATTTTATTTAAAGTTAATTTTGACATTTAGCACAAGAGGCATTTTCCATTTTTTTATGGGAGCGTTTTTTGTCTTTTGCATTAAGGGCATTTTCGTCATTTTACGCCAAAGTATTTTCGTCATTTTTCATCAAAATTATTTGAGTCATTTTTAATCATATGAATTTTAAGCTATTTGAACGAAAGGTAAATTTTTTTTTATTTTGCGAGAGTATTATTCATCATTTTAAGTCGAAGGTATTTTCGTCATTTTGCGTCAAGAGTATTTTCGTACTCCCTTCATTCCTAAATATAAGACTCTTTAGACAATTTTAAAAAATTAAGGAACTTGTCATTTTCACCTAAATTTCCAATATTATCCCTCTCTCTCTCTCTCTCTCTCTCTCTCTCTCTCTCTCTCTTTCTTCTATAGCATAAGAAAAGAAAGAAAAAAAATAGGGATAGCAGAGACGGCAAATAAAAAAAATGTCAAGGGTATAATTGTAATAAATTGTTGACAACTAATAAAAGAACCTTAAATGACAATTAATTTGGATACCTATATATCTCCTAAACGACAATTAAATGGGAATGGAGGGAGTAATTTTTTACCATGGATGTTTTGCTGATTTTATGTTATGTATGTATGTGATTTTTTTTAAAAAAAAAATCGTTGTCTTGTGCCAAGGGTATTATTGTAATTTTGCCCTAACGGTATTTTTCGACATCGTACAAAGGGTATTTTTGTCATTTAAACGAATAACATTAGATATTTTAAATTAAGGGTACTTTAGTCATTTTGTGTTAGAGGTGTTTTGTCATTTTACAATAAGGGTACTTTGGTCATTTTATATATATTTATTTATGAGAGATAAAATAACTTGTATGTATGATATATTTATAACCTACAATAAATCTTGTGGAATTGGAATTTGAATTCTTTGATTATAAAATGCAATTGAATTGATTTTGTGGAATTGAGGGGTTGTAATTGGAATTGGAATTCCAATTCCAAAATTTTGTTGAGAGCCAAACAAGAGAATTCCAATTCCAATTCCATAATTTTGTTGGTAGCCAAACAAGAAAATTGGAATTGGAAAACCAATTCCAATTCCAAAGCTCAAATTCCATGGAAACAAACACACCCTTAAGATAATTTTCGGGGAGATTGAAATATGAAAATTGGATTTCAACGAACAATTTTTATCTTTTTTGTTTTGAGAATGAAATTAAATGTACCTCTTTTAGACTTTAAATTTTTTAGTATATTTTTTAGTACACTTTCTAATAGGGTAATTGGTGTATTTAGTCCTGAAACAATTTTCGCTTGGCAAGGTTGGTCCCTAAAGATTGTTTGCAACATTTTAGATCCTCAATCAAATTTATGGGTCATGAATTGGTCCTTTCGACTTTTTTTTGAAATATTGAATGTTAGTCAACAAGTGATGTGGGCAAAATTGGAACTTCACATTTTTTAAGATATTTAATACCATATGCACTTAATTGTAAAGATAATTAAAAATAAATACCTAATTGCAAAATTTGAACTTTTCTCCTCCTCCTTCTTCCTCCTCCCTCATTCTTCCTCCTCCCTGCTCCCTCCTCCTCTCCCTTCTCCTTCCAGCCGCCTCCTCCCTCTCCCTCATCCCCCTTCTTCCTCCTCACTCCTCCCTCCAGCTGCCTCATCCTTCCTCCGCCCTCCAGCCGCCTCCTCCTCTCCCTCATCCCCCATTCTTCCTCCTCCCTCCAGCCGCCTCATCCTCCTCCCTCCTCCCTTCTTCTCCCTCTAGTTGCCTCCTCCCTCATTCTCCCTCCTCCCTTCTCCCTTCTCCCTCTGCTGCTCCTCCCTTCTTGGCCGGATTTCGGCAGGAATTTGGCCGAAATTGGATGATTGTTTTATTTGTTAGTTTTATAATTAGGTATTTATATTTAAGTATATTTACAATTGAGTACAAGTGGTATTAATTATCTAAAAAATACGTGAAGTTCCTATTATACCCTTGTACACTTGACTAATAAATACAAAAGGACCTAAATAGCTGCAAACAATCACTAGGGACCGTGTATGCCAGCCCGAAAATTGATTGAGGATCTAAAATGTTGCAAACAATCTTTAGGGACCAACCTTGCCAAGCGAAAATTGTTTCAGGACTAAATACACCAATTACCCTTTCTAATACACCAAAAATATTTTAAATGTATTGGCCCAAAGTAATTTATGAGTATGCCAAATCACATCGTTCAATGTATGGATGTTCAGGAAAAAACGAAACTAATCAATCCAATATGATCCAAATAAATCCAAACCGATTGAGCGGTGCATTGAACTTGTTTCAGTTTGGACTAAATTAAAATCGAACTTTTGATTTGGTTTAAAATTTTATAATCCAAATTGAACCAAACCAATATATATAAATACTTATATATATATATATAATACTTATATATATATATATATATATATATATATATATATATATATATATATATATATATATATATATATATATATATAACTTATTTAACTTCTTATTTATACGCATAACTAACAAGTTCTCCAACTATCAAGAGGTCCATAGCCCGTTGGGGTTATGGCCCACGGTCGTGGTTCGACACCTCTTCCCTACATGGGGCAAATAAATACTCCCTTCCTAGGGCGGTCCTCCTCCTCTGGTGAGGCTAAAAAAAAAAAAAACAAGTTCTCTAACTGCTAAAGTAAGAGATTGAAGAGTCATCAATTAGTATGTGATTTTAGATTCACCTGGAACTTTTATTTTATTTTGAACTAATAATTGTGTAATTTTTTGTATTTTTTTTCTTTTAGAATAATTTTGCAGTAATTTGTTTGAAGTTTAAGAATTAATATCAAGAATTATATTTCATTAATTTATTTTTTATTGTGTTTTTCTTGTGAAAACAATAGACATATCTCTTTATATTTTTTAGTAGCTAAGTAATTATATAAAGAATTTTTTCTTTTATTTTTACATTATAATCAATATATTTTGTATCTCACAAAAAACTGAACAATCAAACTGATGCGTTTGATATTTTGAATAGTTTGGATTGCTTTCAAAATTTTCAAATCGAATATTTTGGTTTTGTTTAAAAAATGTGTAAAACCAAAACAAACTGAACTATAAACACCCATAGTTCAACGTATAATTATATCATTAATGTAATAAAAAGTGTACAGAAGATGTGCTAGAAGATACAAAAATCCCTTTTTGATGCTGGATGTGGTATTTTTAGTTTGTCCTTTTGAAAAGAGAGTATTTGCTATGCTTACAGGTAATAATAACCCGAAAATAGAATATAAAAATGTAATTGAAATATTTAGGAAATAATAGGATTTTCTCTTTTCTGTTTTTGAGAGTAAAATCAAACGCACCTTTTTAAATATAATGATTTTAAATTCATTCTTCTATTTGATGTCTTGTTTACATAGTATACTTAATTTGATATTGAGATTAGGGATGTCAACTGACCCATGGAGGCCTAACCCAACCTAGTTGGTGTGGAAATTCTCCTGTTTAAGCCGAAGACGGGGTGGAGACGGAATGAATTTTTCCCCTACTAACGGGAACGGGCCTGTGGCGGGAGAGATAATATTCTCGACCCCACCATGTTCCGCCACGGCTTAAAATACTAAAAAAAATAGAAGAACACATAACATACATGAAAATACAAAAACAAACGTCAAAATTGGAAAGACACCGGGAATTCTCAAACTCTTTGGAGACTCCTTAATCTTTTAAACCTTTAGGAACACCATATTTTTTGGGATCAATCTAGTATCTTTTTAGATATGTTATTTCGGTTAACATGTATTAAATATTTTTTATTTAAAATTATGTGTTCGTTTTTAAAAGCTGTATATATTTGACGAATTTTTGTCAAAAGTTCATTTAAAATCTCTAATCGGAATTGGCCGAAAGCCAAGATTTGGAAGAAAAAATATTTGCTTTCCCCAGTCGTTGATGGGTCCCCCACCTAATCCGGGAATATGATCCCATTCATCCCCAATGACGAAGTTGGGCTGGGATCAGATGGAGGAAGCGGGAGGGACTGGAGACTATGATCTCCGCCCACACCCGTCCCGCCCCCATTGTCATCCCTAATTGAGATGAGTATTTAATGGTGTAAGCCCTACGGGCTAAATACTCTATTTTAATTAACTACAAACCGTTGATGGGGTGTAACGTTATATTTGTTTATGTGATAGATATCAAAGGAAGTACAAAGTCAATAAAGTTGGATCTACAAGACATATGGCATCCTTACGCTTTGAAGATTCAAGAGATGCCTTGACATAAAGATATATTGATGAATTAGGTATATGATAGGGTAGATTAGCATTGCTATATCTTGTAATCACCCTTAGGATATAAACTAAAAATATATGCTCACTCTTGCAATGCATGCACAAAAATGTTTTCAAATTAAATGCCTTTTTGAAAAGGTATTTCAAAAGTTTGCATAAGCCAAAATGATTTTTGCATGAGTTAGATAGTATTTGATTTGAGACTTAGTGCAAAAACCACTTTGAACCTTCACCTAGGTCGACCGAGGTGAATCTCGGATGACGTGCTGAAGGTCGTTCGAACAACCTCCTTGGTGAGGTCGACCGAAATGTGTCACTTCAGTGAGTCTTTTTAAATACTTTTAATCTCTAACGACTATATCATATGGTCGACCTTGATCCTTCTCAGGACGACCGAGATCTCTATACGGTCGAATTTTTTGTTAGGTCGACCACATGTATCCAGCGAACCACCTAATTATGTTCGGACGCTCTCCGGACGACCTAAGCTGCTATGTCGGTCGACCGAATGGTCTTTTCGGATGCAAGACACTAGCTGTTAGTGCATTAAATGCAGCTCAATTTTGAACCCTCTGTATATACAAAATGTTGATTTATTGCAAAACACCCAACCTATTTAGTGCATTCCACTTCCTCTATTTGTGCCCTTTGAGTTCTTCTTTCCTGCTCCAACTTCTGCTGTTGAGCTGCTCGAATTGAACTTGGGGTACTTCTTTCTGATAGCTGCAACAATGACTTTGTTGCCCTTATCTTTAATAACCCCCGCAATCTGGACCAGGAAAGATGTCCTGAACTGCCAAGCCATGTAAAAGAGGATATAACACAGAGGGATCTAGGGCTTTGGTAATTTGTAAAGATTTAAAACACATTTTAAAGTACTTAGGCATTAACCAACACTTAACCAAGTTTTCAAAAACCTTTTCAAAGAATTGAAACAATGTAAAACATGCATAGTTGAGCTTTAAACATCTATGTATCCTAGTACTCTCAAAGAAAATATTAGTCACAAAGAATATACCTATGTAGACTAGACTAATCTTCTTGGATGTTTTCAAGTCTTGTAGATGAAATCTTCTAGGAGCTTTGACTTGAACCCTTTGATCAACATTTTCTTGGAGTGATGAAGTCTTATAGCAATCTTGAGTTGTAGTGTATTGGACTTCACACTTCTTATTGTCAATGAGTTTACCACTTGATTCTACTCTTGATTGATTGAGTAGCTCTTGACATGTTGATCTTCATTCTTTATGACTTTGCAAGTACTTCCATAGTATGTGGATTGACTTCATGCTTGTGCTATGGAGTCTTGCAAAGTGTAGCTTCCTTGTTTATATGATAATATCTTTGGTGCACACAAGGACCTAACTTACCATTTTCATCAATGTTGGTATGACTGCTATGATCATATCATTAAGAACATGCTCACACAAACATTACAACTATCAATGGTTTGTTATTATCAAAACAAAATTGATCACTTTGCCTTAGGGCTAACACTAATCATATTTTTTCAAATAGATGGCACCTACTAGAAGACAAGCAGCAGGAACATCTCAAAATAGAGAAGACCTACACGAGGACTGGAAAAATTGGCGGCACAAGTGGGAGCAGGATAAAAAAGGAACCTCAACCAAGAGTCCGTACAGGAATCTTGCCAACCATTCCAATAGGAATTCCCTCAACAGTTCAAAAAAAAAGTACCCCAACGGTTCCCATAATAGACCCCTCTAATTAGCCACCACCGACAAATGACGGAACTGCTTCTGAAAAAGTTCCAACTCAAGCAAGAAGGACTAGTGCAACAAATGCTGATGTGATAAACAACCTTCCGATGATGACACAAGTGTTGCAAGGGCAACAAACAATGTTTTAGGAGCGATTGAGGATGAAAACATAAAGGCGTAAAGGAATTGGGCCTCTATCGCATTTTGAGAGGGTGAAGAAGACGAAGGCGGAGAAGTGGGCAAACGAAATGGAAGGAAATTTTGAAGTCCTAGAAACTCATGAGAATGTGAAAGTGACAGTGGCGAATCCTTTCTTGGTTGGAGAGGTTGAGAAGTGGTGGAAGAGTGTAGCTCCAGTACGTACAACAAATGGCCAGATGGTGATTTTGGATAATTTTAAGAGGAGGTTCTTGGATAACTATTTTCCACAATCCCTACACACATAGGGAACGACATTAGCAATTATTTGTATTAAGCATACTTAATGAATGTCAGTTGTGGAATACAATAGCTAGTTCAATAGTTTGAGACAATATGTGCCTACGACCTTACGGGATGATAACATGAAGATGATAAGGTTCGAGTAGGGATTTGCAACCGAAAACTAGGAAGATAATCTCATCAGTTGAATACAGGGGATATCATGACACTTATTGTAGAAGTATTCACATTGAGTACGAGATGATAAATAATGGTGAAGGTTCCTAAGCGACGAAGAAGAAAACATTTGAAGTGAAAAGCAATGGAAATCAAAATGCTTACGCATCAATTCCAAATGATTGGAATAATTAAAACAAAAGACGCGAACCACAAGATAATCCGATTCCAAGAAATCTAACTGCTAAGAAGTGCTCTACTTGCCAACTTTCACATTAGCAGTATAGAAGAGTTGTAGGAACCTTTCATAATTGTGGAAAACTCGGCCATATGATAAGAGATTATCCCCACCTACCTGCGAACAAAGTGAGACCGATCGAGAAACCACTGAAGCCAAACATAAGGGTCTTTTTCCTTACAGACATTGGGAAAAGGTAATCCTCATTTTAGAAGTATTTCAGTATTTCATGATATCCCTTTTGTTTTAATGACGTAAGTTTCGAGGCCGAAACATTTTCTAAGGAGGGAGAAATGTAAAACTCGATACCCAATGTAAGAAAATGAAAGAAAATAAAATAAAATAATTAGATTTTATCTTGAATTCAATAGATGATCAATCAACAAGGATTTATTTTATTAATTGATAAATGATTATCTAGAGGATCATTTATGTTATGATTCTATAGGATAGGAAATTAATTCTAGGGAAGATTCTAATAAACACACCTTAGGTTAGATTATCTATAAAAATGGGTTTAGGGTGAGAGTCGGTACTTTGACGTTAAAAAAAAGACTCTGGGAGAGAGTTGTATCTGAATAACATACGGTGTTTTTCGATAGACGAGAGAGAGGCATATTTTGGAGAGCAATGCTAGGGTATTTTTGAAGAGTCTAAGAAGAACGATTGATGAAGAACCTTGATAACTTGTATCAAGGTTCAACACAAAGGTTGAATTTCAGATATTTCTCTTCTTGAAATAGTTTACGGGGGAATAAATCAACGCAACACTAAGTAGTTTGATTTCAATGGAGGCTGAAACACCACAACAAGCGAAACTATATTGGTTGATTAGTATCTTAAGAATGAATGAAAATCTAATAAGAAGTTCAATTCACAACTATCTAAGGAATAACCTTACCAAATATCATATATCTAACTTGATTACAATGTGGCTGAAATATCTCTTTAAATAGATGAGCTTTCGGCTAGAACCTTATAGAATAGAGTCCTTATTGGTCTTGGAAATAAAACAAAAACAAGTATAGTAAACTACCTTAAACTAATACTTGTTATAAAATAAATAACTATACGAACCACATGTCCTTTATGGAACTCGGGTGAAATAATAAAAGTAATTAAAATAACAAATATGAAATTACAATTAAAGTCTAAGATAGACTTTAATTGACACACTTGCTAAAATTGCTCTTTAGCCACTTGGTTGATTTGGGTCGTAAGTAACACTTTCCAAAGTAATGAGATGGACTTGAATAGAAACTTGTAAGAGTAGCTTGGCTTCTTCTTTAGCTTGAACTTCTCGAATGAATGTAGATAAAGCTTGTTTCACTGCCTTTGTTCTTTCTCTTGTCATTGGAACTTGAATGTTGATTAAAGGCTCCTTTGTGTTTGGGTAGCCCTTAGCTGTGTCCTCATCATTCCCTCCCCCTTGAAAAGGATTTGTCCTCGAATCATCATCATCATTATCATCTGTATCAAAATCAAAAGGGGATAAGTCAAAAACATTGAAAGTAGCACTTACACCATACTCACATTTCAAATCTAGCTTGTAAGCGTTGTCATTGATTTTGGAAACTACTTCAAAGGGTCCATCTCCTCTTGGGGTGTAACTTAGTCTTTCTTTCATAAGGAAATCTTTCTTTCCTTAGATGTAACCAAACCCAATCACCTACTTCAAAGGATATATGCTTTCGGCCTTTGTTTGCATTCCTTGCATAAGAGGCATTCTTCTTTGCAATTTGAGCTTATACTTGTTGATGTCATTTTTGATATGAAATCTGCCCTAGAATCACCTTCTACATTAAAATACTCATCAACGGGTAAAGAAGTTAGATCTAAAGGGGTTAAGAGGTTAAAACCATAAACAACTTCAAAAGGAGAGTTATTAGTAGTAGAATGTAATGTCCTATTATATGCGAATTCAACAATAGGTAAACATTCTTCCCACCTTTTTAAGTTCTTTTGTATAATTGCTCGAAGAAGAACTCCTAAAGTTCTATTTGTTACCTCAGTTTGGCCATCTGCTTGTGGGTGACTTGATGTAGTAAATAACAATTTAGTTCCCAACTTACTCCATAAGGTCTTCCAAAAGTAACTTAAGAACTTTACATCTCTATCACTCACAATTGTCCTTGGGACTCTATGTAGCCGAACAATTTTTGTTTTTCACGTGTTGAATATTGAGCTAAGTGACGTGTATATCCTTTGTTCTTCTACACCTCCAGTGCTTACAGTTGATGCTATTTTAGCTTTGAATGCAAAAAATGTGAAGTCATTATACAATTTTTCTGTATAATTCTGTTTTAATTTGAATTATTTGAAATTAATAACTTTCCTTAAGTTTTATTTCAAAATTTTAAAGTCCAAAGCATATAGAACTTGTCCTTTTACAATGAGTTAGCTCTATGTGGTCATGCTAGGTACATTAAGAAAAAGAAATCTAAAAATAAACGGCAGAAAGAGATTGCTTGAAAAAATATGTATTATTTTACAATTACTCCGAGATTACAAAGATTGTATGCATCTGAGAAATTCGCAAGACCCATGACATGGCACTCAGACAGTGAGAGAGAAGAGGAAATAATGAATCACCCGCGGGATGGGGAAGCTTGACATCATTTTGATATAACATACTCCGATTTTGTAGCGGAACCTCAGAATGTAAGGCTTGGGTTATGTACAGATGGTTTTGCACCTTTCGGTATGTCAGGGAAGCAATATTCTTCTTGGCCAGTTCTTCTAACACCTTATAATCTCCCCCATTGGATGTGTATGAAGAACAATGTAATGTTCTTAACTATCATTATAGTTGGACCTCAAAATCCTAAACACAAGATTGATGTGTACTTGCAACCTCTCATCGATGAATTGAATCAGTTGTGGGGTGAAGGTGCGGAATTTATGACATCTCCAAAAAAACAAAACTTTAAATTGAGGGCTTCCTTACTTTGGACAATTAGTGATTTTCCAACATATGGAATGTTGAGTGGATAGAGTACAGCTGGCATTCACGTTTGTCCATATTGTATGGAGAAAACACAAGGGTTCCATTTGCAGGCTGGCGGGAAACAATCATGCTTCAATTGCCACATATGCTTCTTGTCACCTAATCATCCATTTAGAAGAGATGCAAAGGGATACTGAAAGGACCGGCGACAGGAGAGAGCGGACCCGCCATCTCGCCTGACTGGTGATGAAATGTATTTTAGAGTTAGAGATTATATGAAAATTACTGATACAGCTGAAGAGATTGGTAAAGAGCACAGCAGCGGTCGGGATCACTATTGGGCCAAACATAGCATATTTTGGGACTTACCTTTTGGCGGACACTTCTGATAAGACACAACATTGATGTCATGCATAATGGAAAAAAAAAATGTCTTTGATAACATCTTTAACACCGTGTTGGACGTGAAGGGTGAAACTAAAGACAATGTTAAGGCTAGAGTGGATGTTGAAAGGTATTGTAGTCGACCGGAGTTGAATATTAAACATGATGCCCGAAGTAAAGCAACGAATCCAAAGGCATGTTTACCAAGGTACAAAAAGATATGGTTTTGCAGTGGGTGAAAGAATTAAGGCTCCCAGATGGCTATGCATCGAATTTGACGCGATGCGTTGATATGAAAGAGTTGAAAATGCCAGGCATGAAGAGTCACGATTGTCATTTATTCATGGAGAGACTTATCCCTATAGCTCTCGGAGAAGTACTACCGGTAAATGTTTGGGGACCCTTGGTTGAACTTAGTCTGTTCTACAGAGATTTGTGTTCCCTAAAGTTGATTGTCATATACAAGAATTGGAGGACACTATCGCTATATTATTATGCAAGTTAGAGAGAATATTTTCCCCGGGATTTTTTGATGTCATGGAACACTTGCCAATTCACCTTCTGTACGAAGCCAATGTTGGTGACCCGGTGCAGTTTAGGTGGATGTACCCGTTCGAGAAGTAACAACCCACGTCTTTATGATTTCAACTTCAATTTTGTTTTCTATGTATTTACAATGTGAATAACTAATTATGGTTTAATTAGATACATGCACCATCTAAAAAAGAAGATAAAAAACAAGGCTAGAGTTGAGGGGTCAATTTGCAATGCATACTTGGTGGAAGAAGCTGCTACATTATTTAGCTATATTTCGAACCCCACGTGAAAACGAAAGTTACAACCATTGGGCGAAATGATGGTGAAGACGAGATTGTAAGTGGACCAGATGTATTATCAATTTGCAACTTACCTGGAAGACCATTTGGATAAAAAGAAAAGATTTCATTATCTGATAAAGATTATAAAACAACCATGAATTATATCCTTATGAATTGTGAAGTAAAGCCATCTATTACTTCAGTTTTTCTATATAATTAAAAGTAGCCAAATAATAATATTGTCATATTATTTGTAACTCAGGAAATTTGTTTGTGAAGTACATGACCAAACTCCCCAGATAACGGAGGATGATACGCAAAGCCGGATTTATAGTGATTTTTCCAAATGGTTTGGAACTCATGTAAGTTGGTATTGTGCAAAAATGTATTTGTTTTAAAAATGCTTAAACTAATGTAACTTTTGTTGTTCTCAACAGATACATAGCCTTCTGGAACATTCCGAAAGGTTGTTGAAAAAATTTCATGGGGCCCGACAAGGAGAGTGATGTCATATTCCGGTTACTTTGTTAACGGTTATAGATTTCACACAAAAGCCCACAGTGATAGAAAAGGAACCACAAACAATGGGGTATGGGTTAAAGGATATTACTACGGAGAGTTGAAGCAAGTCATTGGGGTAGAACTTGTCCAAAAAATAATTCTTTTCGAATGTGACTGGTTTGATTCAACTCCAAATAGAAGTTTGAGGGTGCATCCTCAATATAAACTTGTAGAAATCAATAGGAAAAGAACGTACCAGAGTTACGATCCATTTGTATTTGCTTCCCAAAGTCAACAAGTCTACTACACACCTTATCCAGGCAGTAAGACAACATCTAGGGATGATTTGTGGGCTGTTTGTCGTTCCAAACCGCGTCTAGTTGACATTCCTAATGTTCCGGTACCATATCAGGAGGAAGTTCGCGAGGTGGAGACCAGTCACATTAATCCAGCTGTTATTGAAGTTGGTCAACTTGCGCACCAATCAGGGGAAATCGAAGTTGTATTTGTGATCGGTACGGGCCGTGTTAATGAAAATGATGATGATGATGAATTTATGTCGGGTGATGACAATTCTGAAGAAGATGATGAATTTATGTCGGAGGATGATTTAGAATGATTAAACATAGAATTATTAATTTGGTTATCTATTTTTTGTTGTGCTTTAATTCTTAACTTTCCTTTATTAATCCATTTTTTCATGCATGATTAATCTCTTTCTCGCACACTAAAAAACCACTTGAAGGATGCAAATTGAAGTTGAACAACTAGCTACTTGGAATTCCACATATTGAAGGTGAGTAATATTCGTTGGTTTATTTTTTAGTACTTTATTACCATAAATTAATTGTCGTATTGTATAACTTTTTAACATAATTCAAAGTGGTAATTTTATTGCCATAAAATAATTTGATTCTTGAATTTTCTGATTGCAACTCATGCATTTCCAAGGATATACATATAAATGACACCAATGAGTATATTGCAAGATTATAAAGAAACAAGGAAAAAGGAATTGGGGGAGTGGAGTTCACAATTTGATTGTGAGTGTTGTAATGTAAATGAGAAGTGTAAACTTGTGTTTTTTAGTAAGATAATTGGTTATGTGATGTTATTTTTGGATTTTATTGATTATGTTTGCTTTTTGCGATCTTATTGATATTGTTTCTGGTTCATTGATGTGCGTATTGTTGTTTCTTATAATAGAGATTTAATTAAATTTCAGATTTATTTTTTGAAATTAAAAAACATTTAGCGACTGAATAATGACTGTTCTATCGGTTACTATTGGTTTAAAGTCAAAGCCAAATGAACACGAATCGGTCGCTAATTACCAACGGAATAATCCGTCACTAAGGCTGCCGTCGGTATTCGGTCGCTAACAAATCCAAGTCAAACATCAACATTGTTGACCTTTCGGTCGGTACTTAGCGACCAAAGATTCCGTCGGTAAACATTCGGTCGTTAATAAGTCAAAGTCAAAGCCAACATTGTTGACCATTCAGTCGGTGTTCGGTCGTTAATAAGTCAAAGCCAAAGTCAACACGGTTGACCATTCAGTCGGTAATCCGTCGTTATTTGGCGACCCAATAATCGGTCGCTACATAATCCGTCAGTATTCGGTCGTTAATAAGTCAAAAGTCAAAAGTCAACATTGTTGAACGTTCGGTTGGTAATCCGTCGGTATTTGGCGATCCAATCGTTGGTCGCTAAATAATTCATCGGTATTCGGTCGCTAATCTACTTAGCGACGAAAAATATCTTACCACGAGGTCGATTAGCGACCGATTTGTCCGTCCCAATTTAACTGTTTTTTTTTTTTTTTTGGACCTCACCAGAGGAGGAGCCCATGTAGGGCGGATAGAAGCCTGGCTGAGCGGGTGCCCCGTGAGGGGAGTAGTAGAAGCCCGGCTGAGCGGGTGCCCCGTGAGGGGAGTAATAGAAGCCCGACTAGCGGGTGCCCCAAGAAGGGGAGTATAAGAATCCACACAAGAGGAACCAAGAATAGGAAATTAAATCCTTCCTTTTTGTGTGAGTTGGGTATCGAACCCACAACATCTTGGTTGTGGGCAGGCCATCTCCCCACTGGGCTATTGACCTTGTGATATTTAACTGTTTTCTTGTAGTGGTTGTTTACGTATTCTGTGTGGCTTTGGATTTGGTCTGCAATAGAATTGTGGTGTGGTTAGAATTATAGATCCTTATGGATTTGAAAGTTGATGCATAAAATATTGTCTACTTATCTCCGTAGTATTTTTGTTAGATTTTGATCTCTGTATTTGTACTCCACAACTCACCACCAATTTATTTAATCAAATATATATGTTGTCGCTTTTAAAAATTCTACAAGTAGTATTAGTACCTTTAAACTACCTTTCGAGATGTGAGTATTATGTATTTGACGAAGTATTCAACTACGGGGACAAAAGGTCAAACCGCATTATAAAAATAAACTTGTAATTTGCTTTGGCTCCAAGTGCTGAAAAGTGAAAACCATTTTCCCTCCTTCCCCACTTCAACCCGCCCCCTAAAATTTTGTTTTCATCACATTCCTTCTTTAAAAGGGGTCCAAAAACCATAAGTCCCCGCCAAAAGATCACTTTTTGCTTCAAATCTTTTGAGTTTTGATTTGATATAGGGGATGGAGGAGGGAGGAGGGAGAATTGAAAATTTTGTGGAGGTCCAAAAAATGGAATTTTTTATTTTATTTATTACTTTCTACGTTCTAAATTATTTGTTCACTTTGACAAATATACGGGTATTAAAGATTTGATGGTAAAATATAAGAAATAGTCTAAGATACCCTCATTAATTTTATTAATTACATTTAAATTTTATATATTTCTCTCTCTTTCACTCTCACACAACATTCAACCACTTTTTACATATGTGTTGAAAAATGATAATTTTAATTAATTAAAAGTATTCAACGAAGAGCTGGAAAAAGAATAAAATTGGAAAAAATTGTTATTAATATATATTTTATTTAGAAAGTGAACAGTTAATTCGGTACGGAGGGAGTATCTAGCCAAAAAAAAAAAAAAACATTCCATTTTTTTGACCTTCACAAAATTTTCAATTCTCCCTCCTCATTCCACTAAATCAAATCAAAACTCAAAAGATTTGAACAAAAATGTGCCAAAAAAAGTTACCTGAAAAAGGAATTCAAACCTTCCCTCCAACTCCAAAATTTAAATCCACCAAACATTTTTTTTTTCTCTTATAAATAGCTCAGATGTAAAACTATTTTGTCACAACCCACAAATCTGCTTACGGATTTCTTTCTTCAATCTCATCCAGTAAAAAAAAAAATGGTGGCAGCTATCTCGCGCTGTGAGCATGATAACAACAAGGAGAACATCCTACCAAGTTCTGCAAATGTTACCAATCTGATTCTTCAAGAATCAACAAAGTCTTTTAGTACTGATATTAAGGCGAAGAGAAGATTCAGAAGGCCATTGAGAGATATAACAAATTTGTTCATTGTCGAACAACCACCCCAATTGGGCTCTGGTTTTGGGTTGCTATCTCTTCCTTCATCTGCTGCTTCTTACATTTGTAGAAAACGGAAAGCAGCTGATGTTGACATTGATTTGAAGTGGAAGGCTAGCTCCAAGATTTTGAGGAAAGAGTTCAGATAGTTTTTTTTTTTTTTTTTTTTGGTACAAAAAAATTTGGGTGGGTTCGGCTCCGGTCACCACCACGGATTATGGCAGACCTTAGAGACCATAGGTAATTTATAAGAGTAGTTACAGATCACTCACCAAATTTTTATTGAGTCAAGTTGTGTTGGTGTTCAGATAGATTTTAGTTGCATTGTTTTGTAGATTGAATTTATAGAAAACACCCAACCCTTCTGTAGAAATGAGAATCAGATGATTAATTTTCTATTTGGTTAGTGGCTACAAAATTTCTTTTAATTAATCACAATTCATACTTGTTCTAATTCGATTACAAAATATATAGTTCAATATTTTAATTACTTTTTCCTAAATTTTGCTACTCTGGTTTTGGACTAGGAAAATGATTAATGACTAAGCAACATTAGATAAAACTCGGCTGTTGACTCTTATTGACTGTGTGCCATTACTTTTCTAAGCTATCCAGCCGGATTGGCTAAAACCCAAAATTAAACAGTATTCACTCATTTTGGTTTAAGAGATTTAACTAGTTATATGTAATTTTGTCACCAATTTATCAAATTAATTGGATAAATTTTAGCCACCTACCACTACCATTTGGACTAATATGTTTCTTTCATTTCCTTTTATCAAAGTAAACATTCTTATGTTATGTTTAGTTTGCAAGATTTGGCAGTCCCAAAAACTATGGTAAAATTAGATTGAAAAGTGATACTGCCTCCGATCCATAATATAAATTGTTTTATAAATTAGTGAAGATTAAGAAAAACCAATACAAGTTGTTAATCAAAATATTAAATATTACTCACTTAAATAGAATTAGTGATATACTAATTATATTTAAAAGAGTAATATTAATAATTTTCACTAACAAATAACTTGTTTTTTAGTTTCTTTAATTTTCGTTACGTATACTAAACGATTTACATTATCAAATGGAGAGAGTAATATTTATGTAGTAGCTCGGTGGGGGGAGGTTGTGGGTTAGAAGCGAAGGAATTCTTATAAGTGCATCATCAAATTAGGCCTAATGTATGATAATATATGAGAATGTGAAAATTATGGTCCTGACAACATTTTTGTGTGGATCTTTTGAGATAAAAATCACTAGTAAATGTCGAAATGGGGGGTGGGGCTGGGCACTGGCGAACCTACCCACCAGCTTTTCCAAACAAAAACAAAAAAAATAGTTTTAGCTTTGTTTTTGTAACACCTCGTCTCGTGAGTATTTTTTTAATTATTCATTTTGAGTCAGTTTTCTATTTGAAATTAGATTTTTTGATTTGTGAAATATAGAAATAACACCACTTATACCTTAACGATTTTGGTTAAATTTTTAACAAATTTAAGTGTGTAAAGGGACTATGAATTTATTTTGTCAATCTTGATTGTACCCATCATGTATTTAAAGTCTGCGTCCTCCACTAGGTGGGGGTGGTTCAATCACTCTTACTATGCTGTGCATACTCAGCATTTCAATCTCTTCTTTGTTGTTCCTGAGGACATCAGACTCACCAGTTCAGAAGTTGAAAGAAAAGACAAAGGTTACAAGGATTAATAACCACCATTGATTCAAATTGCTACTCAAGATAGTCCAGAAGAGTTCCAGAATTAGGAATTCTAATTTGTTGCAAACTGAAACTTAGAGACGTCTTCATCAATTTGTTGTTGCTTATGGACTTTGTTCATAGATATCGGTGTATCCTGCTCACAATCCATAGAGATTTTAGCAGAGCCTAGATAATGATGTTTGAAACATAGATCAGTTCACAACTGTGGATTAGCCTTCTGTTATTATGACATTAGTCTCTGCTAACAACACAGCCTGACAGAGAAGCGCTTCTTGAAAAATCATTTACTATAACAAATGCATACTTCTTACCACCAAGGCTAGTGGTTCTCATTGGTCCAAAAAGGTTTAAGTGAACATGTTTAGAGGTTTTGAAAAGGTTACCATTTTCTTGGGTTTAAAAAGATGTTTTTGTTTGTTTTTCAAATTGGCATGAATCAACAAAGACGCGTTTTCTCAAACTTCACTTTTGGCAACTCACATACAAGTTCTTTGCTCGATAACCTATTAAGGAGATCCATACTAACATGACAAAGCCTACGGTGCCAAAGGAAAGCATCATCATCATTCACATTCAAGCCTTTAATTTCATAGGCAAGAAAATCGTCTAGAGATGGAACATAGACATTACCAACACGATTAGCAACAAATATAACATCATTGGTAGTAGAATCAATAATAGAACATGCATTGTTTCTAAAAGAAACAATAAAGCCATTATCACATACTTGACTAATGCTAAGCAAGCTGTATTTCAAAAGTTCAATAAGAAGTACTTGTCTAATGAGAATGGAGGAACCTTCACCAACATTTCCAATACCAAGGATTCTCCCATTCTTTTTGTCACCAAATGTGATGAATCCCTCATTGATGGGTTTCATATCTCTAATACGAGTAGCATCTTCCTTCATGTACCTTGAGCACCCACTATCAATAAACCATTTTTCTGTGATTGCTTTATTTCCATGTTGAACCTATATAGAAGGTTGAATAGTGACTTTTGGTACCCTTATTTTCTTCGGTTCTTGGGGGTTAGTTAAAACACGTTTAGTGCGCCAAATGGTTTTTACACCATGTTCTACCTTATGTTTCACATAACATATTGTTACCTTGTGACCATGTTTCCCACAATATGTGCACCTTATATGAGGAATCCTATATGATGGAGTTCTAGATGCATAACTCTTGTATTTAACAATTAAAGTGTTATGCGCATAGCCAAGACCTTTTCTATTATGGGCATATGGTTTATGTGGCATTCTAGATTAAGTGTTAGCACATTGTGATTTATCACTACCCTTGTGAAGATACCCCAAACCACTCTTGTCGTGTGCAATGCGTTGGGAACCAATGAGTTATTCCAAATTGTTTTTGCTACAGTTGAATTTGTTTACATGAGAAATGAGATCAACAACATTTTTCTTTAAAGCATCATAATCGAAAAGCTTTTTCTCAAGAATCATCATTTTATCAAAAACTTCATTATGTTGCAAAGATGATGATTTTACAGTAGTAATAACTAATAAGAACATTCTTTTCAATTTTTAAACAATCCAAAGATTCAACAAGATGTTTGTTTTCACAAAACAAGTTTGAGTTATAATCAATGAAAGATTCAATTTTAAGTTTCATCCCCTTGTTTTGTTTGGCAATTTTTTTAAGTTGAGCATACATGCCACATAGCACATCGCGAGGATCTTCCCCATCACAAATGTCTTGACAACTATATAAAGAAGAGAAGTGGATTGTACCTCATCCTCAAGTGCCATGAAACAAATGTTGGAATTTTCACTACTTGGGTGATCTTCGTCATCTTCTTCTTCGTCACTATCATCTTCATCCCAAGTGCCTATCATATCTTTTCCATTCTTTGAATTGAATAATCTCTTCTTCTTTCCATCCATGCTCTAATTTTCTTTTGCTTTGGGGCAATCCCAGGGGAAGTGTTCCCTAATTCCACACTCATAACATCTTATGCCACTAGGATTTTGAGAAAATTATCTTATCTTGGCTTGAAATTGTACTTTCTTCATATTATTCTATCCACCATAGCCATGGTCTCATCATCTAGATAAACATCTTCATCATCAATTATTTTCTCCTCATTATCATTTTTGTTCGCACTAGCTTTGTGAGTAATTCCTTTTGGTGCTTTGTCACCATGTTCCAAGCTAGTTTGTCTTTTAAGTCATCTCATGAGTGAGAAGAGAATCAATAAGTTCTTCCGTTGGATAAGCATTTAAATCTTTTGCCTCTTCAATGGCTAAGGCTTTTTTCTTCACAAGGGCATTGTGAATTTTCATATTGACTTCACCAATAGAGTATTTTCTTTTCATAATCCCTCACAAGCATGTTGAGCTTGGTCTCTTTAACTTGATTAGTACCCTCATGAGTAACTTGAAGATTTTTCCACATGTCATGAGTTGTATCACTTCAGCTTACACGGATGTACTCATTTTGATGTAGAGCACAACTTATGTTATTCATTGTTTGGAAGTTCATGGTCATTTTCTTAACTTCGAATTCGGAAAACTCAATGTTTACCCTTTTCTACTCTAACAACATTCTCTTATTTCATTGGAACATAAGGTCCATCTTCAATCACACTCCACACCTTAAAAATTATGGAACAAACATAGATACAAAATCAATTTCCAACAATTGTAATTTGTTCCATCAAAGAAATGAGGTCGATTTGTGGATGACCACTCTAGATACGTAAGAGCTGAATGCCCAGCCATAGATCTTTGCTTCAAGGTGATTAAAGAAAAAATGAGAAGACAATTGTGATACCTGTAACCTTTACAATTGTGATTATTAGTTTTTATGTGTTTAATTGTTTATTTGATAGTTTTAGAGGCGTGGTAACAAGGATATGAAGTAGGAGGACTTAAGTGCTAAGTTAGAAAGTTAGTTAGTTGGTAGTTTTGTTAGGAGGAGGGAAGTTAGTTTTGAAAGGGGTGTGTAAGGAAAGTAAAGTGCTAGAACACTTGGGAAAAACCTGGGAAAAACATAGAATATAAGAAAGGAAGAGAAAGAAAGAAGAAAACCGAAATTTTGGAAATCTTGCTCAGTAAGCTTAAAACCTTTGGCAAACATAAAAAACATGCTTTGATCATCTCCAAATTTTAACCATAATTATAGGAATTATGAGACTGAATTATGACTAATGGAGATTGGATTCTAACGGCTAGTTTAAGAGATATCAATTTCAAAATGAAGGGATGTGAAAAGTGGGAAAATGGTATAAGGGTAATCTTTTGAAGTCTCTGATAAGCAATAATGTAAAGTTCTTACACTCTTTTGTTTTCCTATAAAATGCATGAATTTTCCAGAAAACATGTCAAGTTTGATTTGTGATGAAATGGATTTCCTTCATCGTTTTTTATTGCATAAAATTGGATGAAGTAATTTGAAGTGTGAATTGCATAAATCATTTGATTGTCATATATCTCGGCATTTGTATTTGATTATGTGTATGTGGTATGATATTCTATATATGTAATAGTTACATTCCAAATCACGAGTTCTTGACTGTGATAGAATCTATAGCAGGATGCATTCCTTCTTTTTCATGTTCCGTTGATGCCCGAGTAAACGCGATGACGTGATATGATCTTATATGACATGATATTCCATGGCATATTCTCCGGTGGGTTATAGAAATTGGGGCTGCTAATAGGTATTGTGGAGTTCACAATGATGAGTGGTGACATAACAGAAATGTATCTATAAACGCATGGCCCATTGCCCTAACGAACAAGGGGTTATAACACCTGGACCCATGGTATTCATGGCCCGTCACTAACAAGTAAAAATGATTAGGGACTGTTAGAAGTAGATATAGAGTCGGAGTTAGTTAATTGAGTTCGATTGTGAATAATGTGATGCATGACAAAATCGGTATTCACCGTGTCTAATAAGGTGTACTTTGTATTAATGTTATGGGTAGATCATGGTGCTCATAACACAAATCTTATGTACAAGTGTTGGATATGAAAGAATATGGTTTTGCATGTTGTGTGTATGAAGTTGTATGTGTAAAATGGTCAAAATAAGGATTTTTGGGTTATGAGAAGTGTAGTTTCAGAAATGGATTTTTCCTTTGTTATTTTGCATTGAAAAGTGCATTTTCTGCACACCGCGAACGAAGCAATCGTCCTAGGCTTCATCCGACATTTCATCCGCGCAACTACTGGGAGTTTCTGGCTCCTCGCGAATGATGCATAGTCCGTGACATTCGTCCGCATAGATGTTGGGAGCTCTGGATGAATTGTGAACGATAGGCCAGAAGATGCATTATCCGGGGGTCTTTCTGAAGGAACCCAAGAGGGGGGGTGAATTGGGTTTCTAATAAATCTTGCAAACTATTTCCAATTTAAACAATGATAGTGCAAGTTTAACAAAAGCTAAAGCAAAACCCAATGCAAATCACAAGACAAGAGATTTAGAGTGGTTCGATTCACTAAGAATCTACATCCACTACCTTGAGCCGCACCCAAGGATTTCACCAACTTCACTAAGAAGAATGTGCCCACACAAAGTAGGACTTTACACTAGTGGCTAACTCACCAAGAGTTTTACAAACAACCACTATAAACAATTGCCCACAATAAGTAGGACTTATACAACAATAACCCTATCACTAAGAAAGGGGATAAGATGAAAGGTTTAGAGTACAAAGTTGTTCACTCTTCTAAGTGAAAGATACATACATTTGAAGCTCATCAATTGTTGGCTCTTTGAACATAGGAAGCACACTCTTTGTCTTGCTATTATGAAATGCACTTTTGAATCATTTAGATTTTGCAATGAAGTGCATTTTACTTTGAAAGTGTTTAGACTTGATAAGAAATCAATTTCTATTGTATGTACAAGTCTATGTAAGTGTTAGAGTCATTCTAAAGCTTTGGAGTATATATACCATTTGAAATCTCGCTGAAAAACGACTCTGGAACGGTCAGATAACGGCTAGTAACAGTGCACCTCGGTTGACCGAAAATCAACCTCGGTTGAGCCGAACCAAACTCGGTTGACCGAACCTAAAGTCGGTCGACCGAACCAAGCAATCTCGGTCGACCGAACCACTTCTTGGTCGACCGAACCAAGACAGACCAACTCTCTGTTTCTTCCTCGGTTGACCGACTTTCAGGGCATTCGGAGAGTTGTCTTAACACACGTTTTGAAATCTTTTGAAGTCTAAAATGTTTTCTTAATATGTAACAAGTAAGAGCACTTTGGAAAACCATTTTACAAGACTTATACTTTGAAATCGAAGGCTTTTGAAATACGAACACTATTTGAAACTTAGCCTTTCAAAAACGTGTTTATGAAAACATGCAATGCAAGACTATAGTGTAGAGCTTATGTCCAAGAGAGCGTTGGTTAGAGCTTAAGGATAAATACCATTTTCAACAAAGCTAACCTAACCAACCTAAGTCTTCAATCTTCAAGCTTGACGAAATGTGTCTTGAATGATATCTTTGAAGCTTGATCAAGGCTTGATTGAAGTACTTAGAGCTTCCATATTGAGTTCCAATATTCTATCACATAGATGAAAACATTAGACACAAACATCAAGTGTTTGTCCATCATCAAAAACGAGTTCGTTTGCCCTCAAGGCTAACAATCTCCCCCTTTTTGATTATGTCAAACTTTGATGTAATTCGATAGGATATAGACAATATTAAGAACAAGGAAGCATGGCAAAAGGATATAAGAACAAGTAAGTGCAACGACTAATGCTTAGAATATAAACCAAGTAATTATGGAAGCCAAAAGCATTAGTAGGATTACTTCTTTTGCCATATTCATAAGGGACTCTTTGAAGAGCCCTATTTCCCAACCAACCTCCTTGCCTCCTTCCTTCCATCATATAGCATTCTTGTGTGTAATATACATACCTTAGTTTACACAAGAAGCTAACTTACCATTTTCATCAATGTCGATGTGAGTGCTAAGGATCCTATTACAAAGAACATGCTCACACAAACATTAGAACTATCAATGGTTTGTTATCATCAAAACAACATAGAATATTTTGCCCTTCGGGCTAACAATCTCCCCCTTTTTGATGATGACAAAACATTGATGCAAATGGGAATAATATGCAAAAATAAGATACTAAATGTATGCATGAGATAAGGATATTAAGGATCCAGACAAGTAGAAGTTTTCTCAAAAAAAATTCTACTCCCCCTAAATTAAAGAATCCCTTATCTCTCCCATTTTGCAAGTTCTAAGCTTTCTCCTTTTGTAAATAACTCTTCTTGGCACATTTGCAACACTAAAAATTCTCCCTCTTTTTGTCAAAATCAAAAAGGGATATCAGAGCGCCAATAAGAAAAGCATTTTAACAAAAAGTAAAGATTAATTTTGGAGAAGCTTGATGAAATTTAATAATCCTCCCCATATAAAGAAAAACTAAAAAACCATGGAGACAACTTGATGGTCTTGTAGATTGATAAAATAAGAACCAAAAGATCAATCCTAAAGACCAAAAATAAATTATGAAGAAGGATTACTTATGAAAAAGCTTGGTTGATTTCTAAAAAAACAAGGAGTCCATAATACCACATAAATCCAAAAGATGGTCATGTATGGCTCAAGAAGAATATCAACCTAAGCTAAAAACAAAGGAGATAAGGAATATACCTTAAAGAACAATCTCCCCGTTTATCAAACATACGATGTTAGCTATTTGAGATAAAACCAAGTTTGATACAAATTGACCAATTGAAAAACATGATACCAATTGTAAATGTAGCCAATTGTAAAACACGTTTGAAAATATAGCTAACAAAGTACTAGTGGAAGTGATACCATGAATACATAAGTTAAGCACATGTATCACACCCAAAAGAAGTAGAGGAAGTGTAAGAAAACACTTAGAGTACATTCCTCTAACAAGTTAATGGTTAGCTAAATGAGTATACAAACTCTTAAAGCAAGACTAACCAAAAACTACAATGAGATCACAAATGATAAGAAAATGAAGACTATGATCTCAAAGTTATTAAGGAAAAATATATGTGATACCAATTGAAGACATAAACATTTATAACACATATAACCTCCAAAATAACTTACACAAGTTGGCTATAAGAGTTAAAAGATGAAAAGCAAGCCAACAAGTGATGTGATGATGTAAAATAAGACAATTGAGCATACAACACATATTGTGAGGGAGGTATGAGTTGAAAACATTTGAAAAACTCCCTCTTAGGTTGTGCCACTTCTAAACAATCAAATAGACACAACCCATGGCATAATGCCACAATCACAGTTTATATCCTAAGTCAAGCATCTAGCCGATCAACCACATAAGATTAATGCTAAAGACTTGAATATAAACACAAACCCCTATATGCAATAAAGATCAAGTGAAAACAAAGCATAGCATATAACAAACTCCCCCAAAGCATAAAACACTACATAATAGATGGGAGGGGGTATAAATTGAGCACAAAAGGATCAAACACAAAACCATGATCACCTACAAGGGATAAGTTAAGCCTTGTACCTCAATGCTCTTTGAGCTTGGACTTCTTACCATATTGGTTGATCTTCTTTATCAATCAAGTCCATTGAGGCTTTTTGTGTGATCACTTTCATTTGATGCTCATTGAGAGGTTGACATTTGATTGCTCCATTTTCTTTGTTGTTCATCCTTGATTGATGAGATGAAGGCAATCTCCTCTTCTTTTCATGACAAGTGTAGAGTCATCATTGATGGGTGACTTTTCTTTGATGAATCCTCTACAATCTTGTGATCCTTGGCACTTGACTCTTTTCTTGGAGTCTTAGCTCACTTGTGCCTTTCCTTGTAGTTCATATCTTCTTTTTGAACTTTAGAACACTTTGTAACCTACAAGGAATTCTTGAGAACTAATTTGGTACCTTTTCAAAGGTCCTTCAAGATTAGCTCAATTTCTCAAGTAAACACATATTTGCTTAAGGATCAAAAACCAAGGACAACTAGATGGATTCTTAAATGAATATGACATATCAAAAACAAGAATCAATCAAGTTGCATATGCTACATCTCATAGATACCTTAGTTCAATAGACATGGATAAACAAGAACATGCTAAAGGTCATCTATATAATTATTGAATTCAAGCATGTGAGATGCACCATATATAAGAGCAAGCATATAAAAATATATATATCAAAAACACTTAACCACATTAATTAAAGTGTTAAGAGAAGGTGATTTTGATACCTTTGCTTTCTTACAAAGTGATGAAGATATTGATTGACACTTTGGCTCTTGTCATCACTTGATGCTTTGCTCTAAGTACTTAACCAACTTGGTTCTCCAATTTGATTACCATTTGAGCTTTGAGAATCCAAGTGTTAAGGAGTGCTTTTGAATTTCTTCCTTTGGCACATCTCCTTTGATTTCTTCCCAATGCCACTTCTCTTTGAATCTATAACATTCAAGCTTTGTGGCATACATCTAACTTATAAGAACCTATAAGATCAAGGGAAGAGTAACTTTTGGTACCCATTTTTGTTTGGGTCCATTGGGGTTAGTTAAAGTACGCTTAACTCTCCAAACCGTTTTAACTCCCCTTTCAATCTTCTTCTTAACATGGCATCTATCACAAGAGTGACCATGTTTTCCACAATATGTGCAATGAATATGTGGCTTAGAAGAATTGTGAGCATGCACAAGATTACTACTAGGCCTATGTGACATTCTAGCATTTACAACATGATTCTTAGGTTTAAGAGAAGAGCTAGAAATATCAACACGTTTAGCAATATAACCAAGGCCATGTTTATCATGTGAAGTACATTGCATACCAAGAATTTGATCAAGATTTTTCTTACCCTTAGTAAAGTTTTCAACAAGAAGGGTAAGATCTTTAACTTTGTTCTCCAAAAGATCAAATTCAACGAGTTTGAGTTCAAGTGATGTCAATTGATCATATGCTTCTAAATACTTTAATGAAGAAGAGTTGCATGTAGCAATAAGTTTTTCATTTTCGATTTTCATGCAATCAACCTCATCACAAAGCTTTTTGTTATCAACAAGCAAAGATTCAATTTTAAGCTTCATAGCTTTGTTTTGCTTTGCACAATTTTTCAATTGATCATACATATCAATTAAAAGCTCATTAGGATCATCCTCATCATCATCACTATCATTAAAAGAATTAGAAATAGATGGAGAAGGATGTACCTCATTATCAAATGCCATAAGACATGTGTGATCATTTTCTTCTTGATCATCATCACTTTCTTCTTCATCCCAATGGCTTAACAAGCACTTTGCATTTTTGAGAGTGAAGAACAAATTCTCTCCTTCTTCATTATTGATGATGGACTCAAGATTACTACCCTTTGTAGAACAATTTTTTCTTTATCTTCATTTCAAAGGCTAGTAGTGAGCCAAGAAGTTCCTCCGTTGAATAGGTCTTTAAATTCTTGGACTCTTCAATGGCAAGGGCTTTATTTTCCCAACTTTTAGGAAGAGAATTGAGAATCTTCCTATTCATTTCACCCATGGTGTACTCCTTGCCATAGGACTTCAAACCATTTATAACATTTGTGAATCTTGTGCTCATCTCATTTATTGACTCATTTGACTTCATGGAGAAGAGCTCATATTCTCTAACAAGCAAATTTAGCCTTGACTCCTTGATTTGATTTGTGCCTTCATGAGTAACCTCAAGCATTTTCCACATTGAGTGTGCGGATTTTCTTCCAAGCACACGGTTGTACTCATCTTGACTTAAGGCACAACTAAGGATGTTCATTGCCTTGTAATTTTGAGTCATCTTCTTGGACTCAAGCTCATTTAACTCCTTGTCCGGCTTTGGCACTTGAACACCATCCACCAACTTCATAGGCACATATGGACCATTTTCAAATATATGCCATAAAGAATAATCTATTGAGCACACATATATCTTGAAACGTTCTTTCCAAGCTTCATAATTATTACCATCAAAAAGTGGTGGCCTAATGGTGGAAGACCCCTCTAAATACGCCAATGCGGAATTACCGGCCATAATCTTTACTTCAAGCGGTTATGCTAAAAATGAAGACGAGGCTCTGATACCAATTGAAGGAACCCAAGAGGGGGGTGAATTGGGTTTCTAATAAATCTTGCAAACTATTTCCAATTTAAACAATGATAGTGCAAGTTTAACAAAAGCTAAAGCAAAACCCAATGCAAATCACAAGACAAGAGATTTAGAGTGGTTCGATTCACTAAGAATCTACATCCACTACCTTGAGCCGCACCCAAGGATTTCACCAACTTCACTAAGAAGAATGTGCCCACACAAAGTAGGACTTTACACTAGTGGCTAACTCACCAAGAGTTTTACAAACAACCACTATAAACAATTGCCCACAATAAGTAGGACTTATACAACAATAACCCTATCACTAAGAAAGGGGATAAGATGAAAGGTTTAGAGTACAAAGTTGTTCACTCTTCTAAGTGAAAGATACATACATTTGAAGCTCATCAATTGTTGGCTCTTTGAACATAGGAAGCACACTCTTTGTCTTGCTATTATGAAATGCACTTTTGAATCATTTAGATTTTGCAATGAAGTGCATTTTACTTTGAAAGTGTTTAGACTTGATAAGAAATCAATTTCTATTGTATGTACAAGTCTATGTAAGTGTTAGAGTCATTCTAAAGCTTTGGAGTATATATACCATTTGAAATCTCATTTGAAAAACGACTGAAAGCGGTCGGATAACGGCTAGTAACGAGTGCACCTCGGTTGACCGAAAATCAACCTCGGTTGAGCCGAACCAAACTTCGGTTGACCGAACCTAAAGTCGGTCGACCCGAACCAAGCAATCTCGGTCGACCGAACCACTTCTTGGTCGACCGAACCAAGACTGAACCAACTCTGCTTTCTTCCTCGGTTGATCCGAGATAATCTCGGTTGACCGACTTTCAGGGCATTCGGAGAGTTGTCTTAACACACGTTTTGAAATCTTTTGAAGTCTAAAATGTTTTCTTAATATGTAACAAGTAAGAGCACTTTGGAAAACCATTTTACAAGACTTATACTTTGAAATCGAAGGCTTTTGAAATACGAACACTATTTGAAACTTAGCCTTTCAAAAACGTGTTTATGAAAACATGCAATGCAAGACTATAGTGTAGAGCTTATGTCCAAGAGAGCGTTGGTTAGAGCTTAAGGATAAATACCATTTTCAACAAAGCTAACCTAACCAACCTAAGTCTTCAATCTTCAAGCTTGACGAAATGTGTCTTGAATGATATCTTTGAAGCTTGATCAAGGCTTGATTGAAGTACTTAGAGCTTCCATATTGAGTTCCAATATTCTATCACATAGATGAAAACATTAGACACAAACATCAAGTGTTTGTCCATCATCAAAAACGAGTTCGTTTGCCCTCAAGGCTAACACTTTCCAACTATGATTCTGTGATCTTTTCAAGTCTATTTTGAAAGCTATATATATCCATATTGTTACCTAAGTTTTATATAAAGGCCATTTACGTTATTTTAAAATTACAAAAGAGTCTATGCATGCTTGAAATATTTTGGAAATCAGGAAATCTTTCGAGCCTAACGATGCTTCATCCCAAAGGTGTTTGAACCTTACTGGGCTAGTGTAGCTCATTCTCTTACTCCTTTTGCAGATGATTATGAGGATGACATAGGGCTACCGGGAACGAGAACGATGAGTAGTGAACAAATATGATGTAAAAGATAGCTTGAACATCTAATATGGATATTGTACATTTAAGATTGAATATTATGTAAGCTAAGTTACATTTTTATATATATACATATGAAAGTTAATTTTTTAAGTTATCTTTTGGGTTCGGTGTCTCATTGGTAGATAAGACGCCGTCAGGTCACCTTCTGGTTACGGGGTGTGACATAAGTGGTATCAGAGCAGGTCGAACATTAGGATTTAATAAAAATGAATAGAACTAAGTATGAAATAAACTTAAGAATGATTTGTTAGATTACCTAAGATATGATCCCTGGGTAACTAATTTATGTGCTATGTGTTTAACTAACCCTTTGGTTGTGCTATTGATTGTGATAATTTGGGTTGGTTCTTATGTCAATCAAGATAGATCACCAAGGAGTGAACAACAATGAGGACAATAACCTCAATGTGCCGCGATAACATCTTTTGCATGACAATGCCTGCGGGCAATCGAGTATCGAACACAACAGCGGTTGAAGGGGATCAACCAGAGTCTTCCACTGAACGACAGGCACCACCACTGCCACCGCCGGCAACTTTAGAAATCCATACATATTTGACATCAACACACACCATGATGACACAAGTGTTATGAAATCAGCAATTACAGATGAACTAAAATGTAGGGGTCTCAAGGGAGCCAAAGTATGAGAAGGATCCGGGAACATACTATAAAAGACTAAAGAAGATGAGGATGAACTCGTTCGATGGGAACGCTAGTCCGGATCAAGCGGAAGTGTGGCTAGAGAAAATGGAACAAAACATCGAGATCATGAGGGTTCCTGAAGACGCTAAAGTCGTAGTAGTGATAACTTTGTTGATAGTTGAAGCATCTGAGTGGTGGAAAGGTGTCGCTCCGATCTACCGACAAGGGGGGACAGTCTATCACATGGGGCAAATTCAAGGGGCGTTTCTGGAATAATACTTCCCCGAGACCTACCGACTAGAGAGGCAAAATTTATTCTTCGAGCTCAAGTAAACAGAAAGGATGACAGTGGAGAGTATGCCGGTAAATTCAATGCATTGGGTAAGTATGCTACAACAATTATACAATACTTACAATGAGGACCCCAAAGGTTTGGTTGGGGTTTGTTGACCCGGATTAGGAGTAGGTTATCCATCAACCGTCCTACCACATACAGGAAAGCCTATCAAAGGAACCTGGATATTGAGGCATAATTTAACCGGGTTGATGCAGAAAGAGTAGGGAAGAGATCCCATTTGGCAATGACACAAGGGCAAAATTCTAGGCCTGGAAATTCGGCAACCTTCATGCTCTGCAAGAGAACAACACCAACAACTAGGGCAACCTTTAGGCCGTATAAGAGGACAGGAACAAATCTGACCTGAATTGGGGGATCGACATGGTCATCGGGTACCACTCCAGTGTGGAATGTTTGTGTTACATGTCGGCGAAGACACCCGGGGGAGTGTCGAAGACTTATAGATGATTGCTTCAGGTGCGGGAAGTTTGGTCATCATGCAAACCATTGTCCGGGAAAAGGTCAGGGAAACAATCAGACTACCTCCAAAACACCAAGAGTAGGAAATCAGAGTCCAATGCCAGTGTATTTTCCATTACTTAACAGGAAGCCAAGAATGCCTCCGATGTGGTGACAGGTACACTATTGATTTACTACATATCTTCTTATGTGCTATTTGATTGTCGTGCCACACAATCCTTTATATCCTGTAGATTTGGTAAGTTTCTTAAAAGTTCCCTTGTATGTCTTGCGGGTGCCTATAGAGTTTCTGTGCCTAGTGGTAAGGTTTTAGTATGTAATCTGGTACATAAGGAATGTCAAGTTGAGATTGAATAGAAGGAGTTGAGTGTAATCCTTATTCAGATAAACATGGTAGATTTTGATGTGATATTGGGTATGGATTGGCAAGCTGCCAACCGTGTGTTGGTATGGTAGACTGTAAAAGAAGAAAGTTCAGCAAGTAATAGAGGGTAAAGAGATGTTTACCTTTCAAGGATCGGAAAAAAAGAGTCGTGAGAATAAATTACCGGTTATATAAGAAACTAGAGCTCGAAAGTGTGTACAAAAGGGTTGTGAAGTGTTCTTAGCCTATGCAGTAACGAAGAATGAAAAGGAAGTCCAGATTGAAGATGTTTCTATAGTAAAAGACTTTGCTGATGTATTTCCAAACAATCTTCCAGGTGTACCACCTAGTCGGGAGATAGATTTAGAGATTTTACTACAGCCAGGTGCGTAGTCTATCTCTATGTCTCCATACCGAATGGCTCCAGCTGAGTTAAAAGAGTTGAAGTCACAGTTGCAAGATTTACTGGACAAGAAGTTTATAAGACCAAGTATATCGCCTTGAGGTGCACCAGTGTTATTTGTAAACAAGAAAGACGGAAGTATGAGAATATGGATCGACTATAGAGAGCTGACCAAGATCACATTCAAGAACAAATATCTGCTTCGTCGCATTGATGACTTGTTTGAACAATTTAAGGGAGCCAAAGTTTTCTCCAAGATAGATTTGCGATCGCGATACCATCAAATGAGGTTCAAGTCAAAGGATATACCGAAGAGCGTCTTCTGAACAAGGTATGGGCATTACAACGGCGTTTATGGATATGACTAACCGAACATTTCGAGATTACTTGGACAAGTTCGTGGTAGTCTTCATTGATGACATATTGGTGTACTCTTCTTCAGATGAGGCACAAGAAGAACAATTGTGATTCGTATTGCAGACTTTAATAAATGAGCATCTTTATGTCAAGTTTAGTATGTGGGAGTTATTGTTGAGAATTTTGACCTTCTTGGGACATGTTATATCAGCAAGACAGTGTATCTGTAGATCCAGCAAAGATAGAAGTAATCGTGGATTGGCCTCGACCGATCAATGTGGCATAAATATGCAGTTTCTTGGGATTGGCATGATATTACCAAATATTTGTGGAAGATTTCTCAAGGATAGTAGCGCTTTTGACGCAACTAACACAAAAGAAGGTGAATTTTGAATGGAATCCGAATGTAAAAATGTTTCCAGAAGTTGAAGATAAACTTAACTACAGCTCCGGTATTGGCCTTACCTGAAGAGTCAGGAGGTTTTACCATATACAATGATGCATCGGGTATTAGTTTGGGATGTGTATTAATGCAAAGGGGTAAAGTGATAGCTTATGCTTCGAGGCAATTGAAACTTTATGAGAAGAACTATCATAAACATGACTTGGAGTTCCCAGCTGTCGTATTTGCTCTAAAGATATGGCGATATTACTTGTATGGGGAGCTGGGTGAAATATTCACCGATAACCAAAGCTTTAAGTACTTGTTTACTCATAATGATCTGAATATGAGGCAAAGATGATGGTTAGAACTCTTGAAGGACTATGATTTGACGATTAGTTATCATCCGGGAAAAGCTAATTGTGTGGTTGATGCCTTACTAGAAAGAATACAGGAAAAATGGCAACTTTGATCACTGAACAACAAGAGCTTATTTCGGAGTTTGATAAATTGGAAATTGAGGGGGTAGAGTCGGCGAATAATATCACGGCAGCTTTAGTGGTACAACTAACATTGATGGTAAGAATTAAAGAAGCTCAATAGTCAGATGTGGACTTAGAAGAGGAACGGGCTTTGTTACATTCATAAGGGCATACGGACTTCCATGTTCATAAAGATGACAACATCCATTTTTTGGGTCGTTTTGTGTACCTTCGGATGAAGCATTGAGGACTGAAATATCGCAAAAGGCACACAACACCAAGTTATCAGTTCATTTGGGAGCTTCAAAGATGTATAATGACTTGAAGAACAACTTATGGTGGAAATGGATGAAACGGGAAATCACCGAGTATGTGACTAGGTATTTGATTTGCCAATAAGTGAAGGCAGAACATCAAAGACCCGCCAGATTGCTTAATCTGTTGGACATTCCCGTTTGGAAATGGGGAACATATTACAATGGATTTCGTGGTTGGACTACCAAAATGACAAGACGGGAAAGAATACAATATGGGTCATAGTGGACAGATTGACGAAGTCAACACATTCTCTACCAATGAAGATCACGGCTTCTATGAATGTGTTGGTACAATTATATATGGACGAGATAGTCCGACTACACGAGGTGCTGGTTAGTATAGTGTAAGCCCTAAGGGCGAACAAACTCAGTTTTTGATAATGGACAAACATTTGATGTTGTGTCTAATGGTTTCAATCTTTGTGATAGAATAATGGTTCTCATAATGGAAGCTCTAAGTACTTCAATCAAGCCATGATCAAGATTCAAAGTTATACTTAAAGGCATATCTCATCGAGATTGAAGATTGAAGACTTAGGTTTGGTTAGGATAGCTTTGTCTTTATAAGTCTTTATCTTATAAGCTCTAACCATTGCTCTTATGAACATAAGTACACAACACTCAAGTCTTGCATGCATCATAAACACGTTTTCAAAAGGCTAAGTTTCAAAAGGAAGTTTCAAAAGGATTCTTATTTCCAAAAGCCTTTGTTTTCAAGGTCTAAGTCCTTTTAAATGGTTTTCCAAATGTTCTTAGTTGTTACCTTTTGGGAAAACCTTTTAGACTTCAAAAGATTTCAATACAAGGGTCAAATCAACATCTCTCATACCCAGGAAGGTCGGTCAACCGAGCTCAAGCTCGGATCAACCGAGGAAAAACAGAGAGTTGAACATATATAGGTCGGTCGACCTATGGCCAGCTTCAGTCGACCGAGCCCTTGCTTCGGTCATCCGAGGTCCCAGTTCGGTCAACCGAACTCTGAGAGAACTAGCCGTTATTTGACCGTTGCAGAGTCGTTTTTCAACCTATTTTGAAATGTATAAATACTCCAAAGCTAGAGAATGACTCTAAGACTTGCACATACAATATACATTGATTTCTTATCAAGTCTAAACACTCACAAAGCAAATGCTCTTCATTTCTTTGATCGAAATCATTCAAGAGTGAGTTTTCTAAAGCAAGACAAAGAGTGTGCATTCTTATGTTCTAAAGAGCTAAATATTCTTGTACTTAAAAGGTATCTATCTTTCACTTAGAAGAGTGAACAACCTTGTTCTTAAACTATCTCAATTCTCTTTCTTAGTGATAGGGTTATTCTTGTATAGTCCTACTTTGTGTGGGCAAATTGATAAGTCCTACTTTGTGTGGGCAATTGACTCTTAGTGAGTTTTGTATTGTGGTTGTGTTGTAAAACTCTTAGTGAGTTAGCCACAAGTGTAAAAAGTCTTCTTAGTGAAGTTGTTAAAATCCTTGGGTGCGGCTCAAGGTAGTGGACGTAGATTCTGAGTGAATCGAACCACTATAAATCCTTTGTCTTGTTGTTGGGTTTAGTTTTGCTTGTGTTCATCTTGCACAAACTTACACTAGCATTGAATAGATTCGAAAAAGTTTGCAAGATCGATTAAAACCCAATTCACCCCCCCTCTTGTGTTTTACATATAGTGTTAGATCAGGATCCTCATTTTGTGTCACGATTTTGGAAGAGCTTCAATGAAGCAATGGGAACGGTATTGTCACCCAGTACTACTTATCATCCTCAAACAGATGGTCAATAAGAAGAAACAATTCAAACTTTGAAAGACATGTTGAGAGCTTATGTTTTAGACTTCAAGGGCAACTTGGTGGATCATTTGACCTTGGTAGAATTTGCCTACAACAACAGCCATCAAGCTAGTATTGGAATGACACCTTATGAAGCTTTGTATGGACAGAAATGGAGATTGCCGGTACGTTGAGATGACATTGGGGAGAAGACGGTAACCATGCCAGAATTAGTGCAAGTAACATTGGAAAAAGTTTCGTTGATTTAGGAAAGGATAAAAGCTGCACAAGATCGTCAAAAGAGTTGGCCCGACAGTAAAAAGAGACCGTTAGAACTTCAAGCCGGGGATACGGTCTATATAAGGGTATTGCCAACCAAGGGTGTTATGCAATTTGGTAAAAGTGGGAAGTTAAGTCCGAGATATGTGGGACCCTACGAGATACTTGAACGAGTTGATAAGTTAGCTTACCGAATAGCTCTACCGCCAGCACTCTCACGAATTCACAACGTCTTTCACGTGTCTCAACTAAGGAAGTATGTTTCCGACCCGAGTCATGTATTGGAAGCTGAACCATTGGGACTCCAAGAAGACTTGACATATCAAGAGGTACTGGTTAGAATTGTGGATAGAAAAGAACAGGTTTTGAGACAAAGAGTCATACCATATATTAAGTTACAGTGGTTGAATCAAATTGTACGTGAGGCAGTTTTGGAATTGGCAGAGGAAGCTAGGCAAATATATCCCCATATTTTCTAGGTTTGAGGTGAGCAAGTTTCGAGGATGAAACTTTTGTAAGTAAGGAATGATGTAATACCCCCAACCTTTGTATCTGTGATTTATTTGTTTTTATGTGTTTAATTCTTTATTTTGTTAGTTTTAGGTGCGTAGTAACAAGGATAGGAAGTAGGAGGACTTAATTGCTAAGCTAGAAAGTTAGTTAGTCGGTAGTTTTGTTAGGAGGAGGGAAGTTAGTTTTTGAAGGGGTGTGTAAGTAAAGTAAAGTGCTGCAACACTTGGAAAAAACATAGAATATAAGAGATGAAGAAAAGAAGAAAACTGAAATTCTGGAAATCCTACGCAGTAAGATTAAAGCCTTTGGCAGACATAGCAAACGTGCTCTGATCATCTTCAAATTTTAACCACAATTAGATGACTTCAAAGACTAAATTCGGACTGGTGGAGATTGGATTCTAACGGCTAGTTTAAGAGATATCAATTTGGGAGTGAAGGGCTGTGAAAATGGGGAAATGGTAGAAGGCTAATCTTTTGAAGTTTCTGATAAGAAATCAAGGTAAGGTTTTTAAACTCTTTTGTTTTCCTATCAAATGCATGATTTTTCCAAAAAACATGTCAAGCTTGATTTGTGATGAAATGAACTTTATTCATCGTTTTCTATTGCATCAAATTGGATGAAGTATTATGAATTGTGAATTGCATGAATCGTTTGATTGTCACATATCTATGTGTTTGTATTTGATTATATTTATGTGGTATGGTATTCTGTATATGTGATAGTTACATTCTCAATCTTGAGTTCTTGACTGTGAAAGAATCTATAGTAAGATGCATTCCTTCTTTTTCATGTTCCGTTGATGCCCTGGTGCACGCAATGACGTGATATGATATGTCCATTGCCCATTCTAGGGTGGATTAGAGTAATTGGGGCAGCTAACATGTGTTGATGAGGTAACAATGGTGAGCGATGACATAACAAGAATGTATCTATAAACGCATGACCCTAACGAATGGGGTTATAATACTTGGAGACATGGTAATCATGGCCCGTCCCTAAGGGGCAATAAGGATTGGGGACTATTAGCTGTAGGTATAGAGTTGTAATCAACCAATTGAGTTCGATTGTGAATAATGTGATACATGAAATAATCGGCATTCATCGTTTCTAATAAGGTGTACTTTGTATGAATGTTATGGGTTTATCATGGTGCTCATAACACGAATCTTATGTACACGTATATATGAAAGGATATGGTTTTGCATGTTGTGTGTATGACGTTGTATGTGTAAAATGGTCAAAATATGTATTTTTGGGTTGTGGGAAGTGTAATTTCGGAAATGGCCTTTCCTTTGTTATTTTGCACTGAAAAGTGCATTTTCTGCACACCGTGATCGAAGCAATCGTCATAGGCTTCGTCTTCCATTTGTCCATGCAACTACTAGGAGTTTCTAGCTTCTTGCGAACGAAGGGCGCGAACGATGCATTGTTTGCGGCATTCGTCCGTAGAGATGCTGGGAATTCTTGATGGATTGAGGACGATGCATCATTTGGGGCCATCGCTTGGGGGTCTGTCCAACTATGATTTTGTGATCTTTTCAAGTTTATTTTCAAGATCCCATCTTTCCAAGGAACAAATGATCTCGAACTTTTTGTTTGATTGGATTCGAAAAGTTGATCATGTTTTTGCTGTCCATAATTACTCCGAGGAGAAAAAGGTCAAACTAGCAGACATGAAATTTTCGAATTATGTATCTATTTGGTGGGGTCAATAGAATGTTCTTAGAAGAAAAGCGGGACAAAAGCCTATTGATCATTGGAATGACATGAAAACCTTGATGAAATGTATATTTGTTCCCCAACAATACACTAGGGAGCTTTTCAATCATTTACAAAGGCTTAGGCAAGGTACAAGATCCGTTGATGAATATTACAAAGAGATGGAAATATGTATGATTTGAGCGGATATATAAGAAGATAGTGAAGCAACTTTAACTAGATTCTTGGCGGGATTAAATGATGATATTAGGCCAAATGTGGAGAGAGCACATCATGTTGATCTTGTAGGAATGGTGTACTATGCAGAGCAAATAGAAAGGTAACTTAAAGAGAAGAAGAAATGGACCAATTTGGCTAGATTTCACCTTGGAAAAGCGAAATCAGACTCTTTCTAATTCTAGTCCTTGGCCGAATACAATTGAGCATAAAGAGAGTTTTGGGGCTGCCAAAACAGTCCCAACACCAGGTGGAGCATCCAAGGCAGCCGCCACCCCCAATTCATCAAATTGGAGGTCAAGTACTTCATTTTATCTTAAAAAAGAGTGCTACAAATGTAGGGG
Source organism: Vinca minor (assembly GCA_026122235.1). Classification (NCBI taxonomy): domain Eukaryota; kingdom Viridiplantae; phylum Streptophyta; class Magnoliopsida; order Gentianales; family Apocynaceae; genus Vinca; species Vinca minor. Next base: position 5,942,788 of record JAOCZM010000241.1, on the reverse strand, counting down.
AAATAGAAACTTTGTTAGGGACTGCCCAAACAAGAGTATAATGATCATGCAAGATGATGGAATTTGGGTAAGTGAAGGAGAGCAAGGTGGAGCTGAGAGCAATGATGAAGAGGCCAATGAAGATGGCATTCATGCAACTCCCATTGATGGAGAAATTTTGGTAGCTATGCGGATATTGCACACACAACCAGGAGATGAACAACACATTCAAAGAAGCACCCTATTACATACTAAGTGACATGTCTAAGGCAAGGTTTGTCTTATTATTGATAATGGTAGTTGTGCTAATGTTTGTTCTTCCGATTTAGTTAACACTCTTGATTTACCTTGGAAGAAACATCCAAATCCTTATAAGTTTTTTTGATTGTCAAATAATGGAGAAATAAGGATAGTGTACTATGTGATGTAGTTCCCATGACGGCTAGTCATATAATTTTTGGAAGACCATGGCAATATGATAGAGGTGCGGATCATAATGGAAGAAATAATGTCTATCAATTGTTCATGGACAAGAAACTTGTCACTTTGTATCCTTTAACTCCTAGTGAAGTTTGTGAGGTTCATAAAAAAAAATGGACAAGAAAAGAGAGCAAAGAATGAGAGATGAGTTGAAAGAAACGAGTGATCCTACCCTTGAAAAAGAAGAAATACGAATGAAAAAAATTATGAGAGAAAAGGCATGAGTCAAGAGAGACAAAAGGCCGACTCTACAAAAGTGAGAAGAGATTGTCTATTTACAACCATTGATAAGGTAGATAGGGCAATTCGAGCAAAACAAGCAATTGTTTTGCTTATTTTAAAAAAAGGCGAGAGCACTTGTGCTCTAAGTACATTTGATCTATCCAATTCTTCTCTACCTAGTCTTGTTTCTAATCTTTTGCAGCCGATGCATAGTCTAGGAGATATACTTTGATTTCATTCATGAGTACTAAATTGCTTGGATTTGAACATATCAAGGATTTATATGAGAATGGTTCAAAATTTTCATCTATTTATCAAGCATGTAGTACTTCATCTTTTCAAAAATTCTATCGGCACGAAGGGTTTTTGTTTAAAGAAAATAGATTGTTTATTCCATATTGTTCTTTACGTGAATTACTTGTTGGAAAAGCACATTCTGGAGGGTTAATGGGACACTTTGGGTTGTTAAAGCTTTGAACATATTACATGAACACTTTTATTGGCCACACATGAAAAGAGATGTTAGAAAGATTTGTGAACTTTGCTTTAAGTGTAAACAAGCTAAAAGTACAAGCAAGCCCCATTGAATGTACATGCCTTTGCCAATTCCAACCGCCTCTTAGATTGATGTTTCAATGGATTTCATTCTTGGATTGCCAAGATCTCAAAGAGGTATGGATAGTATTTTTGTTGTTGTTGATAGATTTTCTAAGATGTCACACTTTATTCCTTGTAGGAAAACGAATGATGCAAGTCATGTGGTTGATTTGTTCATGAAGGAGGTCATTCAGCTTCATGGAGTCCCAAGAACAGTTGTAAGTGATAGAGATGTTAAGTTCTTGAGCTACTTTTGGAAGACTTTGTGGGGGAAAGTTAAGGACTAAACTACTCTTTTCTACATCAAGTCATCCAAAAACCGATGGCCAAACCGAGGTAACAAATAGAACTTTAAGGGTCCTCTTAAGGGCACTTGTTCAAAAGAATTTAAAAATGTGGGAAGAGTGTTTACCTATTGTTGAGTTTGCTTATAACCTAACTATTCACTCTACTACAAATCATTCTCCTTTTGAAATTGATTATGGTTTTAAACCCCTAACCCCTTTGGATCTAACTCATTTACCATGTTGATGAGTATTTATATGTTGAAGGAGTTTCTAGGGAAGAATTTATACAAAGGATACATCAACAAGTAAGTGAGAAAATTGCCAAGAAGAATGCATCCTATGCTAAGAATGCCAACAAAGGCCGCAAGACAATATCTTTTGAGCGTAGAGATTAGGTTTGGTGCATCTAAGGAAGGAAAAATTTCCTAATGCAAGAAAGACAAAATTTCACCCAAAAGGAGATGGACCATTTTAAGTAGTCTCAAAGATCAATAACAATGCTTACAAAATTGATTTAAGAGGTGAGTATGGTGTAAGTGCTTCTTTTAATGTTTCTAGTTTATCTCCCTTTGATTTTGATATAGATTATGAAGATTCGAGGACAATTCCTTTTAAAGAGGGAGGGAATGATGAGGACACACCTAAGATGTTGTATAGGACAAATTATTCAAATGATCCAATGATCCACATTCAAGGTCCAATGACAAGAGCTAGAAGTAGAACAATGAACCAAGCTTTATCTACACTTATCTGAGAGGTTCCAGCTAAGGAATACGCAAGGGTACTTCTACAAGATTCTATTCATTCAAGACAAGTCCATCTCATCACTTTGAAGCTAGAGACTCATGGCTCAAACATGCAAAGTGCTTAAGTGCATTTTAGAGAGTTTTGTACATTAAAGTCTATCTTAGACTTGAATTAATATTTCATATGTTTATTTACTTATTATTTAGCCACATTATTTTTAATAAAGGACATGTGGTCCATATAGTTATTTATGTTATTGCAAGTATTAGTTTAAGGTAGTTTCATATACTTGTAATTGCTTTAGTTCCTAGTCCAATTAGGACTTAGTTTTATAGGGTTTCTATATAAAGAGAGATTTTGGCCATTTTGTTATTTAGATTTGATATAATATAATTGTTAGGTTTATTCCTTTGTTACTTTGTGAATTGAATTTCTTTTTAGATCTTCCTTTCATTGCTACTAATCATCAAGTTAGTTTCCTTGTTGTGGTGTTTCATCATCCATTTAGTGTTCTTTTGCCAAAGGTAATCAAGTGCTTATCGCTGCTTGGAGGTCTTGTGTGTCGAATACTTTGAAAGTCCTCTGCTAAAGTAGTCAAGTGCTTATCGTTGCTTGGAGGTTTTAGTGAGGCATACACGTGAACTAAGTTCAAGTTAGAGAAATATCCTTCTTTTATCCTTTGTGTTGAATCTTGATAAATCCAATTGTTAAGGTTCTTCATCACTTCCATTTGTAATGATTGTTGTGCATTGATTGGCTCGACGTGGCGATAGATGGGGGATGGTTACTCTCATTCATTCTAGTATAAATAAAGATGATCCCCTACCTCATTGTTTCACTTCTTCACTTAGATTCTCATTTCTTTTGCTCTTGCTCTATTTTTATTCATCGACGAATTATTTGCGTTCCCCGGTATCTAGTACTGTGATACGGGCCGGCCCGTGCGGGCTTAATGCAAAACGGGGCGGGGCGAGCTTGGACTCGATTTTGCGGACCCATAAATATTAGGCCCAGATCCGCACCGCATAAGGCCCGCGAGCTTGCGGGCGGTCTATGGACCCGATTCAATTTTCTAATTTTTGTGGGTAAAATGGCGGATTGTGAACAGAAAAAGATAAAATGTGTATCGTTTGGGATTCGAGCCCTGGGTATCCACGGCCACAACGTGGAATTCTTACCACTAAACTACGACCACATTATGTTTGGATTACTAGGCAACATTGCCAACATATTAGATTTGGTATTTAAATAAACAAAAAAGGGGACGAAAATGTGGGCTGCTGGGATTCGAGCCCAGGTATCCACGGCCACAACGTGGAATTCTTACCACTAAACTACAGCCACATTATGTTTGGATTACTAGGCAACATTGCTAACATATTATAACTAAAAGCCCGCGGGCGGCCCGCGATCCGGGCCGCGGGCTAAACGGGCGCGGGCTAAAAAAGCCCGCATTTTTGCGGATCAATATTTTCTAAGTCCATACCCGGTCCGCGGCGGGGCGGGGCGGGCCGGTCCGCGGGCTTCGGCCCACTTTGACAGCACTACCGGTATCGGTAACTTAGAGATGTGCTTTGTTCTAAGTTGTTTGTTCAAAAGCTATCCCGGTGAGCCCAGTTTTTTTTTCTTTTCGAGGTAATATGGGTAAGCTTGGAAGTTTTACCTCACTAGCTAAACTTTGTCTTTTGCCGAGCTTTATCCTTTGTCGAGCTACTTTGGGTAAGCTCACCTTCCCCGGGAATCCGAGGAGAAGTCTTTTATGTTGAATTTGGATGTTTTGCAGTTAATCCCATTTTGTATATGTTCCCTTTTGCAGATCATATACAATTTCTATCTTCAAATATGGCTCAGACATTTTTCTTAGCAGAAGCAATGGTATCTCAGAATTCTCAAGCAGATGACATTAATGAAGGTAACATTCCTAAGACAGGCCACTACAAGAAAACAGTTAAATGGCGACCGACATTAGCGACCGAAAACATGGGTCACAAATATAACGACTGACTAGAAACTGAAAAACTAACGGTCGTTATTTCGTCGCAATTCCGTCGGCAACATCGGTCACGTTGACCAAATTGAAACGACGTCGTGTTGTTCAACGTTAACGACCGAATACTGACGGAAGTTAACGACCGTGTACAGACAAAATTAATAACGGCGTCAAAACGACGTCGTTTTGATGTTTTATTTCTTTTAAAAAATTAAGGTTTAAAATTAATTAAAACGACGTCGTGTTGTTCAAAGTTAACGACCGAATACCGACGGAATTGAACGACCGTTTACCGACGGAATTAATAACGGCATCAAAACGACTTCGTTTTGATGTTTTTATTATTTAAAAAAATTAAGGTTTAAAATTAATTAAAACGACGTCGGTTTTTCACCATTAACGACCGAATATCGAAGGAATTTAACGACCGTATACGTGACGGAGGCGTATCAAAACGACGTCGTTTTATCGCCTGATTTGTGAAAAAAATACAAAATCGAAGGAAGAACAAAATCCCTCTCTTCTTGAAATCCCTAATACCTTTCTTCTTCAAAACCCTAGTGACCGCCAATCTGCCACCGCGACCGCCATTATGATCCCTCGCCACCGCCATACTGCCACCTGGCTACCGCCACTCCAAGAAGCCATTAAAGGTACTTTTTCCTCTATATTTTTTTATTTTTTCAGTTTTTTTGCTTGTGCTTTTTGCTTATGATTTTTTCTTTTGTTTTTTTTATTATGATTTTTGCTTCTCTTTTTCAGGTCGACTCCACTGCCACCACGCCTCCGCCATTCCGCCACCTCCATTAAAGGTGTTTTTTGCTCTTTATTTTTTATTTTTTAATTTTCAATGTTGTTTGCTTCGATTTTTTGCTTATGATTTTTGCCTTTGTTTTTTGCTTCTGACTTTTGGTAAAGAAAGATGCCTCTGTTTTTTGCTTACAAATGTTGCTTCTGTTTTTTGGATTATGAGGAGGAGGATTCTGATTCTGATTTTTGCTTCTCTTTTTCAGGTCGACTCCACTGCCACCACGCCTCCGCCATTCCGCCACCTCCATTAAAGGTGTTTTTTGCTCTTTATTTTTTTCAATTTTCAGTGTTGTTTGCTTCGATTTTTTGCTTATGATTTTTGCAGTTGGAGTTGCTGAAGAATTGCTTAATTTGATTTGTCACAAGGTTTTTTAAAGATTTTTATCATAAAACAATTTCACTTTTACCCTCGTCATTGTTGAAGAGTGTGATTGGCAAAATTGTTAACTAATGAACACAGGGTGCCACTTTGGCGAGTTCAAGCAGCAAAATCTTCTATTAAATTGAATAAAATGCTACTTGTTGCTTTTACTAGGACATGCATGCTTGTAAGAATGTTTAGTTTGGGAATATCGACATTATTTCTAAAATCCCAAAATAGAACCCATTGGTTCAGAACGGCAGGAGTGCTTGACAACTGGTTTCGAATATTTTCTGCTCATGTTGATAGGAATCCTGATTAACCATTACACACTTGACATACTTGCTAATAAAAGTATTGGGGGTGGGGAGGAGAGGGGAAAACACCATCTTTATCATGTAAGAAACAAGATGTTACAATTTCAGAAACAATCGACTTGTCATGTGTCGTTATACGATAAGAAACAATCGACTTGAAGTTGTACTTGTGGCCGGTACGAGTCGTGTTCATGAAGATGATGACGATGATGATGATGATGAAATTATGTCGGGTGATGACAATTCTGAAGAAAATGATGAATTTAGGTCGGATGATGATTTAGAATGATTAAGCTTTTCTCGCTTCTTGGAATTCCACATATTGAAGGTGAGTAATATTTGTTGGTTTGTTTTGTACTTTATTACCATAAATTAATTGTCATATTGTATAACTTTTTAACATAATTCAAAGTAGTAATTTTATTGTCATAAAATAATTTGATTCTTGAATTTTCAGATTGCAACTCATGCATTTCCAAGGATATACATATGAATGACATCAAGGAGTTTATGAGAAGTGTACACTTTGATTGTGAGTGTGGTAATGTAATCTGCACACTTTGATTGTGAATGTTGTAATTCAAAGTGTGCACTTTGATTGTGAGTGTTGTAATTCGAAGTTTGCACTTTGATTGTGAGTATTTAATGTAATGAGAAGTGCGCATTTTGATTGTGAGTGTTGTAATGCAAAATGTGGACTTGTTTGTGAGTGTTGTAATGTAGTGAGAAGTGCACACTTTGATTGTGAGTGTTGTAATGTAAATGAGAAGTGTAAACTTGTGTTTTTTAGTAAGATAATTGACTATGTAATGTTAATTTTGCATTTATTGATTATTTTTGCTATTTGGGATCTTATTAATAATACTGTTTCTGGTTTGTATTTTTGGGCATATTGCTGTTTTTTTATAATAGGGATTTAATTAAATTTTAGATTTATTTTTTTAAATTAAAAACAATTTAGCGACGGAATAACGACCGAAACAATAAAAGTCAAAAGTCAACAATGTTGGCCATTCGGTCGGTATTCTGTCGGAAAATAGCGACCGCATATTCGGTCGGTAGACTGTCCGTCGGTATTCGGTTGTTAACTAGTCAAAGTCAAAGGTCAACAATGTTGACCAATCGGTCGGTATTCGATCGGTAAACAGCGACCGAATATTGGGTCCCTATACTTTCCGTCGGTATTCGGATTTTGCTTAGCGACGAACAATACACGACCACGTCATTCAGTCATTAATCGGTCGCTAAACTGAGTTTAGTTTAGCGACGGATTAGCCAAGGAAATGTCCGTCCCTGTTAAACAGTTTTCTTGTAGCGGCGTTGTGTACCAAACAATTATGGGCTCCAAGTTTTTTGTCACCCAGGGAGATCTGACTGTTAGATTTCCTATAACTCTGTCAAACTTGGTACATGTGGCATAAAAAATATCCTTAAGACCGAGCTTTATGCTCGGGGTATGTACCGAGATGTTACTAGTCTTTCCTTACGACAGACTTGGAAGCGCATTGTATAAAGTCACCCGCTACCCAAGCTAAACTTGAGGCCTGGTGTAGGGATTATCATATTTAAGATACTTACAAACTTTTTGTTCATGGTGAGGCTGCCCGAGCTTCTTCCTCTCCTCCGGTATTTTTCTCGGTATATTTGGATTAGCTTAAGAGTGGTTTGACCCTTCCCCCAACATCCTCTATTTGTTGATTTTGCCGAATTCGAGAGTTTAATCTCTCTAGCTTAGCCCTTACCTTATGAGGTTCATTATTCGATTTTATATTCTTGTGTATGGATTTTGACATACCTATAAAACTGGAGTGATTTATGATGTTTTTTAGGCTAGAGGCTTCATAGAAGTTTAGGCCAAAGTATTCTAGGAATGATGGAGATGATAGAGCCCTTCCCTATAAGGTTAGCGAGGGTTGGTTCCAACACATCTATACAAAGTTCAAGTTGAAAAATAAGTTGATTGTGAGTAAGGTGAGGTCGTCTAAGGGCTAAAAAGATGATTTTTGTTTTGTTTTCCCTGTGCCCCAAGGTTTTGAGTAGGACTGGAGTCTTTGTACCTCTCATCTTTGTTGGAGTTTACATTTGATATAAGTGCTCAATTAGATTGGGCAGGCTGATCAATTGGATTGGGCCGAACCGGACCCGGTCAACTAAGAACAGTCTATGGTCGACCGAAACGGTTTGTCACTCTGGTCGGTCGAGAACCATTTCTCCGGTTGACCGAACCAGTTGGACCAAGTCAAATCTGGCATATGACTTGTGTGAGGTAGTGTGTATGTGTAAGGGATAAGTGTGGAGAGAATAGTGGGGATGTGGAGTTAGTGTGTGATTCCACTAACACCATATGATGAATTGTTCATCATTTCCAAATCATTAGAATCCACTCTCATTCTCTCTATGCTATCCGAAACCAAGAGAAATAAAATATTATGAATTTTTCTATCTCTCTAGAACTCATTCTCAAGAACACAAAAGAGAAAGATAATTTTTTTTTCATTTCTCTATTTTTGGATTAAGTTTTTACATATCTATATCAACGAAGCGCTCAAAGATTGTCTTCAACGTTAGACGCACTTGTCTTGTTGGATTGTTGTAGAATATCCCTCGGATACCACCCCAACGGTAGAGTCGTATACCAGTGCTGGTTGAAGCTCGAAACTAGATGAATTGAGTATTTGGATGCGATTCGATTCTATGTTCAGTCTATAAACAGTCTGAACTTAGTCACTTATTCAACTAATTGGATTAATATTGGAGAGTTTAGTATATTTTCCATTTCCAACTTCAAAGCTTGAACGCTTAGTGTGTAGGAATTCCTTGTTGTTGCCTAACTTGTTTCCCTTTCTCGGTTGTCCTCGTCTTGTTCTCTCCTGTTCAGTGGTGTTATAATCCTCTCCTCCGGTAGAATATTTCTCAACCTTCACATCTAATTCGTCGTATGAGGATTCCGACCACGGTTTGTTCTCGAATTGTTGGAATTGGTCACTGTCCTGGCAATCTCCGTTGGATTGGTCTTGGGAACCTCCTTCCCCCGCTGTTTGGTGATTGATTCATCCTCTTATATTTCGAATTAATCATCAGCATGGGTGTAATTGTTTGGGTCAAGTTGTGATACATCTTGACCTCGAGTTGTGGACTTTGGCATACGACGGGGGAATGCGTTTCGGTTGCATGACGACAAACATGTCCGAGGCCCTTAACAGCGTTCTGAAGCAGTCTAGAGCGTTGCCTCTGAAAGCTCTTGTGGAGATGATATTTTTCAAGCTTGTACATTATTTTGACACACACCGGGAAGACGCTAATAGTTGTCAAACGCCTTTCCCTAAGAGGATATGGGAACAGTACTTCACGTACGAAGAAAAAGCAACAAGTTTGACTGTGCAACGACACCACAAAGACCAAGGTATCTATAGGGTCATGTCCCGACATAGAGGACCTAGCGAAGGTGGAAAAATATACACGGTCAACTTATCAGCTCGTGCTTGTAACTATGATAAATGGCCTACTTATTCAAATCCATGCTCACATGTCATTGCTGTGTCCAAATCGATCACGGAAGATGCTTCTAAGTATATCCATCTTGTCTATTCTCTCGAGCATTATAGGAATACGTACAAGTCAATTTTATACCCTGTACTTGATCCCATTCATTGGAGACCTCCTCCTTTTGATATCACACGTCACCCTCCTAACATGAAAGGTACGCATGTGGGTCGACCTCAAAGGTGGAGATTTCAAATGCCTATGGACACAGAGAACAGGGGAACTCAAAGAGAAAATAAGTGCGGCCACTGTAAGCAAGTCGGTCACAACCGGAAGACTTGCCCCATGTTAGCACATCTTGACCAAGCACCTCCTCCACATTAATTGTATTTCAATTTTACTAATTTGTAATAGTTTAGAATGTATAAATTATCATTTTTGTTAGCAATCGTATAAAGTTGTTTTAAATGTGTTCAATTGTTTTCATTAAATATCCAAAAATTGCAAAGATTACAATGACTTATTATTAAAGTTGGCGTAATAAATTGACAAAATCATCATTCCTGACCCTATAATCAAGGATATCGTAAGGGGCTGGATGAATTTGTTCCCGTGAAAATTGCGCATGTGTAGTACTTCGGGGATTCCAAGATGCATTCTAACACGCCATTACATGTAGTTTCTACATATCCACTGTACACGGGAAACAACATTACAACCCATAATTGTAAAAGGAACGGATTTATTACTAAAATTTTAATATTAGAAAACGTACCGGTTTGGAAAGTGCCGAATAGGTTTTGTCAATGTCTATTCGAAAACTCTGCCGGAAAAAAGCCCCATCTTAGGGATACGATAATTCGCCCTTCAGGTAACCTATCCCGGGCCCTCGCTTAACAGAAATATCTAGTACATTCATTGGAGAGGGTATAAAATGAACTTTATCTGTGGGACGAAGATTTTTGTCACCCAAAAATTGTTGTAATCCTCCATCTAGGTAGTACGTACCATCTATTTTGGTTACATAAACGCACCATTGATTCCCAAAGTCGTCTTTCAGATAGATAGAACTTGCTAACCCGAGACCAGTTTGCTCCAACCAACTTGTGTACTTTGATGGAAGACGCTACGAAAAAATAATTACTTAGATAGCTAAACACATATCATACAAGAAAAACTTACACATTACAAAATAAAATACTACCATTTTTCCATCGGTTTGATTTCCGACCACAATTCTAAATTGGTGTCTGAAATACTCTTCCAGGGCGGGATCCATTTCGCTATTCATTATCAAATTATATTAGGGAAGATAGGTTTTTTTGTGGAAATAAATTTGGAAAAAATGAATTGTGAAGAGGATAAGGAAAAGAGCAAATGTGAGAAAAGACTAGACACTGCAAAAAGCGTGTAATTTGAGGACAGAAGTGGCAATTCCGTCCTCAGGTCAGGGGTGAAATTAGGGTTTGTAGGGTTTTTTCCGGCCAGTTTCCGTTCTGGCCTGGCATTGTGTTGTGCCAAAAACACTTGGTTTTTTGTAGTAAGCTGCAGTTTTTGTAGGTTGTTTTTCCTGTGTTGGTATTCTAACAACATAAAAAAATGCCCAAAACACATTGTGTATTAATATAAAACGAACAGCGGAATAATCGAAAAAATATTTTATAACGAAAAAATGTTAAATAGTTCGTAACAACAATGAATGAAACGTAAACAAATTAAATGAAATGTTATCTACGGCTCCGAAGGTGTGTATCGATCGGGCCTTCTCGGGTCTTGTCGCAGATAGTAAATGCGGCCATCTCTCGCTTGTACGGCGCTACCAAGATCTGTTGCGATGACTTCTACCCCTTCGAGGTCGATAAATATCGGCTCCTCGGGGTAAAACGGCAAGGGCAACGGAGTCTGATGCCGCGTCTGAGGGATGTGGAGGCTATACGAAGGCCCTGCACCAGGATGCCCCCCGTATGAATACCCTGGGAATAAGTACCCCATGCTCGGATATTGGTATTCAAAACGGGTTGGGTACGTCGGCCGGACTGGGGAACTGAGTCTGGGCCGGAGACTGAGTCAGATCTTCTTCAAGTTGAGCCGGGTCCGTGCCCCGCCACGCTACCGAAGATGCCTCGCTGTAAAGTCATCCTGGGTGGCCTGCCGGTTCCTCCGAGTACCTTGCCTCCCAATCTGAGATCTTCCCGGGACATGCTCCCTCGGCTGTGTAACCGGTTGCATAACAGCAGCTTCTGCTACATCGGCTACACGGGATCGGCACGAAACACTCTTCCCAGCTGCCACGAATGCATCATTTATTGTCTTGGCCGCCCAGGAGATCAGAGTCTTGTACTGACTGTTGATTCGGGAGGCAGGCTTCTCGAATTCTTCGAGCATCACTCGGTTCGATTCCTCCTGCAACATAGATATTCATATCAGTATACTTTAAATAAAAATAAAAATGTTAACAACGGAAAGAATGAAACTTACAAAAATCGCCTCGGACGTAGTGATCGGTTGAATGCCCCTTTGGAGTGGACCAGGATCCCTATTCTGGGGATTGGTCAGAAGGTGGACGGTAATGCGATTGTACCATTTCATGTACTCAGGGGTATGTACAATAACATTACTGGGAACGGGAGCGGCGTCCGCCAGTGCATCCACGCGCTCTTCCCACATAGCTATGTTGGTGACGTGTTCGGTTTCCCAATTCTTTGCCAGTCCCGCTTTGAACGAGTGAAGGTCAACACCCGCTTTAGTTCCCTCTGCCTCCGTCGAGATCGGTATCCCCTGCTAGAACCCGAATTGCCTGGCAACCCTGTCAAGCATGCGGTACTCAACCATCTCGAAGCAAACGAGAGGCGTGCGTGCCCGGCAGGTCGCTTGGAAGCCTTCATCCCGGGCCGCCCTCTCTGCAATTACCAATCAGGGTACGGCTTCCACATAAACTGCATAAAAAAATTGGACTTAGTGTAAAACAAATGATATAATTTCAACATAAAATACGAAATTACTGAAATATACTTACCCCTTGGGCGCCCGTCAGCAGATCCAGCTAATCTCGAAACACCGTCAACTGCGATTTGGGTGCATCGCGGAAACTCCGGCCCGTATTCCACCGCGACCCATAAGCTCTCCCGTCATCGAGAATATCATGTAGAATGGGGCTGCGGTTTGTGGGTCGGAGACACGATATTAGCTCCCACGCCCACAACTGGTACAGAAAAAACATTGAATAGTCAACAAATAATAAAGATACATGCTAGCAATAAAAATGTATAAAAATTTACACAAACCTGAATTAATAGGCAACATCCAGCTATGTCCTTCGAGACGGCTTGTGCAGAGGTTCACATCTGGCGGTACAGATGTGCAAGGACATCTCTAGCCCAGAAATGCTGGCCCTCAGCTAGGATTCCGTCGCTGATTAGTAGGAGATATCGCATGTTCCCCCGCGACCCGGATTTGTTTGGAAAGAGGAAAGTGGACATCAGGAGGAAAATCAGAGCCTTGGCCCGCTGTTCTACCTCCACTTCAGTAGCATCATCGCCTAGGGCCTCACTAATGTAGGCGTACACATTTACGAGAGCGATGGTATTAACCCTAATAGACTCGGGTGGGGGTCGGAATCCTAGGCTCGTTTGCACGTGCTCAATCCACTGATTTTTGCTGAGGTTGTAGTCCTCAGACCAACTCGCCACGTGGCCCCCGGTGGGCAGTCACAGAAGGCATCCTACGTCCTCTAGGGTAATAGGACCTCACCACATCGGAGGTGAAAAGAATGTGTCTCTGGGCGCCACTGCTCTACTAATGCGGTGACCAAAGCGTGGTCTATCTTTATTTTGCCTATCCTACAGCAACCCCCGAAACCTATGTGATCGATAAGCTGAATCACTCTTTGATTGGCCTCGTTTTGGTAGGCATAAAAAAATTGCCGTCGAAACTAATAATTTTCAAACTACGATTAAGTTCTACATCCCCGCCCCATATTCTAAGAGCTCTATGCGATGCGTGTTTGTTTAAAACACTAGCATCATAAGGACCGGGCAGAAGATGTGCAGGAATAGACATCTATACAAAAAAAACAATAACATACAATTTATTAGAAACTGCACATGTTATATCACCAAATTTAAAATTCCCCCAAGTAAAAAGTTACAAATTAACAATTCACAAAAATATTCAATTCACAAAAAACCCACATTCATAAAATCCTCCAAATTGATAATTGCCCTAAATTGATAAATGCCATAATTTTGTAATTGACCTAAATTCACAAAATCAAACAAAAATTCACACGTATAAAACTTTAAATAGGGAACAAATTACTCTAAATAACCAAAATACAACAATTTAAAGTTCCATTGAAAACATATATGTTAATTTGCTAAAAAAAATTCAAAACAAATAAATTAAGGTTTTATACCTTTTAGTTTAAGAGATTAGAGAGAAAGGCGGAGTTGGTTGGTGGCGGCGGCAGGGGGTCGTAGGAGGTGGGGGGGTCTCAGGCGGCAGGATTGGGGAGGTTATTACTTTGGGAGTTTGGGGATTCACGATTTGAGATGAAGAAAAGAGTTTTTTTTTTTTTTTTTTTTAAGTCTGGGAGGTGACTTTCGTCTTGGGACCCGGACGGAAGTCCCCAAATGTTTGTGTACCACTTCCGTCCTGGATACAAATGTTTGTCTCCCCAATTTGGGTGCCATGTAATGACTTTTATACAAAAATTGGGCCATGCCAATGCAATCCCCAGTAAACACATTACTTTTAAGATAATGACTTCTATACCCTCAAATGTTTGACGTGTCAATCTTTTACTGGTGTTATATATCAAGCCAATGCTACGTCCTACACCTGATTCATCGATCGGTCGAAGTCCTTTTTGTTTAACTTTGATTGAACATGTGGTTCAAACTCTCTCTGTCAATTTCGTATATAATATAATGCTCTAATTTTGAAAGTTTGATTTGATTATTAAATTTGTTAATTGAAGACAATTTTGAGAATTATTACTTGTTGGAGCTGCAATAAAAATGGCTGCTGTTGTTCAAGGAATAGGAGCTGCTACAGCGCTTTCATCTTCCCCCAATTCCAACAAATTTTCAGGTATAGTTATTTGATTTTTTTTTCTGGGGTTTTGATTTCTACTTATTAAATATTTTCCTTTTTAAGTAATTGGCAATGCTGTTTTTGTTTTAATATTCTTCTTGATGATTTTTTTGGTCTCATTTGCTTGTTTTTTGCTTAATTTTGTTTTCTTGTTGAGTTTGAAATGGGATTTGAGAAAATTTGTTAAATGAGTGTTCTTCTCAACCCTTTGTAATTTTGGTGTCAATGCTTTAATCACATTCCTAAAGATTTTAGGTCTTTCTGTGCTTGGATAAAATATGTAATTCCTCCAATCATACCTGTCTCAGATTTTGGCAATTTTTGTGGTTCAATTTGAATTCTATTTTGAACCATTTTATTTTAGGAGTTTTCGGCTTGTTTGAATTGAATTTGTTGTTTCTGAATTTGCTGCAGAGAAGAAAGTAAACTTCTTTGCTGTTAGATCCTATGTAAAAGCCAAGTTTGGGTTGAACCAGCACATAAGTAGAGCTCAACGATTGGTCACAAATGCAGTGGCGGTTAGTATCCTCTTTCTTTCCTCCCTTGTATGTTACTCGAGACTCGAGAGTGTAAAAATTGGAGAGAATGAGGTTTCATTTATGCTTTTGATTGATGTAGGAAAAGGCCGAAAAAGGAGCGGCATCCACGGCCTCCAAGCCTGGGTATGTTTTCTTTCACCTGGAATGCAATGCTTTTGGAGTTTTTGAATGTACATTCACATGGATAGTTGCATATGCTATTACTTCAAGAAAGAGCGTTGTGCAAATGCTAACTTGTGATTTAGCTAATACTTGTATTTAATTACTTCAAGGAAGTGCTTTCTGCAAAGGTTATCTCGTGGCATACTAAATACTGCATTAATATATACATGGAGTTCCCTTGTTTTAAAAAGTTACCCATATGAGATTAGAAGTACCAATAGACAAGAAGTCTGTTCCAATGTGAATGTTCTCTCGATAAGACAGAGGAACTGAAATGTAGAGATATTTGGTACTGAAATGTGAATGTTCTATACATCCTCTTTGATGTAATTCAGCCAGAGCTTTCGGTCCCACTATCATAAAATTGAGAAAGAACAATTCTTTTTTAGAGTTGTGTGCTGTAAATTAGATCAATTTGGATTTAGTTGTTTAGAACTGTTGGAAGTTCTTCTTAGAATAATTCTTCCACAGCTGTGGGTAAATAATGGCATTTGCTATTTGCATTTGAGGTTGTCTGGTTTCAGTTTGCCTTCCAAAATTCTGTGTCTTTTTCTGCATTGTTATCTTTTACGTTTCAAAATAATATCTTTTGAACTTTAGTGTTCAGATTCAAGCAAGTTGATGGGCAGAACTACTGTTTGAGAAAATACTCAACCTTGGGCATTTAAGTAGAAAATCTTAGAAAAGTTGCCTTCTTTGGATGAACTTGGACTATAGTCTGAGGATAAAACTACAAGAGCATTTTGTAATCTGTAGGACTAAAGTGAAATGCTTAGAGAAAGAGAAATTAAGACAACTAGAAGATGCTTTTGGGTATAGCACGTAGAAATCGAATAGGTAAATAAATGGACAACACTTTCATATTTCATTCCTTTTCATATAGTTATGTGTTTAGAAAATCTTAAAAGAGCTGTTAATAAAAGTAAATAGAAACTAGAGAATTTCCTATCGGTCACTCATATCCTATGTTACCTGGACTCTTTGTTTTTGGCATACCTGCGTCGGGACGTGTCGAATGGGTGTGGCTATGGGATCCTTGTCGGCTCTGGTAAAAAAACATTAGGAACTTTGGCCAAGATTAGGTGCATTTCCAATGGTGATTTTCTCCATACTGTCTATATTGAGAAGGATATTAAAGATGGTGATTGGACTTTAAGACCATGGATGCTTTCATGTTTCGGATTTGAAGTGATTTTGTAATGTGTACTAATTATTCTGAAATAATGTAACAAAATAAGTCACTACTCTTTAAAGTTTTTATTAAACTTATTGCCGTATCCACGTACTCGTGTCCGAGTTTTTGAGTTTTTAAAAGTGTCTCCATATCCTTACTTTTAGAGGTATAAACATCTGACACCTAGATATATACCTATATCTGATATCCGTACCCGAGTCTAGGTAACATAGCTCATATATATGCATGTTACTGCTCTAATTTAATATGTATAAACTTGAAAATTTTCATTAGACTCTATATTTAGTTATTATTATTATTATTATTATTATTATTATTATTCTATAGTTTGAGGAAAACTAGCTTGTATATCCAGCTTTGGGATCAAAACTGGAGCATCTATTCTATAGGTGAGTTACAGGATATGGATCAAACTCAATTAGTATGACTCCTCTCTTTGCCCTCTTGTCTGAATTTGCTTCCTTGTTAACTTGTATTGCATCTCTATGTGTGATGGAAAAATGGAATCAACACCAACAATTTCCTTTCCTCCTTTGAGAAAAAGGAAGATGATCCTCAATATCTGAAGACAAAGAAACTTAAATGAGAAAACACTGTGGAACTTTTCCATCATGTCTGATTCGGTTTTGTGGTGTTAATAATTGTTTCAATAATTATTCAGTGAACCCTTGAAAGGTAAAAAAAAATAAAAAATTGCAAAAACCCATTGGTTGCATTAGGACAATGGTTGACCTTTGTTGTGTATGGTAATGATAATAGCGGGAACTTTGTAACCGTTAAATATACAACTCCACATAGTCAACAAATTAAAAGATATAATACTAATAGTATTCAAACCCTTGAAACTAACATTCTGATCCTCCTAAACTTGGTAGATAGAGGCTGATTACAATGATTTGAAGTTCAAATTGCAGTTTGAAGTTGCAAAGAGGGGTCAATTCGGGAATATTCCACCTTGATAACACACTCTTTGATACCGGAGCCGACCTTAACTTTATCCAAGAAGGCTCATCAATGAAAATAACAATTAATGTCTTAACTGTATAAGAATTTGTTGAATCCTAGTTAAAAAAAATTTGTAAAATAATCCCACAAAGCATGCTTCTTTTATTAGTGTTTACACTGAAATCATGGGATTATAGATAAAGAAAGAAAAATGAAGAGGGCCACAGAAGGATTGCCTCTAGGGAAAATAACAATTAATGTCTTAACTCTATAACAACAAACTCCTGTCTGCAGCAAAGCATGCATCAATCTCAAACAAGGAGGAAAGATAAAGTAAAGTCTCTAAAGCTGTAATCTGAATAGTAAGACCATGAAGAAGATTTAATTTGCTTTGCTCAATAAAATGAAGATAATTGTTTTGGTATCTTTCAGCCAATAATGTAAACATGAGACAAAACTATTGAAATGTAATAATAATAATAATTAAAAAAATATTGTATTATTATTTTAAAATGGAAGGAAAAAAAGACAAACGTAAGTGGAGTTCGCAGAAAATGCTGCAAGCACATTTGAAAATTCCAAATGAGAATCAAATTTTCCATTTGAAATCATTGGCAGATGGCTTCGTACTCTGCCTATAAATAGGCAACTCCCCATTCCCCAGAAAATACACCATTGTACTCTATCTTCTACTTCACTGAGAAACTCTCCCAAATTGTCTGTAAAGAGTTACTTTACTATCTGTACATTCAATTTGAACTTTATTTTAAGTTCAGTATTTTGAACTATTCAGTATTCTGTGTTAATTTATTGCGTTTATAACCCTGCATTTTATGTTTGTGTATATAATCAGCTAGGCCGTCTAAATTTTAATTTTGCATCTTTATTTAATTTGATTTCCTTTTGCTTACTTTATCTGTGCTAATTTTTATTTTATTTAATTATTTTGTTTATTTTGCTGTTAATGGTTGGCTGAACCACTTGCCCCATTCCCTAGAGGCAGTCCATTAGCGACCCTCATCATTTTGCTTTCTTTTTCTTTCACCAATCCTTCCTGTCTGGTATCAGAGCTAGAAGGGTGCTTGAGTGTTAGCTAAGATTTAGATCTACACTATCTATTTTCCTTTCTTTTTGTTACGGCTTCGATATAAGGCTCCTTTAGTTGTGTTTGTAACCTGCGTTGGTCAACTTCTCCTTTTAGAAAGTTACTATGGTCCTGTTAGCACATAAGATGATTGAGATTCTTTTCTACTGAGATGTGAGAAAAGGAATCAAGATTGTTTGGCCAAATTTCGTAGTTTGAATGCTCTCTCTGGAGACTGAGAAGGGCATAATTTGTTGAATGAAGGGTATTCCCCATCACAAACCAAGCTCTTTATAAACCCTTAAGTCCCCTATTGGAGCTTGTCCCTCAGTAATATGAATAAAAACAATTCAATTGATCGACAATTCATTTGTAAAGCTTACAAACTATTTGAAATTATTAGGTTTTTTTTTTATGGATCTTCAGTTTGTGCATTGCTTCTTATTTCTTTAATATACTTTTTAAAAGCTTATAAATGTGCTCTGTGAATGCATAATTATATATAGAATAATATATTTAGACGAAACACAATTTCTTATGTATAACTTAACTGTTCATGAATGAGTTACACTTGTATACCGAAATATTTTATTCATTTTGGCTCATCTGGCAAACAAGCAACTGTTTTTCTTTTTCTTTCCATTGCTCCCCTGCTGAAAGTTATCCTTTTTAGTAGACGCTACTTTTACTTGGTGTGTGGATTATATGGCAAGATTCATATTTGTCGGTTCTTTGGGATAAATTACTGGAAGTGATATTTTTTTATCCATCTCTTAAGCGTTCCATCTAAAATTGACTTTGTAATTATCACATGGTAAAGATCCCACTGTTTTATTTTATCTTAAATGTATTTTAGTTCTCTAATGTTCTTGTCTTTGATGCACTTCCAAATCCATGTGCTTTGACAATAACAAATTAAGAAGTCACCATTTCCTCGTGAATTTATCTTGAATTACAATATTTTTGCTCAATTTTATCCAAGTTTTGCTGAGGGAGCAACCCCTTTTCACCTTGAATTACACAGAACTTCTTACTTATCATTAATTATTCATCATTAGGCATGAGCTGCTGCTTTTTGAGGCCCTCCGTGAAGGCCTTGAAGAAGAGATGGATAGAGATCCTCGAGTTTGTGTGATGGGTGAAGACGTGGGCCATTATGGAGGTTCATATAAGGTGACAAGAGGCCTAGCTGAAAAGTATGGGGATCTCAGGGTTCTCGACACCCCAATTGCTGAGAACTCCTTCACTGGCATGGGCATCGGAGCTGCCATGACGGGCCTGCGTCCAATTGTTGAGGGAATGAACATGGGATTTCTACTCCTAGCTTTTAACCAGATTTCTAACAATTGCGGTATGCTCCACTACACTTCTGGAGGTCAGTTCAAGATACCAATTGTTATCCGCGGTCCAGGTGGAGTTGGTCGCCAATTAGGTGCAGAGCATTCACAGCGGCTCGAGTCTTATTTCCAATCAATACCAGGAATCCAAATGGTTGCCTGTTCAACGCCTTATAATGCCAAGGGCTTGATGAAGGCTGCTATTAGAAGTGATAACCCCGTGATTCTCTTTGAGCACGTTTTACTTTACAATCTAAAGGAGAGGATTCCAGATGAAGAATACGTCTTGAATCTTGAGGAGGCTGAGATGGTTAGACCTGGTGAGCACGTTACAATTCTCACGTATTCCAGAATGAGGTACCATGTTATGCAGGCTGCCAAGACTTTGGTTAACAAAGGATACGATCCTGAAGTTATCGATATTAGGTCTTTGAAGCCGTTTGATCTTTACACTATCGGGAATTCCATTAAGAAGACTCACCGCGTGTTAATTGTGGAGGAGTGCATGAGAACTGGTGGAATTGGTGCTAGCTTGACGGCATCAATTACTGAAAATTTCCATGATTATTTAGATGCTCCAATTGTATGTTTGTCATCACAGGACGTGCCGACACCATATGCTGGGACTCTGGAGAACTGGACTGTAGTTCAACCTCCGCAGATAGTGGCTGCCGTTGAGCAGCTTTGCCAATAGGCCTAGCAAGGTAACCATAATGGTAACAAACCTTCTGCTAGATTTCCCTGCAAGTTTAGTAACTTAGTTTTTAAGGAGCTTCGTTCTGATATTTTCGTTTATGCAAAATTTTGTATGATACTATGAGGTTTATGTCGTTTCAAGTAATGTTCTCTCTTGCTAGCGTCGATAACTCTGATCTCTAAGTCCCTGTTTCCATTAATTGCTAGAAAATATAACCTAAAATCCAAGGTCCAATGCACCTATTAATATGTTGATCAAGAATGAACTTAGCATGGTCTTGCAATTCTCTTCCTTAAATTGCTGAGGATGAGCGAATGACCATTATAATTTTCAGTAGTGAATTTGTAAGTTGATGTTTTTGCATGATTGAATTGTCCGACTGGGTTGATAGCCTTTTTCGGCTCATATGTTTTCGGTCTTCATGGTTTCTGGAATGAGATAATCTGGCTGGAGAATACCAAGATGTTAGAGACAAAGAATCAACTCTTATATTTGATACAGCTTCTGTCTGAATCCTGTAAAATATGTCAGGTGACAATCTGGTGCTGGTAAATTCTTTTCCAAAGTGATCAGCTTAACAATAATTATATTCATTAAGCATACAAGGTGAATTAAAGGATTGTCACTTAGATGACTTATGTGTGTAAAATGCAACACATAGCAGTGACGGATCCAGGACTCAGGGGTAGTGGGGGCATTCATCCGTAAATATATTTATAATTTACCTTTAAAAAACCAATTGCAAAATTTTCCCTTTTATAGTAATTTTTTTTAAATTTTTTTTACTTAATCTTTGTTACTCTCTCCGTACCAAATTGAATGTCCACTCTCCAATAAAATATGAAAATAGACATTCATTTTTGGACGAAGCGAGTAAATTTTAAATTCATTGAGGTCACTTAAAAAGCTGAATGGGTACACCCATACAATTTTAACTTTTAAGATGGCGTATAATTTTAAAAATATACATATAATTTATAGATTTGTTTTTTTAGTGGGGGGCATGTGGCCCCACTAAAGAGTATGTGCATCCGTCCCTGACACATAGGAAACAAGACAATGTATATGATCAAGTATTGTCATTCTTATATGCAAAACTTGTAAGAACAAAAACATAAGTCATGTGGACTAACACTTGAGCAAGACATATAAAGCTTTAAGATTACTAAATGCAAGTCCTATGCCCAAGCCAACGGGAAGATATAAAAGACAATTAATCTAACTCTTAGATAAACAATTAAAGCTCATACAATCAAGTTCATGTGAATATAAGCACGCGTATAATGTAAAAACTTGAAAAATAAAGAGTTAAGAGTTAGAAGTTCAAACACAGTGATTTAGAGTGATTTGATCACAAAGATCTACATCCAGTACCTTAAGACACACCCAATGATTTTGACAATTTTCCACTAGCTTGTCTTGAGAGATTACAAAGAAAGACAAAGCCAACTCATTGGTCTTTTATGCACTCATGCAACCTTCTAAGGGAAAGGCCAACACATTAGTTCTTTTATGCACACATGCAACATTTCACCCTTGGTAACTATTTCTCTAACCTAGTCTACTAAGTGAGGAGGTTTTACAAACACATTCAACCGTACTTCTATTTAAAGGGTCCAAAAATTGCAAGTAAATCGAGTTACAACGGCTATTTTTTTGCCTTGACATAACAACTTTGGTCGACCGGACCATAGGGTAGGTCATCCGAAATGCTTCCTAAGTTAAGTTCAAAGGATTCCGTTCTCATCTCGGTCGACCGCGAAGGGTGGTTCGGCCAGCCAAATCAAAGGTTCGGTCGACCAACATATAACTTGGTTTTCTGAGATTTTATAGCCGTTGGAGTCTTGAAACATTCAAAAGTGACTAAGTTTCAATATTTGATGAACATTTATCATATTTCTTCCAATTTTACCCTTACTCAACTTAACTTAATATTTTAGTGTTTCCAACAATTTAACACTTTTTTTTATTTTTTTTAATTTCGAATTTTATTGATATGGGCCGAAGCCAACATATTACAAATTATCAGACCTCATCATCTAAAGTGATGGGTTACACTAAAACTGCGCCCCCTAGTTTATATTATTTCATGGGCCGAAATCTAATACATGGTAGTCCAGCTTTGTCCGAAATGCATAGGCCTCGAATATCCAGTGGCAGCCTTGTGAAGTCCAAATATTCGCAAGAAGATCTTGTGTTACAAGCCTCATTGGCTAGCCTATCCGCAACCTTGTTGGCTTCTCTATATATGTGTTGCACTATATTCTGATTTAGGCTTTTGATCAATCCCTGAAATATCTCATCCAGTTTCTAATTATTAATGTTCCCACGGAGTATCGAATCCCTTAAGAATTTAGAATCTGTCTGTACCAGAACACAAGTGTAACCCAAATTTGAACACATTTGTAGTCCAAGCACCATGGCTTCCATCTTGGCTTAAGTGTTTGTCACATTATCTCCCAAGTAGAGGTAATAAGCTAATATGAAGTCCCCATTTCCCCTTCACAAAATGCCTCCTGCACCAAATTGACCCGGATTGCCCCTTGAGGCTCCATCAACATTTAACATCATCTTATCAGGATTATCCATGCACAACCATTTCACAAAAATAGCACTCCCTCTGACATCCCATGAAGGCACCCTTTTCCCCAAGTAGTATTCATATAAGCCCATGACTTGAAGGACAGGACAGGACAAATAAAGGACTCAAACTCTCTGAGCAACCCCATGTTATTCGGCTTATCGCCACCATAAACAAATCTATACCTGACACGCCATAGCGTCCAACATACTCCTGAGCAAACAATCACATACATATCCTTCCATTTTCCTTTCCCCTTCCAACAAAGGAGCGTAACTAACGAAACTGGGGAGTCAAAATTCAAAAGACTCCAATCTAGTCCCGCTAGACCATACACTTTACGCCATAAAAAGCTAGCAAATGGACATTCAAGAAAAACATGCATAAAGTTATCCACACCACCCCCACAAAAACATTGAGAAGCCAAAGAGACCCCCATCCTTGTCTTACAGTATCAAAAGCAAAATATCCATTAAAGAAACACCACATAAAGACGCACAATGTCATTCGAAGCTTAGAAAACCAAAGTATTTGGTGAGTACCTTGGATTATCCGAGATGGCTGCAATATTTTAATAGCCGAGGTAATGGTGAATTTACCTCCCGGGTCAGGCTCCCACACCCATCTATCCGGGCCTTCTCCTCGCGCAATCTGGGGCAAACTTTGCTACTGAACCGAGGTGATTCCATTGGGTAAGAGGGACCAGCCCTCCTTCCCCAAATATTGACTGATTTTAGCTGATGAATCCTCCAACGGTAAATTGGCTAGGCAGCCCTCCATGGTAAAATCGTTGTGCCAGAAGGAAGAATCACCCCCATGGACCAGGACCCCTATATTTATTTCAGCTTGGCCTCAGATCAATTGTATTCGCCTCCAACCAGCCGAGACAGTGGGCTTAGGCCGAACAAGAGTTGGATGAGGGTGGTTTGTGCAATATCTCTCAAGAACAAAGTCCCTCCATATTGAGTTCGTTGATCGAAATGTCCACCATAATTTAAAAGAGAAAGCCTTTTGAAGTGCTCTCAACGAAAATAATCCGAGACCATTGTGTAAAACATCACAACAAAAACGTGACCAAGACATCCAATGCCGCTTGTTTCCATAAACAGATTGACCGCATAAGAAATTAGCTAGAACACGTTCTATATCATTCAAGACCTTCTTTGGCGGATCAGCAGACTCCAATATATAGAGAGTCATCGAGATAAGGACATGACGAACTAAAATTAATCGACCACCAAATCCTACTAGTTTTTGCTGCCATCCTTCAACCCTTTAACAAAATTTATCCACTAACGGAGCAAAGTATGATACCTTCAATCTCCCCTTATAGAGAAGGCATCCGAGATAGACAAAAGGGAAGATACCTTGTAAAAACCCCGTAACTTGTGATATCATTTGTACTTGATTTTGTTGCGTTTTGCTGGAGACATAAAATGAACTCTTTCCCGAATTAATCCTTTGCCCTGATGATTGCTCATAAGACTTAATAAACCACGCCAGATTCTGCAAAACTCTCTTTCCACCATTTATAAAAATGACCATATCATCCGCGTATGCTAAATGGGAAATCACCATAGTCGAATGCGGGACAACATAAGGATCAATTGAGCGTATACCCACAAGGTGATTCATCTATCTTGAAAACGCCTCAGCTGCTAGAATGAATAATAATGGAGTCATTGGGTCTCCTGAATGGCAATGGGGCAGATCGGGGCGGGTATCTCAAATACCAGCCCCGCCTCGCACTGTTGAACCGCCGCCCCGCAGCGGATCAAAAATTTATGCCCTCGCGCCCGCCTGTGCGGGTAGATCGACCCGCCCTCGCCCGCTCCCATTTTTTTTCATACCACGGCGTTTATCACGAGAGAACCACACAAAAGGAAAGAGAACCACAGAAAATGAGGGAGAAGGCCGGAAGGAGAAGCGGCGGAGAGAATCGGCGGAATGAGAAGCGGCGCTGGGCAGGACAGATCTGAAGGAGATGAAATGATATTATATGGGCTATTTAGGGTAGTAATATTTATGGGCTGGGTAGGGTGGGTAGTAATAATTGTTAGAGGAATAACAGGGTCACACATAAATGCGCAGCGGAATAAAACTTGACCCGCCTCTACCGAGATCTTCCACGAGTAAGAACCTACGACTATGGGGGTAGTGTTTTACCTTATATTGATGCTAGAATGGCTGAAACGCTTTCAGCAGTATGTTGTCACTGAACCCGAACACCACAATGCGAGCTCAGTCTCTCCCGATGATCCACTCGATCTTTCGGGGATGGTCTTCTATCGCTTGGTGCTAGCCAACGCCTTGTAGAAGCTTTGAAGACACTCTTTAATGGAGTATGTATTTCAGACCTTATCAGAAGAATAAGATACAGGATTTCTAACTTCTTTCCTATTAGCAAAAAGCTAGAAAACAAGTATAGAAATCTATCTTTTCTTTTCTCTCTAAAACTCACTTTTTCTCTTCTCTCTAAGCTTCAAAAGCTGGAGAAAAACTGATTAGAATGAATGGGAAAAATCAGTATTTTTCCCCTTAGTCTATCAAGAGAGAGTGGGGAGAGATAAAGGGGAAAGTGGGAGTTCATGGAGGAAATCACTCCTCCACTTTCTCCACTCCTTTAACCTCTAGATAAGAGACATATGAGCTGAAAATATGTGTCCAATTTTCCAGCCATAAGGTCGGTCCAAAACGGGTCGGTCGGCCCAATCATATTGGTCGGCCCAACTCGATTAAGGGCCCAATCCAATCCCGGCCCGGCCCGGCCCAATCGAATTGGCGCACCTTAGATTAAATGTACTCCAACAATAATATATGGTAGGGTAGTAATATTATACGATTAGATTTTGGGTAGGGTGGGTAGTAATATTATACGGTGGGCTGGGTAGGGTAGTAATATTTATGGGCTGGGTGGGCTGGGTAGTAATATTATATGGGCTGGGTAATAATATTACATGGGCTGGGTAATAATACCAAAAAATAATATTATTATTATATGGGCGGGGCGGGGCGGTCACAAATACCATGCCCGATCCGCCCTGCTCACGAGGCTGGGACGATCCGCCCCAAAAACGTCGGGCAGGGGGCGGGGGTGATGGGTCGCGGGTTAAATTGCCATCCCTAGTCTCCTTGCTTAACTCCTCTATCAGATTTGAACCAATCATATGAACTTCCATTAATTAACACCGAAAAAAATTTGACATTTGTAGTTAAATCCTTTTGTCCTTGATATCTAGATTGAACACAAGTCATGGAAAAAGTCACACTTGTATTGTCCAATCTTTTAGTTTCTTGATTCGCGAGTAGACTAATCAAATGACATCAATATCATATACTGATTCACTTGTTCATGGCCATGAATTAGTCAGACTCCATCAAGGGGCCCAAGATATCGCTCCTGCTATATAGGAGGGACAAATCCTTTCCGCATCCCACTCATCCCGAACAAGATTCGTGATATACCCAATAAATGCCTTTATTGCTCACCCGATTACGGATAGCGTTTAACATTATCAAAGCATAACACTAGCCATGCAAGAACTCTTGTGAGACCTCAAGTCGAGGGATCTCATATACAACCTGAGTCAAAATTTTGAGAAACACCGTTGACTATTATATAACAACCCATGGTGTGTTTCTCATGTCGAGTCGCATCCCGAGTATAATGATTCTCTAATCATATATACCTATGTGACGATCCGATATCTTATGTCAATCACTGCACATACTAGTCTTACGCATTATCATTGTCCTCGAGGATTCCAAAATAATGTTAGACTAGGGACGTTTCAGAATAGTATCTCATAACAATTATAAATACTATTCTAAAGACATATTATTTATTTATGTTGTTAAGAACGCAGAAACATAATGAATAATACTGGAATTAATTGCCTTTTATTCATCAAAATGAAAATTACATTAAATACGGTACAATAATCTCCCACTTGCACTAAAGACCCAAATTACACTAAATGGTCTTTAGGGGCATACTAATGATCTGTCTCTAAAGATCGGTCCTCCGGGATATCGGATACCCATGGAGCTAGTGTGACGATTATGCTGCTGCTGCGACAGTGGCTTCGTCAGTGGATCGGCGACATTGTCTGCCGAGTCTACTCTACATATATGCACATCACCTCTCTCTATAATCTCGCGGATTAGGTGAAATCGCCGTAGTACATGTTTGGACCTCTGGTGAGATCTAGGTTCCTTAGATTGGGAAATAGCCCCATTGTTATCACAATAGAGGTCTATCGGGTTCGCAATACTAGGAACCACATCGAGGTCGGAAATAAATTTCTTGATCCAAACTGCCTCCTTAGCTGCTTCACAAGCTACTATGTACTCGGCCTCTGTCGTAGAATCTGCGATGGTTGATTGCTTTGAATCTGCGCCAGCTCACGACACCTCCATTCAAGTTAAACACATATCGAGTTGCGATCGGAAATCATCTCTGTCGGTTTGGAAACTAGCATCGGTGTAACCACTTACAACGAGCTCATCCGCCCTCCATAAATCAAGAATGTATCCTTAGTCCTTCGTAAGTACTTGAGGATATTCTTGGTCGAGATCCGATGACATTCACCGTAATTAGGCTGGGTATCCGCTCGTAATGCTTAAAGGCAAACGAGACATCCAGGGCGAGTACATATCATGGCGTACATGATGGATCCTATGGCGAAGCATAAGGAATCTCTTTCATGCGTTCTAATTCGGCGAGCGTTTTAGAACACTTGTTCCTTCGACGGAAACAGATACCATGTGCCATAGGACAAAGTCCTTTCTTAGACTCTTGCATGCTAAACCGCTTTAGCACCTTGTCTATATATGTACTCGACTTAGGCCAATGAGTCTCCCTGGATCTATCTCTATAGATCTTGACTCCCAGAATATAGTCAGCTTCGCCTAAGTCTTTCATAGAGAAACACGTACTCAACCAAGCCTTTACTGGACTTTAAGGTTGGTATGTCGTTTCTAATGAGTAGTATGTCATCTACATACAAAACCGAGAATACAATTGAGCTCCCACTAACCTTTTTGTAAACACAAGGCTCATCCTCATTTCTAATGAAGCCAAACTCACTGGATCGGCATCATTAAAAGCGGATGTTCCGAGCTTTCAGAAGCTTTGCTTGAGTCCATAAATGGATCTCCGAAGTTTACATACTTTTCAAGCATTCTCTGGAGTGACAAAACCTTGAGCTGTGTCATATACACATCCTCATCAAGTTTTCCATTAAGGAAAGCGGTTTTGACATCCATTTGCCGATTTACGTAGTCATAGTAAGTCTGCAATAGCAAGCAAAATCCGAATGGACTTGAACATAACTACGGGGGAAAAGGTCTCATCATAGTCAATACCATGAATTTGTTTGAAACCTTTCGCGACCGAGTCGCCTCATGTACGTTTGTACATTCCCTTCCATGTCGGTTTTAATCTTAAAAACCCATTTGCACCCTATGGGAGTTACCCCTTCAGGTGGATCAACCCAAGATCCGGACTTGGTTTGTGTACGTGGAGTCCATTTCGAATCTCGTGGCCTCGAAGCCATTTCTCGAGAATCCGGGCTATTAATTGCTCGTTTGTAGGTTGAAGGTTCATCGTGATCCACAAACATAACATCACCATGTTACGTTATGAAAAAATCCAATTTTTTTTTCGGGAGGTGGGACGACGAACTCTACCGGACTCTACGCAATTCTTGTGTTTCTTGAGCTGGTCTTTGCTGCACAACTTGTTTGTGGCATTTCTCTGCACAACAACTTGTGGAGTCTGTTCAATTTCCATCTCATCATTAGTGCTAGTTTGAGAGTCCGGAACTTCGAGAAAGTTCTACACTACTCCCACTTGTGTTTCTAGAAACAAATTCTTTTTCTAGAAAGACTCTCGTGCGAGCAACAAACACTTTGTTCTCGTTAGGGATATAAAAGTAGTATCCTTTAGTTTCCTTAGGATAACCTACAAATATGCACTTTTCAGATTTTGGAGCCCGACTTATCGAAGGTGGCGTTTTACAAAGCGCTTCACGACCCCAAATCTTGAGGAAAGACAAAGCTGGGGACGCTTCCCGAGTCCATAACTTCGTATGGCGTCTTTGCAGCCCGATTTAGATGGAGCAGCGGTTAAGTGTTAAAGATCTTGTCTCTAGTGCGTGTCCCCCAAAAGGAATTGGGCGAGGCTCGTGTGACTCATCATAGAGCGAACCATATCTAATAAGGTTACTGTTCCTCCTTTCGAGATACACCATTCCATTGTGGAGTAGGCTGGAGGAGAAAGTTGTGAAACGATTCCACAAGCTTTTAGATAGTCACGAAATTCTTGACTCAAGTATTCTCCTCCCATCGATCGGATCGAAGAACCTTAATACTTTTGCCAAGTTGGTTTTCTACTTCAAGTTTAAACTCTTTAAACTTAGCAAATGCTTCGGATTTGTGTTTCATCAAGAACACATATTCATACCTACTGAAGTCATTAGTAAAGGTAATGAAGTAGAGGTAACCACCCCTTGCATATATATTAAAAGGGCCACATACATCACTATGTATTAGTCCTAATAAAGCATCGGCTCTCTCACCTAGCTTAGTGAAGGTGATGCTTTGTCATCTTACCCAACAAACAAGATTCGCATCGATCATAAGACTCGAAGTCAAATGATTCCAATAGTCCATCTTTATGGAGTTTGGATATGCGATCTTCGTTTATGTGGCCTAAGCGACAATGCTAGAGGTATGTCGGATTAGAATCATTATTCTTAATCCTTTTGGTATTTATATTTAAAATTGGCATATCAAGATCTAAAACATATAGACCATTAATCAAAGAGGCACTTGCATAAAACATATTATCCAGAAATAACGACAATCGTTGGTTTTTGATCGAAATCTCAAAACCTTTCTTGTCCAAACAAGAAACTGAAATAATATTCTTAATTAAACTAGGTACATAGAAACAGATTTTCTAAATCCAAAACAAGCCCACTGAAGGCAAAGTAATAGTACAAGTCCCTACGACTAGGGATCGCAACACGTGCTCCGTTGCCTACTCATAGTTCCACTTCACCCTTTGCCAACTCTCTACTCCTTTGCGGTCCTCGCACATTAGTACAAATGTGAGAACCACATCCGGTATCAAATACCCAAGAAGTAGTTGTATTTAAATTGATATCAATCATATTAATATCTATAACATAAATACCTGAGCCCGTAGCAACAATTGCTTTCTCCTTTTCCACCCTTTTCGCTGCAAGATAGCTTTTGCAGTTCCTTTTCTAGTGACCCTTCTCACCACAATGATGACAGATTGAGTCCTTGGCTACACCAACCTTAGGTTTCAGTGCATTGTTGAAAGTGGTTTGCTTGCCCTTGGGCTTACCATTCGATTTGCCTTTGGATTTCACAAAACCTTTGCCTTTGCCCTTTTACACCATCAGTATGGTGTTGGGCTTGGACTTGCCTATTTCCTTCTCGGTAGTCCTTAGCATATTCAACAACTCGAGCAATGGCTTGTCAATTTCATTCATGTGATAATTAGAATGAATTGATTTGAATGACTCGAGCAACGATTGCAAGATCAAATCGATCGGCGACTCTTGTCCCCAAAGGAAATCCCGGTTTTTCAAGGTTCGAACATAACCTATCATCTTAAGAACGTGAGTTCCTACTGGCATTCCCTCGGACATTTTTGCATTGAAAGAGAGATTTCGATACATCGAATCTCTCCCGGTGTGCTTGCCCTCGATATAGTTGCTTCGGGTGAGCCAGCGATCTCATAAGCCCCCATGTCCTCATGTTGCTTCGAAGCTCGAGTTCATGGTGACAAGCATGAGGCTAGACACATCTAAAGCATCACTAACATGCTTCGATAAGCGGTCCCTTTCAGTGGCAGTAGCACGAGCCTACGGTATAGCGAGAATAGGTCGTTCCGGGACATACAACTTTCTTTCATGCTTGAGAACGATTCTCAAGTTCCTGAACCAGTCGAGGAAGTTAACTCCCTTTAATTTGTCCTTCTCAAGGACAGAACGCAGTGATAGTGTTTGGTTTGAATTTGCCATTTTCTACAAAAAAATATATGCAAAGTAAGTACCGATTTAAAATCATTATTAGGTCTTTATCTTTTTAATGATTTCTCCCACTATTTTCTTCGAGTGAATAACCCTTAATATCAACTCGGAAAGTTCGTTAACTTTCTAGCGGGCCAAGATCCATATTTCACCTCGTTACGAGTCGACTTTGGTGATCGCCCAAAACTTAGTTATTTAGGTAGGCAACGTTTGCCAATTACATCAAATTATGTAATTCTTGGTTAGTTGAGTGAATAACATTTATTCAAGCGTATAATTATACACTTTTCTCAACTCTTTTGCCTCTAGATCCTCAATCCATCTATTGAGATAATCTAGTTAACTAGGACCCTAAGTTTTAGCCGGCGGATATCACAACTTATCCTTCGCGCCTCACCCGGATAGACACGTATGCACAGCTTTGGCATGTCCCATACTAATGTCGATCTAGGCCTTGACGAGGGCCAAACTTAGGAAGGCACTAATTAATATTTTAAATGAGGGATTTTATTTTTTAACAATCTCACGAGAAAAGCATAAATAAAAGCAGTTTATGCTTATATACTTATGCATCAATACATAAAATAAAATGCAATAGTAATCGCCATATCTATTCGGTTTTTCCAAGCCAATGGAAAAACCGTGAAGTCAATCTAAGGGTGTAAAATGAAAAACATCTATTCTACACCGTCTTGACCTTCATTTGGTTGCCTCCAAATCTTCATCATCTCAGCTGTACCTTCTCCTAATCTAGAATTACAAAATTTCTAAGGAAACCTCGAGTTACATTCGATGGGATTTAATGAGATTAAAATTACAACTTTTGAATGATAAAATAGGCACGATACGCAGATCGTATTATAAAATAAAACCAACAGGGTAATGGCGACTACTATGCATCATGCTCAATTAACATAACAATTTATGAAAAATAATGAGCAACCAGCAAACAGAACATTTCATATATTGATCAGTTCGGTTGACCGGCCAGCAAGCTCGGTCGACCGAAAAAGTACTGAGAGTACTCGGTTGACCAACCAGGTACTTCGGCCGACCGAAGACCAACTCGGTTCGACCGAACACCCTCACGGTTGATCCGATCCTAATACCATGTAGCTACTGTCTTGCCTCGGTCGACCGAAACTGAGTCCCGGTCGACCGAAGTGCTAGAAACTGAGAGTTTTTCCAGCTTTTGAATGACTTCAAAATTGGAAATTCTTAACAGATATACATACATAAAACTGGAAAAGCATGTCATACATGATTTACTACATTTCTAGCAATCCTAAGGCATGCATAACATAGATTCATAATCTATATTCAAACACTATAACACTTAAAGTCTATAGGGTACTCGTGAGTGGCTCTGATACCACTGTTAGAGGAATAACCGGGTCACACATAAATGCGCAGCGGAATAAAACTTGACCCGCCTCTACCAGGATCTTCCACGAGTAAGAACCTACGACTATGGGGTAGTGTTTTACCTTATATTGATGCTAGAATGGCTGAAACGCTTTCAGCGGTATGTTATCACGAACGGAACACCACAATGCAGGCTCCGTCTCTCCCAGTATCCACTCGATCTTCCGGGGATGGTCTTCTACTGCTTGGTGCTAGCCAACGCCTTGTAGAAGCTTTGAAGACACTCTTTAATGGAGTATGTATTTCAGACCTTATCAGAAGAATAAGATACAGGATTTCTAACTTCTTTCCTATTAGCAAAAAGCTAGAAAACAAGTCTAGAAATCTATCTTTTCTTTTCTCTCTAAAACTCACTTTTTCTCTTCTCTCTAAGCTTCAAAAGCTGGAGAAAAACTGATTAGAATGAATGGGAAAAATCAGTATTTTTCCCCTTAGTCTATCAAGAGAGAGTGGGGAGAGATAAAGGGGAAAGTGGGAGTTCATGGAGGAAACCACTCCTCCACTTTCTCCACTCCTTTAACCTCTAGATAAGAGACATATGAGCTGAAAATATGTGTCCAATTTTCCAGCCATAAGGTCGGTCCAAAAGCGGGTCGGTCGGCCCAATCATATTGGTCGACTAACTCGATTAAGGGCCCAATCCAATCCAGGCCCGGCCCGGCCCAATCGAATTGGCGCACCTTAGATTAAATGTACTCCAACAATAATATATGGTAGGGTAGTAATATTATACAGTGGGCTGGGTAGGGTGGGTAGTAATATTATACGGTGGGCTGGGTAGGGTAGTAATATTTATGGGCTGGGTGGGCTGGGTAGTAATATTATATGGGCTGGGTAATAATATTACATGGGCTGGGTAATAATACCAAAAAATAATATTATTATTATATGGGCGGGGCGGGGCGGTCACAAATACCATGCCCCGATCTGCCCCGTTCGCGGGGCTGGACGATCTGCCCCAAAAAACGTCGGGGCAGGGCGGGGTGATGGGTCGCGGGTTAAATTGCCATCCCTAGTCTCCTTGCTTAACTCCTCTATAAGATTTGAACCAATCATATGAACTTCCATTAATTAACACCGAAAAAAATTTATTCTGAAGAAGATTCCGTGCCACATGAATAAAATGAGAGCTAAATCCAAACTTCTTCAAAACCAGCACCAAAAGCTCATGCGATACTCGATCAAACGCCTTCATCATATCAAGCTTAAGAATTAGATTCCCCCCTATAATTTTCTTGTTCAGTGAGCCCACCATTTTAGTTGCTAACAAGATAATATCTGTGATAACTCTGCCACTCACAAAACTTGACTAATTAGGGACTGATTAAGGATGGAAGAATATATGAGAGACGATTTGATAGGACCTTCGAAATTATTTTGCTGGAAAAATTACATAGCGAAATTGGCCTGAAATCTGCAAAGCTCATTAGGTTATCAGTCTTTGGAATTAATACTAGAAAAGCACTTGCCATTGTTTTTGGAATCATAAGGCTTGCCAAGAAATCATGTACCGATTGCGTGACGTCTTCTCCAACAATCTCCCAACAAGTCTGAAAAAATCTTCCCGTGAATCCATTTTGACCCGCGACACTCGTAGGCAAAAGATCAAATACCGCGGATCGGACCTCCAGCCGCGAGGGTATCCTGTCCAGCAATGTGTTGTCCTCGACCGAGTCCAAAGACGGGATGAGAGCAATTAGTGATTCGTCTTGTTGTTGCACCATGTCTAGGCTCAGGAGGTTTTGAAAATAGTCCACCCCAGCCGAGCCTATTGCATCCATGTCGGTTAATATTTCACCATTAGTGAAGGTAATTTGGGCTATGTGCATACATTTTGCTTGTTCCCGCAAAAAGAATGAAAATAAGATGTGTTAGCTTTGCCCTCATTTATCCATTTTATGCGGGATTTCAACCTCCAAAAAACCTCCTCATGCTATAGAGCCTTAACATAATGATTCTTAGCAGTAGACAATGCATCAAAACAGTCTTGGATCGGATTCTCATCATACAACTTCTCCAAACTAGACACCTCATCTATTGCAACCCTTAAATTTGTGTTAATGTTTCCAAATTCATCACGATTCCAGATACTTACTGGAACTTTCAAACGCTTTAATTTTTCTTGAAGTTTATACATCCCCGAACCTTCCATGTCTTGCACCCAACTTGCCTTCACAACATTCATAAAGATCTTGTGCTTAACCCACATATCCTGAAAACGAAACGCCGACCCCCTTCTATATATAGTGAACCGAATGGTTAGAAGCAACGGACAATTATCCAAAATTGTGTGTGGCAAATGCTCTACCTTTGTTTGCTGAAAAAGAGTATTCCACTCCGTGTTTACCAAAACCATATCCAATCTCCTATGTAGTGGACGAACTCCCCATCTACTCCACGTAAATGGGCTCCCTACACTTGGCACCTCCAAAAGTTCACAGTCATTAGCAACTTCCATAAACTCACTAATGTGCAACATAGCAGGAATTCCCCTAGCTCTCCGACAGTCTCATAACCACATTAAAATCCCCTTCTATGAGCCAAGGCTGGTCATATTGCTCTTGAAAAGTTCTCAGCTCCTGTCACAACTCCCTCCTCATGAACATAAGAACATTTTGCATATACAAAAGAGCAAACAACATGCCTACCTGAAAATGAATCAATGCGTACATGTACTACCTACTCCGTATCTCCCAACGCATCTACTCCAAAACACCATTCCACATAATCCAAATTTTGCTAGAACAATTGCTATAAAAAAAAATAAATCAAAGCCCAGTCTACGCGTATATAATTGTAAATCATCTAATCCAACCATTGGTTCCAACAAAATCAATAGATTCAATGAATGAGTAAATTTCAACTGACGAATGCTAACCATCGTACTATCATTCGCTATTCCCCTTATATTCCAGACTAACCAGTTCATCATGTAACAAAAGTGATATAAAATATAAGTAGCCTAAAAAGGATATTCAGCATGAGAAGAGCCCTTTTGGGCCAATTAGGGAGACCGCCTTAACGGCGCAACTATTGGAGGACAAACATTTGTTACCTCAGGCACCTGTGAGACCACCGGAAGGTCTAAGGATATTAAGTCTATTTGGATTTCCCCTGTTTCATCATTGTCTGCCGACCCAGGTAGAGTACCCCGAGTCCCCTGCCGACCCCGCCCTTCCCTCATCCGACCCAGCTACCCGAACCAGGTCCTCGTCTATCACATTCTCCGTACCCACCCTAGATTCAGCCGTCTGACCCGATACTTCCATCTGACTCATCTCTCCTTTATTCGGGCCACCCATCTCTGTTTCCTGTAAGTTTGGCGCCTCCACTACTGCCGCCCCTACCGCCACCAACTTGTCTTTCTGCGCCTTCGCTAGTTCATTTGCGAATTTGTTTAGGGACTCCGTGACCATGTCTCAGGGAAACTGTGGGTGTAACCCCTTGCTTTCCAATACTACCTTCCTTGTATCAATGGTTGGTGAGTATCCCGTTTTGCCTACTCCTATGTCATCCTTGCTTTTGATTTGATCCGCCTTATCCACTATAGTTATCAATTGAGACTCACTAGGCAAATCATCAGCCACATCAATAACTCACTTCGGGCCAGTCCCAATTTTTTGGACTTCCCGTTCCGCCTCCACTGGCTGCAGACTAGGATTGACTACCGCTGCTACCATCGGAGCCACCACAGGGGCATCTATAGTAATATTTTTACCCGTCGGCTTCCACAACTTCCCACTGGTTCCTGGGACAAACACTACCATACCTGATTTCAATGTCTTGGTCCCCACGGTATCTTTAGGCGGCGAATTGTCCAACACATTTTTCCCCCTTTCCGTTGCCTTTGGCATTGCTCTTTATTCCACAAATTCCAATTGACACCGTCCCTGCCCATGCCCAATCCGCATACAAACAGCGCAATATTCAAGCAGATCGTCGTATGTAATGCGTTGCCAAAAGCCCTTACCAGATTTTGCGTGAGTAATTCGAACACGGTTGGTCAAATCCCCTAACAAATCAACTTCCACACAAACTTTCACAACACTAGGACGAGATGCAATCACTCTAGGCGTATTCAAAGTTAATGGATTTCCTACAGCCTTTGCCAAAGAAAACAATTTCGTCTTATTGAATAATTGAATTGGTAGCCCTTCGAATCCAATCCAAACTAGGACGATCGAGGGTTCTTCATGAATATTAAAATCATATGTCCATTTAAAAACTCTCATAGTCAATCCACAAAAAATCCAACAGCCCTGTCTTCATAATCTGCAATAATCCTCTTCCAAATCAAACATGATAAGTAAATGTCTAGGATCCATCCATCCAATCCAAAAACTACCCTTAAATCCGACTCTGTGAAATCTTTCCGCAGTGATTCCATATTAGGGGCATGTTTTTGAAACTTTCCAGTGAGTGCAAACCTCCACGGGGATATTAAAGCATCATGTTCATCGGTAGAGATCGTAAGATTTGGTTCCCCCTTGAAAGTATCCAAAGGGGTGATTGGGAGCCTGTGTGTTACGACTGGACTGGAAAGAAGGTCTGCAAAGGACTTCTTAGGCCACGTAGAGGCGTCCCCGACGGCTATGGCTGCCGCGACCTAGTGACGTGTATCGGTAGAAGACGTGATCGATTAGGGGTTTATAGGAGCCAGAGCGAAATTTTTGTTGTTTGTTTTCCATGTTTAATTAATATTTAATTCTACAATTTCACACTTATACTCATCAAATCATACTTTAATTAGGGGTAGTTTGGATTTTTTTGTTTATAATTATTGTCTTCCAATTATTTTCTTATGTTATATAAAAATGTAAAATGTATCAATTTTTTTAATAACGGCGGTAGTAATAAACATTTCGCATTGATTTTCTCCAGTTGCATGGAAACACGCAGGTCGGACCACAATCAGAAAAGCTGAAATCGTAGCAACTTTTTGACTAATTTCACTTTGCGCGGGAAATCGGCTTTCTTCTTCACATGGTTTGCCCATTTGTACTCTCAATATAGTCAATTTTGAAATTCTACA
The DNA here is from genome assembly GCA_026122235.1 of Vinca minor. Lineage (NCBI taxonomy): Eukaryota > Viridiplantae > Streptophyta > Magnoliopsida > Gentianales > Apocynaceae > Vinca > Vinca minor. The sequence goes on along the minus strand of JAOCZM010000241.1, from coordinate 5,905,355 downwards.
TGATTGGAATGGCATAGAAGGATCGTAAAATTGTAACTCGTATCGTAGATTACATAATTTAAAAATATTAATTAATTAAGTACTTTCCTATTACTCTGTATAAAATCTAAATTTTCTAAAATCTTATAATATTTGCTAGTATTAAACACATATTCATCACATGAAAGAGTCATACGAAAATGGTATTATATTTTGTGTCTCAGAATTCTGAAACAGATCCATTTCTTCTATCAAAATTCTAGCCGGAAACAATAGAAAGAAAATATACTCGAGTATTAGCCAATTGCAGCAATCTAAATTCAATAACATTGATTCTAACTTTGATTATTTGATTCAATAACTTACCTCTTCGTTGTCAATTGCAACAATCTAAATTCAATAACATCTACAAATCAGAGCTTAGAGTTTCGAATTACCTCTTCGTTGTTCCAGGTGTTGGCGTAGGAGCTCGGAAAAAATAAACATAGGCAAAAAAATAAATTGTAATCAATCGAGGAAGAGAAGAAATTTGTCGACAATTGAAGATTGTAGATGCTTGAGAAGATTGGAGAAATAACGGATGACCAAAGAAGATTGAATTTTAGAGTTTGAGTTGATAGAGAATTTTTTATTTTTATCTGAAATGAAAATTCATTATTTTTAAATTTTTTGTGTAAGGTTTTAGCTCAACTTGACTCGAAAGGAAAATAGCTAACTTGAAATTGATTCGTAGGATCGTTCGTTCCCGAGTCCAATTCCACTAGTTTACACGGATCCTACTTAGGTTTAACACGTAAGACTGTACGATTCTACGATTCAACTCACGAGTTTGACTGACTTACTCTCAATACTTGGATTCTTGTCTATTAATTTAATTACTATACCAATTCCAAGCGATTCTCGGACAACTTTTCAAGAGGATTTATCGTTATCGTACCAGTTATTTTGTTATAACTTATAAAATCATCTTGAAATGAATTTTTTTTTTTTTTGTTATCTCCCCTCTCCCTCCATATGTTTTTCTTTACATTCATTGAACTACTATATAATCGATTCAATACCTGAGCCAACAGACTAGTTTGCACACAGAAAGGGGTTCTGTGTGCAAACAAAAACCCTAATGATGTTTTTTTTTTCTTTCCCTACAACCTTTAAAGCATATATGAATCTCTCCGTTTCAAAATATAGATTAATTTTATAATGTAGGAATCTTCTTAAGATATACTTCATTTGTATTAAAAATCAATGTTCACTTTCTATTTTATTTTATCTAAAGATTAATGATCACTTTCTCCATGTACGGGAGTATTTAACATATGATTTATTCCATGCAGTTGCAACTTTAATAAAAGAACTATTTTTTTTTCCCGGGAAGGGGGTGTCGAACCTGAGACCTCACAGTAACAGACAGAGTGCTCCCCTTAGAAGTATTGATTTATATACTTTTGAAATGGCATAAAATCGTCTGTCACGAAATCTTATCTCCTTACCTTTTCCACCACTAAAAATGTGATACATATCTAGTCATCCATAAGACAATCACCTCCTGTATTGTAACATGCTCCTAATTTCTCTCTCCTCATACCTCTTATTCTGTAAGTGAGACATGGGCACATTTCTAGTGGTGAAACAGGGTTTTGGGACAGATAATTTTCTTCCTTTTGAAATAGGATGAGTAGCGACGAAATAGTGACTCATGATGTCTCACAAGCGGCCCTATGTATTACTTGCACCACATGACCAAATCCATTTTAGGTTTCTATATTTTTCTACATTTTACAATTTTTAAAAAATGAAAGATAGTCGGATTAGGGACGAAGTTATGATTTTTAATTAGGTGGGACGAAAAACAGCAACAATATGCCGCATAAAATATTGGGAGATGAACTTGATCAAATATTCCGAACTACACATAAAATTTACTATATCTATTAATATTTTTAAAAGTTTATCTTCGTCACTGAGTCGGATGACAGGTTGATGAGAAACTGATAGAGGAGAAGCCTAGGAACAGATCAAAACGCTTTTTTATTCTACCATTTTTATTATGGATAATTCTGATATTGACCAGGTCCATTGGAACATGTGGTTTAGAATTGGAACATGGTCCATATTAGAAAAGATTTTCTATATTTATCCATACTCGATGATGAGGCATGTGTGATGTGTCGCTGCGAGGCTTTATATTTCTTCGTTTCATCTATAAAAGAATTTTCTTTCTGAAAGTTGTCATGTAACTTGATAATAGTAGAAATCAGAGAATGGGTAATTGAAGACAAAAGATTTGAACCGGAATTTGTGATTAATTTCCCTGAAAATTACTTTCTAATTTCCATCCTAAATTGTGATTAATTTCCATCTCTTAAATCGATTAGCATAGTTTTTTTTTTTTTTTTTTTTTAAAATTCCCCCTCCTTTTTATTCTTTATTTTTTAAACATATTCCCCTTTTTATTTTTTGTTTCCTTCGGTGTTTTTATTTTCATTAATAGTATTCATTCAAATTTAAAAGAACTATTTTGCTTGGTATGTTTTTCCTAAAGAAAGTTCACCACCATATCCGTATCCATATCCTAGAGGATCCAAAATATGTATTACCAGATCCGTTAATTTGGATCCGAATACGAATATGGTAAAACCCGTTTAAAAAAGTCCAATTATACTATAATCCACAAATAATTCTACGAAATATAATATAATACAATACATAATCATATTGTTGTTTAAAGTTCAAAATATACAACGCTTGAATAACTATGAATCCTCAAAACAAATCCAACTAAATCACTTATCATTTGATGCTAGACACATAACAAATAAATTTATAAATAAATCAAAGATAAACATGAAAATAAAAATGAATCAAGTATAGCATCACTTACCTCTTTTTCTTTTCAATGGAAGCCAATCACTTGTACTTATGCATGCCTCAACTATATCAGGACGTAAAATACTTTACACGCAACTGAATACGGTGACGGAAAGGAGCAACGGCGAGGAGTAGGCGCCAGAGAAGTTAGAAGAGGAAACGGGGAGAGAGAGAGAGAGAGAGAGAGAAGAGGGAAGAAAGGAAAGAAATGGAACAGCGCCGGAGAAGGTAGAAGAGGTAACATGGGGAGAGAGAGAGAGAGAGAGAGAGAGAGAGAGAGAGAGAAGAAGAAGAGGCTGTGATGTTAGGGTTTGTTATCTCTTAACCCTTAAGAATGTATATATACAAGACTAAAATTGCAATATAAATAATTATCACATAAATCCTATAAAATACTTATACTACAAAAAAGTCCTAAATCCTATAAATCATGTAAAATATATTGTTTTGCCTGAAACAGATTCGGGTTTAACGGATACGATTATTTATATTTCATATTCCTAACCGTTTTATTATTCTTATACGGACTCGGATTCGGATGTGGGTAAATGGGTCTAGAGTTCTTACCATATTCTAAAAATAAAATCGGATTCGAGTCGGATACGGATAAAAATCTGACCTGTTTGCAGGCCTAACCACCAACCACAGTAGCACCATCGACTAAAATTTCTCTCTTTTTAATGTATTTACCCGGTGAACCCGCGATTTTTGGCGTTGGTTGATAATATTTACCGAAATAACCTAATCATTTTTTTGTAAGACCCCCATAGAAATAGGCCACTGAGAAGGGAATTATTAGTGGTTTCTCACTTCCCCTCTATTATGACTCGAACCCGCAATTTACATGTTAGAGGGGAAACGTCTTAACGCTTGAGTTGCGCTCTGTCGTCATCCATTAACATAGTTGGTGCAACATCTCATACTCAAAATCTTATGTTTATATTTCGACAATAATAATAAATTACTATATTTAAAAGAGAAAACTTTCAAACTCAAAACTAAGCAACAGATGCTGTACCCTGAAAATCCGGTTAATTTCATGCCAAAACTTTGTCTCCAAACTCAGGAATGCAAGCAAAAGAGACGTCCCGAACCATCAAGAGATCACATGCAAGTACATACTTTCTTTGTGGCGTCCATCCTAATCATCAAACTACATACATCATTCTACAAGATGACATGACAATAAAAGGATTTTTGGACATCCGAAAACTCGAAGAGGCAAAATTAAAGCAGTTTCTATGGTTGTAATAGCAGCCTGAATCTATGGAACGAAGCATTTACCTTTCACCTAGACATATTGCCAAGAAATGGATATGTGTCCTCGACATTTATTGCCACATGTTCTCATATTAGGATACAGATGTTAGGGTTTCATGGCCACAGGGAGAGTTTGGGCATGTGTTTTTTTAGTAATTTTAGCCCAACAGAAGCAGAGGGGTCTCTGGAAGCTGTGTGCCAGCTGAGTTGACAATTCTCAAGAATGGGTATTTATGGACTTCTACCTAGGAGTTCGATCATACACACGTTGCATTGTTTTAAAAAAATATTTCTAACACATGTAAGAATAAAAAAATATTGAAGGAAATTAAGTGTGATGCGCGACAATTTTTAAAGTTTGAGCGATATTTGACAAACAGTTCCAAACCATGGTTTGGATTGGTTTAAGGCTGTCTGTCCCTACTTATTTCATCTCATGTTCTATTAATAAATAATTGCCATATATTCGTTATAGTTTCTCCCTTAAATATCCAATTGACAATTCTCAAGTATTTATGGACTTCTACTTAGGAATGCGATCATGCACAATTTGCTCTGAGTCTTCTATTGCACCATCTGTCCAATTCTCGATTTTATTTTTATCTTTCTATTTTCATGGAAAAATAATAAATTATTGGAGGGAATGATCACGTGACGGCTTTTAAAGTTTGAGAGATAGAAAGTTTCTCCCTTGTTGGAATTATTAAATCAAGTTTATTATTTAGGAGAATATTTAGTTTTTATAATTACTAGTTTTATTTTATTAGGTTTGGTTTAGTAGTTTCCTAGTAAGATTATATTTTCTAGGTATCTTTGAGATTCTATTAGGGGTTGACTTCTATATAAATAGGAGAGCTGCCTACGTATTACATGTGGCTTTGAGTTTGGTATGGAGTAGATTTGTGGTGTGATTAGGATTATTGATCCTTATGAATTTGAGAGTTGATGCATGGAATATTGTTTGCTTCTCTCCGTAGTTTTGTGAGATTTGATCTGTGTGTTTGTACTCCTCCACTCGCCACCAAAATATATTCAATATATATGTTTTCGCATGGAATAAAATTTCTTCAAAGTGGTATCAGAGCTAGGTAGAACTAGTGTTATGTGATGGATCCCTATGTGATAGATCCTCGATCTTTTGAGTGTTTGTCCAGTTTTTGTTGAATGTGACGATTGCCAAGAACATGTAATTCAGATGGAAAGAGATGAGGAGATGAACATGATGAGTTTAAAAGTTATTAAAAATCAAGAGAAAAATTATTTCTTTGAATTCGGTGGTCACATCTCAACAAATGAATGTTTTATGATACTCTAAATTATGATGAAGATTCATGTGTCTGTCAACGGAATGGAAAATCTTCCATTATTGTAGAAGCTTTGAGTATTAAAGACCCTCTAAAACATAATGGTTTGATGAATATTTTTTATAGTAGTGAAGTTGAAATTTTATTTGATGGAAAAGATAAATATTTTATAGATTTTGTTGGAGTCGAAAATTTATTCTCAAAGAGTAAGATCGACATTTTCAAGAGCTATTGTGAAATAGAATCTAAATGGGTAGATATGATTGACTTCTTTCATAAAGAGGAGTTAGTAATGAAGTTGTTTGCAACGCACAAGATTTGGTTGTCTCCTCACGTGAAGAAGAATGTTAATTCTAAATTGTTATTACACAGATTGTTTACAGTGAAAGAAATTGAAATGGAGATTCTTGCTCGTGATGGAATTGGACCGGATTTATTGTCGAGCTTGATTTAAGGGAGGCAATGTTGGAATTATTAGATCAAGATTATTATTTAGGAGAATATTTAGTTATGGTAATTACTAGTTTTATTGTATTAGGTTTGATTTAGTAGTTTCCTAGTCAGATTATATTTTTTTAGGTATCTTTGAGATTATATTAGAGTTTGACTCCTATATAAATAGGAGAGTTGTCAAATACTTTGCGACCATGTGGTTAGATATTTTGCGTCGCTGAGCTGAATAGCGACGGCCAAACTAGTGATTGAAAATTGGGTCGCTAGTAACCAACGTATTAGCGACCGAACTGACATAATGTTGACTTTTGACTTTGACTGTGTAATGACCGATTTTCGGCGGGCTATTTAGCGACTGCAAATAGTATCGCTAGTTACCGATGTATACTGACTGATTGCCGACGACCAATTAGCGACTGCATATTGTGTCCCTAGTTAACGACGAGATGCAAGACCGATGATTAACGGCTGATTGCCGACGGTTCTTTTAGCGACCGACAATGTGGTCACTGGTTACCAACGGATTAGCGACCGAACTGACATTAATGTTGACTTTTGACTGTTTAACTACCGATTTCCGACGAATATATTAGCGACTCATAATTGTGTCGCTAAGTATTGACAGATTACCGACCGATTTGAAATTCATTTGACTTTGACTTTGAATCTATAGCGACCGAATGAACCATCACTATTACAACGCTCACAAACAAAGTGTGAACTTCACTTCTCCACCAATTCCTTTTTTCTTGTTTCTTTATGACCTTGCAATATACTCATTTGTGTCCCATATCTTTTGTAGGTTCACTTATAAGTATATCCTCGAAAATGCATGAGTTGCAATCTGAAATTTCAAGAATCAAATTAATTTATGGTAATAAAAAGTTATACAACACTCACAAACAACACATCAATTAATTTATGGCAATAAACTTATACATATTTTTTCTTAAAAAATTACTAAAAAATAATCCTACAAATATTACTGACCTTCAATATGTGGAATTCCAAGAAACTAGTTGTTCAACTTCAATTTGTGTCGTTCAAGTGCCTTCTTAATGTGAAGCGAGAAAGAGACATATAAAAATTTTCATAAATTAAAAAAGAACAAAAAAGAAAAATATATATCATGCATGGAAAACAAATAAAGCACAAAAACAAATAGAGAACCAAATTAATAAATCTATTTCTAATCATTCTAAGTCAAAGCAAAACGATGTCGTTTAGATACAATTGCATCTGAATCAAAATACGTCGTTTTAATTACCTTTGAACCACTTGATCAATCAATAAAACGACGTCGCTTCGGTATGTTCAAAACGACCACTACAAAAAAAAAACTACCTGTTAGGACGAACTTTTCGTGACAAAGTCATTTTTCGTTACGAAATGTCTACTTTTCGTAACGACATTCGGAATCGTTATGAAAAGTTGACCTTTCGTAACGGAAAAAATATTCGTCACTAAAAGTAGTAGCAAAAACACATTTTTCGTCACGATAGGTATAACTTTTCGTGACAAATACCTTTTTCGTTACGAAAGGTTGACCTTTCGTAACGAAACAAAAATTTGTCACGAAAAGTTTCGTCTTAAAATAATTTTTTTATATTAAGAATATACATATATAAGTATGATATAATTTAGAATATAATTTTAATTTTTATATTTGTTTAGTCTTTATATTAAAAGTATTACTAAAAAATAGTATATATGCAACTAGAATAATTTTATTCTTAGTTTTTATAACAACTTAATACACAAATACATCGACGAAAATGTATTAATTTTAATTTAATTCATAAAATAAAATCACAACACAAAGAGAAATTAAAATAACTAAAGGTTCAAAATACAAAACTTCATTATAATAAATATAATAGGAACAATAAGTAACAAATGACCAACGTAGCTCAGTGGGCAAGTGCATGACATACAAGTTGGAGGTCTTGAGTTCGATTCCCACTTCTATGAAAATGTGGAGACTTTATTCAACATTATTGAAGGGGGGCTCAACTCGGCTCCAGTGGGTGAACTGGGGCACGGGCTTTAAATTTTAAATTTTTTGTAAAATTTTTAGTAACGAACTTTGATACTTTTAGTAACAAATATTTCGTCACGAATTCTCACCTTTCCTAACGAAACTATTTCGTCACTAATACCTTTAGTAACGAAAATGGTGATTCGTTAGGAAAGACCTTTAGCAACGGGGCTCTCAGGACGAACTTGGTGACGAAGGTTTTTCGTTACGAAAGGTCTTTAGTAACGAATGTTTTGACCTTTCCTAACGAAAATTTTCGTTACTAAAGGTCTTTTTTTTTTTGTAATGGCCGTTGTTTTGATGTCGAGTCGATATTCCATCGTGAGACTCAAAACGACGTCGTTTTGATTCGGTTGTTATTCTTTAGATCAAAGCAAAACGACGTCGTTTTGATGTCCACCGTTAGACACAAACGATGTCATTTTGATTCAGTCGCTATTCCGTTAGGCTCATTGTCCGTCTGTATTTTCTCCCTAGTTGGCGACTGAATATGTGTGGGTTTGGGATGGTCAACGACACCAATATGGGCGACCATTAACCGACGGAATATCGATGACATTTTTTTCGGTTTCATCACGTCAATGGTTAAGAGCATACCCCGCTTGATACTTTAACTTTGGATTGAGTACCTCTGAACTCTTGATCTTCCTTCTTCTTGACATTGCAACTATTTCCAAGGCTTGTGGATGAATTTCAAGCTTGTGTCATGGAGTCTTACAATGTACAGCTTCTTCTATGTTGTAGGATGACACCTTTTGAGGTTCATAGAAGCTATCTTACCATTTTCATCAATGTCGGTTGAGTTAAATATCATATCAATAAAACACAAGCTCACACAAACATGGAACTACTCAGTGGTTTGTTATCATCAAAGCTAGATTGATCACATTAGCCCTTAGCTTACACAATTCATAAGTCAGGTTGAACGCCACAAGAAAATCTTTGATAAGATCGGGTAAGGTTGTTCAAGAACTCAAGATGAATGAGAAAGATTATGTTTATATACATAAATATGAATTGTGTGTATAAAGTGTTGAATTGCTTATTAATATAGAGGATAATTCCAAAATACCTAAGAATACATGTAGGATTCAACTAAATTATTTTCCAATAATTCATAAGGGATTAGGAAACATAATGACATAGTTCTATACAAAGTATAATTTGTGTTTGACTGAAATTACTAAGTAACTACCAAATAACTAATTGCTAATTATGGACCAAGTAATAAATCTAGTGGACAACATGTCCTTATGAAGTCCATAAAAATGTAATAAAACATTAAATAATAATAAAATGATACAAGAAAGGATTTACATTCAAACAAGCTTAAATTTTGCCAAAAAAATCTTGACAGATTATTGTAAAACTTTACTGACGATTTAGAACTCCAAAACGGCATATTTTGATCTTGTGGTTTTCATGAAAGTTGTAAATGTGTCTCTTATATTTCAAAAAATCTTGAACGAGCTCCATTGGATTCCTATATATGATTTTATGTCCATTGCACCAAACTTTCTCAAATCTGATTTGGACATTGAGCAGAATTGAAATCTTGGTTTAGTCGTGGGTAGAAGTTACGTTTATGCTATCATCCACGTTCTTGGATATGCACCCATGCTAACATCCACGTAAACCTTGTTATGAGAAACCAATTTTGGCTTACCTTCAGTTGTGAAAATACTCCCTCCCGGTCGTAGGACTTTATGGATCCGAGTGTTAGGCCCATCCTTAAACCTCTTAGCTCGAGCCCTCGCCACTAGAACAACTGAAATTTGAGATAGATATTGTCACGCCCCGAGCCCGCGGGCCCGAAACGCGACATATGGGCCTGGGAGTACTCACAATCATCTACTTGGCAATCGAACTCGCTATGCCAAAAGGGATATCCCGAGATGATAGTGGGTACTTAGGCCCACCTTATATACCAGTCACAACTTTCAAAGTTATCCCATGTGGGATGGGGTTTCACATTCACCCCTCCTTAAGGCCCTACGTCCTCGCTAGGCGCCCCAAACATACTTAGCCCATGACCAACCAGGTGTGCAGGATTCTAGAGGTGGCCCCCACCCCTTACGGTGTGACACTTAGCTCCCACACGTCCGCCTGGTCACCGGCTCTGATACCACTCTGTCACGCCCCGAGCCCTCGGGCCCGAAACGCGACATATGGGCCTGGGAGTACCCACAATCATCTACTTGGCAATCGAACTCGCTATGCCAAAAGGGATATAGTGGGTACTTAGGCCCACCTTATATACCAGTCACAACTTTCAAAGTTATCCCATGTGGGATGGGTTTCACAGATATAGGACCTTTATATTCACTCATTCCCTTCTTCTTGAGAATGATTTGCCCTCAAATCATGATGATCCTCATAAACTTGCAGCTTCACTTGATCATCATATTTGTCAATACGAATTGGCACAACATCCTGCCTTGTAATCTTTATTTCTTCTCTATCATTCAACCAATCCATCTTGTAAGGAATTAGATGCTAAAGTGTCGTGAGTCCAAACTTTTCAACCGTGGAAGAACTAGCAATATTAATGCAACTATAACTATCGAAAATAACACTGCCTACGTTGTCTTTCTCATAACAACAAGTGTAAGAAATGTTCCCATGTTGCTCTTCTTCCTTTTATTTAACTCAGCACGGTACTAGTCAAAGCATCTCACAATTTTCAGCCTCAAACTCCTCCTCTTGCATAGGATCATCTTCATCCTTAGATTCTATTCCACCATCTAATAGGAACACTATAACCCGCTTGTTTGGACATTGGCTAGCTATGTGCCCTCTTCCCTGTCATTTTAAACACTTAATGGCACTAGAATGAGATGAAATAAGGACTTTTTTACCTTGAAAATGTGCGGAGGTAGTGGCTAGTTTCGGTTCAAGTTCCCCGATTGGATAGTTCGACCTTCAACGGTGTTGCACTTGTATTTTGTAAGGTAGGTTTCGGTTGTGTATTACGCTCACTAAAAAAAAAAAAGTGCCTGTTAGGACAAAACTTTTCGTGACGAAGCTATTTTCGTCACGAAATATTCACATTTCGTGACGAAATACTGAATTGTCATGAAATTTATATTTTTCGTGACCAAAAGTACAATTCGTCACGAAAAGTAGTTGTTCGTCACGAAAGGTCGACCAATCGTGACAAAGAATAGTTTTCGTCACGATAGTTATAACTTTTGGTAAGGAAACTTTTCTTCATCACCAAATGTCGATCTTTCGTGACGAAACATGTATTTGTCACGAAAAGTTTGCGTCTTAAAATAAATTTTTATTTTATAAATATACATATATAAGTATTTCTATAATTTAGAATATAATTTTAATTTTTATATTTGTTTAGTCTTTATATTAAAAGTATTACTAAAAATAGTATCCAAGTAGAATAATTTTATTCGTATTTTTTATAACAATTTAATACACAAATACATTGATGAAAATATATTAATTTTAATTTAATTCATAAAAAAAAGAAATCAAAACACAAAGAGAAATTAAAACAAGCAAATGTTCAAAATATAAAACTCCATTATAATAAATATAATATGAATAACAAGTAACAAACGACCAACGTAGCTCAGCGGCCAACCTCACGACATACATATGGGAGGTCTTGAGTTCAATTCCCAACTCTTTGAAAATGTGGAGACTTTATTCAACATTATTGTAGGGGGCTCGGCTCGGCTCCACATGGCTTTAATTTTTTTAATTTTTTGAAGCTTTTGGTGACGAACCTAAATACTTTTCGTGACGAATATGTTGTCACTAATTCTCACTTTTCTTGACGAAATTTCGTCATTACTAATACATTTCGTGACAAAACACATGATTCATCACTAAAGACTTTTAGCGATAGCGAACCCAGGATGAACTTTGTGACGGTCATGTTTCGTCACGAAAGGTCTTTTGTGACGAATTTTCTGACTTTTCGTGACGAAAATTTTCTCACTAAAACCCTATTTTTTGTAGTGCTTCTTGAGTTGAATTATCCTATCAAACCTCTCACCTACACGCCCAAGCTCTTCTTATATCATTTTTCCAAACTTCTCTAGCAATGCTTGCATTTGGAGATCTACGACAGTTGGTGGAGGAATATCTTCGCGTGTGTTTCTCTCTTGATTGTGCGCCATAATATAAATTGAACGTGTAGATCGAGAAATAAAATTAAATAAATTTTTTTTTTCAAAAAATAATTCCTGCACAGGCGAATTAAATTTCTTGCGCAAGTATGTTGCTGCTAGAATTTGTTTTCGGCCCCTTTTCTTTTCTCTACAATTTGAATTCAGCAACAATTCATAGCTAAAAAAGGGATTTTAGTCAAAGTAGAACAACAAAGATCCTTTCCAAAACTGAAGTTCTAATAGGAGTAAAATATTGAAATCCTTAAATAAATACATAAACAAAAATAAAGCAATAAAGATAGTCGTAACCGGATGAAACTTGTTTATGATACCAAATGATGCAAACCTTCATCAACGATGTTCCCGAGACCCTCTTGGATTTAGAAACAACTCTAGAAATTCGACCAAGTATAGGTTTGGATGGCGACCTTCGACCTCTAATCAACCAACAGGAAGGAACCTACGTTGCGACTAACAGCCAAGGTATAATTGACTTGTGACGGATGAAAACCTCGGCCTCTACCCAACCTGTGGATAGAAACATCGGTATAGTGAAGACGCCATAAACGGAGGTGGATAATTCGTTTGATAAGTCAGGTTGAACACCACATGAAAATCTTTGATAAGTTTGGTTAAGTCCGTTCTAGAACTCATGATGAAAGAAAAAATTTACGTTTTTGTATATATGAATTGTGTGTATAAAGTGCTTAATTTCTCCTTTATATATAGGAGAATTCGCAGTCAAAAGACCCAAGAATCCATGTAGGATTCAATTAACTTATTCCAAACTCACATAAACATTAGAATTTCTCAATGATTTGTTATCATCAAAACTAGATTGAATGCAATTTTCTCTTAGGGCTTACAGTGTAGAGCCATGATGGTGCTTTTGTGGAGGGTTCAAAATTTTTCCCTAGCTTATTCAGCCCTGAGCATATGGAAGTAAAGGCGCTTGTTGAAGGCCTTGGGTTTTCAATAAGAAGAGAATATTAGTCTCATTGAAAGTGACTGTTAGGCTTTTGGTAAACTGAATCCATCAGGTTGATGAAGATTTATCTCCAATAGGACACATGGTTAGTCAACTTAAGAACATTTTGGGGATTAGTATAGTAAATTTATTTTTTGTTTACGAATGTTTTGACAAAATATGTTATGAGTACTAAATTCTTATTTCAATGGTTTGGAGGCCCCAGATTTTCTATATCAATAATGATATAAAATTTTGTTTTAAAAGAAAAGGAAAATATTTTCTTTTCTTTTCTTTTTTATATCTAAAAATGTTTTTTTTTCAAGTCAAATAAAGTAAAACATATATGTCATTCCAACAAAAAGTCAAAGGACATGACTTGTCTTGCAAAATTTTGGTCTAAAAGAAATTTAAATTTTTGTAAGGAATTGAAAATAGTTTCCTTGCAGAATAGAAACTCGCGATATTTCTGTCGGGATCAAGTTAAGAAAGAGAAATTAGCTTTTTTTGCCCATGCACTTTCCGATTTTGCCCACATTCTTTTTTTTATCACATTTTTCCCAAGCTCTATTTACGAGTGCCAAATATGCCCAAAATCGGCGGATTTCGGCAATCATACGGCGGTGCTGAGGGGTATTATAGTCCAAGCAAAAATAATTTTTTAGTTGATTTAGAATATGTATCAATTGAGTGCTTGAATAGTTTTCTTTTTTCTTTCAATTAACCCCTCCCCTCTATTTTTATATCCATTTAGACCCCTTCTTCATCCCTCCTCTTCTTCTCCTTTACTGTTCACCCACAACCACTACAACCGCCGCCGCCACTATCACTCTCCACCTTACCACCACCACCACTCTTTGCTAGTACTCAATAATCATATAATTAAAACCTTCACAAATAGATAGAGATCAATAGAAATCCCAAAAAAATTGGCACAAAAGCACAGGAATAGCCACTAAAACATAGCCAAAGGCATAAAAAATCCAATTATAAGAAAACCAATGCAAACCCTAAATAAATGAGAATCACAGGATCACAAACCCATAATCATTACAAAATCCACAATTGGATTGACATCATCATATGTATAGTGACATTATCAGTAGTATTTTTATGAGCAAAATGCTCTCTAGAGGAAAATAGCTACTGTGAGAGATTTATGGCAAAAAGCACTTACTGTGAGTGTTTTATGAATTAAAGACTTGATTTTCGTGGTCACTGTGTGTGTGAAGGAGATTTCTATCCATTAAAAATTCAAACTTATTGGATTTTATGGGTTGAATCTAAAGTTCTTGAAGTGGGTTTTGTGCTGTGAAAGTTGGGAAACTTTTTTCTTCTGGGTCGGCTCAAAAGTGGACAAATCAGGTCTAAAGGCATGATTTTCTGATCCTGGGACAAGTGGGATAAGATTGGTCTTCTTCTTTTTATCATCTGTGACAAAATTAATTTTGGCATTTATGGTTTCTTGTAGCTGCGTGTAAGAATAAGGCAATTTATGGCAACGTCGACTGAGATGGCAACGTTGGCGGCAACGACTATGAGGAAACAGGCGAGATATGGGGACAGAGAAGGAAAAAATGGGGTTGGAAGGGGTTTGGTAAAATTTGTTAATTTTTTTTTAGTACTTGCAGAGAGTGGTGGTGGTAGTAAGGTGGAGAGTGATAGTGGCGGCGGCGGTTGTATTAGTTGTGGGTGAACAATAAAGGAGAAGAAGGGGAGGGATGAAGAAGGGAGGTCTAAATGTATACAAAATAGAGGGGAGGGGTTAATTGGAAGAAAAAAAAACTATTCAGGCACTCAATTGATACAATAAGATAATTTTGGGGTTATTTTAAATCAACTAAAAAATTATTTTTGCTTGGACTATAATACCCCTCAGCACCGCCGTATGATTGCTGGAATCCGCCGATTTTGGGCAGATTTGGCACTCGTAAATAGAGCGTGGGAAAAATGCAATAAAAAAAAGAATGTGGGCAAAATTAGAAATTCGTAAATAATGCATGGGTAAAAAAAGCTAATTTCTCGTTCATTTGTAATTATATATAAAATTGCCATTGTCGGTGGATTCCAACCATTGAGTAGTGTCGGGTAAGAAACAAAAAAGTTGGTCGTCTTTATCTCAAAATTGACCCGGTACGGTTTTTAGATCACATGCAAAATTACTGTTTATTTATTTTAGATCTCATGCAAAATATTTATGTGCGTGCAATACTATTCATAACGAATATTCTCTATCATTAGATATAAAATTTAGGGAGGCGATATTGCCAGAGTAATATTCCTCCTGCAAGAGTAATGTTTAATTAAATGTCAAAATTACCCTTTATATATCAATCTCACCAAATCTTTCATCTATCAAATTCCTTAATTCCCTCCTCCTCATATCTTAAGATGTGATATCTCTCTTTCTCTCTCCTAGTCAACTTGCTATATTTTCTTTGATTCACATATTAAAATTTATTCTTATAACATTTAATTGATGGAACTTTCTCTGATTTAGATTATAATAAGTGGATGGAGTTCGTATGAAATCGATGGGAATTTTTTTTTAAAAAAAAAAAATCCATTAATGAAAATATCTGTTATGAGAAGCATATGAGTTCAAAGAGAATATTATTTTTTATTGAAAAAAATTTAACTTAAATTTAATTCTAAATCCACTGATCGAAAAGTTATGAAAGTAAAAGAAAATGATGGTAGAACAACTAATTGAGACTTCCCAAGAGCCCTTTCTCCTAGCAAAGTAAATCTCAATGTCCAAATTTAAGCAAAAAAGAATAAAGAGTAAGTAATCATTAATCAACGAGGAATGAGTAGAGAGAATATCCAATTTTATTTTAAAAAGAAAGAAAATCAATTAATATTAATCAATGAGGAATGAATAGAGAGAATATCCAATTTGATTTTAAAAAAGAAGAAAATCAATTAATATGACTATTTCCTAATCTAACCAAGGGCAGTATGACCATTTGAACAAAAATTGCTCTTGCAGGAGGAGAATTGCTCTTGCAATATCACTACCCTAAAATTAATGATTGAATAGGTATTTCGGGTGAGGAAAAATGATAGAGAATATTGCCGGAAAAATGACTATTTGACACTGAATCCGAATTGTCATGAGAACTTTCAAACGACATACCACCAAAGTCAATGATAACCCTTTGTTTATAGACTCCTTCCAATCTCTAATCTAAAATCATCAACAGTTACAATTACGAAAGATACCCAAAGAAGAACGAGGAAGTAAAGTACCATAAAGAAAAACAAACAAGGGGATTTAACTACAATTCTGGTTTGGGATAAAGTTACCTAATTAATTTAGCATTTTTCTGTTCATCGGGACGAAATTAAGAATTTGGAATGGGAGGAGAAACTGCAATAGTATGTCGAATTACATATAAAAACGGCAAAAAACTATTTTTAAGAGAGCAAAACTGATAAAATATTTCAAACTATATATAAAATTTACTATATCTAATAGTATTTTTAAAAATTTCCGGGGCGACTGCTGTCTTCGTCCCTGCTGTTCACATATGGAGAGAGAAATGACTATCCCTTATCACATTACTCCTCTAATGATTAATTAAGATATATAGAAGATGGCGCTTTTCTTTTTCTGTTTTTTCATTCCTTGAGGAGAAGGTCTTATTGTTTTTTTTAAAATATTTTTTTTTTTTGCTGTGGAGGGGAAGGAAACGGGATTGACATACACGATTTAAGATCACTAGTTCTTATTAGTATTTCACTAATTAAATTATTATCTTAGTTCAAATGTGCTTTTGGTGGCTATAACTTTTTTTCCTAACGTCCAACCGGTACTGAAGATACGTATTTATATTAAAATTATTCATTCCTTCTCAAATATTAAATTATACAATAATAATATAACTCATATAATGTAATATTTGGGGAATTAATATAATGTAATATACTCTATCTTCCTAGGTCAATCTTTGGGGACTTTTTTTTTTTTTTTTTCCCTATAAAAAAAATAAAAGTCCCCAAAGATTGACCTAGGAAGATAGAGTATATTACATTATATTAATTCCCCAAATATTACATTATATATTTAAATTTAACATAAAGTATTTCTTGCTCCACGTGTTTCTTATCTTTTTATATTATACTAAAATATATATATATGTGTGTGTGTGTGTGATTTTAACTTTCATGTGAAGTCAAACAACTATCACTAGAAATAGGACAGAGGGAGATGGAGTATATGTATATAATGATATACCTTTTGGCCATAAAGCTAAGGCTACTATTGATTCTCCGGCAAATTACAAATAAATATAAGAGGTAGTGGCAATTATGTCTCTTTCATCATAACCATTGTGTCCTTAATATTCCATCACTTACTATTTCCATGACATTTTATGGTATTAGAGTCGGTGACCAGGCGGAAGTGTGAGAACTAACTGCACGTTTGGTACGTTGGAATGGAATGAAATGGAATCCCTTTCCAAGCAGAATCGGTTTCCACCCAGAATGATTTCGGAATCCTCTTTCCATTCCAGCGTTTGGAAGCCAAAGCCAGAATGGAATGTCGATTCCTTTTCTGTGTTTGGTAAAACTATATTTTAATGTCAGAATGGAATGAAATTAAACAGAATATGACCTAAATGCCCTTTTAGTGCGCGCGCGCACGCTCGCACACACACACACACACACACACACACACATATATATATATATATATATATATATATGTGTGTGTGTGTGTGTGTGTGTGTGCATATATATATATATTTTTAGGGCTTCACCCATTCATGGACCCCTTCCAAAAATTCTCAATGGCACAAGGCAAAACCAAGGCCAAAGAGGGAGTTTGGAAATAATTTTTAACCAGCAATAGACGCGCCTCGGTTAGTACCTCACTAGCTGCGTCATTGCCCCAAGCGCAAAGATTTATTTTTTGAAACATAATTTTTATTAAAATGTCAACATAGTAATAAAAATATCTTTACTTTTAAATTTAAAAATAGATTAAAACTACTACCAAGAAAAAGAAATATTTATAAAATTATCATCTATGAAATTATACTGAGTGAAATAGAATATTTAAGACTAAATATGAATACGTTGCTATGTAAAATTAACGTAATAATTAATTAAAAGAGGGGTATAAATATCAGTCACTATTTATTGATGATTCCACCTTCTCTTGGAAAGGTCATTCCATAGGTCTTGGTGTGGAATGCCCTTTCCCACTTCTTCCTGGAATCATCATTCCCGTGGAATGATCATTCCCACTTCAAATTGTCCAACCAAACGCCGGAATGGAAAGAAAAGTGGGAAAGGCCTTTCCATTCCTTTCCATTCCCGCACTAAGTGCCACACCGTAAGGGGTGGGGGCCACCTCTAGAATCCTGCACACCTGGTTGGTCATGTGTTAAGTATGTTTGGGGAGCCTAACGAGGACGCTAGGGCCTTAAGGAGGGGTGAATGTGAAACCCCAGTCCCATATGAAAAAAAATGTCCCATATTGGATAACAATGAAGGTTGCGACTGGTATATAAGGTGGGCATAAGTACCCCCACTATCATCTTGGAATATCCTTTTTGTCATAGCGAGTTCGATTGCCAAAGAGATGATCGTGGGTGCTACCAGACTCATGTATCGCGTTGCGGGTACGGGGCATGACAATTTGTGGTTTGCATTACATGTGCCTTTATTCATATATACATTATAGATTAATTTAAAGCAAAATAAAACTACAAAAATTAAATCGAAAAAGGTTTTAGAAAAATAATGAAATTAATATGTTGAGACGTAAATGATAGTCGGATAAGAACACAAATCATAGGACAACATTTTGCACTATTCTTGAGTTCAGGCAACCATAAAAGCACTACTATAATGTTACCACTTCACAAAGTGCATATATGGAGCTCTTTATATACTCAGTGCAATATTATCCCATTAACCTTACTTTCTCATTAATCTGCCGTCTAGACCATGAGTTTCTTCCACTCATATGTATTTTTTCTTTTCCTTAATGACCTCTAAATGGGAAAATAAAAATAAATAAAAAAGAGAGAGAGACGACTAGTATAGCATTTTCTTGAATTGTAGATCATAAAAGTTTTTCATTATCAAATATTTCTCTCAAACCATTACATTCGGTTTGGTTATATAGCGATGATTTATCACCACATATGCTCTCCACTTAACAGCGAGGTGAGGGTGATCCTTTCTTGGTCTTCGATTTACACTCTTTTACACTATTTACTTAGCGGGACATATATAAATGAATGTAGGATTGCAGATATTGTAATTGAATGTAGAAAATTATGACTAATGGACTGGTCTGCTTCACTTAACAGGGAGGTGATAGTGATCCCTTCATGGTCCTGGATCTACATTTATTTACAATATTTACTTAGCGGAACCTATATAAATGAATGCAGGATCACAAATATTGTAATTGAATGTTGGAAACTAGAACTAATAGACCGGTCTGCCCCATTTCTGTCACTTATCATTGGTGCATGACACTTGAGTTGGTTTCACAATTATAAAAAATATAATTATTTTCTTTTACTCAATAAGTCAAATTCAAGTTTTTTATATTCTAAGATCTCTTAAGCTTACTAAAAATCAAATGATTGCAAAGTAGAAATTCAATCGAAATACATCTGCGGTTCACAATTTACAGTGGACACCCCTTCCGTCGCCGTTCTTCTTTCTGAGATTTTAATGTAGGGTTGTTTCGAACAGTTGAAATTTAAATTTACTGTTCATAAGAATGACACATTTGGGGATTATTGTCCCTACCTTGAGAGACCTTGGAGATTTGGACTTTTTGACTAAAACATTTCTTTTCCACAAAGTTGGTCAACCGAAGCATAAAATATTTTTTAATATTTGAACATGCGAAAGGTTGGCTGCAG
Organism: Vinca minor; assembly: GCA_026122235.1. Classification (NCBI taxonomy): domain Eukaryota; kingdom Viridiplantae; phylum Streptophyta; class Magnoliopsida; order Gentianales; family Apocynaceae; genus Vinca; species Vinca minor. The sequence continues at coordinate 5,885,457 of JAOCZM010000241.1, read as the reverse complement.
ACATCATCAGCCCAAAATCTTTGGTTTCTTGCCGTCTTTTTATTTTATTTATTATTTTTTAAATGGTATTTATATGTTAATTTCCGGTTTAAAAAAAGTGTACAATCACTACCACTACTAGCACCACAGCTCCAGTGCGGAACGAGAAATATTTCGCATGTGCAGAACAGATTCTCATCCGTTTGATTAAAATTTTGACAGTTGAGATTGATTTTAAAAGAACACCTGTTCGCGCGCCTGTTCTCAAAGAAAAAATAATATTCCGCACATACTGAAAAATACTTGTTCCGCATAGGAGTCGGAATGCACTACTAGTAGCTGGCTAGATACACGAGCATCGCTCACCATGCAGGTTGTGGCTCCCCTGCGGAACGGATTATGTGGAACTTACCTTATCTGTCGGGTTAAAATTTTGATGTTTAAGATTGATTTAAAGCGGATACATGATTTACGACACCTATCGTGCAAAACACTTGTTTTGAGTTAGGTTAAATGTTTTGCAGCGATTAGTATGTGCAGATTTTTTACAGTTCCGCATAGGATCCGGACTGCGCTCACCACTGTGCAAAAAACATTTCCTATAGGGAATTTGATTGCCCTCTATGTCGCTATGTACCTAGGCCTGTCAATTGGATCCAAAAAAATAAAATTCAGGCCCAAACTCACTAAAAAGAGTTTTGGGTTTGAATCTCCACTACATACCCATGAGTCATAATTTTTGTTGAGTTGGGCCTGAGTCTGTGTTTGATATGGGGGCAGGTCTAGGATGGGTCTAGGTTGTAGTAATTAACTTTTAATGCAAAGTAAGTAGTAGAAGCCCAATTGGAAGCTTTAATATTGGCGGGTCTGTATTGGGACAAAGTCTGTTGGGAGCTTTAGGTCTTGGAGTCTATTGGATCACTAATTAATTTTGGATCCAATAGACCCAACTAAACTTGAGTATAGAAAGAGAGACTCAATTGAATTTGGATATAAAAGAGTTGGGTCTGGAACCAAATTAGATATGTTGGACCTAGATCTGAATTCAGGTCCTTGAGTCTAATTGACAGGTCTATATGTACCCTATCTACATGTTGTATCTCCCACAGATCAAATTATTTTTATTCTTTAAAGAATTATCTTTGATCTCGTATACAGGTGTAAAAAATACATTTTGCCTAAAAATATCTTTGATTTTTCCGCAACAATATGTTATTGATGCGCTCTCTAAAGATATATCTCTATTCTGTATGGTCAAAGCCATTGGTGCATCCTGGCAGTAGATTATCATTCACCCACCCCTGGATAGGTAAATTAGGGAAAACCAAAGCATTTGCTCCCGCAGGCAAAAGTGTGTTCCAGATCTTCTTGGCCACTTTACAATTGCTTTACACAAAGATATCCCCAATTTCGTAATAGAATTTGAGTTTTTTTTTTTTTTTTTAAGAACACGCTGCTTTAGAAAAGTATGTTGAGAATTTATAAGAAACAATTATTCTAACAAATCCGTCACCAATTTCGTACTAGAATTTGAGTTTTTTTGTTTCAAGAACTCGTCGCTTTAGGAGAGTATGTTGAGGATTTACAAGAGAATTTTATTCTAACAAATCCGTCTCCAATTTCGTGCTAGAATTTGTGTTTTTTTTTTTTCAATAACCGATCGCTTTAGGAAAGTATGTTGAGGATTTATAGAAAAAATTATTCTAACAAATTCATCCCCAATTTGCTGCCAGAATTTGGGTTTCTATTTCAAGAACCCGTCGCTTTAGGAAAGTATATTAAAGATTTATAGGAAAAAATTATTCTAACAAAGATATCCCCAACATCGTGCTAGAATTTAGGGGTTTTTCAAGTACATGTCGCTTTAGGAAAGTATGTTGAGAATTTATATGAAAGATTTATTCTAACAAATCCGTCCACAATTTCGTGCTAGAATTTTTTTTTTTCTTCAAGAACTCGTTGATTTAGGAAAGTATTTTAAGGATTTATAAAATTAAAAATTATTCTAACAAATCTGTCCTCGCCAGAATTTGGTTTTTTTTTTTTCAAAAACCCGTCGCTTTAGAAAAATATGTTGATGATTTATAGGAAATTTTTATTCTTACAAAGATATCACACTTGTGGTGATCTAGTATAGAGATGAAATAGCAATTGAAATAATAAGAGCATGGGCCAAAATAATATGACATATTTAACACGTTTCAAAATTATTCAAGGCGGATTTGTCAAATCGATCCCCAATCTAAGACGGATTTGTCAAATCCATCATGGGCTGACGTGACGTGACGTGACTAGACATGCTGGTTCCTCTCCACGTCAGCCAAAATAATTTGCCCAAAAATAAGGGTGTCATGCTTGACCCGTTATGAAAAAACTAGGGCCATTCTAAGGCCATCCCCCAATGATCCTCATCTTCTAAACATGTTACACCCCGGGTGATGACATGATAGTACCTCATCTACCAATGAGATACTGAACACAAATACTAAAAAGTAAACCTCATCCATGACACAAATAACTTGAAGGAAATACATCATTCTTAAGTCTTTACATAACATAAGAAATAACTAAATGTTCAAAAGTAAAACCTATCAGTGTTATTACAAAGGTTCACACTAAGTCATCCTCAAAAGTCTCATAAACAGTACCTTCAACGAACTCATCTGCAAAAAGAAAATTAGCCCAGTAAGGTTCAAACACCTTAGAGATGAAGCATCAAATAAGACTCGAAAATATTTCCCGGACCCAAATAATTTGAAACTAATCTTGACTGAAACCGGACTTTAAATAACAATAAAACTGTTGAAAATAATAGACAGACAATAACTTAGAATAGACCTGAAGGAACCCAAGAGGGGGGGTGAATTGGGTTTCTAATAAATCTTGCAAACTATTTCCAATCTAAACAATGATAGTGCAAGTTTAACAAAAGCTAAAGCAAAACCCAATGCAAATCACAAGACAAGAGATTTAGAGTGGTTCGATTCACTAAGAATCTACATCCACTACCTTGAGCCGCACCCAAGGATTTCACCAACTTCACTAAGAAGAATGTGCCCACACAAAGTAGGACTTTACACTAGTGGCTAACTCACCAAGAGTTTTACAAACAACCACTATAAACAATTGCCCACACTAAGTAGGACTTATACAACAATAACCCTATCACTAAGAAAGGGGATAAGATGAAGGGTTTAGAGAACAAAGTTGTTCACTCTTCTAAGTGAAAGATACATACATTTGAAGCTCATCAATTGTTGGCTCTTTGAACATAAGAAGCACACTCTTTGTCTTGCTTTTATGAAATGCACTTTTGAATCATTTAGATTTTGCAATGAAGTGCATTTTACTTTGAAAGTGTTTTGGCTTGATAAGAAATCAATATAACTTTGTTGTGCAAGCCTTGGAATGTTTCTCTAGCTTTGGAGTATAAATACATTTCAAAATATGCTGAAAATCGAGTCTCCAACGGTCAAAAAACGGCTAGTAGAAAGCAGAGTTCGGTGGACCGAAAGCAGAGCGGTTCGGATCCACTTAACGAGGTTCGGTCGACCGAACCCCTTCATGGTCGACCAAGCTCACTTTTCCAAGTCTCGGTTTCTGACGGTTCAACCGAACTTGAGCTCGGTTGACCGAACTTCCAAAGTGATTTTTCACACGTTTTGAAATCTTTTGAAGTCTTTTAAAGTCTAAAAAGGTTTTCCTAAAAAGATAACAAATAAGAATACTTGGAAAACTTTTCTAAAAGACTTATACTTGAAATCAAAGGCTTTTTGGATAAGAACACATTTGAAACTTTTGCCTTTTGAAAACGTGTTTATGAAATCATGTATGCAAGACTAGAGTGAAGAGCTTATGTTCAAGAGAGCGTTGGTTAGAGCTTAAGGATAAATACCATTTTCAACAAAGCTAATCTAACCAACCTAAGTCTTCAATCTTCAAGCTTGACGAAAGTGTCTTGAATGAAATCTTTGAAGCTTGATCAAGGCTTGATTGAAGTACTTAGAGCTTCCAATATTCTATCACATAGATGAAAACATTAGACGCAAACATCAAGTGTTTGTCCATCATCAAAAACGAGTTCGTTTGCCCTCAAGGCTAACAATCTCCCCCTTTTTGATTCTGTCAAACTTTGATGTAATTAGATAGGATATAGACAATATTAAGAACAAGGAAGCATGGCAAAAGGATATAAGAACAAGTAAGTGCAACGACTAATGCTTAGAATATAAACCAAGTAATTATGGAAACCAAAAGCATTAGTAGGATTACTTCTTTTGCCATATTCATAAGGGACTCTTTGAAGAGCCCTTTTACCCAACCAACCTCCTTGCCTCCTTCCTTCCATCAAATAGCATTCTTGTGTGTAATATACATACTTTAGTTTACACAAGAAGCTAACTTACCATATTCATCAATGTTGATGTGAGTGCTAAGGATCCTATTTTAAAGAACATTGCTCACACAAACATTAGAACTCTCAATGGTTTGTTATCATCAAAAACATCATAGAGTAACTTTGCCCTTAGGGCTAACAATCTCCCCCTTTTTGATGATGACAAAACATTGATGCAAATGGGAATAATATGCAAAAATAAGATACCAAATGTATGCATGAGATAAGGATATTAAGGATCCAGACAAGTAGAAGTTTTCTCAAAACAATTCTACTCCCCCTATATTAAAGAATCCCTTATCTCTCCCATTTTGCAAGTTCTAAGCTTTCTCCTTTTTGTAAAATACTTCTCATGGCACATTTGCAACACTAAAAATTCTCCCTCTTTTTGTCAATATCAAAAAGGGCTATCAGAGCGCCAATAAGAAAAGCATTTAGCGAAAAGTAAAGATTAATATTGGAGAAGCTTGATGAAACATACGAATTCTCCCCATAAAAAAAATGATACCAATTGAAAAAAAATTTAATACCAATTGAAAACAAAACTGATATCAATTGAAGAAAAACTTTTAAAAACAAATGAGAATCCGTAATGGTTTAAAAAATCAATCTTAAAGATCATGAATCATTTTGAGAAAGGATTGATCAAGAGTAAGCTTGGTTGATTTCTAAACAAAGAGGAGTCCATAATAACACATAAATCAAAAGATGGTCATATATGGCTCAAAAAGAATATCAACCTAAGCTAAAACAAAAGAGATGAGGAATAAACCTTAAAGAACAATCTCCCCGTTTATCAAACAAAACATGTTAGCTCTTTAAGATGAAAAACAAATTGAAAATATAGCTAACAAGAGTGGGAAGTGATACTAATTGTTAAAACATAAAAGTTAAGCATATGTATCACAACCAAAAAATTTAGAGGAAGTGTAAGATACCAATTGTAGTACATTCCTCTAATAAGTTAATGGTTAGCTAAATGAGTATTACAACTCTAGAAGCTAGACTAACCAAAAAACTCTAATGAGATCACAAAGGATATGAATATCAATTGTAAAGAATATGATCTCATGGTTATTTAGGGAAAACACATGTAGAATATGAACATGTATAACTTCCAAAATAACTAACACAAATTAGCTATAAGATAAGAAAGTTGAAAACCAAGCCAATAAGTGATGTGATGATGTAAAATATGAAAAATTGAGAATACATCACATATAAGGGGGTATAAGATAAAAACATATGAAGACTCCCCCTATATCTCTTAATGATGCAACTTCTTAACATGATACTCAAAAACGATAAAAATCAAGCGCATCATGTTAAGCATATGTAAATGAAGTTCAAGCACCAAAGAGATATGGTATGTGCATTCTTGAAGACATAGATATCAATTGTGATTGTGTTTGTACTTTAAGCAATTAAGATCACATAAGTAGAACACAAGACACGATATCAAGATAAAAGATCAAATGCACATTAAACAAGAGAGTTTAAATAGACAAGTTTATGCTTTTAAGCCATCATTCTTGTCAAGTTTGGAATACACTTTTAGCATGTTGACAAGCAAAACATGATGTACATAAACCATAATCCAATAAGCACAAACTCTCTAGTCAACTACTTAACTCATCAAATAATAGCCCATAAGGATCAAAAACACATAATGACCACTAATAAGGGATGAGTTAAGCCTTGTACCTCAATGCTCTTTGAGCTTGGACTTCTTACCATTTTGGTAGATCTTCTTTGTCAATCAAGTCCATTGAGGCATCTCGTGTGATCCTTGGCATTTGACTCTTTTCTTGGAGTCTTAGCTCATTTGTGCCTTCCTTGTAGTTCATATCTTCTTCTTGAAGTGTTAGAACTCTTTGTTACCTACAAGGAATTCTTGAGAACTAATTTGGTACCTTTTCAAAGGTCCATCAAGATTAGCTCAAAATCTCAAGTAACACAAATATGCATAAGGATCAAGGTTATCAAAACCAATACAACTAGATGGATTCTTAAATGAATATGACATAACAAAACAAGAATCAATCAAGTTGCATATGCTACATCTCATCATAGATACCTTAGCTAAACATAAGCATGAATAATCAAGAGCGTGCTAAAGGTTATCTATTTGAATATAAAAATCAAGAATTAGAGATGCAACATGTATAAGAGCAAGCATATAGAAATATATATACCAAAAACACTTAAACACATTAACTAAAGTGTTAAGAAAAAGTGATTTGATACCTTTGCTTTCTTACCAAGTGATGAAGACATTGGATTAACACTTTGACTCTTGTCATCACTTGAAGCTTTGCTCTTAGTATCTACCCAACTTGGTTCTCCAATTGATTAACATTTGAGCTTTGAGAATCCAAGTGTTAAGGAGTGCTTTTGACTTTCTTCTTTTGGCACAACTCCTTTGACTTCTCCCCAATGCCACTTCTAATCGAATCAATAACATTGAAGCTTTGTGGCATGCATCTAACTTATAAGAACCTATAAGATCAAAGGAAGAGTAACTTTTGGTACCCACTTTTGTTTGGGTCCATTGGGGTTAGTTAACGTACGCTTAACTCTCCAAACCGTTTTAACTCCCCTTTCAATCTTCTTCTTAACATGGCATCTATCACAAGTGTGACCATGTTTTCCACAATATGTACAATGAATATGTGGCTTAGAGGATTTGTGAGCATGCACACGATTACTACTTGGCCTATGTGACATTCTAGCATTTACAACATGATTCTTAGGTTTAAGAGAAGAGCTAGAAATATCAACATGTTTAGCAATATAACCAAGGCCATGTTTAACAAGAGAAACACATTGCATGCCAAGAATTTGATCAAGATTTTTTCTTACCCTTTGTAAAGTTTTCAACAAGAAGGATAAGATCATTAACTTTGTTTTTCAAATGATCAAACTCAATAAGCTTGTTTTCTAAAGAAGACAATTTATTACAAGCTTCTTTGTATTGTAATGAAGATGTATTGCAAGTAGTAATAAGACTTTCATTTTCACATTTCAAGCAATTAACATCATCACACAACTTTTTATTTTCATCAACCAACTTGGCCTTTTCTTCAAGCAAATATTCAATTTTATGCTTCATTTCATGGTTTTGCTTTGCACATTTTTTCAATTGATCATACATATCAATTAAAAGCACATTAGCATCATCCTCCTCATCATCATCATAAGAATTTGAAATAGAGGGAGAAGGATGTACCTCATTACCAAAAGCCATGAAGCACAAGTTGGCGTATTCATCATCACCGTTGTCACTTGAAGAGCTTGATCCTTCATGAGTATCTTCAAGCGTTTTCCACATGGAGTGGGCGGATTTGCTTCCAAGGACACGGTTGTACTCCTCCGGACTCAAGGCACAACTAAGAATATTCATTGCCTTGTAATTTTGAGTCATCATCTTGAACTCAACTTCATTTAGCTCATTGTCCTTCTTTGGAGTTTGAACACCTTCCACCATCTTCTTGGGTACATATGGACCTTCTTCAATTATATGCCATAAAGAGAAATCAATGGAGCACACATATATCTTGAATCGATCCTTCCAAGCATCAAAATGATTTCCATCATAAAGTGGTGGTCTATCGGTGGAAGTCCCCTCTTGGTAAGCTAAAGCGGAAATTACCGGCCATTAATCTTTGCTTCAAGCGGTTAAGCTAATAATGAAGACCGGGACTCGATACCAATTGAAGGAACCCAAGAGGGGGGGTGAATTGGGTTTCTAATAAATCTTGCAAACTATTTCCAATCTAAACAATGATAGTGCAAGTTTAACAAAAAGCTAAAGCAAAACCCAATGCAAATCACAAGACAAGAGATTTAGAGTGGTTCGATTCACTAAGAATCTACATCCACTACCTTGAGCCGCACCCAAGGATTTCACCAACTTCACTAAGAAGAATGTGCCCACACAAAGTAGGACTTTACACTAGTGGCTAACTCACCAAGAGTTTTACAAACAACCACTATAAACAATTGCCCACACTAAGTAGGACTTATACAACAATAACCCTATCACTAAGAAAGGGGATAAGATGAAGGGTTTAGAGAACAAAGTTGTTCACTCTTCTAAGTGAAAGATACATACATTTGAAGCTCATCAATTGTTGGCTCTTTGAACATAAGAAGCACACTCTTTGTCTTGCTTTTATGAAATGCACTTTTGAATCATTTAGATTTTGCAATGAAGTGCATTTTACTTTGAAAGTGTTTTGGCTTGATAAGAAATCAATATAACTTTGTTGTGCAAGCCTTGGAATGTTTCTCTAGCTTTGGAGTATAAATACATTTCAAAATATGCTGAAAATCGAGTCTCCAACGGTCAAAAAACGGCTAGTAGAAACAGAGTTCGGTGGACCGAAACAGAGCAGTTCGGATCCACTTAACAGGGTTCGGTCGACCGAACCCCTTCATGGTCGACCGAAGCTCACTTTTCCAAGTCTCAGTTTCTCGACGGTTCAACCGAACTTGAGCTCGGTTGACCGAACTTCCAAAGTGATTTTTCACACGTTTTGAAATCTTTTGAAGTCTTTTAAAGTCTAAAAAGGTTTTCCTAAAAAGATAACAAATAAGAATACTTGGAAAACTTTTCTAAAAGACTTATACTTGAAATCAAAGGCTTTTTGGATAAGAACACATTTGAAACTTTTGCCTTTTGAAAACGTGTTTATGAAATCATGTATGCAAGACTAGAGTGAAGAGCTTATGTTCAAGAGAGCGTTGGTTAGAGCTTAAGGATAAATACCATTTTCAACAAAGCTAATCTAACCAACCTAAGTCTTCAATCTTCAAGCTTGACGAAAGTGTCTTGAATGAAATCTTTGAAGCTTGATCAAGGTTTGATTGAAGTACTTAGAGCTTCCAATATTCTATCACATAGATGAAAACATTAGACGCAAACATCAAGTGTTTGTCCATCATCAAAAACGAGTTCGTTTGCCCTCAAGGCTAACAAGACCAAGTACTGAAATCATAACAGAAAACAGAACAAAACATGTACAAACAGGTCTAGATTATTCCCCTGGACGATCGTGCAGAAGGCTCCGATCGACCGGAGGTCGTCTGACTTGGAGGCAGTAGTCATGTCAAAAAGTCCGCGATTCAGAACAACCAATTTCTAATGCAATTTTGTGAAGGAAAAACCTAGGGGTGAGCAAATTCGGCTTTTACCAAATTCCGACCCAATTCACATTGAATTTGGTAATTCGGTCACTACCGAATTCAAATTGGTCGAATTTGGGACGAATTCGGTCCTACTCATTTTGAATTCGGTCTGAGCGAATTCGAATTGAGTTTTTTAAATAATTAAATAATATTATTATATAATAAATATGCAAAGTAAACATAAAAATATAAAAAATAAAAAATAAAAAACTAACCTTATTGTATAATCTGCCTCCCTCTTCTATCTTTTTCTCAAGCGGCTGCGCCGCATCCTCCATCTCCATCTCCATCTAATTTCTTCTCATTAGCTCCATCCATAGCAGCAACTAGCATCCACCGGCCACCATTCATCAGCCTCCATCCATCATCGTTTGTTAAGCTACAGATAATCGGAAGATTTTCTTCACCATAAGACCTAATTTTTTTTAGATTTTTAATTCAAATTTGTATTTCTGCATTAAAATTGATGTGTAATTTAAAACAAAATGTTAAAAGCATATTTTAAATTTTTAGGCTGTGAATACGGATCTTCTTTTTAACAAATGATGGATGTTAGGATCTTAAACATTTTTAGTTATACTTGCAATAAGTGAGCTTCTTGAGATTTTGCTAGCTTATATCAATCTTAGTATAAAGTAGCCCAAATCTCTCTTTAAATAGAGAAGGAAATTCGGCTAGAAGCTTACAAAATAGAGCCCTAATTGGACTAGAACTAAATCAATCACGAGTATAGTAAAATAACTTAAACTAATACTTGTTATCAACTAAATAACTAGATGGATCACATGTCCTTTATTATAGTAATAATTCGAAATTAATAAAGTACTAAAATTTGGAAATTAAATAATAACTAAACTTGGAAAAATAATATTAATTCTCACATAAAATCTAGATAACATGATGTAGTAACTTGAACTACGATTTAGGATACCAAAATGGCAGAATCAGATCTTTTGGTCTCATGAAAGTTGTAGATCTGCCTCTTATTTTTCCATAGAATCTTAAATGAGCTCTATTGGATTCCTGGATCGAAAGTTATGACCACTACACCAAAATATCACAAAACTAAAATTAGTGTTGATCCAAGTATTCTGGTACCAAACACATTCTTTTGCTTTTTTTTTTTTATACAAAAAGGTCAAATGGGATTTGGAAATTGAGTTGATTTTGATCACCTGGAATAATGGAGTTTCCCATCAACACTTATGTTAATTGGTTAAAAAAAGATCAAATTCAATCTAGCAGTATATTTTTGGTAGGTTAAAGGGGTTGGGTGCAGGGCCTGGAAACAAAACTGGACAAGTTTTTGCTAATGATTTGGAATTCCTCTGTCAATCATAATTCTCTAACCTATGTTATATTTTCTCATACTGATTTTGTTTTTCAATTTGGTCACTTTTTCAGGTGTAATCATGTAATCTTCTCGGAGTCCAAGTCCAAATAAAAATCCAGATGAAGAAGAGTTCAAAATCTGTGATGAAACTCTTGTAGATGGTCAAGATATTCCTTCCACTGGATCCGCATATCAACTTACAATACATGTTGATGCTAGAGTTAATGGTACTACTCGAATGAATACGCATGATCAGAAATGTGAATTAAATCATTCTAATCAAACTGGTGGGACTCAACTAGAATTATACGCATTAGGGAATACGGAAAAAAAGTGATGATACAAGATTGAAATCAATGACTGAGTTTATGAGGGAGAAATTTGACAAGTATTGGGGTAAGATAGATAAGATGAATATGTTAATCTTGATTTAATCTATTCTTGATCTATGATATAAAATTGAGTACCTCGCTTTTGTGTTTTGTGAAATGTATGGTGAAACTGATGGTGAAGAACTTTGTGGGAAGGCAAAAGCTGCGTACGTAAGATGTTTAATGAGTACCTTAGGGGTACCAATCTTGATGCCCCTAAATCTAGTCCAAAATATTCACAAGTTCTATCTAGCTCCTCGAGGGATAAAGATGGAATTGAGGGAGAGCCTTTTGCAGCATTCACTCATTAGTACAAGTTGGCATTTAAGAGGAGAATGGAGCTTGAGGGTAACTCTAAATCTGAAGTAGATAAATATTTTGAGGAGAATGTTGAAGATAATGAAAAATTGGATGTCTTATTGTAGTGGAAAGAAAATAGTATTAGATTCCAAATTCTCTCCAACTTTGCTTTAGATTTCTTAGCTATCCCAATTTCTACGGTTGCCTCTGAATCAACATTCAGTACCGGAGGCCATGTTCTTGATCAATTTAGGAGTTCTTTGACTCATGGATTGTGCAAGGATTATTATGTGCTCAAGATTGGCTAAGATCATCAAAGTAAGAAATTAATATTGAAGAGTCTTTAGAAGATCTTGAAGCCTTCGAATTAGGTATGCTATCAAAAGCTTTTATTGAATAATTTGCCATATTTATTTAATTATATTCATTATGTGTAAGATACTTTGATAATTTGTTTTGTTTTTGCAGATGTGCTCAAGACTGGAGAGAAATCCAGTATAGTTGATGTTTGAGAAGTTGTCCAATCCTTTTTAGACCTTGCAAGGGGGATTGTTTTTTAGTTTATTTAAGACTTTTTTTTCGCATTTCATTTTGTAAGTTGGCACTGCTTTTGTATTGATTTTTGACTTATTTGGAACTGCTTTTGAATTGATTTTGGATTGTTTTTTGGACTGATTTCGGTCTGTATTTGGACAGATTTTGAACTTCTATAAATTGTGCCTAATTTTGTATTGAAAACAAGGTAGGAATTGTGTTGTACTGAACCAAAATCTGCTCAAATCTGAACTAGAATCTACTCAAATTTGAACCAGAAATTAACCTTATTTTTGCAGAAATTTGGAAAAAAGTTGTACCCTCCAATTCAGCAAAATCGGTCGAAACCGAATTCCGAATTCTCCAATTCGATTTGTTTTTTTAGGTATGAAAAAATGAAAAAACCGAATTCAAATTACTGAATTGGCGAATTCGAAATCGGTGCTCACCCTTGGAAAAACCCATTTATTAAATCCCTTTTTTACAACCCTAAAATGACTCATTTTCATAACTTACACATACCAAAACATAAACAAACAATACCAAAACGTGCAAAAACTATACTCATTCATATCTAACACATATACATCGGAAATCGTACTACGAGCACCATGAACTACTTATGCAATACCAACGGACATACTAGTCAGATATTCGAGTACTGTTCTAACATATGACACAACACATACAATTCATGAAGTTGAGCTCATTTTTCTGGTCACGACTCTATACCACTGTTAGCAGCCATTAACTATTATTTCCTATTAAGGCGGGCCTGATTGACTTAGCATGGATTCATATAAATACCCTCCAAACGACAAGGCCTTAATTTAAGGACACACGTGTTATGTCATCGCTCACCCTTGTGAGCTACACAAAAATTGTTAGCAACCCTATCCTTTTACCCCCCACTAGGGACCAAGTCTGACTAAAATCATTATGGTGCTCCCGTGCACTCAAAACTTATATATAATTATGGATGAATTTCCTGGAATAAGGTCATCAATAGACAATATCTCTAATTGGGAATAACCACATAGACTCCAATTAAGACGGTCAACCACATAACAAGTATCAAACACGGATTTTCCAACAACAACATACAACCAATGCAAATAACATCAACACTTCATTCATTTTCAAATGGAATGAAATATGTAATAAAACCAATTCCAACACAATTCAATAATTTCAGTAAAAGGAAAGTTCATACTCTTTTTGGACTGAAAATCAAGGGTGTAAGTTCCTTACCTTAGCAACTTAAACAAATTCTTCAAAGGAATTCGAAATCACCAAGCTCAGAAAATCAGTCTACTCCTGAAGTCAATTAATTTCTACTTGACCGTTGAAACGAAAATCCCGCAGTCCAAAACGTAGCATTGTCAGTCCTCATTCTAACGCAGCTGGAATGGCTCCGGTCCGACATTGTTTGATCACTCAATTATGCAAAATCCTCACAACACTCTATTTTCCTAGCTTTCTCTTTTTCTCTCTTTTCTATTTCTTTTCCCTCCAACCGAATTCTCTCTCTTCTCTAATTCTTAACTCCTACTACAAAACTTTTCAAAAGCTTACAAAGCGGCCCCAAGACTTCCTAACATCCATACATAAGTCCCCCTACTTTCCAACTCATAAAATATGCCCATGAACATAATAAATCAACAGATAACACATAGAATCATGAAATAAGATTTAATAAATACATAATCACACAAAATTAAATACATAACATGCAAACCATGTAACCACGGACAAAGGGAAGGCCTAATAGGTCCTTTGAAATCCCATATATCCTTCCATGTTTGTTGGGGACCCTAGTTTCCATAAAGCTTTTCAATAGAAAATGCAATGACAATAGCGCATGTAGGGGTTCACATTCCCCCAGTGAAAAAATAAAATAAAACTAGTATATAGAGTATATTTTATCTATTTAGATGATAAATGTATATGTGACTTCACCCAAATTTTTGAATACTCAGTGTTCTTTATTCCTGGATCCGCCACCGTGCAAGGGTGAAGGTCCCTTATGATTGTGAGCCCATCTTTATGAGTCCCTATGTTCTTCATTTTAAAGTTGGATTGAAGTCTGCATATGAATATCTCCACTGGAAGCAACGCTCACTTTGGAATTTGCAAGACTCTCTAGTAATCTGTCCACATCATAACTCAGCATTGATTCCTCAGAATACCATGTATCATTTAGAAAAAATAGAGAAAACATTTCATGCTTCCCTTTTAAGTCCTTCCATGAATATGTTAGACTATATTCAATCCCTCACCAGTAAGCGGAGGAATCAATTAGAGAGACATGTCTCATTTCACAAGTACTTGGCATGTGGCTCTAGTGACCAAAGTTTGTTTTCATCTAGCCATTCTCCAGTTCATAGATCCCACCTCATCCATCCGTTAGAGGTTTATAGAGCATATACTGGGAGAGTGTATAGCCTTTTTCTTCCTTCCACTAGCCCCCTCCATCCCTAAAGAAGAACTCTATATTTACCCTCTCTATGTTTTCCACAACCCCCAGGGAATTCTTGTTGAATGAATTAGTGGAGGATGCAGTTGTAGGGATTCATAGGCAGAAACATGCATAACAAACCTATGAATCATCCCTGAAATGATCTGTTCATACCATAAGAACCGAATACAACGAAAAGAAGCTTACAATTGTTTATGTTTTTTAGTCTAATTCAGTGACCACATCAGTAACAACAACTTGTCCCTCGTGGATTTGTTCTTTACCGGTATCCACGGGATGACACGAGCCGCGAGTGCTAGCGCTTGTGTTTTTCTGAGATATGAAAATCTAAGAGAAAATGGACTGCGGAATTATTTGGTAGTGATTGATTTAGTGCGGCTGAAAAATCTTTTTCTAGGTTTCGTCCAAAAGATGTATATAAAGGTCGTGAGAGTTTGTCTCGAATACAAACTCCCACGTGATCCCACATTCTTTTGGTAGTGTGAGTTATAATCGCATAATAACTCCCACTAATCCCAACCAAAATCAAAATCCGAAATCATTATCCCATAAACTTTTTATCTAATTCAAATAATAAAGTTTTATTATTCTCAGAAAATAAATTTCAAATACAATGAATTTAGACACTTTCTATATTCATTGAATTTGGACACAAAGCTCGTTAACTCATCTATGCGTGTGACCATGTAGTTTCGTTTGACAATGGTAATGAAAACATACTTAGTAGAGTATGTATCCATAAGTCACAAGTGGTCTCTAGCAATGCATTGTGACTGCCCAGAGTAAATAAATAATCGATGAAACGATTACCTAAAATCAATCTACTAGTTAATCATTTTGTCACAAGATATCATAATTAAGCATAAGGCGTGGACGTTATCACCCTTATAAAGCTTAATTGTATTTGTCTTATCTATTTGTCATATGTATGGAGTATCTCTCCATTAGTACTGAAAATGCGATAAAACATAAGAAGTGGAAACCTCTAAAAGTTGGTAAACAAGGGCCCTCGATTTCACATTCTCTTTTTGCTGATGATATTATCCTTTTTGGAATGGAGGATGAGGAATCAGTCTTGGAGATAAAAGTAGTTTTGGATTATTTTAGTCGTAGGTCAGGACAGAATATAAACCTGAATACATCTAAATTACGCGCTTCCAAGAACATTGATAATGCAAAGATTACGAATATCGAGAACGCGTTAGGTATCCGATGCACTAAGAACTTGGGAAAATGTCTAGGATTCCTGATCTTTCAGAAGAGGCGAAAGAATTCAGATTTCTAATTTATCTTGGAGAAAGTAAAAAAAAAAAAAAGACTGGCATGATGGAAAGCTAACCTTTTATCTATTGTAAGAAGACGTACCATTATCCAGACTTCCTCTTCTCAGATTCTATCAAACTACTCTCAGTTCCTGCCTATTCTTATCTCTATTTGTGATGAAATTGATAGTGCAAAGGACGTTTATTTAGGGAGGGTCGGTGGAAAAATAGGAATTACACTTGATAAGATAGGATATTGTGGCTAAACCGAAAGAAAAAACGGGGATTGGGGATTAGAAAGGAAATTCATATTAATAAATTAGGTCAAGCAAAATTTGTATGGAGACTGAGTAGAGATAATACTAGTAAGTGGGCATGGGTGCTTAAAATAAAATATGTTAAAAGTGAAGATGTCCCGGAAATTATCTTGAAAAATGCTACGGGCTCCATTAATTTAAAAGCCTTAAAGAGTGGGATAGAGCTGTTTCCACAACTCTGCGGCATGGATCCGAAATCGGGAATATCATTAGGATGTGGCGTGATGATTGGTCGAAGTTAGTGTTGGAATTTACATTTGATATAGGTGCTCCAATTGGATTGGGCAGTTAATTGGATTGGGGTTCGACAAATACTCGATTGGTCAAACCGATCGGTTGAACAAAAAAACCGGTTGAAAGAGTCAAAACCGCCGTATGTGAGTTGTTGGAAATAGTGGGCATTGTGGGAGCTTTTTTAGGGGAAAATGGAAGTAGTGGTGATTTTATTTCACCCCACTATTTTATTTTCTCTTATTATTCAAATGTTGAATTAAATGGGAACAAGAGTGCCCCAGTGGAAACGGCATCTTATCCCAGGGGTAACACCCTGGGATCGATTCCCATATCCCCCCCCCCACCATAAAAATAAAATAAAAAAATAAAAAAAATGTTGAATTAATCCTTCGTACTCGTGAATGATCCTGTTAGAAACATATTACACTGCAGTTCGTTTAGGAATCTGGATTTATTTCTTTCAGTGATATCAGATCCAATCACGAGTACCCAATCATTGTTTTATGTGTTACTCATTTTTAGTAGACGTTTAATGAATGTCATATGGTGTTTTCTCTTTGTACAACCTCTAGGATTATGTTTAAGTGTTAAAATAGTCCTAAAATGAATTGTTCGTTCGTGTTTTTTAACTGTTTTCTATATTTTGGAAAAGGTTCGGTCGACCGAAAGGGATTCGTGGTAAACCGAACATGTTCTGGAAAATGGGATTTTTCTACTGCTTAGAATTTGGACGACCGGAGAGCAATCTCGGTTGACCAAAGCTAGTCTGTTTTTGGGTCGGTTGACCTGAAATGTTCTTGGTTGACCGAGATGGCTTATTTTTACATGTTTTGGTTACTACCTTTATCGCGGTCGACCGAGATATGGCCTTGTTCAACCAGACATGGACATGCAGTGTATATTTGTGTTTATTAGCATGATTGTCATGTTATTTGAGCATGGTGCATAGTAATAGTCTTTGACCAAGTGATTTTATTATAATACGGCATGCGTGTCGTGCTTTCTCCATTGATATTCTGATTGTAATTTACTTCTCGAATGCAACTCGAGAATTATTTTCTTTATTACGTAATACATAGTATATGATTTATTTTGTAATTACAAGAGCATAATGAAGGTAATCAGACGGAGGAAATTGTTGGAGTTTACATTTGATATAGGTGCTCACTTAGATTGGGGATTGCAATTTTTTTTCTTTCAATTTTTTTTTCTTTCAGTAGTATTAGAGCCTATCACAAGAACCCAATTACTTTGTTTATGTGTTATCGTACTTTTAGTAGTCGGATAATGCATGTCATATGATGTATTTACCTTTGAACAGCCTCTGGGAAGTCGTTTTAGTATTAACCGAATCCCGAAACTAATTGTTTAATCGTGTTTTTGGCTATTTTCTATTTTCTGGAAAGTGTTCGGTCTACCCGAAGAGGTTTGCGGCAGACCGAACATGTGTTGGAAAATGGGATTTTGCTAATTCCTAGAATTCGTCCGACCAATAAGCAATCACGGTCGACCGAGGCTAGTCTATTTTCAGGCCGGTGGATAAAAAAAGTTCTGGGTCGACCGAGGTGGCCTAATTTTACACTATTTTTGGTTACTGTCTTATCGCGGTCGATCGGGAGTATGGCCTGGGTCGACCGAAAAGGGGCAGGTAGTGTGTATTTGTGCTTTTAGCATGATTGTTGTGTTATTTTGAGCATGATGCATAGTATTAGCCTTTGACCAGTGTTGATATTTTTCCATATGTAACAATTTTTGAAGAAAGACGTCCATCAGATGGAGGAAACAACAATGAGGCAGAAGACAATAAATAGGTTTTCTTGTTTTTGCACCTTTAGATTGACCTAGGATTTTCCATTGGCTCGAAAAAATCTGTACAAGTGCTATTACTATGTCACAGTTTTTTTTTTTTTTTTTTTTGTTTTATTTTTGCATGAGATGCATTATGCATGTTTTACAATGTTATTGCTTGTATTGAGACATATAATCAGATTATACACCATTTGGTGAGACAATTTAAAAATCCCTCAATTATAAATATTAAGTCTATTGCCTTCCAAGAAGGGCCCTCGTCAAGGCCTAGATCGACAGTAGTGTGAACTTCCGAGTGGAATAATCGTCTGTCTATCCGGGTGAGGCGCGAATTATAAGTTAGTGATATCCGCCGGTCAACCTTGGGTCATACTTAATCGGATTACCTCAATGGTTGAGAATTTGGAGGCAAAAGGGTTGAGATGTGCATCATGTACTA
This sequence comes from Vinca minor, assembly GCA_026122235.1. NCBI lineage: Eukaryota > Viridiplantae > Streptophyta > Magnoliopsida > Gentianales > Apocynaceae > Vinca > Vinca minor. The sequence goes on along the minus strand of JAOCZM010000241.1, from coordinate 5,866,814 downwards.
AGGGTAATCGTTACCTACTTAACCAACCAAGAGTCACATAATTCATGTGATAGCAAGTGTTGATTACCTAAAGCGTCTTCTTGAGCATAGTAGAAAAACGCTGCCTTGAGAATGAGAATGGTTCTTGGTCCTACTAGAAATTTTTGAACTTTCCGAATAAGTACTTGAAGCTATTCATTTAAAGAAAATAGTGGGAGAATCATTAAATAAAGACCTTTTAATGATCTTAAAATATGACAACTGAAGCTTTGCAAACTCTTCTGTAGATATAATGTCAAATGCAATCGTTGCATCAAACTCTTTATCATTGTGATTCGTCCTTGAAAAGGACAAACTTGAGGGATGAAACTTCCTCGGCTGGTACAGGAACTTGAGAATCGTTCTCAAGCACGAAAAAAAAGATGTATGTTCTCGAAGAACAAATTCCTGATCCACCAGTAGCGGGGGCTCCCGCCGCTGAAAGAAATGCTTATAGTAAACACTTAGATGACGCATTAGATGTGTCTAGTCTTATGTTAGTGACCATGACTTATGAGCTTCAGAAGCAACATGAGTAAATGGGAGCTTTTGATATGATTAATCATCTAAGGCCACTCTTTCATGGTCAAGCCTGCCAGGAGAGATTTGATGTGTTGAAGTCTCTATTTCAGTGCAAAATGGCAGAAGGAACACCAGTCGAAACTCACGTTCTGAAAATGATAGGCTATGTTGAGAGCCTCAAAAGACTGGGATTTCCTTTTGGCCAAGAGCTATCCAGTGACTTGATTCTGCAATCGTTGCCTGAAACATTCAGTCAGGTTGTATTGAACTACAACATGAATGAAATAGATAAACCTCTCCAAGAATTGTTGAACCTGTTGAGTATTTCCGTGAAGGAAATAGGCAAATCCAAGGCCATTTACATGGTCAATACCAACAAGGGAAAGTGTTTTGGTAACCCTCAAGGCAAGCCTTCGGGCACACCTAACCATTCTGAAATTTTAGTGAAACCTAAGGGCGTTGTGGCTAAGGATGGAAATTGTTTCCATTGTGGACAGAAAGGACACTGGAAGAGAACCTGCCCAAGTTTTCTTTCCGAGAAAAAGCTTGGAAATGGAGTAAATGTTGCTTCTGGCTCAGGTATTTTTGTTATTGAGATCAAATTGTCTACTATTACTTCTTAATGGGTATTACATACCGGGTGTGGTTTTCACATTTACATGAATGTGCAGGGACTACAAAGGAGTAGATAGCTGGTAAAAGGCGACGTGGATCTACGCGTTGGCAATGGAGCAAGAGTTGTTGCATTAGCTGTAGGAACATATAGTATTAATTTGCCTTCTGGAATTTTTCTACATTTAGACATTTGCCTTTATGTACCTATATTAACTATGAATATTATTTCGATCTCTTGTTTGGACAAGATGATTTTTGATATTCATATTAAAACCAACGAATGTCGTTATCGTTAAATGATATCTTTTATTGTAGTGCTTTATACTTGTTAAATCTGGATTCACCGTTTATAACATAAATACAACGAGGATAAAGACTAAAGAGTCTAATCTTACATACCTCTGGCATTGTCGCTTAGGCCATATAAACGAAAACCGTATTTCCAAACTCTATAAAGATGGATTATTGGAATCATTTGATTTTGAATCATATGAGATATGTGAACCTTGTTTAATTGGTAAGATGACTGCTTCTCCTTTTACTACAATGGGAGAACGAGCAAAGGATTTGTGGGAACTAATACTTACTGATGTATATGGTCTATTCAATATCCATGCAAGAGGTGGTCCTCTATATTTCCTTACTTTTACTGACGATTTTAGTCGTTTTGGATACGTGTTTCTTATGAAACACAAGTGTGAGGCATTTGAAAAGTTCAAAGAGTATAAGAATTAAGTAGAAAACCAGCTTGACAAAAGTATTAAGATGCTTTGATCCGATCGTGGTGGGGAATACTTAAGTCAAGAATTTTGTGATTATCTAAAGAGTTGTGGAATTGTTTCACAACTTTCTCCACCGGCTACTCCTCAATGGAATGGTGTATCCGAAAGGAAAAATCGAACTCTATTAGAAATGGTTCGATCAATGATGAGTCACGCGAGGCTTCAAAACTCCTTTTGGGATATGTTTAGAGTTCCATAAAACATTCAAAGAAATAATCTTTTTTTTTTCTGTTTTTACATATACACATACCAAATCGAAATTGATATTTGTTATGATGTGATTAACAATATCGAATTCGAATTACATGTGCAAGGCTCTGATACCACTGAAGGGATTCATGGGCAGAAACTCGTTCTAAACACCCATGAGTCCTCCCCTGAAGGATCCGCTCATACAAAAACGAATCGAAAAATACAAGAAAAGGCTTACGTTTCTTGGTTCAAGAATCTGTTTCTTGAGTGAAAAGGTTCTATCTTTGGCTCTCGGTTGCAACCACCTTCAGTCCTCCCTTGCGGAATTACTCTCTACTGGTATCCACGCGGCGAAACGATCAACGAGTGCTAGCTCTTCTGATTTTCTGAGTTTCGGGAATTAGAGAGAAAAGGAGAGATAGAAAGCAAGAAATCCGATTTCTTGGTTATGGTAATTCTGCGGCTGAAAAAACTGACCCCTAAGGTTTCGGCCAAGAGAGGTTTATATAGGGTGTGAGAAGTTGTTTAAAAAACAACTCATACGTCCTTACCACCTCTCCCGGCAGTGGGAGTCTTTAACTCCCACGTCCCCTAGACTTCTGCTGGTGGTGGGATACTTTATCGGATAATAACTCCCACGTAATCCCAGCTATACCGAAAATGCCCCTTATCTCTAATTAGAATAATAACGCTTTATTATTCTCAGAAAAATAAATGTCAGATACAATGAACCTAGACACATTCTAGATTCATTGAATCTGGACATGAAGCTCGTTAGCTCGTCTAGTAGCATGTGTTCATAAATCACAAGCGGTCCCTAGCAGGACATTGTGACTACCCAAAGTGAATGAATTTATGGTAGAACCTAATATCAATCCACTATTTAATCTCTTTGTCTCGCGATATCCTAATTAAGCATAAGGCATGGTAGTCGTCACCCTTATTAAGCTTATTTGTATTTATGCTCGATTTCTAGGTAGACTGTTCCAACAAAAAGTATTTAATAACCACTTTATCAAATACATTTGAGCATGGCCATGCATTTAAACAGTCTTCCCTATCGAGGGGCCCATGGATATCTCTCTCTAATAATAGAGAGAAACAAATTCCTTACAATGCCTCTCACATTCAAGCCATGATAGGACGCTACATTCGATCATCAGTCGTATTGATTAATCGATTAAAAGTAAAGTCCGACTGAGTCAAAACGTGGCTCTATTCATGTTAGAATCAATGGAGACATAAGGTCTAAGGATTCTAAAATAGTATCGAGGAAGTAATACTTATGACTAAGGACCATGAAGTATTACTTCTCTAACGGATCACGTCCGATACAATATATCTCAATACAATGCATCTATGATATGATTTTTATTCATTACACATGATTAGTAAAACATAATCATCAATCAAACATCATACTAGTTTAATTTCATTGTAAAGAAGCTTACATAAAACTAGGGACAACTAGAATAGTAATTACATAAACTAATGAGTTTTACTATCAAATCATGCATTTGATTTTCATAAGCAAAATTAGCTATTCAATTACATGCTCAAAAGATATAAAACGTACAACATATGCTAATGGTCCTAGGGCACTACTAAAAATCTCCCACTTTCCCTAGGTCCAATCATACATGATCCTCAATCCCATTAACCTAGTATGACTCTCATGTTTAGGCTGCAGGAGTGGCTTGGTCAATGGATCGGCAATGTTGTCGTCTGTATGAACTTTGCAAATTTTAACGTCTTCTCTATCAATGATCTCTCTAATCAGATGGAAACGCCTGAGAATGTGTTTGGATCGTTGGTGAGATCTAGGTTCCTTAACTTGTGAAATGGCGCCAGTACTATCACAATAGAGGTCCATTGGGTTCACAATGCTAGGGAAGACACCTAATTCATCAACAAATTTCCTGATCCAAACAGCTTCTTTAGCTACTTCAGAGGCAGCTAGATACTCTGCTTCTGTTGTAGAGTCGGCCACGGTTTCCTGCTTTGAGCTCTTCCAGCTCACAGCACCTCCATTCAAACAAAACACAAAACCAGATTGCGATCTAAAGTCATCTACGTCGGTCTGGAAGCTTGCGTCTGTGTAACCATTTACAACCAGACTTCCTTCCTGACCTCTGTAAACCAAGAACATATCTTTACTCGTTCTCAAGTACTTAAGAATGCTCTTGACTGCAGTCCAATGTGACTCTCCAAGGACAGATTGATATCTGCTAGTCATACTTAACGCGAAAGAGACATCCGGGCGAGTGCATATCATGGCATACATAATAGACCCAATGCCTAATGTATATGGAATCTTACTCATGCGCTCTTGGTCCTCCTTTGTGGAAGGTCCTTGAGTTCTGCTGAGTTTAATGCCATGTGACATGGGCAAGAATCCTCTTTTGGAATCTTGCAAACTGAACCGTTTCAGTACCTTGTCAATGTATCCACTCTGGCTTAGGCCAATCATTTTGTTAGATCTATCTCTATAGATTCTTATACCCAAAATGTATGTAGCCTCGCCTAAGTCTTTCATGGAAAAGCACTTCCCCAACCAAGATTTTACGCTTTGTAATGTGGGAATGTCATTTCCAATCTGTAAGATGTCGTCCACATAAAGCACAAGGAACACTACTGCATTAGTTACTTTCTTATAAACACAAGGCTCGTCTTCATTTTTTATGAAACCGAATTCTTTAATACGTTCATCAAAGCGACGATTCCAGCTTTGAGATGCTTGCTTCAATCCATAAATGGACCTTTGAAGCTTACATACTTTGCTAGGATTTGATGGTTCAACAAACCCCTCAGGTTGTGTCATATACACATCCTCGAGAAGGTTTCCATTAAGAAACGCAGTCTTAACGTCCATTTGCCATATTTCATAGTCATAATATGCGTCTATGGCAAGTAAAATCCTAATAGACTTTATCATAATGACAGGAGAAAAGGTTTCGTCATAGTAAATACCATGAACTTGTCTATAAGCTTTAACTACTAGTCGAGATTTAAAAGTGTGTACATTACCATCCAGGTCAGTTTTCTTTTTGAAACACCATTTGTTATCAATGACCTTATACCCTTCGGGTGGGTCAACCAAAGTCCATATTGGTTATCGTACATGGATTGCATCTCAGACTTCATAGCTTCTAGCCACTTATCTGACTAAGAACTATGAATTGCCTCTTTGTAGGTAGTGGGTTCATCTTGATAAATCAGTTAAATATGATGATCATCAGTCACGAGAAATCTATATCTCTCAGGTTGTTGATGTACCCGACTTGACCTTCTTGGGCCTTGTGTCAATGATTGAAGCTCAGTATCAGCACATGAGCTTGCTTGAAGTTCCATAGCTGGTTCAGATGTTGTTTGGGGATCTTGAATTTCCTCAAGATGGATCTTACTCCCACTATCCTCTTTGGAAATAAATTCCCCTTCAAGGAATAAACCATTTCGAGCAACAAACACTTTGTTCTCTAGATGGAAGATAGAAGTAATATCCTTTAGTTTCTTTAGGATATCCCACAAACAAACACTTGTCAGATTTAGGGGCGAGTTTATCAGATAACAAGCATTTTACATATGCCTCGCATCCCCAAATTTTGAGAAATGACAAACTAGGTTGTTTCCCAGTCCATATCTCATATGGAGTTTTCTGAACCGCTTTCGATGGAACTCTATTCAATATGAATGCAGCAGTTTCTTGGGCGTAGCCCCAAAAGGAAATTGGAAGACTTGTTTGACTAATCATAGATCGAACCATATCTAGTAAGGTGCGATTTCTCCGTTCCGATACACCATTCCATTGTGATGTGCCAGGAGGAGTTAATTGTGAAACAATTCCACAACCCCTAAGATGTTCATCAAACTCTTGGTTAAGGTATTCGCCACCTCGATCTGATCGAAGTATCTTAATACTTTTACCAAGTTGATTTTGTACTTCATTTTGAAATTCTCTGAATCTTCCAAAAGATTTTGATTTATGTTTCATTAGATAGACGTAGCCATATCTACTGAAATCATCTGTGAATGTGATGAAATACTAAAAACCTCCTCTAGCACTTGTTTTATTGGTCCACATACATCTGTATGTATGAGGCCCAACAAATCAGAAGCTCTCTCACTTTGTCCAGTAAAGGGAGCTTTAGTCATTTTTCCTAACAAGCAAGAGTCACACTCTCATAAGACTCTAAGTCAAATGATGTCAAAATTCCATCTTTATGGAGTTTTGATATGCGTTTCTCGTTGATGTGGCCCAAACGACAATGCCAAAAATAGGTTTGGTTTAAGTCATTTGTTTTAAACCTCTTGGAATTAATGTTATAGATGGGCCTTTTAATGGATTCATCGAGGTTAAGAATATAAAGCCCATTCATCAAAGAGGCATCTCCATAGAAGATACGATCTTTATGAACGGTGCAAATTTTATACATAATATTAATTTCAAACCCATCAATATCGAAACAAGAAACTGAAATAATATTCCTACTCAAAGTTGGAACATAAAGACAATTATTCAGTTCTGTAATAAGGCCACTTGGCAAAACTAAATTAAATGTCCTGGTAGCTACAGCAACAACTCTTGCTCCGTTCGCTACTCTCAGGTCCACTTCTCCTTTTGCTAGTGATCTACCCCTTTTGAACCCCTGCACATTTGCACAAATCTGAGATCCACAACCGGTATCTAATACCCATGAAGTAGGAGCAGACATGTTAATTTCAATAACATAAATACCTGGAGAGAGTCAAACTGGCTTTCCCCTTTTTCTTTTCTTCCAAGTAGAGTTTTCAGTTCCGTTTCCAATGACCTGGTTCATTGCAATGGAAGCAAACTCCTTCCTTTGGTGCCTTGACCTTGGGTTTGGGCTTGTTATTTCCTTTGCCCTTCTTGGCCATGGGCTTTCCTTTCTTCTTGAAATTCCCCCTTTTGAACCATTAAGACTTCAGGGGTCTTCTTAATGTTCATTTCAGCCTACTTGAGCATCCCGTGTATCTCATGTATAGACTTCAGCCTACTTGAGCATCCCGTGTATCTTCTTAATGTTCATGTTGAAGTTCATGGAAAATTAGTCATACTCCGATGGGAGTGAGCCCAAGATCATATATCTGGCTATGTCATGACCTACGGGAGCCTTAAGTTTTTCAAGTTGGTCAAGATAGCCCTTCATCTTAAGAACATGTGCACTTACAGAGGTGCTAGGGGCCATCTTACAACTATTCAATGCCTTAGTGGTGAGGAATCTTTCTTGACGGGCTTGCTCTTGGATCATTTCCTTGAGCTGGCCCATCATCTGGAAAACCTCAACCCCTTCAAACTGTTTTTGAAGGTCAGTGCTCTCGTGACTAACATGAGACAAGTCACATCGTTAGAGTCATCACAATGCTTCTTCCAAGCATCTCTTTAAGCTCTAGGGGCATTGTTTGCAGGCTGTTCAGGAATATCCGTATCAAGAACGTATAGCTTTCTTTCGTGCTTAAGGACAATCCTTAAGTTGCGGGCCCAATCAAGAAAGTTGGTCCCGCTCAGTTTTTCCTTCTCAAGGACGGATCACAATGAATTGTGTGAAGTGTTGGTTGCCATTATCTACATTAAATTATTTGCAAAGTTATTAGTTTTTTAGCAAAAACATTTCCACAATTTCAACACTTGATAAATGGTGGACAATAACGTTTTACGATAGTTATAAGTTAGCTTTGGCTTATCCCCATAATTAAAGTAAAATCAACCTATGGGAATGACATCTATATGTCCCGGCTATTTTCCATTTTATGCCTTAGGCCCAAAACTATTTTGATAGCCTAGTAAAGTCGAACCATGTCTAAGCACATGGAAATCACTGTTTTCCCATATCCTTTTGCTTAGATAACCACTTATTTCCAAAGAGGATAGTGGGAGTAAGATCCATCTTGAGGAAATTCAAGATCCCCAAACAACATCTGAACCAGCTATGGAACTTCAAGCAAGCTCATGTGCTGATACTGAGCTTCAATCATTGACACAGGACCCAAGGAGGTCAAGTCGGGTACATCAACAGCCTGAGAGATATGGATTTCTCGTGACTGATGATCATCATATTGAACTGATTGATCAAGATGAACCACTACCTACAAACAGCCAATTCATAGTTCTGAGTCAGATAAGTGGCTAGAAGCTATGAAGTCTGAGATGCAATCCATGTACAATAACCAAGTATGGACTTTGGTTGACCCACCCGAAGGGTATAAGGTCATTGATAACAAATGGTGTTTCAAAAAGAAAACCGACCTGGATGGTAATGTATACACTTTTAAATCTTGACTAGTAGTTAAAGGTTATAGACAAGTTCATGGTATTGACTATGACGAAACCTTTTCTCCTGTCATTATGATAAAGTCTATTCGGATTTTACTTGCCATAGACGCATATTATGACTATGAGATATGGCAAATAGACGTTAAGACTGCGTTTCTTAATGGAAACCTTCTCGAGGATGTGTATATGACACAACCTGAGGGGTTTGTTGAACAATCAAATCCTAGCAAAGTGTGTAAGCTTCAAAGGTCCATTTATGGATTGAAGCAAGCATCTCGAAGCTGGAATCGTCGCTTTGATGAACGTATTAAAGAATTCGGTTTCATCAAAAACGAAGACGAGCTTTGTGTTTATAAGAAAGTAACTAATAATGCAGTAGTGTTCCTTGTGCTTAATGTGGACGACATCTTACTGATTGGAAATGACATTCCCACATTACAAAGCGTAAAATCTTTGTTGGGGAAGTGCTTTTCCATGAAAGACTTAGGCGAGGCTACATACATTTTGGGTATAAGAATCTATAGAGATAGATCTAACAAAATGATTGGCCTAAGCCAGAGTGGATACATTGACAAGGTACTGAAACGGTTCAGTTTGCAAGATTCCAAAAGGGGATTCTTGCCCATGTCACATGGCATTAAACTCAGCAGAACTCAAGGACCTTCCACAAAGGAGGACCAAGAACGCATGAGTAAGATTCCATATGCATCAGGCATTGGGTCTATTATGTATGCCATGATATACACTCGCCTGGATGTCTCTTTCGCGTTAAGTATGACTAGCAGATATCAATCTGACCTTGGAGAGTCACATTGGACTGCAGTCAAGAGCATTCTTAAGTACTTGAGAAGGACTAAAGATATGTTCTTGGTTTACGGAGGTCAGGAAGGAAGTCTGGTTGTAAATGGTTACACAGACGCAAGCTTCCAGAACGACGTAGATGATTTTAGATCCCAATCTGGTTTGTGTTTTGTTTGAATGGAGGTGCTGTGAGCTGGAAGAGCTCAAAGCAGAAAACTGTGTCCGACTCTACAACAGAAGCTGAGTATCTAGCTGCCTCTGAAGCAGCTAAAGAAGCTATTTGGATCAGGAAATTTGTTGATGAATTAGGTGTCTTCCCTAGCATTGTGAACCCAATGGACCTATATTGTGATAGTACTGGCGCCATTTCACAAGCTAAGGAACCTAGATCTCACCAACGATCCAAACACATTCTCAGGCGTTTCCATCTGATTAGAGAAATCATTAATAGAGGAGACGTTAAAATTTGCAAAGTTCATACAGACGACAACATTGCATATCCATTGACCAAGCCACTCCCGCAACCTAAACATGAGAGTCATACTAGGACAATGGGATTGAGGATCATGTATGATTGGACCTAGGGCAAGTGGGAGATTGTTAGTAGTGCCCTAGGACCATTAGCATATGTTGTACGTTTTATATATTTTGGGCATGTCATTGAATAGTTAATTTTTCTTTTGAACATCAAATGCGTGATTTGATAGTAAAACTCATTAGTTTATGTAATTACTATTCTAGTTGTCCCTAGTTTTATGTAAGCTTCTTTACAATAAAACTAGTATGCTGTTTGATTGATGATTATGTTTTACTAATCATGTGTAATGAATACAAATCATATCATAGATGCAATGTATTGAGATATATTGTATCGGACGTGATCCGTTAGAGAAGTAATACTCCATGGTCCTTAGTCATAAGTATTACTTCCTCAATACTATTTTAGAATCCTTAGACCTTGTGTCTCCATTGATTCTAACATGAATGGAGCCACATTTTGACTCAGTCGGACGTTACTTTTAATCAAGTAATCAATACGAATGATGATCGGATGTAGCGTCCTATCATGGCTTGAATGTAAAAGAGGCATTGTAAGGAATTTGTCCCTCTCTATTATTAGAGAGAGATATCCATGGGCCCCTCGATAGGGAAGACTGTCTAAATGCATGTTCGTGCTCAAATGTATTTGATAAAGTGATTATTAAATATTATTTGTTGGAACAGTCTACCTGGAGATCGAGCATAAATACAATTAAGCTTAATAAGGGTGACGACTACCATGTCTTATGCTTAATTAGGATATCGCGAGACAAATGGATTAAATAGTGGATTGATGTTATGTTCCACCGTAAATTCATTCACTTTGGGTAGTCACAATGTCCTGCTAGGGACCGCTTGTGATTTATGAACACATACTACTACTAAGTGTGTTTTCATTGCCATTGTGATATGAACCTATAGGGTCACACGCATAGACGAGTTAACGAGCTTCATGTCCAGATTCAATGAATCTAGAATGTGTCTAGGTTCATTATATCTGACATTTATTTCTCTGAGAATAATAAAGCGTTATTATTTGAATTAGAGATTAAGGAGGGGAGTTTTCGATATTGAATTATAGTTGGGATTACGTGGGAGTTATTATCCAATAAAGACTCCCACTACCAGCAGAAATCTAGAGGACGTGTGAGTTAAAGACTCCCACTTCTGGGAGAGTTGGTAAGGACGTGGGAGTTGTTTTTTAAACAACCTCTCACACCCTATATTAACTTCTCTTGGCCAAAACCCTAGACGGGAATTTTTTCAGCCGCAAAAATACCTAAAAACGGAAATTAGATTTCTGGTCTTATAGCCTCCTTTTTTCTCTAGAATCCAAAACTCAGAAGAAACAAGAGCTAGCACCCGTTGCCCGTTTCGTCGCGTGGATACTGGTAGGGAGTAATTCCGCAAGGGAGGACTCAATGTGGTTGCTGCTGAGAGCCGAAAACCATAATCTTTCACCAAGAAAACCAGAATCGTTCATCAAGAAACGTAAGCCTTTTCGGTTTTATTCGATTCATTTTTGTATGAGCGGATCCTTTAGGGGAGGACTCATGGGTGTGTAGAACGAGTTTCTGCCCATGAATCCCTTCATAAATAACACAATATTAGATATGGACTGGGAGGTGCCCTAGTATTTCTTTCTTAAATATTTGGTGGTTGTGAGGCGTTTGTCAAACGTCCAGCTTTGGACAAGCTCAGCCCAAAGTCGATCAAGTGCACTTTTGTAGGGCATCCTAAGGAAACTACAGGCTACTACTTCTACATCCCGAACGAGAACAAAGTATTTGTTGCTCGTAACGGAGTTTTCTAGAAGAGGAATTCATTTATGGGAAAACAAGTGGGAGCCATGTGGAACTTAATGAAGTTCCGGAGCTTGGTGAAATTCCAAGGGAACTTGGTGATGTTCCAAGCACAAGTGACCAGGTGGAATTGGAACAAGCTACACAAGCTTTTTTGGAACCAGTACCGGAAACACAATAATTACGTAGGTCTAGTAGAGTTCGTAGATCACTCGAAAAATTTGGATTTTTTGTAACAGACCATGGAGATGTTATGTTGATTGATTACGGTGAACCTACAACCTACAAACAAGTAATTACTAGTCCAGCTTTTGAGAAATGGCTTGAGGCCATGAGATCCGAAATGGATTCCATGTACACTAACCAAGTATGGATCTTGGTAGATGCGCCTGAGGGGGGTGACCCCAATAGGGGCAAGTGGGTTTTCAAATTGAAAACTGACATGGAAGAAAATGTTCAAACGTACAAGGGGCAATTTGTCGTGAATGGTTTTAAACAGATTCATGGTATTGACTATGATGAGACATTTCCCCCTACACGTATCTTGCTTGTTATAGTTGCATACTATGATTATGAAATCTGGAAAATGGATGTGAAACCTACATGAGGACGTGTATATGATACAACCCGGAAGTTTTGTCGATCCAAATAATACAAATAAAGTATGTAAACTATTGAAGTCAATTTATGGACTAAAGCAAGCTTCTAGAAGCTGGAATCGACGTTTTGACGAAGTAGTGCGCGAGTTCGGTTTTATCAAGAAGGTTGATGAACTTTGTGTTTATAAAAAGTCCAGTGGAAACTTGGTTGTATTCCTGGTTTTGTATGTAGATGACATACTACTTATAGGGAATGACATTCCAACCTTGGAATCTATAAATGTCTGGTTGGGAAAATATTTCTCTATGAAGGACTTAAGTGAAGTCAACTTCATCTTAGGGGTCAAGATATATAAACATAGATCACTTAGACTCCTTGGTCTAAGTCAAAGTACGTATATAGACAAAGTACTAAATCGGTTTAGCATGCAAGAGTCTAAGAAGGGCCTTTATCCTATAACACTTGGTACGGTTCTTTCAAGACAATAGTGTGCTAAGACACTGGATGTGATATAACACATGAGTGAGATTCAATATGCTTCGGCAATTGAATCTATCATGTATGCCATGTTGTGTACTCTCCCGGATGTCTCGTATGCTTTGAGTATATCGAGCAGATACCAGTCAACTTACGTTGAATGTCACTGGATAGCCGTCAAGAACATCCTTAAGTACTTGCGAAGGATTAAGGACACGTTCTTAATCTATGGTGGGGAAGGCGAGCTCATTGTAAGTGGTTACACTGGCACTAGTTTCCAAACCGATAGAGACGACTTTAGATCACAATCAGGTGATGTGTTTTGCCTAAACGGTGGTGTTTTGAGCTGGAGGAGTTCAAAGCAAGCAATCGTCACAGATTCTACAACTGAAGCCGAGTATTTATCTGCATCATATGTTGTTAAGGAAGCCGTTTAGATTCGAAAGTTCATTGCTGAACTTGGTGTGGTGCCTAGCATTTCGAATGCGATTGATCTCTATTGTGACAACAATGGAGCCATATCTCAATCAAAGGAACCACGGTCTCACCAAAGGTCCAGACATATACTGCATCGGTATCACCTGATTCGTAAGATCATTGATAGAGGAGATGTGAAGATTTGCAAAGTTCACTCGGACGATAAGATCGCTGACCTACTGACGAAGCCGTTGACACAACAGAAACATGATCTCCATACTTGTAGCATGGGTATTAGATACCAAGAGAACTGATCTTAGAGATAGTTCTTATGTACATTATACAGTAAAATGCAAGGTTGTTGTCTTTAGTGTAAGTAGGAGATTGTTGTATTTTCATTCATGTGATGAAATAATAAGGTATGAATTCTATCCTTAGTGTTTTCATTACGGCTGTGAAAATGTAATAAAACATATTAACATCCTTAGATAGTTATGTAATTATTACATTGAACTATTCTAAAATGTCCCTAATCAATCATTATTGTGGAATTTAAAGGACATCAATAATGTGTTAGACTAGTGTATGTTACGATTAAATATGGTGATATTAAGTCAAATACATGAGTATTTGATATTGTACTGACCCGCTTATAAGAACATTTCATGGATTGTTGTATAAATGTCAACAATGTTCTTATAATGATTTTGTTTGCATATAAATCCTTCGACTTGATTTCACAAAAGATTTCCTACATGGCAAATGGTTTACTTTGATGGTGTCAAACTTCGTCTGTAACTAGATAGATAGAGGACTTGTCCCTCCTATACAACATAAGTGATATCTTGGGCCCCTTGATGGAGTGAGACTAATTCATGGCCATGAACAAATGAATTAATATGAGATATTAATGTCATTTGATTAGTCAACTCGGGAATCAAGAAACTGATTGATTGAACTATACAAGCGTGACATTCTCCATGACTTGTGTTCAATCTCGATATCGAGGACAAAGGGATTAATTGAAAAAGATCATATTTTTTATTACTTGAATCACCGAACTATTTGTGAATTGCGAGTAATGATGTGTAGCTAGATACCTCTCTTTATTGTTGACAATTGTTTTAACGGCCAACATAGCAAATACATAAAAGGTCGCACACTATAATCAACTGGATTAGGCTTGTTGGAGTTTACATTTGATATAGGAACTCACTTAGATTGGGCAGGCTCAAATGGTGTTGCTAAGCCTAAAGGCAAGCCTCATGGAAAACCTAAGGGCAGGCCTAGCTAATTCGAGAAAGCACTGAAAGCCAAGGGCGGTGTGTCTAATGATGATACTTGTCACCATTGTGGTGAGTGAGGACACTGGAAAAGGAACTGTAAGAGCCGTCTTGTAGGGAAAAAGCTTGGAAAATAGGAAATTGTTGCTTTTGGCTCAGGTATTTTTGTTATAAAAAAAAAATTGTCTACTACTTCATCTTGGGTATTAGATACCGGGTATGCTTCTCACATTTGTATGAATGTGTAGGGACTGTAAAGGAGTAAGGAGCTTACAAAGGGCGAAGTGGACCTACGCATTGGCAATGGAGTAAGAGTTGATGTCTTAGTTGTAGGAAAATATGGAATTACTTTGCCCTCTGGGATTGTCCTAGATTTAGAGAATTGTCTCTATGTACCTACATTAACAAAAAATATTATTTCAATTTCTTGTTTGGACAAGATGGGTTTTGATATTCATATTAAAAACTAACAAATGTCGTTATCATTGAATAATATTTATTTATTATAGTGCAACTTTGGTGAATGGTTTATATCTGTTAGACCTCGATTCGCTAGTCTACAACATAAATACGAAAAGGATTAAGAATAATAATGATTCAAATCCTACATACCTCTATAAAGATGGATTGTTGGACTCATTTCATTTTGAATCATATGATACATGCGAACATTGTTTAATGGTTAAGATGACAGGAGAATGAGCAAATGATTTGTTCGAACTAATACATAGTGATGTATGTGGCCCGTTCAATATCCATGCGAGGGGTGGTTATCTATATTTCATTTATTTTACTGACGATTACAATCGTTTTGGATACGTTTTTCTTATGAAACACGAGTCTGAACCCTTTGAAAAGTTCAAACAGTATAAGAATGAAGTAGAAAACCAGCTTGGCAAAAGTATTAAGATGCTTCGATCCGATCGAGGCGTGGAACACTTAAGTCAATAATTCCGTAATTATCTAAAAGTATGTGGAATTGCTTCACAACTTTCTGCACCAGCTACTACTCAATGGAATGGTATATCCAAAAGGAGAAATCGAACTCTATTAGATGTGGTTTGATCTATGATGAGTCACGTGAGCCTTCCAAAATTCTTTTGGGGACATGCTTTAGAAGTACCAACTTTAACACTAAACGGAATTCCATCAAAATCTATTAAAATTACACCATATGAGATATGGACTAGGAAACGCCCTAGTATGTTTTTTATTAAGATTAAGGGTTGTGAAACATCCAGCTTTGGACAAGCTCAGTCATAAGTTGATCAAGTGCACATTTGTTGGGTATCCTAAAGAATCTAAAGGATACTACTTTTACATTCCTAACGAAAATAAAGTGTTTGTTGCTCGAAAATGAGTTTTTGTGGAGAAACAGTCTCTTTTTGGGAAACTAGTGGGAGCCCAGTGAAACTTAATGAAGTTTCATAACTTACTGAAGTTCAACCAAGCACTAGTGATCAAATAGAATATGAAAAAGCTTAACAAGTTGTTGTGCAACCAGTTCTGGAAACACAAGAATTGTGTAGGTCGGGTAGAACTTGAAGATCACAGGAGAAATTTGGATTTCTCATAGCAAAACATGGTGATGTTATGTTTATTGATCATGATGAGCCTACAACTTACAAACAAGTAATTACTAGTCCAGATTATGAGAAATGGCTTGAAGACATGAGATCTGAAATGGATTCCATGTACACTAACAAAGTATGGATCTTGGTTGATCCACCTGAGAGGATGACCCCAATATGGTGCACGTGGTTTTTTAAATTAAAAACCCGCATGGAAGGGAACATTCAAACGTACAAGGGGAGACTTGTTGCGAAATGTTTTAAACAAATTCATGCTATCGACTATGATGAAAGCTTTTCCCTAGTAGTTATCTTTAACTCTATTCGGATCTTCCTTGCAATAGCAGCATACTATGATTATGAGATCTATCAAATGGATGTCAAAACAGCTTTCCTTATCGGAAACCTTGAAGAGGACGTGTATATGATGCAGCCCGAAGGTTTTGTAAATCCAAATAATGCCAACAAAGTATGTAAGCTAATAAAGTAAATTTATGGACTAAAGCAAGTTTTTAGAAGCTGGAATCGACGTTTTGACAAAGCCGTACGTGAGTTCGGTTTTATAAAAAAATGTTTATGAACATTGTGTTTATAAGACGTTTAGTGGAACCTCGGTTGTGTTCCTAATTTTGTATGTGGATGACATACTACTTGTAGGGAATGTCATTCCAACATGGGAATCTGTAAAGGTTTGACTGGGGCAATATTTCTCTATGAAAGACTTAGGTGAAACAAGTTTCATCTTAGGGGTTAAGATCTATAGAGATACATCACGGAGATTCCTTGGCCTAAGTCAGAGTACATATATAAACAAAGTGTTAAATTGGTTTAGCATGCAAGAGTCCAAAAAGGGCCTTTATCTTATAGCACTTAGTACAGTTCATTTAAGACAACAGTGTGCTAAGACAATAGATGAGAAAGAACGCATGAGTGAGATTCCATATACTTCGACAATTGGATCTATCATGTATGCTATGTTGTGTACTCGATCGGACGTCTCGTATGCTTTGAGTATAAAGAACATATACCAGTCTACATATGGTGAGCGTCACTGGATAGCCATCAAGAACATCCTGAAGTACTTACGAAGGACTAAGGATACGTTCTTAATCTATGGTGGGAAGACGAGCTCATTGTAAGTGGTTACACTGATGCTAGTTTCCAAATTGACAGAGATGACTTTAGCTCACATACGGGTTATGTATTTTGCCTCAACGGAGGTGTTGTGAGCTGGAGGAGTTCAAAGCAGGAAACAGTTGCATATTTTACAAATGAAGCTGAGTATATAGATGCATCAGATGTTGCTAAGGAAGCAGTTTTGATGATGGCTCCTTTGGACGGCTAGGAACATGTCCATTTTCTCACCAGAGAAACCATGTATAGATTTGGTGAAGGAGACTATCACTAAAGCTACCTAGTTTCATACCCTTGGAGTGAGAAACACTGTTAGTAGAGATAGACGAGAGATTTACGTGTCTTGGAAATTAACCACCTAGCGACGGGATGAAATTTAATGTGGATGGACTTCTATTGGTAGCCCGGGATGGGGGAGCGGGTGGTCAGATTGGAGATCATAAAGGAGACTGGATTGTGGGAATTTGTCAAAACTTGGGCTACTGTACTAATAATGTGGCGGAGTTGTGGGCTCTAAGAGAGGGATTAATTTTAGCCAATGACATGCATATTCAAAAACTTGTTGTAGAGATGGATTCTAAAGTGATTATTGATCTTGTACTTCATGCTAATATTGATATTCACCCTCCATATACACTCTTATTTATGATTGCAAGGAGTTACTTAGGAAGATACCGGAGAGTAGTATTACTCATGTTTAAACGGAGGCAAATACGTGCGCCGATGGACTCGCCAAACACTACAAGAAAATAGAGAAACGGGGACGGCCGTTTCCGACCGATTACCGACCAAACTATGTGGTCGTGTATTTTTTGTCGCTAAGCCAGTTAACGACTGACTACTGACCGCATCTGTGGCGATCGACGACTGGGTCGCCATTTACTGACGGAGTAGCGACCGAACATAATATATTGTTGACTTTTGACTTTGACTAGTTAACGATTGATGCCGACGGATATAACGATGGAATACGGACCGCTTAGTCAACATGGTTGACTTTGACTTTGACTTCTGAACGACCGACAGCCGAAGAAATTGGTAGTGACCGATTATGCAGTCGCCGTATAGCGACAGAATACCGACTGACTAGTCAAACATGGTTGACTTTGACCTTGACTACCTAACGACCGAAAATCGACTGCCAATTAGCGATGGAATATGCCGTATGTAATTACCGACGGATTTGCGACCGATTCGTGTTTATTTGACTTTGACTTTAAACCAATAGCAACTGAAAATCCGTCGCTATTCCGTCGCAAAATGTTTTTTAATTTAAAAAAATAAATCTGAAATATAATTAAATCCCAATTATAAAAAACAACAATGCGAAACAGAAACAAATCAGAAAAAGTCAAACAGCAATACGAAACAGAAACAAAATCAATAAGATCCCAAACAGCAATACGAACCAAAACGTATTCTGTCGGTAAACGGTAGTTAACTTTCGTCGGTATTCGGTCGTTAACGGTGAACAAAACGACGTCGTTTTGATTTATTTTAAACCTTAATTTTTTAAAAGAAATAAAATATCAAAACAACGCTGTTAATTATTCCGTCGGTAAACGGTCGTTAACTTCCGTCGGTATTCGGTCGTTAACGGTGAACAAAACTACGTCGTTTTAATTTGGTCAACGAGACCAATATGGCCGATGCAGTAGCGACCGTTAATATTTCGGTCGCTATTTAACTATTTTCTTATAGTGCAAAGCAGGAGGAAGCACACCTTCTTATGATTTTGTTTTATTCCGATCAATTCCCCATTTTGTTAACCAACTAGTGACAGGGATGCCCATGAGGCCTTTTGTGTTAGAACTATCTGTAATGCTTCTGATCTTATCTTGGATCCTATTTTGGGAACTTCTGCTACTGCTACTATTCGTAACCTTTTTGTCTTAAAAAAAAAATATAGAATAAAAAAGGAAGAAAAATTAATACACACGAAGGTAAAATATTACAAATGCTTACACAAATTCATAACTTCATTAACTTTTGCAATAATAATATACTATTACCTCTATTTAATGATATAAGTCGTTTAGAATCTGTTGAGAAAATTAAGAAAGTATAAAATAAGGTATTTTATTAATTAAAATATCAATATTATTTTTTTAAATAAGACTTGTATACCACTATTCTATTTAAAAGAGTAATATTAATATTTTGATTAAAAAACACCTTAATTTTCCCCTTAATTTTTATTTAATGTTTTAAACAACTTATATTATGGAATGGAGTGAGTAATACATCAACTTCACCGTTTGTCTAAGAGTCACATGTTAATTTTTAAATGAATAATTGAATTGCTTATGTCTAATATGTTTTTTCCCTAAATTGAATGTTCAACTTTCAATTGGTCAAACCCGATATTAAGATATGTTACTAAATTCCCTGTATCATCTTTAAAACCTTACCAAATTTTTCGACATAGTGAAATTAGCATTTGCTTTTAAAATCATACTACTAAAACATATAAAGATTACATTCAAAGAGGGATGGATATTCATCAAACCATCATTTATAAAATGTAAAGGACAAAGTTTCCTTGTTTTAGGACAAAATCATGGGATCTTGTTTTCGATACCCGCTTCCTACGTGGGCTTAATAAATTTCACCCTTCTTGTGCTCCTCTTTCTGTGAGGTTAAAAAATAAAAAACGGGTGGTGTCATTGAACGCAGAACCTCGTGGTCAATATATAAATGAAGTAAGAAGACGTATCATTGTATCTAATTATAGACATATTGTAAAAATATATATTTATACATTGAGAAAATAGGGCTTTGCCTTGGACTGACCATGGTTTGGCATAATGGGCCAACCATAACAGTATTTTTTTTAACCAACATTTTTTGCCATAATCCGTTCTGGGTTGAGAGTGGATTTGGTCTGATGTGGCATATTCCAGACGCGCCTCGCCACATTAGTTGAGATCGGATCACTGAGCAGTAGCTATGTACAAAACACTTACAACATGTTTGGTACGCTGGAATGGAATAGAATGGAATCCCTTTCCAGACAGAATGGCTTTCCACCCAGAATGACTTCGGAATCCTCTTTCCATTCCAGTATTTGGAAGGCAAAGTCAGAATGGAATGTCGATTTCTTTTTTGTGTTTGATAAAACTATATTTTAATGTCAGAATGGAATGAAATTAAACAGAATATGACCTAAATGCCCTTTTAGCATATACTAGTGATAAAACCTAGTTAAACATTCATTACAAAATCTTACTTGAATAACATTGACATTATATATCAATATATATATATATATATATATATATATATATATATATATATATATATATATATATATATTTTGTTGAAACATAATTTTATTAAAATGTCAACATAGTAATAAAAATATATTTACTTTTAAAATTTAAAATAGATTAAAACTACTACCAAGAAAAAAAATATTTATAAAATTACCATCTATTAAATTATACTAAGTGAAATAGAATATTTATGACTAACTATGAATACGTTGCTATGTAAAATGAATGTAATAATTAATTAAAAGAGGTGTATAAATGTCAGTTACTATTTATTGATGATTCCAACTTCTCCTGGAAAGGCCATTCCATAGGTTTTGGTATGGAATGGCCTTTCCCACTTCTTCCGGGAATCGTCATTCCCGTGGAATGATCATTCTCACTTCAAATTACTCAACCAAATGCTGGAATGGAAAGAGAAGTGGGAAAGACCTTTCCATTCCATTCCATTCCCACCAAACACACACTTAGTTTTTTGGGTAAAAAGTGTCCACACCCCCTAAACTTTTCTCGATTTTGATTTTTGAAAAATGCAAAGTCCTTGAACCTGAACTTTTATGGAGTGTTAATGTTTCCCTTTCCATCCAATTCCACTGTTAAATCTAACAGAATAGCAACATGTGACTCTCACATGACTTAACTCAGTAACATTTTGAGAAAAATAGGTACTGACCTAAAAAAATTCGAAATGGGATCAGAAAAATGCGCCAAAATGTTTCTCATATTTTTTGGTAAACCTATTTTGTTATGAATTTCTCAATTTTTTTTCAAATAACATGAGAATGGACCAAATACATATTACTAGTAGTTATATATATATATATATATATACACACACACACACAGAAGAGATATATTTTCTTTAAGCAGAAAAGGTCAAGATAAATGTCTGGACGAAATGATATGTATTTTAGATTGTTCACTGGTCTTTTAAAGTAAAGTAAATTGATATATATATATATATATATATATATATATATACAGAAGAGATATATTTTCTTTAAGCAGAAAAGGTCAAGATAAATGTTTGGACAAAATGCTATGTATTTTATATTGTTCACTGGCCTTTTTAAAGCAAAGTAAATTGATTATCTTTTAGCCATTTTCTTATCCCTATTTTGAATTTTTTAGGTCATAATTTATTTTTTCTTAAAAGGCCCTAAGTTAAGTCATGTGAGAGTCACATGTTGCTATTCCGTTAGATTTAACGGTGGAATTGGATGGAAAGGGAAATATTAACATTCCATAAAAGTTCAGGGTCAAGGACTTTGTGTTTTTTAGTTCAGGGTGGGTCAAAAAACAAAATCGAGAAAAGTTTACGGAACGTGAGCACCGTTTACCCTAGTTTTTTTCCCCAATTCCATAACGGATTTGGGAAATCCATTCTCACAGGGCAATAGCTATGTACAAAACACTTAGTTTTTCCCCCCAATTCCCCAATTACAAAACACAGGGTAATCCGTTATGGACTGCCAGAATTTATGGGCATCATGGGCTAGTGGGACACTAATGTGGGCATGAACTTCAGAAAGATTGATATGTTTCCCTTAATAGAATCATTGTTATGTTGGAAACCTAATAGTGTCAATACAATTGTATTTCTCACCCCCCACATCACCACATGTCCCCTAGTAGGTAGTCCAAAGAAAACATCATATATCCTCTAAAGTGATAGTCACCTCTCCTGTATATAAGTGAAAAGTATGCGTCTTTGGGTGCCATCTCTCTACTAAGGAAGTCACTAGAGCATGATCTACCTTGATAAATCCTATCCTACAAACTCCCCCAAAACCTACATCATCTATAAGCTTAATGAGAGCAGAGTTCGTTTATCTCGTATACACATCATAAAACTGACTATCACTTGTAATAATTTTTAAAGGGGTATTTAGTATTCCTCGACGTGTCATATTCCTAATGATCTATGATGTGGCTGTTTGGTTAAAACACGATTATGTAGAGGATCAGGATTAAGATCAACAGGTGTAGACATCTATACAAAAAATAAATAAACATATATTTTATCAAACAACTACACATGTATTCTTAAACATCAAATTTAACATCAATTTAATAAAAAATTAATCAAATTTACATGTATTCCCAAAATTAACATAAATTCCAAACAATAAGATAAATTTAACAAAATTAACATTAATTTAACAAAATTACACAAATTTAACAAAAAAAATCCCAAATTTGAAAATTTTCTAATCCAAAATTTATTACAAATTAAACAAATTCATATATAACAATTATACAATTACTTACCAATTAAACAAACAAATTCATATATCACCCATTATAAAATTTTAATTTCCCAAAAAAAATTAAAAAAAGTTATACTTTTTTAATTGGAGAGAGAAGACAAGGAGGTGATGATGATTGGTGGTGGCGGTGGGGCGGTGGCGATGATGGCTGGAGGTGGTGAAGATTGGTGGTGGTGGTGGTGGTGGACGTTCAAGGAGGGGGAGGAGCTTTTTAAGACTGCTGCTTGAAATCGATAAGGGAAGAAGGAGAGGAGGTTGTTCCTCTGATTTAGAGCAGTTTGAGAACAGATTTTTCAAATCCGTTCTGGGTTGAGAAAGGATTTGGGGAATCCGTTCTGTGCTGACGTGGTGAGGTGCGTCTGGAATATACCACATCAGTCGAGAGAACGGATTCCCCAAATCCGTTCTTAACGCAGAACGAATTTGGAGAATCTATTATGACAAAAAATGTTAGTTAAAAAAAAGACTATCATGCTTAGTTCATTATGTCAAACCATGACCAGTGAAAAGACAAAGCCCGAGAAAATAAGTGTCGTATCAGAAATGATATTAGTTCTTCTACTGTATAAAGTTTGATGAGACTCATTAACCACTTTTAAGATAAAATTTTGCTACAAATGAGAGATTCTATCAAATAGCCTCAATTCCCTTGAAGAAAAATAGATAAAAAAGTGGAAATGTCTGTGTTAATGTGAATCTTAGACTCCCTTCTAACGCCACGGCTCTAGTGCGGAACGGGATAGATTTCGCACATGCGAAACTATTCTTGTTCGTTGGATTAAATTTTGTACGGTTAAGATTTATTTAAAATAAAACACATGTTCTGAACCTCAAAACACATGTTCTGTTTTTACCGCGTACGACACCTGTTCTGAGCCTCAATACACCTATTCAGAACACCTATCCTAGCCTCATAACACTTGGTGTGAATCGTTTCGTATATAATGAAAAAAACTTTTCTGCATAGGATCCGGACTGACCTTCTAACTACTATCATGAACTAATATCATTTTTATTATTATGAATATAAATTCCAAAGGAAACAAAAAAGATAGTGATACCAACCGTGCCGGATCCAGAAATAGATAACACTGGGGGCACACGACAATTTATGTGGGATCATTTATACATTTATTATCTAAATAAAATAAAATATACCTTATACACTAAAAAAAATAAGCAGGGTCATTTGACCCCACTGCCGCCATACTAGATCCGTCATTGACGTAATTCCTTTACATCTTTACTAATATACATTGATAATCGACAAAAATGTCAATTTCCTTCTTTAAAGAAGAGAAAAAGACGTACAAATTGCCTCGAAGAAAAGGCAAGAAAAGAACAAAAAGAAACAGAAACCAGTTGAGCTCCCAATACTAAATAAAACACCAAAAGCTACAAGACAGATTCTCTGATCGCGTTTTTGCTATTATTCTTGATTTTCCAAATCTTTAGAGCTAATGAATGTACCATGAAATCCATAAGGAACTCTTGAAGGAAGCTTAATTGAGGCTTCCAGTTTCAAACTTGTGGCATTAACAATTTGTAACTCTGATTTCCATGTCTTTTCATCATGAACAAAGGCAAGAATGTGACCATCATCTTCTTCTTCACTTTCTGAATTTTGATTTCTTGGCAAAAACAAGGGCTCCCCTCCAAATCTTCTATCTCCATAGATAAATTTCTCGACTTCTCCAGTCAAAATATCAACTTTTGCGAAACCCGAAACTTTAGGCCATGGCTCAGCAATAGCTAAATAAGCATACCTTGTTTTCCTACCAAGAAGATTTCTATTAACCATTCCAGCTTCCAAATTAACTTGCTGTTCTGAATCCTTAATTATCGGCATTTTTCTCGATGCCCCTGTCTTCAAATTAAGCCGAATTTCGGACAAAACGCTCTTTAAATTCTCATCACCTTCATTAAATATAGAGTCCGCAGGAGTCATACAAGAACCGATCACAACAATTTCATCAGTTTCCTTTTCCTCCCAAGCATTCCATAAATGGAAACAAAAAGTATCAGGACACTCAACCCACAAAATATCCTCTGCATTCTCCGCATTTTTAGACAAAACACCAAATCGGGATGTCTTCTTCTTGTCACAAATGACCGGCGATCCGCCTTTGATCATCTCTTGAAGCTTAAAAACCACCTGTTGATCCGGGATAACCACGAAATTCTCGGTGATCGCGAAAATCGTGCATCATTGTAGGGACATCAAGAGGAATATCAACATCTGGAGATTTTATTCCATCGGCCGAGAATTTGAAGTACTTTAAATATGGCTTTTGGACAACATCATAGCTCAATGCAAATAGTTCCCCTGTTTTAGGATCAACCTTAGGATGAGCAATCATAGTACTTTTCAATTGGTCATCAAAATTGTACCTCCCAATAGTTTCCAGATCCCCTGAATTTTTAATTCGAACTTGATAAGGAAGATCATCTTCAGACATTGCTAATAATCTATTATTAAAATAGACTAATCCAGCATTAGCCGCTCCCATTCCATGGCTATGATCAATTAGCCCAAAAAGTCCCCTAGCATAGAACAATATAAGTTTGGCAATTCCAGAATGGCCATGAAGTTCCCCAATTGCTTTAGGGAACATGGGCCGGCCCAATTCTTTTTCTTGGATTAGCCTCTGAGTTTCCGTGAACCGGCAAGAATAGCTAACGGAATTTTTGCCGCCATTTATGGTGACAGCATGAACCATGCCGTCGCCGTCGAAGAGGTGGTGGCCGGAGATGGGCTCGAAAAACGGATTCGCTCCGTTTCGGACGTAAACTCCGTTAATGCAATCGGGGACTGTGCCGGTGACCGGGAGGTTGTGCTGGACCGGCTGTTCCGGAACAGGGGAGAAATTCTCGGAAATTTGGACACGTGGGTCCGCGGTTTTAGGGAGTGGTTGTTGAAGTTCACGTGTGACTAAGGCGGTTTCCGCCATATCTAAGGCCTTTGCTGCTACCCTTTGTAGTAAATTCCACTTAGTAGGTGGTGGCGGTGGCTGATCGGAGGTTTTTGATGGATGTGGCGGTGGTTTTTTAGTGATTGGTGGTGATTTAGGGAAGGCGATTGTTGAAGAAGTTTGTAAAGCACAATTGATTTTGGTTGTTGATCTTCTAATGGGCTTTTTAATGGAAATTGATTTTGAAGGAAAGGTAAAATCAACCATAGGACAAGATGGTGAAAATGAAGGAATTTGAGAAATTTGAGGTTTGGACCATGTAATAGAGGTTGTAGATGTAGCCATGATTTTTCTCTTTGTTCACTTTATAAGACAAATTATGAGGAAATGAAAATCTTGGCTTTCTTGTGATTTTGGAGTCTAGTAGAGAGAAAAGGGAAGAGGAGGTTTTGAGGGAGAGGGAAAGAGGGAAAGAGGGAATGAGATTTAAATAGAGGAGTCTTGGTGGGGTAGTGGGGGGAGCGAGAGTAAGGAGGATATAGTCTGGATTCTGTGCGAAACAATATTTTTCAATATATACGAAACGTTTCAAAACAATTGTTTAATGATTAAAAAATTTATTTACGCACGGTAAAAACACAATAAATGTTTATTTTAAATTATTCTTAAAAATTAAAAAATTTAATCAAATCTACTAAAGAAATTTTGCACATTTAAAACTATCATATTTCGCGCTGGTTCGTACAGAGAAAAAAGAGTATAGTTTTTGTTTTTTTGGAGGTCCACCTTAGACATCTAAGACAAGTCCACGTGGTGGATTTGTGAGATAGGCACGGCTTTGTTAGCTTATAACAATGACATATGCAACGAACCCTTTTTGTCCTTTTCTCTCTTCCCTCTGCGTTCCTGTTGCTTCCTTTGCCTCTGGCCAAATTTTTTCATTAGCTCCTGTTAATAATCGAATTTTGATCATTTTATTCAGCCTTTATACCTTTATTTTGTATCACAAATTATATGAAACTTTTTTTAAAATATTTTTCTTCAAAATTCAAGGCGCATAAGTTAAATCTGTCTTAGATCTTCACAGATATAGATTTCTTTTATGTTTCTACGAGGATTCGTTCAATCCGAACTTGATCTGGGCCTTTATCAACTTTCTACATCTTCCCGAAGTAATTTTTAGGACAGGTGATACGCCCATGATGCTATAAATTGTCGATCCTACGGAAGATGTTGAAAGTGATATTCCCCTGCCTCTGTGGTTTAAGTATTGCGATGAAGATATTACGAATAAGAAGATTATTTATTCATTTAGTCTGCTAGTTTTTAGATTAGTTTTTCCTAATCATCCAAATTTTCTTGGGTTTGATTTTTGTTTGTTATCATAGTATAACTTTTATTTTCTAATATTTTTTTATTTTTCTTTGATTGTAATGACTTCGACTATTTTATGATTAATGAAAAATTTCTTATTGAGAAAAAAAATGACATATGACATGACTATGTGCCATATAATATAACACACAAGAAAAAGTTTATATTGATTTTTTCCTCTTTTCTCTCTCTTCTCTCTTTTCCCTCTGCGTTCCTACTGCTTCTTTTTTTTTCCCTCTGCCTCTGATCGGATTTGTCTATTGGCTCCGACCAATGGTCAAATCTTGGTCATTTTGTTCAATTTTTATACCTCTATTTTGTACCACGAATCATATAAGACTTTTTTCAAAGTATTTTTCTTAAAAATTTAAGACACAGAGGTTAGATCTGTCTCAAATCTTCACAGATCTATACTTTTTTCTATGTTTTTAGAAGGATTCGTTCAACCCGAACTTGTTTTGGATCCTTTATCTACTTTCTACATCTTCCTGAGGCAATTTATGGTCCTATAAATTTCGATCCCTACGGAAGATGTTGAAAGTGATATTCTCCTGTCTCTGTGGTTCAAGGATTACGATGAAAATGTTGCGAAGAAGAAGATTATTTATTTGTTTAGTTTGCTAGTTTTTATATTAGTATTTCCTAACCATCCAAGTTTTCTTGGGTGTGATTTTTATCTGTTATTATGTTTTTTAAAATCATTGTACAACTTTTATTTTCTTATATTTTAATATTTTTCTTTGATGGTAATGAATTCGCTTATTTTTTTATTAATAGAAATTTTCTTATTCAGTAAAAAAACACACAAGAAAGGATAGTAGGAGTTTCGAGGGTTATTGGGCGGGGGGTTGAATGGGATTTTCAGTTTAGGGGAGAAAGGTTTACTATTGGAGAGACTCCTTAAATTAAGAACCAATAAAAGTGAGGATGAGAGTCAAAAAAACATACTCATGGGGGTAAGAATTTTCTGCCAATTTAGTGTTTTATTCATTTTCCTCACTAATAAAAAATTAACATGTTTTAATTTTTTAATTAAAAAAATAGTAAAAATTATAGGAACGTGTCAATCATCTATTCGTAATACAGAGAACGGAAATAAAATGGGGAAATAGATTTTTTTCCCTGCAGCAAAGGCCAATTCAAATGGATGACTTTAAAGTAGTTCATATATATATATATCTGTCTCAAATTCAATAAATTTTGAGTATTGAATTTCCGTTCTTAGTTTCGAAAAAAATGAAGAAATACAAGGCAAAAGTCTAAAGCTTGAAATTTAAAATACTCCCTGAATTCTAAATATATATCGTTAAGACATATAACAAAAAAATAAAATATTTTATTAATAAAAATATCGATATTAATAATATACATATGAATTAGGATTGCCAATTGGATAGTGGTGGGTTCAGTCCGAGATCTACTATTGGATTTCGGATTGGACTCAATCTAAGTCGACCTGCTCCAATACTAATTGAAATTTGCTAATTAGACATGTTCGTTTTATGTCAGCTATTGTAAAATTTGACTGCTTATGGTACTGCGCTTTCCTTAACCATATTATATTATAACACTTATGTTAAGTGTACGCCCAATTTGACATGTATTTGTTGCTGCTTTGATTTATTATAACTATCTTGCATTCTAAACATTGAACTCTCTTCTATGTGTCTCTTTCTCTAAAAAAAACTAACTTAAGAGTTAAAGAGTGGTTGAGAATTTCTTCACCACCTTTTAACTGTATTTGTTTTGCAGGTTACTATGTTCCTCATCAAGACTAATTTTCTTCCTTAGAGAACGGAGATTGGAGAATAAAAGCCTATTTGTCTGCTACCTAATGGGCCTAATATTCCGGAATCATTGACAGGCCCAATACACTCTTTAAGTGTACTATTTTCATATTCTCAAATTTCTTGCTATTAATTATCATTAGGTTTTGTTTTAAAAACAATTAGCAAAAAATTTATTATTTAGTGAGAGGATCAATCTATTACAAGAAATAACATAATTTAAGAAACATGTCATAAGGCCTTGATAATTAGATAAATGTCTTATTGACAACTATGATTAGTTAATTCAAAGTTAATTGAGAGTTTAGGATTTGGATTATTGATCTTTGTGTGTTTGTTTCTTGGATTTGGTATTGGAATTGGAATTCCAATTCTATGGAATTCCATGAGATTAGAATTCTATGGTTTTTCAATTCTATGGAATTTAAAGAATTAGAATCCCAAGAAATTCCAATTTCAAACAATTGACATTTGTTTGATAAAATTATGGAATTGATGTGGAATTCAATTCAAATTCTACTTTATTTATTTGAAACACCAAATAATTGAAAATAAAATGAATAAAATACCTCTAGTGTGAAAATGCTACTATTTTTCCAAGACAAGTAGTCGAAGTACCTGTGAAGTAAAATGACAAAAATACCTTTACTTTAATACGATGAAAATATTTTTGGTGAAAATTTTAAAAAATATATATTCATAATCCTGAATAAAATCTTTCTAGTATAAATTGAAGAAAATACCGTTGAAAAACGAAAATATCTTTGGTGAAAAATGGTGAACCATACCCCTAGTAGAAAATGACGAAAATTTTCCGAGCATAAAAATGATGAAAATTTCATACTAAAGCAAAAAATATATCATTTGCGTAATAAGAAGAAAATATTTTCATGGTCCAATGTTTTTTTTTTTAAAAAAAGCATTCGTTGCAAAATGACAAGAATATCATTGTTAAACTAGAATATGCTCATTGTACATAATAACGAATATTTACTTGATAAAAGATGTATAAATTATAAAATGATGAAAAAACTCAAATGGAAATGAAGAAAATACCCTTGCCTATTTGTTTAAAATGATGAAAATGTCCATGTTTCAAAATGATGAAAATACCTTATTGTAAAATTTTCATTTTTTAAAACGATTGGTATTTTTTTCATTTTCATCATGCATATTCTTTTTTATTTGGTATGAATGAAATTTTTTATGATTTCTCTGAAAAATGTATTTTCGTCATTTTACAACGATAATATTTTAGGCATTTAAAGTAAATGATTTTTTTGTCATTTTGTACAAAGGGTACTTTTGTCATTTTTTGATAAAAAAATTTCTATTGAATTCAAAGTTAATATTGTCATTTTACACAAGAGGCATTTCACCATTTTTTATGGGAGATTTTTCGTCTTTTTGCATTAAGGGCATTTTCGCCATTTTATGCCTAGGTATTTTCGTCATTTTACATATATGGTATTTGTGTCATTTTTCATCAAATAAATTTTCATTTATTTAAGCCAAAGGTATTTGTTTTTATTTTGCGCGAAGGTATTTTTTATCACTTTGAGCCGAGGGTATTTCCGTCATTTTGTATCAAAAATATTTTTATAATTTTTCACCATGAGTGTTTTGGTGATTTTATGTTATGTATGTTTGTGGTTTTTTTTTTAAAAATCGTTGTTTTGTGCCAAGGGTATTATTGTAATTTTGCACTAACGGTATTTTTCGACATCGTACAAATAGTATTTTTGTCATTTAAGCAAAGAACTTTAGCTATTTTAAATTAAGGGTACTTTAGTCATTTTGTACTAGGGGTATTTTGTCATTTTACACTTAGGGTATATATATATATATATATATATATATATATATGAGCGAGAAAATAACTTGTATGTATAATTTATTTATAACATACAATAAATCTTGTGGAATTGGAATTCAAAATTTTTTATTATAGAATAAAATTGATTTTGTAGAATTTTCCAATTCCAAAATTTTATTGAGGGCCAAACAAGAGACTTGAAATTTCAATTTAAATTTTATGATTTTGTTATAGCTAAACAAGTAAATTGAAATTGAAAAAACAACTCCAATTCCATAAAAACAAACACACCCTAAGAGTTAAAGTTTGATGTAGCTACTAACGCCTTAGGGTACCTGAGCAAAAGACCTCCCTTTTCTTCATTTATAATGGTAATTTTTTAATTCTAGAAATTTTGAAAGCCCTAGGGTACCAGAGCAAAAGACCTCTTTTTTGTGAAAACAGATGATCAAATATAATCAAAAAGCTGCAATAGGTTCAGTTACAGCAATATTACAAATGACCCTAACAAAAGTAGCTCTACGTGCATCTCATTTCACTAATTGGGTAACAAAAGGGAAAATAGACTGCAAAAAAAGAATTAATAGAAGATGACAGAGAACCTCCAAACTTGGCAAGAGCATATGTGCAAGCGTTGGTCTCTCTATAAGCATGTACCAGTCTAGTCTCTGGTATGCTCCCCAATAAGATCATGCAGTCATGAATAAGAGTAGTAAAAGGGTGAGTGTCAATATCAGCATGTAATTTAAGATGGATAATCACTTTAGCATCAAATTCAATCACAAGTTTTTGAATATTAATATTGTTGGCCATGTTTAGTGATAACTCGTAAATTTATCTATATTTTCTTCTACTTTAATAGTAATTTTGAGCTTCAACAAGTATTTACATATCGATTTTTGAGCTTAGAATGGTATAATCCTCACTTCTCTGTGTTTGCATTTGTAGGGGCAAAATAGTTTTTTGAAGGGTAAAAGTGAACCGGAGTTGCAGAATTTGAAAGAAGTTGTTGGAATTGAAAAGATATCTTTACAGACTAGAAGAGAAGATATGTCAACTACTTTAAAGAATCTTGAAGTGTTTTGGTTTATATCAACTACTTTAAAGGAGTGTGGAGATTTTTGATATATGTCACTTACCTTAAGCTAGTAGGTTTCTATTGTTATAAATACTCTTTACTAGTTTTAGGAGAAGGGGGATTCAGTCATCGTTAGATTATTTTGCTAGATTTTAGTTTTTATCTAGAATTAACCCTCTTCTAGGGTTAATCTTTATAGTTCTTTTATTTGCAAATTTCATAGACAAGATTGAAGCTTTGATGGTTGAAATACTTTTGAAGATTATTTTGATTTCAAGTTCGAGACTTTATTAGAATTCAAGGATGTTTTCTTATATTCTCTCTTTTAATTTGTTGTTGAATTTCTTCTCTAGTATGAGCTAAATATTTATTCTAAGGCCATGATGTAACTAGATTAATTTTATATGTTATTCTCTTGATCGTGTTATTCGATGAGTGTTGTGGAATTAATTTCTTATTATTATTCTTAATGCTTTTGTGTGATTAGCTATCACTCAAATTGTCTTTACGGAAGATTCGCGACAGCTGACCTTGTTAATTAGGTTAAATAATTTGAACATAAATTGCATGCAAGATAGACATATACTTGTATGGTTTGTTCAATCTTTATGATTTCATATGTTTAATTCGTTTTTATGGGTTAAAATCAACATAGAAATATAGTTGGTTTATTCATGAGAATAGGTTTGATAAGCCTTGAAAGAGGTTATTAGATATAATTGGAAATCGATCGATTAATGATACTCGCTCTAGAATAACACATCGTTAGGATAATATATTGATTGATTTATTGAATTCATGTGCCTTAGACCTTTTTCATGTCAAACTTCTTGTTTAATTAATTTGTTTTCTTTAGTTAATTTAATTAATTTAGTAAAACCATATCATCATCAAACTATTTGGATTTTTTTTTTAAAACTATTTGGATTTTTTTTTATTTGTCTTGATCATTGTAAAATTATTGATTTAGGAATTAATTATTCATTATTTTCTGTGGGATCGACTTTGCTACTGCAACCTTGACCTAGTACACTTGCTAGTATAGATATTGCGTATCATTTACTTCGTCTCTCAACACCCACAACTCCGCCACATTATTTGAACAAGTGTCAATGCTTCTACTAAAACTAAGGATCCAATCCCCTTTATCGTCTCTTATAAGTCCACCAGCACCACCTCTACCCAAATTTCCAAAGGACGATCCATCAACATTAAGCTTCATCCATCCTACAGGCGGTTTCTCACATGAAACCATGATTTTTTTAATGCTTCTCAGTTTTTAAGTTGCTAGAACCAAGAGCGTAATATTCAGTCGCCTTTTTATAATTTCATTCGTTGTATCTCCAATATGTTTATCAGGTGAAAAGATCGCTCGATTCCTATCACTCCGTAAAACCCAACACCCGTAATTGAACACCATGCCCCATGGAACTCCATTAAAGGGAGACACCTTAGTAGCTTCTGAACCATACTTTAACCATTCTTGAAAATGAATACCATTCATCCTTGGCAGATCATGGTTAATACCTAGCCTCCCCATTGAGAGAATGCTCAATGGTTTCATCATGTACTCTACACTGAGAGAATTTAGCAGAGTTTGTAATGTTTCTTTTAAATAATTGCTCCCTAGTCCCTAGTCTATCATGATTTCACATCCAAAGGAATGTCTTAATACGTCGATTGCGTTTAGCTCTCCATATCCATTCCCATTGTTTCCCTTCTATTTTTCATTTAGGTTTTCCTTGCAGATAGTCACGTGTGTCACTTTAAAATTAAATTGACCATTAACCGACCCTTTCCATCTTCTCCGATCCGGTAGATTTCCCGTTTCATTTCTAGGAACCGCCCTAATGTGGTTAGTCAGCTCAGGCGGTAAGTCAAAAGAAATAGCAATTAAACTCCAACCCCCATTGTTGTCCATAGTTTGCACAATTCATGTATTCCTCATCTTTATTTAATGGACCAATGATAGCACTTCTGAGTGGACCCATTCCCGTCCAATCGTCATTCGATATACGAATGATATTACACGTACCCGGAATCCAGGTAAATGAAGAATGGAAAAACGCCAAGCCCGCTTTAATGGCTTTAAAATTAATGGAGCTAACTATTTTTTTATATATAGTAATTTTCGACCCGTTCTCGCTTTTGATATATTTCCTTCTCAAACACCACGCCCAACTTCTTCTTATATCCCTATTAAGTCTCCACACACGTTTGGCTAGTCCCACTCGGTTGATATGTATGGACTTTTTAATTCCCAAACCCCTTTTTTTCTTGGGTTTAGCCACTCTATCCCATTTGATGAAGTTTCGCTAGTCCCACTCGGTGAATGCTAGATCCACCCCATAGGAAATTCCATTGCTCTCTATAAATTCTATCATAGACAGATTCCTATAGGGATAGGTAGACATTGCGAATAATAAGAAAGTATTTGAGACTATGTACTCTGAATAATAGTGTGACGCCCTGCTAAGAATATAAGATTTGCTTTCCATCCAGATAGTTTTTGTCTCGCCTTGTCAAGAATGAATTGGAAATCCGCATTGACAAGTCTCTTATGGAAAATAGGAAAGCCAAGGTATTTTGCCAAGTTCTTCGTGGAACGGATTTGGAGAATGCTTTCAATTTCTTCAATTCTATCTTCAGAGAGATTGTTAGAAACACAAAATTTTGATTTAGTAAGGTTGATTTTTTTGCCCCGATCTAACACTAAATTCATCAAGAAACCGTTTCATCTCAAGAATAGACTCATTATCCGCACTACTGAAAATAATAGCATCACCAGCAAATAAGCAATGCGAAACAATAGGCCCCTGTTGACCGATTCTAATGGATTTCCATTTCTTCCTTCTAATCGAGTGCTCAATATTGATAGACAAGTATTCCATACAGATGACCAACAGTTACGGAGAAAGGGGATTCTCTTGTCTGATACCTCTCGATGGTGTAAACCACTCAGTCGGTTCCCCATTAATAAGGATAGACATCTTAGTTCAGAAGACACAGTTCATGATGACCTTGATGATTTTGATAGGAAGATGAAAAGGCATTAAGGCATCCTTAATAAAATCCCATTCCAAACAATCATACACTTTTTCCAGGTCAATTTTAACTGTAATTTTGCCTCTTCTCCCTTTTTTCTTAGTTATAGAGTAGACCGCTTATTGTACCAAAAGTACACTATCAGAACATCTCCTCCCCAGGATAAAGCTACCTTGGTGAAGAGATATGATAGTTGAAAGAAGATGACGAATCTTATTGAATAAAATTTTAGATATTAGTTTGTAGATAGTGTTGCACAAGCTAATAGGTCTCAATTGCCCAAGAATAAGGCAAAGGAAAGTGGCATTAATATCCAACGGCATAGGATGTAGCTCAAAGGTATTATGCACGAAATTGAGAATAGAAGGTTTAAGAATATCTCAGAACATCTGGAAAAAACACCGGATGTAAACCATCCGGTCCCGAGATCTTGTAAGGTTTGAAAGCCCACAAAGCCTCTATGATCTCCTTGACAGTAGGTTGGTCTTATAGATAGTTTAAATCACCAAGTCTATCCAATGACCAATTAAATGGAAAGGACTCTTGGATCAAGTTAACATCCTTTTTATTAGAAGAATAGAGATTAATGAAGTGTTTGGAGACCATCTCTCTAACCGGGGTTTGCATTAGACTGACGCTGATTTAGCAGAAAGGACAAAACATGGCAGGAAAATTAATGGGACAACATTTTTGTCCAGGACGGCCAAGACGGGACTTCCGTCCTGGCTGACGTGGCACAACCCGGATGAGAATCCATGTCAGCCCAGGACGGTCTTCTGTCCTAGACCCGGGACAGTCCCAAATGGCAGAAAATTTTTCCGAAAACTGAAGAATTTTTCCATTTCGGGCAGGAAATGCCAAGTGACAATTCCGTTCTGACCAGACTGTTTTTTTTTTCCTGAGACACTTGGGTCTTTTTACAACAAAATAATTCACTTAAGCAGAATATTTACCAAAATACATGTGCAAAAATTACTTTGACGAAACCAAGTTCATTAATAAAATAAGAACAGCGAAAAAAATAAAGGAATCTTGTATGTCATAAATAAAACAATTTGTTTGGAACAAAAATAAAACAAATGTATGAAATACAAAGTAAATCCTATCTACAGTCCCGATGGGGTGTATCTATGGGTCCTTCTCGGGTTAGTCCGGAGATAGTATGTGTTGCCGTCCCTGGTTCGCACAACATCATGCTCTGTTTCAAAGAATTCTGCACCTTCGATGTCGATACGTATCGCCTCCTCAGGGGAATCTGGCTGGAGCTGTAGAGTCTGCTGCAGCGTTTGTGTCTGGTCCAGACGAGGCTGTACGAGCACCAAAATAGACTTCCGGCTATCCCAATGAAGAAGCCCCTGCACCAGGATGGCCCTCCGCTTCAATAACTGGAGAATAAGTGCCGATGCTTGGTAATTGGTATTCATATTCAGAGGGCACATCACCCTGGGTCTCGAAATGAGTAGGAGACTGAGTCGGTTGCTGCTGAGTTTGGGACGGTCCCGCCTCACCGCCACTCTGCCTCAGGCGCCGCGCGGCAAGATTCTCCTTATTTGCCTGGCGATTCCGACGAGTACCCTGTCTCTCAATCGCAGCCCTACCCGAAAGATACTCTCTCGGCTGTGTGGAAGGTTGCAGAACGAAAGCTTCTACAACATCGGCAGCCCGCGATCGGCATGTCACCGACTTCCTCGCCGCTGCGAAGGCATCCTTAATCGTTTTGGCTGCCTAGGTGATGAGTGACTTGTACTGCGTATTAGTTCGAGTGGCAGGCTTCTCGAACTCTTCTAGCATCACCCTGTACGACTCCTCCTGTAACATAATATAAAAGTTAGTATATTCGGAAAAAAAATATTAACAATGAAAAATAAACAAATAAAACTTACCAAAATGTCCTTTGCTGTAGCGGTGGGATGAATACCAATCGGGAGTGGCTTGGGATCCCGATTTTGGGGGTTCGTCATACGCTGAACTGTAATGCGATTGTACCAATCCATGTACTCTTGGGTTGGTGCAATAACATTATCGAGGGCGGGAGAAACGGCCTCCAGTGCATCGACGCGTAACTCCCACAATTTAATGTATGTGTTGTGCTCGGTCTACCAATTCTTTGTCGATATCGCCTTCACCGTGTGGAGGTCTCGACCCTCGACAATGCCCTTTGTCCCTGTCGGGATTGGTACCAACTAGTGGAAGCCAAATTGATGCATGACCCTGTCAGGCAGGTGGTGCTCAACCATCTCGAAGCAAATGAGTGTCGTATGGGCTCGAAACGTCCTAAAGAAGTCTACATCCCGAGCCACCCTCTCTGCATATACCGAGTCAGGGTACGGCCTCCACATGAACTGCCAAAAAAGATAATTTTTAATGTAAAATAATTTAGTTAATAAAAAAAATACAAGAACATCGAAATTAAATCACCCCTATGT
Source organism: Vinca minor (assembly GCA_026122235.1). NCBI lineage: Eukaryota > Viridiplantae > Streptophyta > Magnoliopsida > Gentianales > Apocynaceae > Vinca > Vinca minor. The sequence goes on along the minus strand of JAOCZM010000241.1, from coordinate 5,829,788 downwards.
CTCCGTAATCAAATCAAGTTGTTCGCGAAACACCAACAACTGCGATTTCGGAGCTTTGCGGAAACTCCAGGGAACATTCCACCTAGCCCCATGAGGTCTACCGTCGGCAGGGATCTCATCTGGAATATTGCCTCGGTTCGTCGGACGGAGAAATGAAATACGCTCCCACACCCATAACTGGTCAAAACAAGTAAAATCGATTATTAAATATTTAAATCAAAAATACACATTTAAATTTATATAAATTGGACAAACCTGAATCAACAAGCAACACCCGGTAATGTCCTTGGAATCAGCCATGCAAGAGATGCACATCTAGCGGTACAAATGTGCGAGTAAACCGCTAGCTCTAGGGGACTGTAATGCGATAAAATTGAATCTGTAACGGAAACACGAAAATAACGCAATAAGGTAACCTTTATTAGTCAAATCAATATTGAGTTACAATCTTTGGAAGGACTCCAATTTAGTTGGAATGATCCTCCGATTCTCCTCTTTTGAATTTGTTTCATCCTAGTGTTGGAAGACTTGATCTTGAATCAAATACGGTTTGACTCCAAGCGCTGAACCTTCGATTTTACAAAGTCGTTATGCCTTCCTGGATTTTGTTGCGAAGAACGCCTTTGAAGACTGTTGAAGATTTCCCAAGAACTTTTGTTTGTTGAAGTCTGTCTGTAGCTTCCAAAATGATCTCCAGTATCTCTTAAGACTTTGGGGAAGACCCCTATTTATATGCGTAAATGAGGACTAGGATTTTACTTATTGGGTTAAGCGGCCCATTCACTTATATTGGGTTTACCCAATCTTTATTTGGGGTGGTCCAATGTTTAATCCATTATCTTAATGGACCTCTATTTAACATTTTGAGCTTTCATTTCATTAGCCCAATTTAGCTTGATCCACTATTTTCTTTGGACTTTATTTCAAGTGGATCTGGCCTTGTTTAAAATGATTTATTTAATATGGCCCAGTTGTAGTGGTCCAATATTTAATCGTTAATTATTAAATTCAAGTAGCCAGAGAATAATATTTATTTATTAGTCTGGATTAAATTAATTTAATTACTTGAAAATTCACTCTTCTACAAATGCCCCCCACTTCAAGGCTCGGATTGAGTGTTTGATCAAAGAGCTCAAGAACAAGACTTGAAGTACACTTATTTGAAGAAATTCCGCTAATATGCATATATACCCAATCTCCTGAAGATGAATTTTGCTCCAAATTCAGAGGTAATAACAAAGCAGAGAAGTCGACATAGACATTGACTCCAAATTGGAATCCATAGGTTGGTCATCTTTAATAGAACTTGACTCTATATAGGATTGGAATTTGATAAGTAAAACAATTCTTCTATTAGAATCCAAGTTGGACTTGGATTGAATGGCAGGCAACTTCTCGTGCCTATATAAAGAGATGAAAAGCAGAAGCAAATGACATCATACACAAAGCAATAAAAATATTCTCCCTATTTTTTTGAAGCTTGCTGCGTCATCAAAGGCAAGGACAATCGTCAATTTCACTGAGATATCTTGGTACAAAAGTCGTAAAAGTCGCACGATTATCAAAAGGCACGATTTCTTTCATTTTGATAATCACTTGAGTATTATTTTATTTTTTTATTATTATTTTTTAAATATGACGTTTTGAGCATCAGAGGTCAATGTTTTCTTGAACGAATTGATGCTTCCTTGATCACAAAATTTTGTGTTTCGTTCATAAAAAAATTTTATGAATACAACTAATAATAAATTGGCGTTTGAAATTGTCAACAAACTTTTACCAATAAAATGATGCCCCCTTGATGCTCCCTTGTTGCGTTATTTTAGACTAACATGTTTTTTTTCCGTCTCGAGTACTGTGTAGAATATGAACTGACGCTTGATTTTTTTTTTTTTAGGACTGTGATCAAAGGAATCATGGTAATCTTCAAGGACTTAGCTAAGGATGACTTGGATTACTTATTTATCCTCAAGTGTGAGGGAGAATCCTTGGAGCGAGCATTTAAACTTCATGTACATACTCCGATGCATGGACGCTTTGCCCCAAAATTAGCACTTCCGCTAGAATTCGACCTGCAGGAATGGTCGGTCAAAGTTGCTCGGGAAGATGGCTGCAAAACTCTATTCACACAGGTGAACGGAGGCTTTGAAACACTCGGGAGGCGAATCATAGCTGGATCCGCATATTGGACCTGTGCATTGAGGCTTAATGGAGAATTTGGCTTTGTTCCAATGTACTGGGAATGGCTTGAGGAAGTACTTGGTCGCAGTCGGAAGCTATTCAACAAATCCGAGATATACCAGACATTGTTTGCATCACTTTTCACTTATGACCGGAGTTCTGACATCGTGCGAGCATTTTTGGAAGCATGGAGTCCGGAGACAAACACTTTGCATACCTCAGCGGGAGAATTATCCATTTCGCTTTGGGACTTGCACAAGCTATGAGGGCTGCCCATTTATGGCGGGATGTACGAGGAGGTTATTCCTTTTGCTAAGGAACTAGCGGGCATGGATGCAGAGGGCAGGAGGTTCATTTCGCAAAGCTGCGAACACCTATTTGCTGCATACTATCAGCTGCATGAGGAAGGAAGCAAAAAATGCCACGTGTCCGTTTCGGAATAGGTCAAGTTCTGGTTCAAAGGGGACAAAAAATACCCTCAACCAAAGGTCATGCGACACAAGAAAGCATCACGTCCCAAGCTAACACAAAATCCCAACGGGAGCATTGATGCGCCTCGGAAGTGGTCCAGTGCTAGGGAGGCCATATTCAAAAGCCTTGGAGTAAAAATGACTTATGGGAAGAGACACACTTGGCGGCCTTCATTTCTTGCTGGTTGTGTGTATTCGCACTCCCAAATGGGGATGAAAAGATTAGGCCAACAACTTTCAAAGCAGCAAGTATAATGGCTAACGGGAGGAAACTTTGCCTTGGTGTCCCAATTCTTCTCAAAATTTACTATGGATTGAATGGTATTGCAGAATCAGCTAACCCTGGACGTGCGAGGGTTTGTCTCCCTATGCATTACATCTATGCTTAGATGGCACTATACTTTAGGACTCATTATGTGACCAGTAATCCTTTGCCATTTCCCAAGATGACTGAAATCTCCGGCGAAGGTGGAGTGAGATATTTTGACAAGAACACAGCTCGGGATCTCATTCACAAAGTCAAGGAGATCAACTGGCTTGCAACCGCATATGTAAAAGATATAACGCTAGTTAACGATAGGAAGTTGCGGATGTCATCACTTGAGTACTTTCTCAGCATCCGCTCCGGTTACTTGGCATTTCATACCGAAAACTCCTTCATGGTGGAACCTTACAGTCCATACAGATTTGCTCGTCAGTTTGGGTTTTATCAGGACATTCCGTGGGAACTTGGGGTAGAGCTTCGCGAGACCTTTTTTGACATAGCCAAGAAACTTTGGCATTCTTGTATTCGTGCAAAGACTTTCTCGCAGGTATCCTTATTCCCTCTTACCCTCCAGTTCTGGAGAAGAACGCTTCCAAAGCTTACACTAAATAGTGGTCGGGAGTCCATGGACTGTACCTTGTAGATAATCGTGCGACTTTTGCTAGCACCGACCAACCCAAAGAGAATGAGATAAACCATGGAGATGCTTTGAAATAAAAAGAAGACCTGAGTATTTATGGAGGAGTATCACTGAAGTTTAAGCTTACCCCTAATAAGGACGTCCAGCTTCGAGAGAAAGATCTGAAGCATCATCTGGGTCCTGGAAAAGGCAAGAACTTACCCGAGCCTCCTCGTATTGCTTCATCTGTTGACAAGGAAACAACTCCAGTTTCATTCAAATGGCAAGGATAGCGGAGCAAGAATTCATATGATGGGAGTAGCACTAACAGCGATCGCCATTGGAAGCGACAGAAAAACAAGGTAACAATTCATGTTGACGCTATTGATTTGGACCATTTGATCTTTTTTGAAGGCATTCCAAGTGTTTCTGTCTCGAACATTCATCTTTCACAACTCATAAGCATTTTCTCAATCAACTCGCTATTTGTGCTTTTGTCAATTACTTACTTATGTTTCTTATCCTTGACTTGACAGTTTAATGATGACGAATTAATTAATCTGGAGAAGGATTCTCATAGCGTAGGCTCCGTGGATGATCCAGATGCTTACGATTTGCTGGCGGAGCAAGTTTACGTTAGTAGTTCCCTAGGACCATTAGCATATGTTGTACGTTTTATATCTTTTTGAGCATTTCATCCGAATAGTTAATTTTGCTTATGAACATCAAATGCGTGATTTGATAGTAAAACTCATTTGCTTATGTAATTACTATTCTAGTTGTCCCAAGTTTTATGTAATCTACTTTACAATGAAATAAAACTAGTATGATGTATGATTGATGATCATGTTTTACTGATCATGTGTAATGGATACAAATCATTTCATAGATGCAATATATAGGAATACATTGTATTGGACGTGATCCGTTAGAAAAGTAATACTTCATGGTCCTTAGTCATAAGTATTACTTCCTCAATACTATTTTAGAATCCTTAGACCTTATGTCTCCATTGATTCTAGCATGAATGGAGCCACGTTTTGACTCAGTCGTACGTTGCTTTTAATCGAGTAATCAATATGACTGATGATCGGATGTAATGTCCTATCATGGCTTGAATGTGAGAGGCATTGTAAGGAATTTGTCCCTCTCTTATTAGAGAGAGATATCCATGGGCCCCTCGATAGGGAAAGACTGTTTAAATGCATGGTCGTGCTCAAACGTATTTAATAAAGTGGTTATTAAATATTGTTTGATGGAACAGTCTTCATGGAGATCGAGCATAAATATAATTAAGCCTTATAAGGGTGACGACACCATGCCTTATGCTTAATTAGGATATCGCGAGACAAAGGGATTAAATAGTGGATTGATATTAGGTTCCGTTGTATATTCATTTGCTTTGGGTAGTCACAATGTCCTGCTAAGGACCGCTTGTGATTTATGAACTCACACTACTACTAAGTGTGTTTTCATTGCCATTGTGATATGAACCTACAGGGTCATACGCATAGACGAGCTAACGAGTTTCATGTCCAGATTCAATGAATCTAGAATGTGTCTAGGTTCATTGTATCTGACATTCATTTTTCTGGGAATAATAAAGCGTTATTATTCGAATTAGAGATAAGGGGCATTTTCGGTATAGCTGGGATTACGTGGGAGTTATTATCCGATAAAGACTCCCACTACCAGTAGAAGTCTAGGGGATGTGGGAGTTATAAACTCCCACTGCCAAAAGAGGTGGATAGGACATGGGAATTGTGCTTGAAACCACCTCTCACTCCCCCTATATAAAGTTCTCTTGGCCGAAACCCTAGGTGTTAATGCTTTTCAGCCGAAATACCATAAAGACCTAGAAAATCAGATTTTCTATTAGGCCTCTCACTTTTCTCTCTAATTCCTGAAACTCGGAAAAACGAAGAACTAGCAATCACTGTTCGTTTCGTCGCGTGGATACCGGTAGAGGGACATTCCGCAAAGGGAAATCCATTGGTGGCAGCAACGTATCCAAGAAACAGCAACTTCCATTCAAGAATCAGATTCTTGAACTCGAAAAGTAAGTTTCTGTCTAGTTTTTCCATTCCTATGGTATGAGCGGATCCTCGGGGGAGGACTCATGGTGTTTAGAACGAGTTTCTGCCCATGAATCCCTTTCAGTGGTATCAGAGCCTTGCTCATACTATTCGAATTCGATATTGTTAATCACATCATAACACTATCAATTTCGATTTGGTATGTGTATGTGTGAAAACAGAAAAGATTGTATCTTTTGTTCAATATATGTGATATATGCATAAACTGATTTCGGCTCATCATGTTTATATGTTTTTGTATTTTTTGATATGCATAAACTGTTATGTATGCTATTAATTCGATTAATATTATGCATGAACTGCTATCGTATGTTATTAATTCGATTAATTATGCATCAATTACAATTGTATTGATTCAGTTAATCTGTTATTAATCTGATTATATGCATAAACTGTTTATGAATCTGTTATTAATTCGGTTAATTCGATTAACCAATGCATAATTCGATTATGTATGTTAGGCAATTTAGGGTTAAAATCGGGGCAGAAAAATCGGGACCGCCGTCTACGTCGCGCGACCGTCCGCCTTCCGCTGACCTAAGACTTTGTATATGTACTCGCTTTTATTTCATTATGCTTTATGTGAGTTTCAGCATGGTGTATAGCATGGCCTACTATACCACTCTTGTTTTACATATTTTTTTTGTGTTGTAATTTTATAATACGGCTTGCGAGCCATTTTTCAATGTTGTAAAATTGTAATTGCTTTCTTAGATTAGTTTTACTGCTTTACATTGAAGGCTAGGTATGCCCATGTAATTCTGTAACAAGGTTGGAGGATGCTGGATCGAAGACTTTATCCATGGGATGGATATAGACTTAGATTGACCCTTGGCTCCCACAAGGCTCGTGAGAGTCATTATAGGATTAGGCCATGCTATATCACATTTACATTTACGCTTGATATCTTGCGTGTGATGCTTATTTTATGTCTTATGGGGATTGATTGTTATACGTCACATTAAATCATTTTAATTAAGTCTTAAAATGCCTACCATATCCTAAGCACTCCATGAGCTTGGATCATCATTATGTCTGCTTGCCAAAACAACGGATAAGTGGTTATCTAAGTAAAAGGAGATGGGAAAATAGTGATTTCCATGTGCTTAGACATGGTTCGACTTAACTAGGCTACCAAAATAGTTTTGAGCCTAGGGCATAAAATGGGAAATAAACGGGACATATAGATGTCATTCTCATAGGTTGATTTTACTTTAATTATGGGGATAAGCCAAAGCTAACTTATAACTATCGTAAAATGTTATTTTCCACCATTTATCAAGTGTTGAAATTGTGGAAAGGTTTTTGCTCAAAAACTAATAACTTTGCAAATAATTTAATGTAGATAATGGCAACCAACACTTCACATAATTCATTGCGATCCGTCTTTGAGAAGGAAAAACTGAGCGAGACCAATTTCCTTGATTGGGCCCGCAACTTAAGGATTGTCCTTAAGCAGGAAAGAAAGCTATACGTTCTTGATACGGACATTCCTAAACAGCCTGCAAACAACGCCCCTAGAACAGAAAGAGATGCTTGGAAGAAGCATTTCGATGACTCTAACGATGTGACTTGTCTCATGTTAGTCACAATGAGCACTGACCTTCAAAAACAGTTTGAAGGAGTTGAGGCTTTCCAGATGATGGGCCAGCTCAAGGAAATGTTCCAAGAGCAAGCTCGTCATGAAAGATTCCTCACTACTAAGACGTTGAATAGTTGCAAAACTCAGATTTCGGATTCTGCCTCTCCCTTTTCTCTCTAATTCCCTAAACTCAGAAAAACGAAGAGCTATCAATCACTGTTCGTTTCGTCGCGTGGATACCAGTAGAGGGACATTCCGCAAAGGGAATTCCGTTGGTGGCAGCAAAGCATCCAAGAAACATCATCCTCTATTCAAGAATCAGATTCTTGAATTCAAAACGTAAGTCTTTTTATTGAATTTTTTGATTCTTTTTGTATGAGCGGATCCTTCAGGTGAGGACTCATGGGTGTTTGGAACGAGTTTCCACCCATGAATCCCTTTCAGTGGTATCAGAGCCTTGCTCATACGATTCGAATTCGATATTGTTAATCACAACATATCACGTATCAATTTCGATTTGATATGTGTATGCGTGAAAAACAGAAAAGTTTGTTTCTTTGATTATGATATATGTGATATATGCATAAACTATTTAAGTGCGTTTAAAGATTGTTTCTTTGATCATGATATATGTGATATATTGCATAAACTGTTTATGTTAAATCTGTTAATGCGTGAACTGCCATAGACTGTTTATGTCAATCTGTTAATGCATAAACTGTTGTCGCATGTTATTAATTAGATTAATACTGCATAAACTGTTTCTGTGAATTCGAGACTGCATAAACTGTTTTTGTGAATTCGATTCTGCATAAACTGTTCTGTGAATCTGTAATTAATTGGATTAATTCGGTTATTACGCATAAACTGCATAAACTGATTGTATGTCTCCTGCCGTTAATTCGATTAACCAATGCATAATCCGATTATGTAAGTAAGGCAATTGAGGGGTAAACCGGGACAGAAAAACTCATTCGATGAGCTGATGTAGAATCAGATTTTTCTTCCAGGGGCGCTGCCCCCGGACCCCGCAAGGGGACCGCCGTCTGCGTCGCGCAGATTCGTCGTTCCGCTTAATTAAGACTTTGTGTATGTACTCGTTGTTAATTTCATTGTGCTTTATGTGATTTTAGCATTGTGAATAGCATGGCCTACTATACCCCATGTTTTACATATTTTGGTTGTAATTTTATAATACGGCTTGCGAGCCGTTTTTCAATGTAGTAAAATTGTAATCGCTTTCTTAGATTAGCTTTATTGCTTTATAGTGAAGGCTGGGTATGCCCATGCAACTATGTAACAAGGCTGGAGGCTGTTGGATCGAAGACTTTATCCATGAGATGGATACTGACTTAGATTGACTCTTGGCTCCCACAAGGCTCGTGGGAGTCATCATAGGATTAGGCCATGCTATCTCACATTTAATTTTTATGCTTTATATATTGCATGAGATGCTTGTATAATTGTATTACACATTTTTACTATCTTATTCACCAAACGTTTTAATTAAGTCTTAAAAATGCCTACCATATCCTAAGCACTCAATGAGCTTGGATCATCATTATGTCTGCTTGCCAAAGCAACAGATAAATGGTTATCTAGGCAAGAGGAGATGGGAAAATAGTGATTTCCATATGCTTAGACATGGTTCGAATTAACTAGGCTATCAAAATAGTTTTGGGCCTAGGGCATAAAATGGGAAAAAAGCCGGGACATATAGATGTCATTCCCATTAGATGATTTTACTTTAATTATGGGTGTTAAGCCAAAGCTTTCCTATAACTATTGTAAAATGTTTTCCCCACTATTTATCAAGTGTTGAATTTGTGGAAAAGGTTTTTGTTCAAAAACTAATAACTTTGCAAATAATTTAATGTAGATAATGGCAACCAACACTTCACACAATTCATTGTGATCCGTCTTTGAGAAGGAAAAACTAAGCGGGACCAATTTCCTTGATTGGCCCGCAACTTAAGGATTGTCCTTAAGCAGGAAAGAAAGCTATATGTTCTTGATACGGACATTACTAAACAGCCTGCAAACAACGCCCCTAGAACAGAAAGAGATGCTTGGAAGAAGCATTTCGATGACTCTAACGATGTGACTTGTCTCATGTTAGTCACAATGAGCACTGACCTTCAAAAACAGTTTGAAGGAGTTGAGGCTTTCCAGATGATAGGGCCAGCTCAAGGAAATGTTCCAAGAGCAAGCTCGTCATGAAGGATTCCTCACTACTAAGACGTTGAATAGTTGCAAAATGGCCCCTGGCACCTTTGTAAGTGCACATGCTCTTAAGATGAAGGGCTATTTTGACCAACTTGAGAAGCTTGGGGCTACCGTAGGTCATGACATGGCCAAAGATATGATCTTGGGCTCACTCCCACCGGAGTATGACCAATTTGTTATGAACTTCAACATGCATGCCATGGAGAAGACCATACACGAATTACACGGGATGCTCAAGTAGGCTGAACTAAACATTAAGAAGACCCCTGAAGTCTTAATGGTTCAAAAGGGGAATTTCAAGAAGAAAGGAAAGGGAAAGCCCATGGCTAAGAAAGGCAAAGGCAAAGGCAATGACAAGCCCAAGCCCAAGCCCAAAGCCAAGGCACCAAAGGAAGGGGTTTGCTTCCATTGTGGCGAACTAGGCCACTAGAAACGAAACTGCAAACTCTATTTGGAAGAGAAGAAAAAGGGAAAGGCCAGTTTGACTGTCTCTCCAGGTATTTATGTTATTGAAATTAACATGTCTGCTCCTACATCGTGGGTATTAGATACTGGTTGTGGATCTCACATTTGTGCAAATGTGCAGGGGTTCAAAAGGAATAGATCACTGGCAAAAGGAGAAGTGGACCTGAGAGTAGCGAACGGAGCAAGAGTTGTTGTTGTAGCTACCGGGACATTTAATTTAGTTTTGCCAAGTGGCCTTATTATAGAACTGAATAATTGTCTGTATGTTCCAACTTTGAGTAGGAATATTATTTCAGTTTCTTGTTTGGATATTGAAGGTTTTGAATTAAATATTATGAATAAAATTTGCACCATTCATAAAAATCGTATCTTTTATGGAGATGCCTCTTTGATGAATGGGCTTTATGTTCTTAACCTCGATGAATCCATTAAAATTCGATGAATCCATTAAAATTCCCATCTATAACATTAATACTAAGAGGTTTAAATCCAATGACTTAAACCAAACCTACTTTTGGCACTGTCGTTTGGGCCACATAAATGAGAAACGCATATCAAAACTCCATAAAGATGGAATTTTGACATCATTTGACTTAGAATCTTATGAGACTTGTGATTCTTGCTTGTTAGGCAAAATGACTAAAGCTCCCTTTACTGGACAAAGTGAGAGAGCTTCTGATTTGTTGGGCCTCATACATACAGATGTTTGTGGAACAATAAACACAAGTGCTAGAGGAGGGTTCCGATCTTCATTACATTCACGAGATGATTTCGGTAGATATGGCTACGTCTATCTAATGAAACATAAATCGAGAATCTTTTGGAAGATTCAAAGAATTTCAAAATGAAGTACAAAATCAACTTGGTAAAAGTATTAAGATACTTCGATCGGATCGAGGTGGCGAATACCTTAACCAAGAGTTTGATGAACATCTTACGAGGTTGTGGAATTGTTTCACAATTAACTCCTCTGGCACACCACAATGGAATGGCGTGTCGAACGGAGAAATCGCACCTTATTAGATATGGTTCGATCTATGATGAGTCGAGACCAATCTTCCAATTTCCTTTTGGGGCTACGCCACAGAAAGCTACTTTGCATTTATATTGAATAGAGTTCCTTCTAAAAGCGGTTCGAGAAAACTCCATATGAGATATGGGTAGGGAAAGCGACCCTAGTTTGTCATTTCTCAAAAATTTGGGGATGCGAGGCGTATGTAAAACGCTTGTTATCGATAAACTCGCTTTCAAATCGACAAGTGTTTGTTTGTGGGATATCCTAAAGAAACCAAAGGATATTACTTCTATCTTCCATCGAGAGAACAAAGTGTTTGTTGCTCGTAATGGTTTATTCCTTGAAAGGGAATTTATTTCCAAAGAGGATAGTGGGAGTAAGATCCATCTTGAGAAATTCAAGATCCCCCAGACAACATCCGAACCAACTTTGGAACTTCAAGCAAGCTCACGTGCGATGCACGAGCTTCGATCTTTGACACAAGGCCCGAGGAGGTCGAGTCGGGTACATCAACGACTTTGAGAGATATGGATTTCTGTAGTGATGATCATCGAGTTGAACTGATTGATCAAGATGAACCCACTACCTACAAAGAGGCAATTCGTAGTTCTGAGTCAGATAAGTGGCTAGAAGCTATAAAGTCTGAGATGCAATCCGTGTACGATAACCAAGTGTGGACTTTGGTTGACCCACCCGAAGGGTGTAAGGTCATTGATAACAAATGGTGTTTCAAAAAGAAAACCGACATGGATGGTAATGTACACACTTTTAAATCTCGACTAGTAGTTAAAGGTTATAGACAAGTTCATGGTATTGACTATGACGAAACATTTTCTCCTATCGTTATGATAAAATCAATTAGGATTTTACTTGCCATAGCCGCATATTATGACTATGAGATATGAAAAATGGATGTTAAGACTGCGTTTCTTAATGGAAATCTTCTCGAGGATGTGTATATGACACAACCTGAGGGGTTTGTTGATCCATCAAATCCTAGCAAAGTGTGTAAGCTTCAAAGGTCCATTTATGGATTGAAGCAAGCATTTCGAAGCTGGAATCGTCGCTTTGATGAACGTATTAAAGAATTCGGTTTCATAAAAAACGAAGACGAGCCTTGTGTTTATAAGAAAGTAACTAATAATGCAGTAGTGTTCCTTGTGCTTTATGTGGATGACATATTACTGATTGGAAATGACATCCCCACATTACAAAGTGTAAAAGCTTGGTTGGGGAAGTGCTTTTCCATGAAAGTCTTAGGCGAGGCTACATACATTTTGGGTATACGAATCTATAGAGATAGATCTAACAAAATGATTGGCCTAAGACATAGTGGATACATTGACAAGGTACTGAAATAGTTCAGTTTGCAAAACTCCAAAAAGGGATTCTTGCCCATGTCACATGACATTAAACTCAGCAGAACTCAAGGACCTTCCACAAAGGAGGACCAAGAGCGCATGAGTAAGATCCCATATGCTTTAGCCATTGGGTCCATTATGTACGCCATGATATGCACTCGTCCGGATGTCTCATTCGCTTTAGGTATGACTAGCAGATATCAATCTGGCCCTGGAGAGTCACATTGGACTGCAGTCAAAATCATTCTTAAGTATTTGAGAAGGACTAAAGATATGTTCTTTGTTTACGGAGGTCATGAAGGAAGTCTGGTTGTAAATGGTTACACGGACGCAAGCTTCCAGACCGACGTAGATGACTTTAGATCGCAATCTGGTTTTGTGTTTTGTTTGAACAGAGGTGATGTGAGCTGGAAGAGATCAAAGCAAGAAATCGTGGCCGACTCTACAACAGAAGCTGAGTATCTAGCTGCCTCTGAAGCAGTTAAAGAAGCTGTTTGGATCAGGAAATTTGTTGATGAATTAGGTGTCGTCCCTAGCATTGTGAACCCAGTGGACCTTTATTGTGATAGTACTGGTGCCATTTCACAAGCTAAGGAACCTAGATCTCACCAACGATCCAAACAATTCTCAGGCGTTTCCATCTGATTAGAGAAATCATTGACAAAGGAGACGTTAGTATTTGCAAAGTTCATACAGACGACAACATTACAAATCAATTGACCAAGCCACTCCCGCAGCCTAAACATGAGAGTCATACTAGGTAAATGGGATCGAGGATCATGTATGATTTGACCTAGGGCAAGTGGGAGATTGTTAGTAGTGCCCTAGGACCATTAGCATATGTTGTACGTTTTATATCTTTTTGAACATTTCATCTGAATAGTTAATTTTGCTTATGAACATCAAATGCGTGATTTGATAGTAAAACTCATTTGCTTATGTAATTACTATTCTAGTTGTCCCTAGTTTTATATAATCTACTTTACAATGAAATAAAACTAGTATGATGTATGATTGATGATCATGTTTGACTAATAATGTGTAATGGATACAAATCATTTCATAGGGATTAAATAGTGGATTGATATTAGGTTTCGTTGTATATTCGTTCGCTTTGGGTGGTCACAATGTCCTGCTAAGGACCGCTTGTGATTTATGAACTCACACTGAAAGGGATTCATGGGCGAAAACTCGTTCCAAACACCCATGAGTCCTCCCCTGAAGGATCCGCTCATACAGAAAGAATCAAAAAATTCAAGAAAAAGACTTACGTTTTGAATTCAAGAATCTGATTCTTGAATAGAGGATGATGTTTCTTGGATGCTTTGCTGCCACCAACGGAATTCCCTTTGCGGAATCTCCGTCTACCGGTATCTACGCGACGAAACGTACAGTGATTGCTAGCTCTTCGTTTTTCTGAGTTTTGGGAATTAGAGAGAAAAGGGAGAGGCAGAATCCGAAATCTGATTTCGGGTGTGTTTTGTTAATTGCGGCTGAAGTAAAGCTAAGCTAGGGTTTCGGCTGAGAGATAATTATATAGGGTGTGAGAGTTTGTTCCCATAACCAACTCTCACGTCCTCCACTTCTCTCAGCAGTGGGAGTCTTAAACTCCCACGTCCTATCAACCTCTTTTGGCAGTGGGAGACTATAATCCCACGTGCTCTAGACTTCTGCTGGTAGTGGGAGTCTTTATCGGATAATAACTCCCACGTAATTCCAGCTATACCGAAAATGACCCTTATCTCTAATTCGAATAATAACGCTTTATTATTCTCAGAAAAGTTAATGTCAGATACAATGAACCTAGACACATCCTAGATTCAGTGAATCTGGACATGAAGCTCGTTAGCTCGTCTATGCGTGTGACCCTGTAGGTTCATATCATAATGGCAATGAAAACACACTTAGTAGCAGTGTGAGTTCATAAATCACAAGCGGTCCCCAGCAGGACATTGTGACTACCCAAAATGAATGAATATACAACGGAACCTAATATCAATCCACTATTTAATCCTTTTGTCTTGCGATATCCTAATTAAGCATAAGGCATGGTAGTCGTCACCCTTATTAAGCTTAATTACATTTATGCTCGATCTCTAGGTAGACTGTTCCAACAAATAGTATCTGATAACCACTTTATCAAATACATTTGAGCACGGCCATGCATTTAAACAGTCTTTCCCTATCGAGGGGCCCATGGATATCTCTCTCTAATAATATAGAGGGACAAATTCCTTACAATGCCTCTCACATTCAAGCCATGATAGGATGCTACATCCGATCATGAGTCGTACTGATTACTCGATTAAAAGCAACGTACGACTGAGTCAAAATGTGGCTCCATTCATGCTAGAATCAATGGAGACATAAGGTCTAAGGATTCTAAAATGGTATTGAAGAAGTAATACTTATGACTAAGGACCATGAAGTATTACTTCTCTAATGGATCACGTCCAATACAATGTATTCCTATATATTGCATCTATGATATGATTTGTATTCATTACACATGAGTAGTAAAACATGATCATCAATCATAAATCATACTAGTTTTATTTCATTGTAAATAAGCATTACATAAAACTAGGGACAACTAGAATAGTAATTACATAAGCTAATGAGTTTTACTATCAAATCACACATTTGATAATCAAAAGCAAAATTAACTATTCAAATACACGCTCAAAAGATATAAAACGTACAACATATGCTAATGGTCCTAGGGCACTACTAACACACACTACTACTAAGTGTGTTTTCATTGCCATTGTGATATGAACCTACAAGGTCACACGCATAGACGAGCTAACGAGCTTCATGTCCAGATTCAATGAATCTAGAATGTGTCTAGGTTCATTGTATCTGACATTCATTTTTCTGAGAATAATAAAGCATTATTATTCGAATTAGAGATAAGGGGCATTTTCGGTATAGTTGGGATTACGTGGGAGTTATTATCCGATAAAGACTCCCTCTACCAGTAGAAGTCTAGGGGACGTGGGAGTTATAGACTCCCACTGCCAAAAAAAGTGGATAGGACGTGGGAGTTGTGCTTGAAACAACCTCTCACTCCCTATATAAACTTCTCTTGGCCGAAACCCTAGGTGTTAATGCTTTTCAGCCGAAATACCATAAAGACCTAGAAAATCAGATTTTCTATTCGGCCTCTCCCTTTTCTCTCTAATTCCTGAAACTCAGAAAAACGAAGAGCTAGCAATCACTGTTCGTTTCGTCGCGTGGACGCCGGTAGAGGGACATTCCGCAAAGGAAAATCCATTGGTGGCAGCAACGTGTCTAAGAAACAGCAACTTCCATTCAAGAATCAGATTCTTGAACTCGAAAAGTAAGTTTCTGTCTAGTTTTTCCATTCCTATGGTATGAGCGGATCCTTCGGGGGAGGACTCATGGGTGTTTAGAACTAGTTTCTGCCCATGAATCCCTTCAGTTTACACCTCAGCGCGTTCGCAAGAGGCAAAAGATAGCGGAATGAATTTGAAAAGAAATCCGGAGAAGATTCTCCCAAAGCCTTTTAAGCCACCATCTTTTCCAGCAGAATCAACAGTTTCGGAATTTCACTCAGAGAATGTAATCAATAGTGCTCACCACTCTTACACTTCTATGCTATGGGCTAACTTGATAGGAAAGCTATCCCAAATCAAACTGGAGAAAATGCATGCTTTTGAGGCAAAAGCTACCAAAATCCTTGTCGAGATGCGATATGGAAACCTTCCATCTATTCCCCATTTGGAAATCCTTTTCCGCACATTCTTTGAGCCAAATTTGTAATGCGATAAAAATGAATCTGCAACAGAAACATGAAAATAACGCAACAAGGTAATCTTTATTAGTCAAATCAATAGTGAGTTACAATCTCTGGAAGGACTCCAATTTAGCTGGAATGATCCTCCGATTCTTCTCTTTTGAATTTGTTTCGTCCTAGTATTGGAAGACTTGATCTTGAATCAAATACGATTTGACTCCAAGCGCTGAACCTTCGATTTTACAAAGCCGCAATGCCTTCCCGGATTTTGTCGTGAATAACGCCTTTGAAGACTGTTGAAGATTTCCTTAGAGCTTTTGTTAGTTGAAGTCTGTCTATAGCTTCCAAAATGATCTCCATTTTCATCAAGTGCCTCTAGCTCCTCCAACCTCAATAAAGCATTCTCTTTTGTTGTCAACCCTTCCTGAATCGCAATCCTCAAGGAAGGAATTTGCTGTTTGAGCGGGAGGACCGCTTCAACACCACAAACCAAAGCATAAGGAGTGGCTTGAGTCAGCGTGCGATAAGTTGTCCTATAAGCCTAAAGCGCCTCACCATTTCGAATATGCCAATCTCGCTTGGACTTATACACCACTTTTTGCAGCAAATTGCACAGGGTCTTGTTAAATGCCTCCGTCAATCCGTTTGCAGGAGCATAATAAATGGATGAATTATGTTGCTTAACCTTGAACTTCTCACATAGCTTGGTCATCAAACTATTGCAAAACGGCTTCCCATTATCGGTAATGATGTATCTTGGGACTCCTATCGAAAGATGATGTTTGAAAGGATAAAGTCAACAACATTTTCCTTCTTAACTTCCTTCAGTGAAACTACTTTTGCCCACTTGGAGAAGTAATCTGTAGCAGCGAGAATGTATAGATGCCCAGACTTCGGCAAGGTCCAACAACATCAAGACCCCGTGCATCAGATGGCCATGAAGAAACAGTTGGATGTAAGGGGTCGGGATGTTGGTGTATGTAGTTTGTATAGAACTTACAAGCTTGACATCGCTTTGCGTAATCCATGCAATCCTTCACCATAGACGGCCAATAATATCCCATCATTTTTATGCGAAAATGAAGCTTTGGGCCAGACTGATGAGCTCCACAAACACCAGAATGAGCTTCCTCAATTGCTTTGGCAGCTTCCTCGTCACCTAAACATCTCAAGAAAATGCCTTCAAAGGACCGCCGAAATAGTGTATCCTTGTAGTATATAAAGCAAGGTGCGCGACGACGAACATCGATGCGTCGGCGATGATCATCTGGTAGTTTCCCATCTTTGAAATAATCAACAAATACTTGGCGCCAATCCTCTGTATCAACCTCGTAGACCGAAACAGAATGGAATTCGCACTCCTCATCAATGTTGTCATCGAGCATAGGGGGTATCACCCAACTTTGGCATAACGGCACTTGAGTACGTTTGTCCGGTAGACTTAAATTAGAGGCGAGATTTGCCAATGCATCGGCCTGCTTGTTTTTGTTTCTGGGCACATCACCCACCCATCCCATGAGGTGTCTTGCATAGTTATGATACGGGGCCAACTCGGACTTCTTGACCTCATACTCTCCGAGCAATTGCTTGACAACTAATTCAGAATCTCCATATACTTTGAGTTCCACATGCTTCATGTCAACAACCAATTCAAGTCCCAGTATAAGAGCTTGATATTAAGCCATATTGTTGGAGCAACCCTCAGGTAAAGTGAATGAATATGGCAAAATATCACCTTCAGGAGTAAGAAATACTACACCGGCTCCCGCTCCTTCACGATGTGATGCACCATCAAAGTACATTCTCCATGGAGGTAGAACTTCTATTATAAAAACATCTTCATCAGGCAGCTCATCATCTAACTCCCATTCGGCAGGTATCGGGTGATCGGCCAAGAAATCCGCTAATGCTTGTCCTTTAATAGCTTTTAGCGGGACATAGACAATCTCAAATTGTTGAAGTTACAAGTACCACCTAGCCATGCGATCGGACAGCACAGGCCTTGACATAACATATTTGATGGGATTCGCCCTTGAGACAAGATGCACAGTATGAGCATGGAAGTAATGCCTTAACTTTTGAATGGCAAAGACCAGTGACAGGCAAAGCTTCTCGATGGGTGAATAATTCAACTCATTTGGCATCATCCTTCGACTCAAGTAATACAAAGCATTTTCCTTTCTATTTTCATTCTCCTGAGAACTGCCCCCACAGAGGTCTCTTGAGCGGCAACATTACAAAATCAATGGCTTTCCAAGAATTGGCGCAGCAAGCACAGGAGGTTTCATGAGGTAAGACTTAATACTCCTAAAGGCATTTTGACATGCTTCATCCCATTCAAAGGGTATACATTTTTTTTATCAAATGACCAAATGGTTGGCAACGTCCGGCGAGGTTTGAAATAAACCTTCGTAGATATGCTAGCCTTCCTTGTAAGCTCTTCAATTCATGGATATTTTGAGGCTCGGGCATCCTCATAATTGCATCAATTTTTGATTGATCAATCTCTATTCCTTGACGACGGAAAACGAAGCCAAGGAATTTTCCAGAAGCTACACCAAAAGCACATTTCAAAGGATTCATTTTGAGTTGATATTTTTGAAGCCGCTCAAATGTTATCCTCAAATCCTGGAGATGATCGCCTATTTGTCGCGACTTCACTACCAAATTATCAACATAACACTCCACCACTTTATGCAATATAGCGGAACTCCAAATCCAGAATAACAAACGTAGCCTAACTTGGCTAAGAAATGAGCTGGAACGTTCTTTTGGTCGACCGGTAATTCAGGTGATCCGAATTAAGAGGGATGTATTCAATCTAAACTCCATATGAGTTGTAAGGAGTTTTAAAGTCTATAAATATTCAATTTATATTTTAAAAAGTCAATTAAAATATAGAGGTATTCAATTTAGATTTTAAAAAGTTTATTAAAAACTAGAGGTATTCAATTCAGATTGTAAATTATATGTTGAAATCTCTGTTGTTATTCAAAACTCTATTGATTCTCATAAATTTCATTGAATGGAGGATTTTGATGGATTTCCTAGGCCTAAATATGTATGGAGAAATCTCTTCTTTTTTCTCCAGATTTTGAGATTCTCGCATTAATATTAAAATTAAATGTCTTTAATAATTTTATCTGAGATTGCAATTTTTTTAGTAATCCCATTTCATTAAAATTAAAAGAAAAATAAAGAAATTTTAAAACTATAAAAAACATGAAGAAAATTTTCACATCGTAGAAAACTCAATACGAAATGTTTATTTTCGCAAAACAATATATATTGTTATAATATCCAATCAATATTCTCCCTGGCCATCTTTAAACATAAGTTAAAAAAAAAACCAATTTCTTCTCTATCTAATCACAAATTTATATTTTCCAAATATTGATTTCATTTCCCTGAAAGAGAAAATCAAAAGAAAAAAGAATTCAAACAAAACATACCTTAATTAAGACAAAGAAAAAATATCAGTAATAAAATTATACAAATCTTGAACAAATAAATCAAAAAAGGACAGCAGTTTCGTGATCTCCAAACAAATCAAAGAATCACCACCAAACTTTTTAAAATTTTAACAAAATGATTTGAATCCAAAATAAAAAAGATTGATAAACATATGTTGACTTTGGAAATTGCTCGATCTGTATAATATACCACTGAATCAGTCTTTTCTTTCTTTTTGGTTGTTATTCAAATAATCTATAGACTTTATAAATAAAAAGAAATTAATCTGATTGAATCGGCGTAAAGTCTGCATAGAGTTAAAATAATTCATGCAGTCAGCATAATCTATAGACTTTTGAAAATCTTTTAAAATTCGGATTGAATACACCCCATAAGTCGGTTAGAGTATTTCCAAGATAATCTTTAGAATAAGACATGAAGTCGGTATATGATTCAACACCGTTAATGTCAAATTACGGAAATTCCCTTAACAAAGTTATTTTTTATTTTTTTATAAAAATGATTAAAATTCACTTGACCTAAAATTATAAAAATATCCTTGGCATAAAATAATGTAAATACTCTTAGTATAAAATAACAAAAACACCATAAATTCCACATTACAAAAAATGCCCTTGGTACAAAGCAAATGATAAAAATACTCCTCATGTAAAAATGAATTGTTTGTGAAAGAAGATGGAAAGTTAAAAGATGAAATTTGAAATTTTGTCCACTAACTTAGCATCAATTTCAAAAGCGGAATTGTTTGTGACTTGAGATTTATGATCAAATTTTACTGTGGTATAATAACACTAGACTGCATCATCAGATTCGGAAAATTTTCACATGTCCAGGAACGATTTTAGGGGGCGGGGGGAGATTTTTAAAAATACTATTAAATATAGTAAATTTTATATGTAGTTCAGAAATTTTTATCAAGTTCTCCCCTTAAATTTTATTTTATTTTTTGCAATTTTTATAGATATGTCGGTATACTGTTACAGTTTTTCGTCCCCGAACAGACAATTATATTCCTGGCTTCGTCTTGCACTGGCCCCTTCATTTTTTGTTGGACCATTTAGTTTGCTTATGATGCTTTTGATGGCTTTGATGTCTGTGTCCTTGGCCAATTCACAGAAGAGGACATTCTCCATTAAACTTTCTATAATTTGCCAATGAAAAAAAAAGCATTACTGTATATAGTTTGCATACTAATATGAAGAGCTTCGTTTACGTCATCTTTGAGCATGGATATTTTGTCATTTCACACAAAAAGTACTTCGATCATTTCGTATTAGTGACAATTTAGTTTTTTAATACTACAGACATTTCTGTCTTTTCATTCTAATTCTGTATTTTTCTATTATTATTCGAACAAAAAAATTAGAATCGAAATGAATTCAATTAGTGGAATTTCATAGTATTGAAAAATATTATAATTACAATTCTATGTAATTTCATAGAATTTGAATTCCAAACACACACAAATTGTCTCTTCAACAATGTATGTTCATTGAATAACGAATCTAAGGCCTTGCACCCTCAACATAACTTTCAAAACTGTGACTGAATTATAAAATAAAAAAGGAAAGTAAAATAAAAGAAAAAAAATAAAAACAAAAACTGATATTATCCTTTTTTTTCCAATTTTGCTTCTACCCCTTCTCCCCCGAAATGCCATTTATGTCCAAGGTTCAAAATTTTCATCCAAAGATACATCACTTTCCACCCATATGTATTTGTCGAGAAATAAAATCTCCAACTATAAAACTTTAATGATTATATACAAAGTGATACGTCCGATCAATTATACGAATAGATTAATCAGATAGAGGGTGTACTTGAAAAATGTTTGGTTTGAGTTTACCTTAGTTTGGTTTGGTCTCACTTTTGGCGGGAGAAATTCAAATTCAATTTTTTTTCTTCAAATATTCGTTGAAATTCAAATTTTGACCACTAAATTTTGAATTTCAACGAATATTTGGAAAAAAAATTTGAATTTGAATTTCTCCCGCCAATTTCAGAAGTCAAGAATTGAATTTCTCCCGCCAAAAGTGAGACCAAATTAAGCCAAACACAAACCAAATCTTTTCCAAATACACCCAGAATATCGATATTGCCAAAACTAATAAAAAAAAAGACGGTGATGAATATCTTCGGCCTTTGTTTTCTACATTAACTAGTGAACTCGCAGTTTGTCCCTTGAAAGTGCAAAATAGACATGTCAGGAAAAAAAGAAAAAAAAGAAGAGGAAAGAAATAGATAGGATGGTTCTATCATAGATCTAGTACAATGAATCTTTTGGTTGAAAATTGTCCATATTATTATAAAATGAGGATAGAGACAATTTTATAATAATTTGGACCGTTCTAAACAACAAATTCCATTTATCAGAATAATTCACATAACACCCAAAAAGTTAAGCAATACTAAGCAAATATTTTTTAAACTTGAAGCTTATATTCCGCAAATTAACCACAGAAATACCAAGTCGTAAAAGAGAATTCTGAAAGGCTGTAGCAGATTTTTAAGGTCGGTATATTTTACCCTTGGAATTTTTTTGAAAACATCTTTTAAAATACTAAGTTTTGCCTTGCAGAATTTTTGAATATTTTTATATTGTCATTTGAATATATATTTTTGTACACTCGGTTTCCAACAGAAAATTGTTTAATTCGCTTTTGACAAATACTACTTCATCGTTTCATAATCGAGGTTTGTTTGATTCTTCATCTCTACAACCTTTTGTAACTTTTAAAATATATTTATAAAATTATTCTTACTATTTATGGAAAGAAAGGGGAAGAAGCGGTATTTAAAAATAAATTAAATTATTTAAAAATCTAACAGTAAAAATATCTGTTGTGTATTACTTTATTTAATAAAAAATTAAATTACTTAAAATGACTTTTATTATGAAACTAAGGAGTATCATGATTCATGAAGTATCATTTATGATAGAAGAATACCTGATGAAGATGTGTTATCGAGAGTGGGGGGAGTTTGGGGGATTCCCGTGAAGGGAGGGCAATAATTCTTCGTCACCCTTTTTGGCGAAAAGCCCACGTTACCGTTTCGACAACTCTCTCTTCATTGCATTACCTAGCCCTAGAAATCTTAACGCTGGCTCCAATGCGAAACGAGTGTAATTTTGTACGTGTGGAAGTTTGTTCGTATGTTGGATTAAAATTTGACGGTTAAGATTGATTTAAAATGAATACCTGTTCCAGGGTCGTCTCAAACATCTTGGAGGCCTTGTGTTAAATTTTGAAATGAGGTCTTATATAACTTGAAAACTTGTTAAAAAATATATTTAAAGAATAATAAAGATAACCTACCTACAAGTTCTACGTTTTGGGCTTATATATATATATATATATATATATATCAAACAAGTATAAATAGAGTGGACTGGTACCTTGTCCTAAAAAAAAGTTAACAATATTTGTTGATAGTTGTCAGCCTAAAAGGCCCCAAGTAATTACAATTTTTAATATTCTTCAACAAAATACTAACACAAAATTGGGACTCTCAATTTTTGGAGGCCCTGTGCTGTCGAGTAACTCGAACACCCTCTTAGCCACTCCTGACCTGTTCTAATCTTAAGAATACATGTTCTATTTCTACCGTGCAGAAAATGTGTTGTGATCCCCAAGACACCTGTTCTGAGAGTCATAACACTTGTCCTGAGTTTCAAAACACATATTTTGAGCGTTTCATATAGTACTGTAAAAAAAAACTGCTCTGTATAAGATCCTGACTGAGAAACCCCAACCTCCCTCCTTATCCTCATCCTCATCCTCCAAATTATCCGGAAAAACTTCACTAATTTTACATGCACTCATATCATATGGGTCCAAGATATATAATTTCTCAATCTATGATTGGCTAGGATTACGGTTATAGATTTTTGCTTTGAGTTTTGTATAATACTGAAAAAGAAGTGAGACTAAAGTAAAAAAAATAGTTAGATTTTTTATAACAAGGTCCAATTCTTACCTTAGCAAAATGTATGTTGGCGGCGATGTCAAAAACAACACTTCCTAACTAGAAGAAATAAGGAAGGAGAAGGACAATAGGTTTAGTTATTTCCGAGATTCAAAGAAGACATCCGAGTAGCAAGAGACCATCACAGAATAGTAAGAGATGAGCATATTACAAATGTGCAAATAATTAAGTACACAAGAAATTATACAAGATTAGTAATTTTTTCAAGCGCATTCAAAATTTTCAATACACCACTAACAGGTAGATTAGGATTAAGTTATGCTGAAAGAAACGTGGGAATCACTACTGATCATATTGGACGTGAGATTTTTTAGTTAGGATTCAAGTTATGCTGAAAGAAACGCGAGAATCGCTACTGATCATATTGGAGGGAGATTATATATATATATATGTACTAAAAAAGAGGATGAGACATTGACCTATTAATTAATGTTGAGCACCCATAATAGTCAGGGATGAAGACGGGACTTTTAGGTTGACGGTGAAAGGCTACAACAGTATGCCGAATTATACATAAAACTGCAAAAAAATGTTGGGGTGAATTTGACCAAATATTACGAACTACATATAAAATTCTACTATATCTAGTAGAATTTTTAAATATCTCGGGGGCGACTGCTTCCACCCGCCCCCTTGTCTTCGTCACTGATAATAAATGTTCTGGTTCAAATCCCCTTTCTCGCTCCTTAAATCTCTATATATCTTGTAATAGAAAAGTTGACCTTTCATAGAGCATATTATAGTCTTATGTTAGTGTTTATCCTAAAATAAAAAATAAAAAAACACAAACAGATTGTATTTGCGTGACAATTTCTTCAAGACTCAAAACTATTATATATGATTTCCTTTTATCTCAAATTGAATTTACTTTTCATTACATTTTTTAATAGAAAATTGGATATTCAAATTTGAGCAAAGGGACTAAAATTATTCTTAGCCTTTGATTAAGATTATATTATTTAGGATTATATGTATGTGGATTAATAGTATCGCGGTTAACTAATGACAGTGTAAAACTTGGACCTCCTAATCATTAGTTAATGCTCAAAAATATTTTGGTGTATATTAAATCAACTCTCTACATCTTTGAATTGAAAATGTTAAATGGATACATCAGCCAATTCTTATAATGTAGAGTACCCTGCATCTTGTTAAGTTCAGGAGACAGAGTCGAAATATTTATAAATAATAATAAATAAATAAAAGTAAATGACTACGATTAAAACCTGTCAACTTCAAAAAAATAAGAAAATTTCAATTTCCTATATAATATCATAAATGATCATATATAATATACTTTATCTATATTAACGGGTGTTCAGAACATAAAAATAGGCAAACATATAATAGAATAGGGCTAGGGCTAGGGCTAGGGCGCCTTGGTATGTTATAGAAAGGGAAGGGGATTCGCTCAGGCAGAAAAAGAGTAGACTGGTTGGTACAATTAATCTATTGTCCACTTCTAATAAACATAATTGACCCCGCTCCTGCCGTTCAAAACGAAAAGTAAAAAAGAATGTTAACACTTCATATATATTCAAAAGACGTGTTCAAAAGGTTAAATTTGGTGCCCTATCTAGCCCCTGCTAAGGCATAACCAATGACTTCCAAACAGTGGCGGAGCCACAGTGGGGCCTGGTGGGGCAGTTTTTTCCAAAATAAAAAAATAATTTTTTTTTGATTTTTGTTTTTGTTTTTAGTTTTGTTTTTGTAACACCTCGTCTCGTGAACATTGTTTATTGTACCCATTTTGAATCACTTTACGATTTAAAATTAAATTATTTAGTTTGTGAATTATAGGAATGACACCACTTATACTTTAACAATTTTGCTCTTGATTTGGTAACAAACTTAAGTGTGTAAGAGACTAAAAAATAAAATTACTAATAAAAAATCCACAATGGGCTCTCTTGTAAACTATAAAAAGTTCACAATAAAAAGTCCATAATATGAAGCCAGAGGACTTGGAGGTTTATGAAGCACTGATCAGTAGAGTGAAAAGGGTGATCAAAATGTGAATAACTCTAGTCTATAAGATTTCATCCAAAAAAAAATATATGCCTCCGCCAATATTTATATGCTTTTATGAATTTATTTTGTCAATGTTAATTGTGCCCCCCAAAGAAAAATTCCTGCTCCGCCACTACTTCCAAACCTTGTAACTAGTAGGGCTCCGAACATATTTCCCCATCAGTAATGATGGGACCATTTGGGCTGCTTCGCCTAGCAGCACGGCGCCTTCATCTTTCTCGGTCGTTTTTATTCTAGTCGTTTGCAGGAAAAATAGGTTTTTAGGATCATCCGCCAAAAACTTGAAAATGAGAAAAGTAGGCAAAAAAGACTTAGCAGAGTCCTGTATTTTTAATAAACAGTCGCTATCCCTGATATGTGCCGCTTTCCAAATCAAAAGTTGCTAAAATAAAGAGAGGGAGGATCGACCCCGTTTAGTAGAATTCCGAAAAAAAGACTGTTGGCAGCGCATAGATAGGAGTCTATCTCCAGTAAGCACCGGAATTGCATGTAGAGATTCGTAGTGGGTTGTCCAACCAAAATGCCACTGCCCAGAGAAGTACAGTGTCATCCCCAATGGGGGCCCTTTTTGGGCTGAATTAAGCCTTGACTTCTAAAGTCAGTGGGCTAGAAAATTGTCTTGCGGGACTAAGCTCCCTTATCAAATAAAATTAATAATCTAATAATATTTATAGAAAGATATAATAAACTCTTTAATGTGTACTTGTAATAATGATTTGAACGCGTTTACTTTAGCCAGTATCTTAACTAACTTAGAGGACATCTATCCATCATAAAGGAACGAAATTATAACTTTTAAGTTGGGGCGAAAAACTGCAACAATTTTCAAACTACATATAAAAATTACAAAAAAAATATTGTGGGTCGAATTTAATCAAATATAACAAAGTACATATAAAATTTATTGTATTTAGTAAAATTTTAAAAAAATTTGGGGGACTGTCCTACCCATCCCGTTTCGTCCCTGATAAAGTGTCTCTCATAATCCACTAGCCTTATTTGTCAACTTTAAATTATTATTCCAAGTGTCGTTACATCTTTATTTCTCATCAGCATGCATGAGACGAGAGTAGAAGATAAGTTTTTTTTTTTTTTTTGGTCAGCACCTTAATTCCTAGGAATTTTATTTGCCTCACGTAGGAGGCGGGTGTCGAACCTGGGACCTCCAGATCGCAGGTCAAGGCTTGCCCCACTGGACCACGGCCTTCTTGACAATAGAAGATGAGTTTAATCACTTTAATGGAAGTATGGGAATAGCTTACTCATGGAGTTTAATCATCTTAATGGTGGAAAAATATGTTTGATTATTTAATACTACCTCCATTCCTAAATATAAGATTTTCATTATATATTGCGAAAATTAAAAAAGTAAAAATTAAGATATTTTTTAATTAAAATGTCAATATTACTCTCTTATATAAAATTAGTGATATACAAGTCATATTTAATTTAAGAAAATAATATTTGTATTTTAACTAATAAAATATCTTATTTTCTCTTCCTTAAATTTTGCAAAATGTAATGAAAGTCTTATATTAAGGAATGGAGGAGTACCTTTTTAGCAATGGAATGTTTTGAAAAGATGTCATTGGATCCCCACTTCAAAGAAGAGCTGACTTTCTTTCCAAAAACATTATTTGATTAGATTAATCCGCTAATTCAGGTACCCATTATTATCAAGAAAAATTAGTGATTAGATTGATCTTGATGATGTTAGCATGGACACCTGACAAAATCTGTTTGTCCGTCTGCCTCGATCCATCCCGTCATGGGGATGCCCGCTTTTTAACGAGTCATCAAAAGGAATGTTCGTATCCGTCCGCTCGCCGAATGCTCGTGGGCAGATGGGCATGTCCACGATCCTCTTATTAATGTTTTTTAAAAAAAAAAAAAAGATCAAATCCGAAAAAAATCAACAAAATGCAATTCTTTATCCTTCACTTACAGTTTATAGCCATGTGGAGGGGAAATAAAAATACAAAATAGTTCAAAACAAACAAATTAAATTATACAATATCCAAAATAGTTAAAAAGTAATCAAATCAAAGTACACAATTTAAAAAATAATTCAACATCAACCGTCCAAAATAACAAACATCTGAATTCAAAGCAACAAAAAAATAGATATTGTTTTTTAATATTCTACCTCTATCAATCTAGATATTGAACACTAGAACTATTATTTGAATCTACTTTAGATAATATTGATTCCTCCTCATCATCTTCACATATAAAGTACACACACCTTAAGAAGTTAAAACATTGTAAATGATACATAATAAATGACAAGTTAGAACATAATTTAGTTACCTTCATAGATGAAACCATTAATCTAATTGCGTACACATATTTGAACTTGTACATTTCTAGAAAGAAGATAACTCCTATATTTGGTAAGAACGCATGCAAGAAGATAGTTGAGATATATGAGTCTTGTTCAGTTTGGAGAAGACTGAAGAGCCTCCATATCCAAAATTAATAAAAGCAAAATAAAACAAAGTGGGAATGCCCGGTTGCAACTAGCCCATACCCTGCATGGTCCTTATCCGCACATGTATACCCGTTGATACCCGCATTTAAATGGGCATGAAATTCATAGTCCCATACCCACCCATTAATCTCACGGGCGGACATATGCCCATTTTGACAACTTACAAAGTGCAAATTTTTTTTAAATACATTTTCTGCTTCTTTTCTATTGTTGTAGATGTTATTAAAAATACAAGTTATTGCCTAATTTTGCACGAGAAAAAGATCAAGGAATATATAAGTTCTGATATATATCTTTTGTCCCCAAAACTATATGTCTGGGCAAAGGGGGGGGGGGTGGGGAGGGGGGCAGAGGCGGATTCAAGGGTAGTCAAAGTATGCCCAGGACCACCCAAGATAAAAAAACAAATTTAATTTTCACTCTAAATTGTTGAGGGATCACCTTAAATTTCAATCTTAAATTGTCTAATATGCAACGAAATTTGTAAGTTCTCCCCTAAATTGTTGAGGGACCACCTTAAATTTCAATCCTGGATTCGCCCTGGGGATTGTGGTTTTGGAACCCTTGAGACTACATAGAGGAATTAGAGTCAATATCTCAGAGCTCATTGTAGTCTTAGGGCTATCCTTTTTCTTTTCTTTTTTTTAATCTATAGTCTTGGGGGGAGGGTGTGGGGCATCAGATTATAGAGGGACTAGAGTTAATATCTTAGAGCTCATTGTACTCTTAGGATTATGTTCTAAATTTATCTATAGTTACTTTTAAATTGACATTTTTCAACTATATGCAGACTTTATTAATACGTACAAGTTTACTAGAACAATCCATGCTCATTTGCATGTGGTAGCACTTTGGTATAACTTAGTTTTCTCGTGTTTAGAAATTTATTACTCACTAAAACAACAGTAAAAATAAAGCACCTAATCACCTAATGAATTATTGGAAAAAAAAAAAGAAATTACTTCATTTATATCTTCTTTTAAATTAGGACTAGAGGGAGTAATTCTCAAGCTTCACTTTCTTATTACAACGTACACAAAATTACTGAATGATATTCCATATTACTTTCTTTCTTTTTTTGATGAATCATGATATTCCATATCATAACTTATCTTTTGGAGATTCTATATGTCCATCTTACGTAAGCAGGGGCGGAGCATAAGAGGGGCAGGCCCCCCTAAAAATTTTCAATTTTTTTTTATATTAGGTATATATATTTAACAGTTCAAAAAAAAAAAAAAAATTTATACTACGACCCCCCTAAATTTCAATTCCGCTTCCGCCACTGTACGTAAGGGTAAATTACCATGATCCTTTTATATACCTTTAGAATAGTATAGATACATATAGATATATTTACATGGTGAATCCATACATACAACAACAAAAAAGTCTTAGTTATAAAAAATTGAGATCTGCTACATAAACTAAAAATAATAATAATAATTACATGGTGTTGCCAACTTGAATACATTATCCCGATTTGATACTTTCATTTACGTCTTACTCAACCTCCGTGTACCTCTACTCAACTCATTATGTTTCTACCTTTCAAGTCCTCTAACAAAAGCGTCAAATGGTCTTCTTTTTATGTTTTTAAAAAGATCTGGTAGAGCATTACCTGGCAAAAAATACTTCAGCTCATAAAATTTTCTCTGTAACAATGCAAAGACTTGGCAGCAGTGGCGGATCCAAGGGGTGGTCCAAGTCAGTGGTGGATCCAAGGGGTGGTCCAAGTCAGTGGTGGATCCAAGGGGTGGTCCAAGTATGCCCAGGACCACCCCAAGATCAAAGAAACAAGTTTATTTCCACCATAAATTTCAATTTTAAATTGTCTAATATGCAACGAAATTTGTAGGTTTCCCCCCTAAATTGTTGAGGGACCACACTAAATTTCAATCATGTATCCGCCCCTGCTTGGCAGCATACAACTTTATTGTCCAACAACAATTGCTGAATTATATCTTCTTGTGCCCTTAGACAACTACACAACTTGCTGTAGCACTTTACGCTAAAAGATGAATGAATAAAAGCTTGCAAGATTTTTTTAACTTGTGGACAATTTTTCTTCTAACATGTTGCATTATCGAATCCAAATTTTTTATTGATGGAGACGGCAGAGGTAGAAGCCATCTTGACGAAACATAAATCCCGTTTTTGTGTGTGATTGCTAAAATTATGATTCAGAAAATCACGTTTCATAACTTCTGTAGCAAACTGGCCTAACCATTTGCGTTTGAATGCATAGGGAGAACCTATTTTGACAAAAACAAAAATCGCATTTTCGCGTATATGATTAATAAGGGTGAAAATCTCTATCCCCATTCTTGTCTCCATTTCTATCCCCAACTAATTAGAATTTACTATATAAATATTTTTTCCAATTATATATACACATGGTGAATTATGATTGGCTGAAGATAGAGATGAAGAGAGGAATGGGGACAGAGAATTTTTTGCCCGGTTAATAAAATCACGTTTTGTGACGCTGCAGAAATATAGCCTACCCCACTTGCTTTTTAGGTGTGACTTCTTATTGGTCAAGTAGGCATATCTCAAGGTCTTCTCTGATTGCTTTGAAAGTGACGAGACACAAGTTGGCTTCATAATTTGAAGATAGTCATGTTCATAAGTGACATTGAGATCAATAATACAAGAACACTTCAATGGGCACATGTACATAAAACAAAAATTAGGGTTTTCAATTTTATATTACTTTATATATACTGTTTTCAAGTATTATTAGTTTGACTAATTTAATTAAGACTCTGAAGAAAACTTTGATTGACCTACCAAAAAATTCAGTAAACATGCGAAATTATAACTCTCCTACGTTAAATAGGAATAAAAATTCCAACATTTGGTTGAAAGAACTCTCTTCTTACTACTCAAACTCTTCTGATTCCTTGCACTCATAGAACACCCCTAATTGGTTATTATTAGAAAAACCTCAATTTTATGTTACCAAATAGATTACCTATTTTCAGAATGACATTGATTAATTAGGAATAATGCCCACATGTTTGGCACTGAACAACCTGAATTAACATGGGATTATATCCAATCAGTAAGCTAATTACTTTAGATTTTCCGGCACATGGTCTGCACTATGACAACTCCATTGAAACATCTAAACATATAATTGGCGATTCAATCATGGAAAATGAAATTATGATCCATCTTCCATTTAGCAGAAATGTCATAGCAATATTTATCAGTTCTTGATTGAGTTATTCAAATACAAAGCACTCATGATATTCTACAACATATTCTGCAACGTTTTATAACATTTCAAATACATATTTAGAGTTTATATTTTATTATTTATAATATATTCAGAAATATTACAAAAAAATATATATTTAGATGTTTAAATTATATATTCATAATAATATATTTAAACTAAAAAATTAATTTAAATAATATTTCAAAAAATATTTAAAAAAATATGCACCACATACTCCTTCCTCCGTCCCAAACTATATGTCCACTTTGACAAATGCATGAGTATTAATATTTTGATTATTTTGATGATAAAATATAAGCAAAAGTCTAAGATACCTCTCATTAATTTTATGAATCTCATTTAAAATTTATGATTTCTCTCTCCTTCCTCTCACACAGCATCCAACCACATCTTAAATATGTGTTGAATTAACTAAGAGTATTCAATGAGAATTTGAAAGAAGGGTAAAATTAGAAAATTTGTCATTAATAGATATTTTATTTAGAAAGTAAACAATTAATTTGAAACAAAAAAAAAATGTAACAAGTTAATTTGAGAAATGGAATAAGTACATATGCCGACTGCTATCCTTTCTCAAGGAATGACAAGAACTAGTGGATATTTATGAGGGATGAAGTTGAAACATCTGAGAAGAAAATTAGATTAAGGCACGTGCTCAGCACTAATAATTTTATGAATTACTCCCTCCGTCTCAAAATAACTGTTCATATTTTCTTTTTAATCTGTCCCAAATTATTTGTCCACTTTCTAAATAAAAGGCTCATTAATTATAGTTTTTCCAATTCTAACCCTTACATTAAATGTTGGAGAGAGAAGACTATAGAGAGAAGAAGAGATATAATTAAATTGGAGTAATATTAAATAGGGTCATGTTTGACATTGTACCATATTTCACTATAGAATTTGCATCCCTGGCTCCTATGCGGAACAACTTTTTGTTCCGTACTGCAGGACACGATATCAGCCTTCGGATGAGATTTTCTAACGGTCTAGATCTGGAGAGAGAAATTTTTTTATTTTTTATTTTTTAAGTCCAGCCGCAACTTTTCTCTCTCCAGATCTGGACCGTTCAAAATCTCATCCGACGGTTGAGATTGTTCCGTACGTGCGGAAAAAAACTGTTCCGCATAGGAACCGGACTGATTTGATGAAACTTTAATTCCCGTGCAAAATATAAAGTGGACAGATAATTTGCAAAATTCAAGAAATCATTTCTTTTGTTCCTGCATGTGAAATTTATTTCTGAGGAGTTAATTAATTAAGTCCAAAATTTGTTTCCCGAGAATCAAGAAGGGACAGAGCAGTGGGATTTACCAATGATTAGATTGCAACAAATTTATGCACGAGCGAGTCCTTGATTTCTGCAAGCTTTTGTTGCAATTAATTATAGGCAAATTGGTACAAATAGTCCCTAAACAATTTTCCGCAGGTAGAGTCCCTCAATATTTTTTTTTTGGTTTAGAACCCTCAAACAATTTATGTTTGGTGTGTAAGGTCATTCCGTCCAAAAAATGTGTTAGTCAACTGTCAATTAAAAAATTTATTCGGGTAAAAAAAATACTATAGGGGCATAATCGGTACATCACACAACACACAACCCAAAACCACTACCCTCTTAACCTCCCTCAGCCCACCACCACCACCACCACCACCGCCACCAACCACCGCCACCACTCAACAACACCACCATCATCAAAATCCCCAAATTCATCAAAAAAAAATTTAAGATGGATTTTTCCACCATCAAAATCCCCAGTCACACCCTCCCCTCCATCTCCGGTGATCCATCAAAACAGAGGATCATTCAATAATCCCCAAATTTAAACCCTTAACATAACTAGTCTGCTCAAAACATCAGTTTTATAAGTTTATGCAAAATCTTCAAAAATAAAAAAATAAAATAAAATTGACTCGTGCGTAAATTATCCACCGCGGCTCAATTCCTCTCCACCTCTATCATGCCACAGAGATGACTGCCGATGTTGCCGTCATGGAAGTTCCTCAATCCACCATCGGTGTTCGCACTCGCCCCAAAACCCTAGCTCTTCGATGCCTTCACTCCTCTTCCTCCACCGCCACTACTCCGCTCGCCAATTTCGATTCTTCGTCGGATTATCTTCAACTCCCGGTCCCGGGGCCTCGAAAAGCCCTCACTTTTGAAACCGCAAACTCGGAAGAGCCGGAGTTGCGAGCCGGGAGTCGAAGTGAATAGAAACCCTAAGTCTCGCTGGGTTCGAGACTTCGAGTAAACGACAACCGGCCACTCACGAGCACCCGACTTCGGCGGATCCTTCATCCTCCACTCGCGCAGATTAGCAACCTGTCCCACCTCTCTTGGCTCAAATTAGCAACCCTTGGCCTAATTTGCTAAACCCCACGAGACAGGGGGGCCCTACGTAGCGAGAACATCCCCTCCGACGCAGATCTTCAATGCCTCTGCCTCACTTTCCGGCTCCGCCCACATCGTCGTCGCCTTTTGGGTGCATGTCGCTCTCGTAGTCGCCTTATGCTCTGCTTGTCTCCGGACTTGCCGATGTTACCCGATCGCCGACATTCCCTGCTCATAGGGGAATATATATATATATATATATATATATATATATATGTATGTATGTATCTTTGTTCTTTGTTTGTGATGGTAAAAAAATTCTTGCCGCAAGAAGATTAGGGAGTTTTGGGGGTGGGGATTCGTCGGAAAAGTAAGGGGTGGGGATTGTGGGGATTTCGTCGGGGAAGGGGGTGAGCTGGGGTAGGGTAGGGTTTGAAGGGTTTTTGGGGATGGACGCAAAGTACCATAATTGCCCTTCAAATTTTGCTTTGACTTTATTTTTTTCCTTAAAATTTATGTTGACCGTAACTTTTTGGACGGAAGGACCTTACACACCAAACATAAATTGTTTGAGGGTTCTAAAACCAAAAAAAAATCTTTAGGGACTCTACCTCTGGCGGAAAATTGTTTAGGGACTATTTGTACCAAATTGCCTTAATTATATAAACTATTTACATTAGAGTATATAACTCATTTTGGACAATAACAATTTCTGATTTTCGATTTTAGACATAAATAATTATTTTTGTACATTTTTATACTACAACTATTTACGGGACGCTGCGATTGGACTTTTTACACTTTTCAGGCAAAAAAACAGCATGTGTCGAGCACGTGCAGATTTGAGAGGAGGTAGTTTTGTCAAAATAAAGAATTAACCAAAATACCTATATCCACACCCACTACTTTAAACCCGACCCGCTAATTATATTTACCCAACAAAAGAAAAGACCTGTCCTCTTCTCTCCATCTTCTCCAATGACCCAAATCCATCATCACCACCCTTTCCACCATCTCCAACTTCTCCCCATGTCATCCACTTTCATATTCCAAGCTTCATTTTTCTTCCACTCTCAAGTCCTTGCAATCAATCTAACACTGGAATTACTCTTTTTAATGGTACGCCGGTGTGCAAAAGCCCGTCTGCCAGAGGTGATCGGAAAAGGCACTGAGTCCAAAATCAGCCACCTTTAAATTCCCCTTATCGTCGAGTAAAAAATTCTCCGGCTTCAAATTCCGGTGATAAACGCTGCCGCTATGACAGAAATCAATTGCTAGAAATAATTTCGAACAACATCTTCGATTCTTCATTGAGACTTCCTTTAGAGATTTTCGCAAACAATCCTCCTTCACGAATCAACACCATAGTGAACTAGATTTTCGATTTGCTCGCCATAAATTCATGGAATTCAACAATATTTGCATGCTCCACCATGACCTCCAGAAAGAAACCCCAAATCTGCAAAAAAAACAAAACAAAACAAAAAAATATCCAGACCAGAAAGTTTATTACATTTGCGAAATGCCCCAGAAACGAAAATGCTCAAAGATTAAAAACCCATCTCTGCTTTGTGCTTCTCTTTAACATTTGTGTGTCAGCTTTGTGCTTCTCTTTAACAGCGATGGAGAAGAGAGGGAGAAGATGGTGTTTGAAGGGAAGGGGAAAGATCTTTTCTTTTGTTGGGTAAATATCGGGTCGAGTCGGGTCGAATTTAAGTAGTGGGGTGCAGATATAGGGTATTTTGGTTAATTATTTGATTTGACAAAAATACTCTCTCTCGAATCTGCACGTGCTCGGCACATGCTATATTTTTTTGCCTGAAAAGTGTAAAAAGTCCAATCGCAGCGTCCCGTAAATAGTTATAGTCTAAAAATGTACAAAAAAAAATTGTTTGTCTAAAAAGCGAAAAGAAGAAATTTTTTTTGTCCAGAATTAGCTATATACTTTTTACATTACACATATTCCATGGTTGGTGTTTATAGATATCCAATTAGTTCCTAAAATTATGTCATTTGTTTGTCATTCTCTTTCTATATAGTTATATCGTTCTTCTCCTTTCACGTTGCATGTATATTTCTTTTAAAATAAAAAAGGAAATTGGCATTGCAATGGAAACTGAGGGAAAGTATAAATATTTTTTGTTTTTGTAAAAAAGAAAATATTATAAATATACAAATGTATATGCTATAATTTGGAATATAATTTTTATTTTTATATTTGTTTAGTAATACGTTAAATTTAGTACTAAGAATTAGTATCCATATACAATAATTTTATTCATATTTTGATTACAACACCATACACAAATACATAGATTATGTTTCTGAAATATATTTTGAAAGAAAAATTAAATACATTTAATTATTTACATTTTAATGAGTGTGTATTAATTTTAATTTGATTAATGAAGAAATAGAAATCAAAACACAAAGAAAAATTTAAATAAAAACTCCAATATAATAAATATAATAGGAGGAACAACAATTAGCAATGATTAGTTAGCCCAGTGGCCCACCTCATGACATATATGTGGGAGGTTGCGGGTTCAATTATCATCCTCTTGAGAAGGGAGAGACTTTATTCTACATTGTTAAAAGATTGCTTGACTTGGCGGCTAAGGGAGAGACTTTATTCTACATTATTCAAAAGTGACTTGACTTGGCGGCTCGGCTCTGCGGGGGAAGGGGACTGGCTCTATTATAATAAATATACAAGTGGCGAAAAAACTTGTCACAATTAATTACTATTTTTTTTTTTTACTAAACTCGGTCGACACTATAAAAAAAGACCCATAATGATCCTGAGGAAAAGGAAAAAGTTAACCCTCAGGAAGAATGGGATATTTAACAAAAATATTAATGATGCAGGTATCAGCCGGAATAGGGCATATAATATAAACAATATGTATCCTGATAGAAAGCCTATACCAGTAAAACCAGTTATGTTCACACCACCCCAAATAAATACTTATTCTCAAAGTCTATTAGTCAAAAAATAAAATTTCAACCATATAGCCCTGGAATATATAGAGAATGCTAAAACAGTTATTGATTTTTTAAACACAAAACTAACCCAGTTACCAATAGAACAATTTTATTCCAAAGGATTTGGGTATACTACCCCAAAAGTTAGTAGGTCTGAATAAACTAATAGCAATGCCCGGAACAAACCCAAATTTGATAGCATCAGCTTATGCTTAAGGACTATTAAATATTGTGTATACAATTAATGGACAAGAGCTAGAAGGAATACCAGAAGTTAAAGCAGCAGCTAAAACCTATTTGGGAATCACTAAAGCAGATATGATTTATATTAGATTTTGTTTGGCACCAGCAGAGATATACTATGATCATATAAATCCACCAATTCATGTGATTAAGTTAGGGATAACAAGGGATATGATCATACCTGAAGAGATACCTACAAGACAAGATATAATTGAAGCACAAGATATTTCAAAAGAACTACAGCAAAAAAGGATAGTAAATTTAAAAGTTATTTTCCAAGAGTTGAGAAATACTTATGAATCTAAAAATCCTATATGGATGCACTATAGTAGAGACCAAAAATTAATCTACTCTATGAGCAAAGTTACTAAGCCCGAAGCAGAAGAAGAGATAAGAAGATGGTTAGAGACTATTGTATTACCCGATGAATTACCAAAGACCAGAGCAATGAAAAAAAGATTGGATTACATAAGCATCAAAACAGCAGCTGTGCAAAAATTTCAATAATGTACCGGAACATCATTGCAGCCATTGTGGGGGGCCAAGATAACGAAGTACCAGAGATAAAGTTAGATTAAAATTCAATAATGTAAATAGTGATGTCAGATCACAAAAATGTAATAATGTAATAGATAAGATCTAAAGAAGATAAGATAGGTAAGCAGCGACGTAAGAGATAAAAATAGGTAAGCAGTGATGAAAGATCACAATAATGTAAATAGGATCCCAGACTGGGATTCCTTATCTATAAATAGAATAACTAAGGATAGAAAGGGGGACACCAAGAAATCAACAAGCACACCAGTCTTTGTAAAATTCTCTGATCCTTCTAATAAAATTCCAGTTACAAAGTTATTACAACTCTTAAAATAGTTATTTCAACTCTCAAGCTATGGAAGAAAATAAGGAATCAGTTAAGGTATGTTTGTTATATATGAACTAAATTAATTTTCATACTGCTATTTCATGATTTAGCTTTCATATGTGAAACTATAGCATAAACCTGCTAATCTATTTTCTGCAAAGACGTTAGAATGAATCCAGTCTGTAAGGTTATGTGATATGAAAATATACCAATTCATAAAACCTAAGTGAAACCAACCAGTAAACATAATATTGTAAAAGGTCAGCCTGGTAGCCACCATCTTCCCATCAGATGCTAAGGAGAGCTATA
This sequence comes from Vinca minor, assembly GCA_026122235.1. Lineage (NCBI taxonomy): Eukaryota > Viridiplantae > Streptophyta > Magnoliopsida > Gentianales > Apocynaceae > Vinca > Vinca minor. The sequence continues at coordinate 5,791,787 of JAOCZM010000241.1, read as the reverse complement.
GAGAATTTTGGCAAGCCAAATTGAATGAACAAACTTAGGTTGAAAGAGGGTATTAGGTAGAAGTGGTTTTTACATAGCATGAAGGGTATCTAAAGGAGTAGGAAATAGATCAGGACTCAGGACTCAGGTTAACCTATAGTAGCATAATATGAAACCTAGATCTAAAATGGTAGTATGATAATCAAAGTTCGTAACAATTATAATTTGCTAGAAATTTTTTTTAATATGGATTTATTTGTTTATAAAAATATATTATTAGAAAAACTTTATTTAAATAAAATTCAAATGAATGATCTAATGGAAGTGTGTATAACTGAAAAAAAAGACTTATTAAACAATTAAGAAAAATATTAAATAATGATATAGTCACTATTATAATGAATAAAGTTTATGATTATTATTTTAGGTGTGAGATATCTATTATGTTACAAGATTCCTATAACTATAATAATTCTGAAATAATTTATGATCTTATGTATGAATCAAATACTTATGATGACTAGCTTATTTAAAGTATGATTTGGATAAATGAAATATTACAAGATATAATAATAGAATCCTTACAAAAAAGAAATACTTTATGAAGATATAAACTTAAAATGTGATGAGAATCATCATTTTTTCCACAATGATGGCTCCAACATGCCTGTAAACTTCACATTAATTTAAAGGATTACATCCCTACATTTAAATTTGTAACCTAAATCATTTCACCAAAGTCATACTTAAGTGTCTTGATTAACAACAATGAAAATCAACTTGTCTGGCAGAATTATTGTGTATTCATTGTAAATAACTGGATATAAATTAACGTGAACACACACGCAATTAAAATAACTAATATCTCGTGTGATTGAATAGAAGTGTCTTGAAAAGAAGCTTAATTTTGTATTCGATTCATTCATATGATCAATTTCATATCCTTCTAACACTGTTTTTTTTTCTTTGAAACCTTAAGGGCCAAGGGCAGTGACAGAGTTATAGGGGCGGGATGAGGTGATCGTCCCCAAATATTTTCAAAATTGGCAAATTTTCTATAAAAAAAATTATTATTTTTATAAAATTTCTTTATAAATATTATATTCCGTGTACCTCTAAAAAAATTTAGTAAAACATTTACCCCAATAACAATTTCCTTACTCCGCAACCAGCCAGGGCTACAATTTGGCTGGCTACAATTTTATTCATATATATCCTTCTAACCTTGACAATGACATTTATTTAGGTTCATTCTTTTTACCTTTTTTCCTTTACAATTTCCTATTCTCTGTTTTTGTATTATTGTCTTTCATATTCGCAACTCACCACATAAACAATGCATGTCTTATATATATATATATATATATATTACAGAGCATGTTTTCTGTTTCAACCAATCGCATTCTTCTAAATCCTACGTCTAATTTTCATGAATTTTGCTTCAATTATTTATTTTATAAAATTTTGATTGGTTGGTTAAATTTTACTTTTGTTGTAAACTCTTAATTGGCTCATAATAGTATCCCACATTGAAAATTTAGATTGTTTGTTGAGTTTAACAATACTATAAAAAAGAGTAATTTCACATGTTTTGAATGAGAAATTCGGCTGACATTTTAACCCATCAAATTAGGGAAGCACAATTATTTGCTTCTTATATTTTTTTATTTATATAAATATAAATAGTTAAATTATTAACAAATAACGGGTAATTTAGATGACCGGTTCCTCTGAATTCCGATTGAGCTTACAATTAAGTTTGATTTAGTTTAGACTTATGCAATGTTCATTTTTTGTTTTTTTATTCTTATGCATCTTTTTTATTTTCATAATATCTTTTGAAAAATAAATAAATATGGATATTTAAAAATGAATAAAAATTAATTTATTCGTTTATACTGTAAAAATCAAGTGAATCTTATTCTACACTCTCTAAAATTAAAGTATTAATTTGTAGAAATTTTAATTTTTAATAAAATAAAAAATAAAAAATTATTAATCTAAAGTCAAATAAGAGAATTAGCAACAATAAAAACTTTCACATAAAAAAATAGTTATTATTTTTAAAACTTGACAAATGACCAGACTATAAAAAAAAAAAAAAATTAATGTGTATAAAATTTATATATGATACCAGCAAATGTATTTCCATTTTTTCAGCACTATAGAGTTTTAAGGTCCTCAATCTAATTTTCAATTTTTTTTTATTTTTTTATAATTATTTTAAAAGTATTGATTGACCTCTTTAACTTATTCAAATTAAATTGTATAATTTAATATATTTATGGTTTTTCTTTACTTCTATTCTAAATTTCTAAATTTTTGTTTTTCCTTTTCAATATTATTTAAGATCCCACATTGAAAATGTACGAAAGTTTTGGAGTTTGACAACATTATAAATAAAGGGGTTGAGCATGCTTTTCAATTGAATGAATTGGTGGGTTGGTATTTAACCCATTAAATTCAGTGACAAACTTAATTTGCTTTTCAACTTTTTCATTCCAATAGTCAATTTGGTTTTTTAAAAAAATTAGCTCACAAAACTATTTGATTTTCTTATATAGTAAAATGGAATCCGGTGCATAGCACGGGTTATTAGGCTAGTATATATATATGGGTAGTGATTATTGGATAAAAAATTTAGGATCAAATTTGGATCAAGAAGGCATAAAGTAACATTAAATTCTAACAATCATTTTCATTTTATACTACTTAATCCTTGTTTGATCCAACAATAATTATTATTGTATATATATAAGACATGCATTGTTTATGTGGTGAGTTGCGAATAAGAAAGACTACATATATATATATATATATATATATATATATATATATATATATATATATATGATCCATATGGTTTTAAATTATATGAAAATCCATATAGTTTTATATATGATCAAGACCCTGATGATTGGTTTTATGCATATTCTGTTAATCCAGTAATGTCAGGATATCGAGGAAATTCCTCTTATAGAGGAAGAGGATGAAGAGGACGAGGATCTGATAGGATTCTTGCACAATATGGGAATAAGAAGTTGATAGCTTCGATATCTCTGGTTTATCCAGACAGGACAATGATGAATTGGAACAATTCAGGGCTTGGAAAAAAGCTCAAGAAGGTAATACCAGTAGCAGTAGTTCTAATGCTCCATCTTTCGCAAGAATAGTGGAAGAAGGTAAGCAAAAGGATGAATTAATGGTTAAAAACCATGAAGAAAGAGTTATTTTACTCTTAAATGAAGATGATAAGAAGCGGGAAGGGGGTCAGGATCTTTAAGCAACCAGCATACATGGGTTTTTTACAGATTATGCATTAGTAGGGAAAGCCATTTCAGAACTCAACAACCACTACACAGCGCCTTAACGCCCTAACGCCTTCATCCTCTCAACGGCTTGGCGGGCTAAACAGGCTTAACAGTAGTTCGGCCGTAGCTTTCTGAAACAATTCTCCATACTTACTCATATTGTAACCATAACGCTAGATTTCTTGAAAATCCTTAGTCCTAAAACATCTTCATCATGGATTTTCAACAGATTTATTAATCAGCCATAATCCAACATAAGAGAGTTTAGCCTATAAGGCTCATAAAAGTAATTAAAATAAAATAAATACAAAAATTAAAAACTTACAAAATTAAAAAGGAGACTTCTATATACAGCAAACTTCTGGAGATTTTTATTGATATTAAAATTTTACAAAGTAGAGAAAGAGAGCATAAAGAAAAGCGTACCTACCAACTAAAACTTATCCTCTATTTATAAGCATCTGCGGAGTTCAATCTTAACTTAAAAATACTTAAAACTACAGTATTTTACATGATTGATACTACTTTATAAAAAGTAGCTTTATTAAAGCATCTACTTTATTAAAGCATCGAATATTATCTTGTTGGCCAAAACAATTTGTCGAAAGCAAAGATTCTTTCTTATCCTTCCATCTTGTCTTTTCCTTTGCTTTTGGATTTTTCCAAGTTTTCTGTTATGAACTCCTGAGTGCTTTTTAAAACATCTTCAATATTGATCTCAATATCATTAGGATCTTGTGAATCTTCCAATTCTTGAAATCTATTAGAACTTTTCATCGAAGTATCACTTCCTTCAGATTTCTTCTCCAATTCTATCTGTTTCTTCCCCGTCAAAGCTTTTTGAAGCTTTTGCATATGTCTAGCGACTATTTCCTTGTTGAAATATTAACTTCCTCTGCATCTTCCATATAACCTTGAAATCTGAATTTCATGTTTTCTTGGATTTTAATCTCATGATACTTATCAAGCATCTGTTTGATCAAATCAATTGTGGCTGAGCAATTTAATTGCTTTGTCTGTGGATCTTCTCTCATCATAGTATCCCAGAACCTCGTATACGAGTATCGTTTTAAACATAACAAGTTATTTTGGTTATAACCAACTTTAGGATCATTCCTCCATATATAAGGAATTGAAAACTCTATAAAGAAATTCATCTGGATATAACCAGGAATAACCATATCAGATTTGTTAGGAGTAACTTCAACATATTTTGTATAATACTCCTTAAAAAACAGAGGTAAAATATCCTCAGAAGCTCCATAGAACTGCCACCAGTTTATAAACCAGTTTGGTATTTGTTTCTTATAAATTTGTGAACACAGCTTTATAAACCATGTATGGCTCCTTTTCCCGTTCTCATATAAGAAAACTTTATCAAACGCTTGGATATAATCCCAATAATTATACTTAAATTGAACATCCTTCATAAAGAAAAGATTTTTCTCTAAAAGGAGAAATTCCCCATTCTTCAATCAATATAATCTGGTTAATTATAATCTTTGAGAAATTATAAACTTCCTTATTAGTACTTGTAAAGTGATTAAACTCACATTCATTATTTGAGAGTATCATCTCATAATATTGCTGAGATTTATAAGTCTCTGTGGTATTACCCAAATTATTGAGGTATCTCTCATAAATTGTCCAGGGATTATCTTCCCACTTCTTATCATCTTCATTTAAGACTCTTTCTCCATGGTTTTTAACCATTAATTCATCATTTTGCTTACCTTCTTCCACTATTCTTGCGAAAGATGGAGCATTAGAACTACTGCTACTGGTATTACCTTCTTGAGCTTTTTTCCAAGCCCTGAATTGTTCCAATTCATCATTGTCCTGTCTAGATAAACCAGAGATATCAGAAGCTATCAACTTCTTATTCCCATATTGTGCAAGAATCCTATCAGATCCTCGTCCTCTTCCTCTATAAGAGGAATTTCCTCGATATCCTGACATTACTGGATTAACAGAATATGCATAAAACCAATCATCAGGGTCTTGATCATATATAAAACTATATGGATCTTCATATAATGTAAAACCATATGGATCATATAGTGAGTTTTTCTTATTATAATCATTTTTATTATCTAATTCCATATTTTCAGAAAATATTTCTGTGTCTAATCTTTTAATTTCTTCAAATGTTTCAATTTCTAAAGACAGTCCTTCTTCAGGAAATTCATAACATCTTAAATCTATATAATCATCAGTAATATAATTATCTGTCATTTCTTTAAAATACATATCTTGATACTTATATTAAACTATCCCATTTAAATGTATCATAAATATTCCCTTGTTAAAAAATCAGGAAGACTATTATCCTGTCCTTTTTTATAAATTATTTCAAAATCAAAAGGAGCTAAATTAGCTTGCCATCTTGCAAACATCTGTTTAGAAACATCATATTTAAAATCCTTATTAAACATATATTTTGCTGATTGACAATCAGTTTTTATTATAAATTTCTGATTATATAAATCATCTTGAAATTTTAATACACATTTAACTATAGCAAGGATTTCCTTAGCAATAGTAGCATAATTCTTTTGACTAGCATTCCATTTTCCTGAATGAAATCTAATCAGATTTTCTTGTTTATTTTCAGGATTAACCTGTTTCAAAATTCCATCGTACCCATATATCAGAGGCATCAGTTTCTATGATCTTATCCCAATTAGAATTAGATATCATCAAACAAGGCAAAGTTTTTACTTTTTCCTTAATTTTTTGTACAACTTTAGTATGACTATTAGTCCATGGTTTAGGATTTTTCTTTAATCTATCATATAAGATTGCAGTATCTTCTGCTAAATTTTTGTAATACGGTAGGATGTAATTTAAACTTCCTAAAAATCTCTGTAATTGAGTTTTATCTGTAATTTCATCTGGAAATTTTGATCTGAACTCTATACTTCTATTAATTGGTATTATTTCCCCTTTTTCAATATTATGACCTAAGAATCTTATCTTAGTCTGAAATAAAACCATTTTTGGTTTAGAGATTACTAACCCATTAGCTATCACTAATTTTTTAAATATTTCTAAATGTCTAAAATGATCTTCTATTGTCTTAGAAAATACTAAAATATCATCGATATAGACAATTATAAAATCACTATAATTCATGAAAATATCATTTATAATTCTCTGAAAATCAGAGGGAGCATTTTTTAATCCAAAAGGCATAACATACCATTCATATTGTCCAAAAGGTACATTAAAGGCAGTTTTATACCTATCAATTGGATATATTTGTATCTGCCAATATCATGATTTTAAATCAAATTTAGAGAATATCAAGGCATCATATAGCCTATCTAATAAATCTTTTTTATTAGGAATAGGATATCTAGCCCATTTTAATACCTTATTGAAAGGTTTATAATTAATCACCAATCTTGGTACACCTTTTTCTATTTCTGAATGCTTATTAACATAAAAAGCAGTACAAGACTAAGGAGAATTGGATGGTCCTATGATTTTCCTTTCTAATAACGATTCAATTTCTTTTTTGCAAAAATTCAAATATTCAGAATTCATCTGACAAGGTCTAGCCTGGGTAGGAATATCTTCCTCATTAAAATTATCTTCATAAGGTAAACTTACTATATGCTTTTTCCTATTCCAAAAAGCATTAGGGTGATCATTACAAATGTCTAAAGGAAATTGATTAGTTATATTAACTATCTTTTCCTTTAATTTCGGATTCTCCAATTTTTCTTCAATAGTAAGCATATTAACTTCATATTTTAAGAATCCCAATTGTTTTTCTTTATTTATAATATCATCATATAAAGTATGCACACTACAAGAAAACAGTTAAATAGCGACAGAATTTAGCGACCGAAATTTGCGTCACAAATTTAACGACGGAATACCGACCGAATAGAAACCGAAAACAAATCAGTCGTTATTCCGCCGCTCATCCGTCGGCCACTTCGGTCTCGTAGACCAAATTGAAACGCCGTCGTTTTGTTCACCCTTAACGACCGAATACCGACGGATATTAACGACCGTTTACCGACGTAATATATTACGACCGAATACCGACGGAATAGACAGACCGAATACCGACGGAATAAGTACCGACGGAATAACGACAGAATATTTAACAAAACGACGTCGTTTTGATTGTTTGTGTCTCCCCTAAAACGCGAATTTTTCTTCCCCCTTTTTCAAACCCTTAATTTACTGAAACTTGGCCCCAAAAAAAATTTCGTCCTTCGAAATTCCCCCTCTCCCGTCGCCCCTCGTCAGTCGCCATCTTCGTCCCCAAAAACTTTGATCGTTGCCATCTCCGGCCGCTAGTTCTCATTTTGAAGTAGTTGTCCACCATCTCCGGCCCGTCGCCTGTCGCCATCTCCGGCCAAATTGCTAGCCCGCCACCACCTATTTCAAAATCCCAATCCACAGCTCACTCAGCTATCAACTGGCTTCTGGTGAGGATAATTTAGCTTTTGTATAAAATTTATTTTTTCCTTTTTTAAAATTGTAGAAGCCATGGAACGAACCAGTTAGGTGTGTTGTTTTCTGAGTGCTAAAGGGATTAAAGAATACATGTTAACTCTACTGGTTGATTAGCTATCAAATTTTCAGGAATAATTCTCATGTAACATTTCCTTTTTGTTTCTCTTATTTTGCAGCTCCAAATTTGCTTCTTTAGAACTCAAAGACACTGCTAATACCTTCTTCTGAAGGTATGTAATTTTGCTTCAGGCTCAGAAATAAAAAATTCACTGTTATTTCTCAAAAATGTTACAGGGGCGAATTTGAAATTATTTTGCTGATTGTTGTTTTAGTGTACTTTAAATGCAACGTTGTTTCCTCCTATGAAACTATCATTTGTATTGTGAAGTATGAGGATTGCAGTAAAAATGATACGCAATTATAATCTAGATAGGTGTTCCATGGCTGATTTTTCAGATGCAATAATAATTTGGATAACTGTTTAGGAGCTTTTGTTGTCGGGTTATGTTTTTTATTGATTTTCTTGGGGTTTTGGTCTCTGATTTTTCTCAGATTTTTTGCTAATGACAACCATTTGTCCACTCTTGATTTTACTGTAATCTCGAAGAAGTACTTGTGTTAGTTTGTCTCCAATAATAACTCCTCTGTTTTTTCTTGATCCTTTACAACTTTTGCGTTCAATCAAATCAACAAGAAAAGGGGCAGTAATAGTAATTTCCATTACAAGTGCAACCAACTAAATCTTTTGTTCGAAACTTTTTCTATCTGCAGGATCTTGATTTAAGAAAGCCAGCTGTACCCAGGTTTGTCAAAAGACCCGAGTTTGAAACTACTACAAAGGAAGTCTTACAAAAAGCTGATTTCAGGGTACATATCCTTTGAGCTGTCTTAAATACGTTTGACAAAGGTACTTGCTTATCAGGGATTGGGTCTATGCTTGACAAAAATTCTCAGATTTCAAAATTTTAAGTTTGGATAATGAGTATAATTGTTCTTCTTTCATTCAGTTATTTTACAATCAATGTGCTTATCAAAGTACCAAGGATACTTTATGCATGCTGCTTTTTTACTACACTTAGGATTTGCTGTTTTGGTGCTTTCCATTCCATCTAAACTTTGTAGGACTTTCCATTTAGGTATCAAGAGTTCTGTTCATGGATTAGAATTAGACTTATTGATGAACGTGTATTCTTCATCGATCTTATGGTCTTGAAGGTCTTTCTACCTATACAAGTTTCTCGTGCATGGTATGATTGTATTAGTAAACGAGATTCCGAGAGCATCATCTGTGTTCCCTAAAGATAAACATTCTCTTTCTCACTCGTTTGCTACCACATTCTCCTATTAATTTCCAAGCCCTCGTGGCACATTCAATTTTGCAAGTGTTTAGTCCTCGAATATCATGATATCACACAAGTATAATTTATATTCTGTTTAAACTTATCACTAACCTCTTTACTTATTAAGAGTTATTTGATAATTTCTTATGGTCGAATGATCTCTTAAAGCTTTGCCAAGTCAAATGTGGACATTCAATTTGGGAGGATGAGGGGGGATTATTTATATCAATTTCCATTATATTATATGAAACACATTTTTTTCCTGGGTTAACTTATTGAACCATGTAGGTGGTTCAACATTCCCTGTTCCTCTCAGGGGGAAATATATTCTTTATGGGTTAAATTTAGTCATGGTTTGTTCAGGCAAAGAAAGTTGGTCGTTAAGGAGAATCTAGGAGACCCTGACAAGGTTATCACTTTAGCTTTTCTGTTCTTATGTCTGGAATTTTGCGAATCATAATTCTCTAACGACAGTCATTGAACCGTGCTAGTTCTGCTGCCCAAGTACTTCCAAATTATATTCCTGCTTGCTTTTTGTTGTATGTTTGTCATGATACTTCCTTTGGAGTGTTGGTTTGAAGGGATAGCTTTTATATTTTTGTTTTGCTAACCAAGATGTTAGATATTCATAACTCACAATTACAAAGGGCAAGCTCACAATTACGAGACTTGCCATCATTGAGAATTGAAAGTGTGCGCCGATATCAAAATGATGCGTCACAAGTTATCTCATCTTTGTATTATATTTTTCATGTACGTATTTACAATGTGATTAACTACATATGTTTTAATTAGATACTTGCACCATCTGAAAAAGAAGATAAAGAACAAGGCTAGAGTTGAGGGGTCAATTTGCAATGCATACTTGGTCGAAGAAGCTGCTACGTTTTTTAGCTATTATTTCGAACCCTACGTGAAAACGAGAGTTACAACCATTGGGCGAAATGATGGTGAAGACGAGATTAGCGGACCAGATTTATTATCAATTTGCAACTTACCTGGAAGATCATTTGGAAAAAAACAAAGGATTTTATTAACTGATAAAGATTATAAAATAGCAATGAATTATATCCTAATGAATTGTGAAGAGGTCGAACCATATCTTCGATGAAGTAAACTTATCTATTTGCTTCATTTTTGTTATATAATTAAAAGTGGCCAAATAATAATATTGTCATTTAATTTGTCGATCAGAAATTTGTTAGTCAAATAAATGAACAAACCCCCATGAGATAACGGAGGAAGAACTTCAAAGTCGGGTTTATAATGATTTTTCCAAATGGTTTGGAACTCATGTAAGTTGGTATTGTGTAGAAATGTACTTGTAATAAGAATTCATAATTAAAATAATTTAACTTTTATTGCTCAATGGATACATAGCCTTCGTGAAGATTCGAAATTTTGTTGAAAAATCTGTCTTGGGGCTCGCCAAGGAGATTGATGTCATACACCGTTACTTTGTTAACGGTTATAGATTTCACACCAAAGCCCACAACGATGGAAAAGGAACGACAAACAATGGGGTATGGGTTAAAGGAGATTATTACGGTGAGTTGAAGAAAGTAATTGAGGTTGAACTTGCTGGAATACTCCGACCAAAAAAATTATTCTTTTCAAATGCGATCTGGTTTGATTCTACTCCAAATCGAGGTTTAAGAGTGCATCCTCAATATAAACTTGTAGAAATCCATAGGAAAAGAACCTACCAGTGGTTACGATGCATTTGTATTTGCTTCCCAATGTCAACAAGTCTACTACACACCTTATCCGGGTAGTAAGACATCATCTAGGGACTGAATGGTTGGGTCAGTATGTCGCTCCAAAACCACGCCTATTTGACGCTCTCGGTGTTCCCGCATCGTATCGGGACGAAAGTACGCGAGGAGGATACCAGTCGCATTGATCCAACTATTACTGAAGTTGGTCAACTTGCACACCGGTCAGGGGAAATTGAAGTTGTACTTGTGCCCGGTACGGGCCGTGGTTATGAAGATGATGACGATGACGATGATGAAATTATGTCGGGAGATGACAATTCTGAAGAAGAGGATGAATTAATGACCGATGATGATTTAGAATGATTACGATTTCTTGCTTCTCTTGGAATTCCACATATTGAAAGTGAGTCATATTTGTTGTTTTTTTTTTTGTATTTTATTATAATAAATTAATTGTCATATTGTATAACTTTTTAACATAATTCAAAGTAGAAATTTTATTGTAATAATAATTTGATTCTTAAATTTTGCAGATTGCAACTCATGCATTTTCAAGGATATGCATATGAATGACATCAAGGAGTTTATGAGAAATGCACACTTTGATTGTAAGTTTTGATAAATGAAATAAATTACTTTGAACGTGAGTGTTGCAATGTAATGTGCACACTTTGATTGTGAGTTTTGATAATTCAAAGTGTGCACTTTGAATGTGAGCTTTGTAATGTAATGTGTACACTTTGATTGTGAGTTGTAATGTAAGGTGCACACTATGATTGTGAGTGTTGTTATTCAAAATGTGCACTTTGATTGTGAGTGTTGTAATAAGAAGTTTGCACTTTGATTGTGAGTATTTAATGTAATGAGAATTGATTGTGAGCATTTTGGTTATTAGCATTTTGATTGTGAGCATTTTGGTTATTGCTGCTATTGCTGCTGTGTTCTGTAATAGGGATTTAATTAAATTAAATTTTTATTTTTTTTAAATAACAACAATTTAGCGACGGTAAATACCGCCGGTATTCTGGGTCGCTATATGGTGACCCTCCTTTCCGCTAAGTATCCGTCGCTATTCGATTGCTCCCTGGGTCAAGTCAAATGTTAGCAATGTTGACCAAACCGTCGGTATTCGGTCGCTATATGGTGCCCGTCTTTTCCGTTGCTATTTATCCGTCGGTATTCGGTCGTTACTCAGTCAAAGTCAAAAGTCAACAATGTTGACCATTCGGTCGGTCTATGGTGACCCTCTTTTTCGTTGCTAATTATCCGTCGGTATTCGGCCGTTACCAAGTCAAAGTCAATAGTCAACAATGTTGACCATTCAGTCGGTAAATAGTGACCTAATATTCGGTCGCTAGATATTCCGTCGGTATTTGGTTGTTACCCAGTCAAAGTCAAAAGTCAACAATGTTGACCATTCGGGCGGTATTCGGTCGCTATTTACCGACCCAATATTCGGTCGCTATTTTGTCCGTTGGTATTTGGTCGGTATTTTGCTTAGCGACGAAAAATACACGACCACGTAGTTCGGTCGTTAATCGGTCGCTAAACTTAGTTTAGCGACGGAAATGTCCGTCCCTGTTACACAGTTTTCTTGTAGTGGCAATACCTTAGTAAAAGGTTTAGTTATAAACTTAAATGTAATTGGTTCATTTCTATAAGTTGCAACTATTTTTTCCTTATCTATCCATCTAAAAGGATAAATTTTATTAATAAAAGGTTGTCCCAATATTACTGGGGTTGATATATTATTTTTAGTTAATAAAAAACTCAAAGGAATACATTTTCCATCATTACAAATTAAAGCTTTAGATAATTTATATCTAATATCCATTCTTTCACCACCTGCATGTTTTAAGTTATGAGTGGTTTTTTCAAAATATTTAGTGGGTATTACCCCTTCCTGTATAATATTTAAATCTGCACCACTATCTACTAAAGCAGTGAATTCCTGAGAATAATAATTACCTATAAGTAAAGTAATCTTAATATATATATATATATATATATATATATATATATATATATATATATAAGATTTCACTTATATACATTTTAGTTTTTACGAACTTTTTAAAAGAAATGTTTCTGAAAGTTTCTTGAAGAATTAGAATAGATTCCTTAAATTGGAATGTATCCTTTTCTTTTTCTCAAATTTTGTACCTAAAAGCACCGAACATTCTTATTTCACATCAAGAACATAACACAACTAAATAGCCACACATGGGTTACTATATATATTTATGGATGATAAAAATAATTCTCCCTTAAAAGGAAAAAAAAAAAAACGATATGGAATTAATTCTGATAGGATATATCAAAGGTTGTGCCCTTGGTCTGATCTAAAGTTAGGGTACCATCTTGCATGACTGGGCCTTGGTGTCCATAAAACAAGTTTGTTGGGCTAATATTCTGGTTTATAATAGGTACTTTCCAGATAACCACAGCCACACATAGGCCCACAAAATTCCATCACACAAATCAGTAAATCTAGGGGTGTGCATTCGGTATTCACAACAAAATTTGGAAATTCGATTCGATTTTTTAACGTTTTATGAAAATTGAACCAAACTAAAATTTTATGAAAACCGAATACCAAAACTATTTTGTTATGGATCGGTTCGGTTTGGTTCAGTTTGTACCGAACTTTCATTTTATCTTGTGGAACTCACTTAATGAAAATTAGACAAAAGATAAAATTATAATGCACAATTAAAATAAAAATAATAAACTAAAAATTAAGAATAAAAATACAATTCTACAACAATAACATAATTCATTAAATCACCAATAATTTAGGGTATTGACGGGGATGAATATGAGGCAAACCTAACATTTGACAATAAATTGACAATGTGACTGCTCCCATAATGTTACTAAAACAAGTGGATGGAAGGCAAGTCTAAATAATATTAATAAGTATAATACAATTTATTTTTTAATAATAAAAAAATTAGTCTATTCGGTATTTCGGTTTCTAAAAATTGAAACCGAATACCAAACCGAATTATTTTAACTTTTTAAAAAACGAACCGAATAAATCGAACTATATAATAGAATTCAGTTCACTTTGATATTTCAATTTAATCGAATAGTAAACACGCATAAGTAAATCCTTGTAGGAAATGGGGTCCACGCTCATCACAAGTCCCCACCATCACATTATTTTAGTTAGTAGTCATTTTTATGTTCTTTAGTGACATTCATGTGTCCTTTCAAAAAATAAAATAAATTTTTTTTTATTATCGATACATGGTATTCAATCCGAAACTTATTGTTTCGAATCGGAAGTGTTAAACCAACCATGTTGATCTTCCTTGACAATTCACATCGTTGCAACATTTACTTATTCAAAAAAAAATATGAATCTTTCTTTGTTTACTTATTGCACACTCTGATTGGTTGAAATAAGTTGTCAATTTTCTTGATTAAACGATCACTAATTGTCTCGAAACATATATTTTCCAATTATTAACATTTTAAAAACTTCTTGATTTCTTAGAATATGTTGTTTTAAGGACATTTTCGTATCTCTTGATATAAAACCCCCTCTCGTTTATGTCATTAATCCAAATATTATTATTTACTAAGCATATAAGATTTTTTTTAAAAGAACAAAAAAAAAAAAAAAAAGTAAGAAGTCCTTCAACTTTAGTCTCTTCCACCTTTTATTTTTAGTAAATCTACTACTATTATCTTTTTCTTTTTTTATGAATACTACTACTATTATCTTAGTATCTACTTCTTCGGTCCAATTTTAGATGTCTCAATCAATAAGCACACAAATTAAGAAATTTAATAATATACATTCATACATAATTGATACATTTCACATTTTTACACATACAATAATTCTTTCCCTTCTTAGATTCCTTTTGGGCTATTCCCCAACACGTGAATTAGCACTGTCAAACAGATCGGTTCGGTCCGGTCCAGTTCAAGTCCGCAATGGACTCATTTTAAACTTACCGGATCGGACATAGTCCAATTTTTACGGACCTCAAAATGGTAAGTCCATACCCAATCTGCTTATAGTCCACGGATTATGGACCGGTCCGACTTTTTCCTTTTTTGACAACTTTAAAAGGAAATATAAAAAAAAATTTAAGATTAATGAATAATAACATAAATAGTTTATGTTATGGTAAACTTAACAAAACAAATCATGCAAACACAAAACAAATAGATCATCCTCCACTAAAAAAAAAACGGATAAAAGGTTGAGAGAGAGAGGCGCAAAGTCGAGACAGGGAAGGGAGTAAGGAGAAAATAGGATTTGGATTATATATATATTTTAGGGTTGGAAATCTATAATCTTTGAGATTTGACAGTAGTCACATTACTAATAAATGTCAAAGACTCAAACTTTGATATATAAAAATTAAAATATAAAACAAATATTATATACGTATATTGCGGACTAAACCGTGGATAAGTCTGATTTTGATCTATAAAGTTCGGGTCCGTTTTTATATTTTTAATTTCGCGGACAATCCGGGTCCGATCCGCGAACTCCAAGTCCAAACGGATACGGGCACAAAATACCCGCATTTAAACAGATTTTTATTCTCGAGTCCATATCCAGTCCATTTCGTGCGGGTTACAAACTGTTCACGGACTTTCGGTCCATTTGACAATACTAACATGAATCTTGAGCTTTATTTTCTTAGGATATTGTAAAAATCCTCCAAGTAATTAATAGAAGGCAATTTACATCTTCTCTCTTGGGATTTCCTCTGGATGATTTCCTCGATAGAGAATCCTTAAGCATATCAAATTAGGATATTAAAATATCCTTATGATAACAAGGAAAAGGAAAACATCCAAGGCAAATCACACGGAAAACTACCTAAATATGGGTACATTGAGTATTTCGATCCAAATATCTAGGAATTTCATACTAGGATTCCTTAAATCGTAAGGTTCTTCCGACGCCGGTCGTATTATAAATGACCAATTATATTGTTCTCTGCTCACAATACCATTGAAAGAACTCTACATACCTTTGTTTATTTCTCTTCTCAGCAAACATATCTAACACTGGAACACGTTTTCGATATTGCTTCGAGATTGAGAAGCATGACCCTCCGCGGAATTGAAAAGTGCACCACTGTTTTCGACAAAGCGGATGTCCAGGGCAGTCTACCTGGGGCCAAGGCATCGCTGGTGGGACACTTTATTCGACAAATGATCACCTGCCAATTTTTTTTATCATCATGTTAGCCCGCTCATGGAAGTGCTAAGTTATCTATCTAAAGTAAGTAAAAAAACACGTACTGCTTTTTCCTTCCAAGCGAGGAAAAAGTTGATCATGTGCTCAACAACGGCCCTTGGTGTTTCGATAATGTGCTTCTAGTAACCAAAATGATTCCCCTGAACATGGATGTCCCTTATGACGCGTTCATCAAGAGCCCTTTCTGGGTACAACTTTTTCTTCAAAACAAGTATGTTAACAGTTGATATGGGTATTAGAATTGCGGCTACAATGGACAATTGTGTAATCATGGAACTGTTGGAAACAATGAAAGGGATATGGTATTATCGCTTTCGAACGGACATTGATGTAACAGAGCCACTCCGGCGTGTTTTTCTAGGGAAGCGCCTTATATAGGGTGTCTTGAAGGTTGCTTCCGGTATGAACGGCTGTCCAGATTTTGCAATCATTGTGGTATGTTGAACCACGTCCCTGTTACCTGGGCAGAGTTACCACGAGGTGTTAGGTCTGCTGATAGAGCAAATTTTTCATACGATGCATGGATGAAGGCATCACGCCTCCCAAATTAAAAAACACAACACAGTGCACTTTCAAGATAATGTACCTGTTGTGACTGATACGGATAGTGCTATTGTTCCATTGGAGGGACAAATTGATGATAACTCTGTTGATACTGAGGATACTGAGTGAAGCCGGCAGGGATAAGATGCTGAGAAGGCGGAACGGAAATGGGAAGATGACGGATTCTGAATAACAGTTGCCGGTTCAAAGGAGGTTGGGGTTTGGAGTTGGAGATGGGGAAGAATTGATGGCGGAGACAATTGGAGTTGAGCAGCGGCATCAGGAGTGACGCATGAGAGGGGCCAGTGTAGAACCGGGTCGGGTCCTAGACGGGTCTAGAGAACAGGAACTGGGTCCATGGCGAAGAGCCCAAGATTTTTAAAAATATTACTCCCTCCATTCCTAAATATAAGACTCTTTAGACAATTTGATAAAATTAAGGAAGTTGTCATTTCCACCTAAACTTCCAATATTATCCCCCACCCTCCCTCTCTCTCACTTCTACGTCATAAAGAAAGGAAAATGTTAAGGGTATAAATGGAATAAATTGTTGACAACTAATAAAACAACCTTAAACGACAATTAATTTGGATACCTAGATATCTCCTAAACGACAATTAATATGGAATGGAGGGAGTACTATTTATCGAAATTTTATGTGTATTTTAAAAAAATTTATCAATTTCGCCACCAATTTTTTTTTTTTACCCTTTTTATTGCCCCTAAAATTTTTTTTGCCGTTTTTATCACTTGAGTTCTGTAATTCTAAATAATGTTGCAATTTCGCCCCCAAACACCAAATTTCTGACTTCGTCCCTGACTGGTCGACTGGATTGAAGGCTAATCGGAAGAAAAGTTGGGCGGACGTGAGTACAGGTAGCTCGCCGGCCTATAAAAAGCAAGAGAGACAGCGGGAGCCTAGCTAGAGTAGGAATGGCAACGGGGCAGATCGGGGCTGGTATCTGAAATACCACGCCCTGCCCCGCCCTGTTGATCTGTGCCCCGCCCCGCCCCATTCTATTTTTTTTTAAAAAAATCATTATTTTTTTTTAAATTATAAAAATCATTAATTTTATCAAAAAATTAAAATCATAAAAATCATTAATTTTATCATAAAAATAATTAATTTTTTAAAAAAATAATTAATTTTATCCCAAATCAATTCTCAAACAAGTACAATTAGTATATTAAAATGAAAATTAAACATGATTATGTTTAATAATAACAATATTATAATAATTTAATATAAATGGGGCGGGGCGGAAAAAAATACCATGCCCCGATCTACCCCGTTCTCTCTACGGGGCGGGGCGGGGCTGCCCCAAAAGGCATCGGGGCAGGGCGGATCGACGGGTCACGGGTCAAATTGCCATCCCTAAGCTAGAGGCGACGCAGCGGTGGTGCGGTTATGGGTGACGGGAGGTTGAGGAAGGAGATGGATGGTGAAGGGCTTCTGGGGGAAATCTCTACAAATGGAAAGGCCACCTATGGGCCAGCTGACCCACAGTAGAAAGTTATAAATGGGCCAGGCGTTTTAATTTTGCAGCCCAACCCGGATGTTCTCACCTTATACAATAATGGGTCTGGGATTGGACCAATTGGCAGCGGACCCAACACTGAGACGAGTTTTGCTGCTGACAACAGGCCCAACATTGGGCCAAGTGGTGCGATTGTGTCTGGGCTGGAAGCAGTGGATGCTTACCCAATCAGCATTGACCTAACTCATGATTGCCCAGAAACAAACAGTGAACTCTACCAACTTAGGTTAAGCGATTTTGGGATTGAAAATGAAGAATCTGATTTCTCCCCAAATTGGAAACATAGGCCCATGCAACTGGAAGATGACTTTGATGATGAATTATTTGTGGTGGATGATCTTTTTTACTATAGAAGAATTATTTTCTTCGGGGGCTCCTGCCAATAATCAGGGTAAGGTGGAAGTCTTTAAGTGACCCCACCAAAATCCATGAGTTACCTCGCATGGAATTGTTGAGGAATTAATAATTCTAAGACAATTCAAGAACTAGTGTGCTTATGCAAAGTGCACAATCTAACTATGGTTTTTTATCTGAAACAAAGTCTTTAGCTCGTTTTATGGATTTTGTTTCGTAGGTTTTTTAATTCATTTGCCTGTAAGCCGTAATGGCATTTGTGGTGGTTTATGTTTGTTTTGGAATTCATCAAGTGGCGCTTTACTGGTTTCTATGGGAACCCAGAAGTTTCCTAGCGTATTCATTCATGGTAGCTTCTAAAAAGACTACATGCACTTAACTTGCTGCATTAGCTTTGCATTAGAGACTTTAATGAAATTTTAAACCACAATGAAAAACTGATTTTTCCCTCCAAGAAGCCAAAAACAAATTAATAATTTTCGTGAAGTACTCTCTGAATGTGGTTTAGTGATCTGGGCTATGTTGGGAGCCCCTATACTTGGTACAATTTTTGAAATAATGTTGGTGAAGTATTTGTTCGACTGGATAGAGCTCTAGCCACCTCATATTGGGAAAGTCTTTTTCCAAAAATGATAATCCAACACTTAGCCACAAAAGATAGTGATCACCTTCCTATTTTGCTTGGCATACCTCCAAAAAGGAAGAGACGTAAGAGAGCTAGTAAAAAACCAAGACCTGTACGGTTTGAACCTCTTTGGTTTAAAGAGCCTGAATTTCTGGAATATGCAAGTAAAATATGGTCTTCTCCAACGGAAACAACTGCGGAAGGCCTTAGTACAGCTCTTTCGAACTTTAAAGATAATCGCCTAGAATGGAGCACCAGGGTTGTTGGGGATTTGGAGAGAAAAGTAGAAACAAAACAAGAAGAGCTGGAGGCAATTCAAAAAATACGGGGTTTTCCCCAATAGTCTCTCTCACAGGAACTTGAAATTGCAAAGGATATGAAAAGCTCGTGTAAGCCCTAAGGGCGAACAAACTCAGTTTTTGATAATGGACAAACATTTGATGTTGTGTCTAATGGTTTCAATCTTTGTGATGGAATAATGGTTCTCATAATGGAAGCTCTAAGTACTTCAATCAAGCCATGATCAAGATTCAAAGTCTCATCGAGATTGAAGATTGAAGATTTAGGTTTGGTTAGATTAGCTTTGTCATTATAAGTCGTTATCTTATAAGCTCTAACCAATGCTCTCATGAACATAAGTTCTACACTCAAGTCTTGCATGTTTTCATAAACATGTTTTCAAGAGGCTAAGTTTCAAAATGATTCTCATATGTGTTCATATCTCAAAAGCCTTTGATTTCAAAGCATAAGTCTTTTAAAACGGTTTTCTAAATGCTGTTACTTGTTACATATTGAGAAAACCTTTTAGACTTCAAAAGATTTCAATACAAGGGTCAAATCAACATCTCTCATACTCAGGGAAGGTCGGTCAACCGAGCTCAAGCTCGGATCGACCGAGGCAAAACAGAGAGTTGAACATATATAGGTCGGTCGACCTATGGCCAGCTTCGGTCGACCGAGCCCTTGCTTCGGTTATCCGAGGTCCCAGTTCGGTCAACCGAACTCTGCGAGAACTAGCCGTTATTTGACCGTTGCAGAGTCGTTTTTCAACAGATTTTCAAATGTATAAATACTCCAAAGCTAGAGAATGACTCCAAGACTTGTACATACAATATTCATTGATTTCTTATCAAGTCTAAACACTCACAAAGCAAATGCTCTTCATTTCTTTGATCTAAATCATTCAAGAGTGAGTTTTCTAAAGCAAGACAAAGAGTGTGCATTCTTATGTTCTAAAGAGCTAAATATTCTTGTACTTAAAAGGTATCTATCTTTCACTTAAAAGAGTGAATAACCTTGTTCTTAAACTATCTCAATTCCCTTTCTTAGTGATAGGGTTATTCTTGTATAAGTCCTACTTTGTGTGGGCAATTGACTCTTAGTGAGTTTTGTATTGTGGTTGTGTTGTAAAACTCTTAGTGAGTTAGCCACAAGTGTAAAAAGTCTTCTTAGTGAAGTTGTTAAAATCCTTGGGTGCGGCTCAAGGTAGTGGACGTAGATTCTGAGTGAATCGAACCACTATAAATCCTTTGTCTTGTTGTTGGGTTTAGTTTTGCTTTTGTTCATCTTGCACAAACTTACACTAGCATTGAATAGATTCGAAAAAGTTTGCAAGATCGATTAAAACCCAATTCACCCCCCCCCCTTTTGTGTTTTACAGCTCACAATAGAGCAACTTAGCTGGCAAAGGGTGATCGGAATACGACCTATTTTCACAATAAGGAGGAAAGAAAAGAATTATATTGATGAAATTGTGGATTCTGATGGGAACATACTAAATGAGGAGAATGATATTGAAAGAGTAGCCATCAGTTTCTTTGAGAAACTTTTTACGGCAAATCCTAGTGGAGCAAGTCTCTCCCATCGTTTACTGACTAATAAGCTAAGTGTCCAAGAGATTGATGGCTTAGAGCGTCCGTACACTCAGGAAAAAATAATCAAGGCTCTTAAACAAATGCATCCTCACAAAGAACAATGCCCGGACGGTATGCATGTCCTTTTTCTTCAGAAACTCTGGCATTTTTTGGGGAACTTGGTGACATGGTTCATTCTTGTGGTACTGAATAATGGTGATAGGATAGAAGCTATCAACTCAATGCACATTTCTCTAATCCCCAGGATAAAGAAACTTGTCTCTATGACGCATTTTCAACCAATCGGTCTATGCAATGTCAATACAAGCTCATTTCAAAAATCTTAAAGAATAGGCTAAAGCTTGTTATGGACTCCCTAATTGGTGAAGCCCAAATCGTTTTTTTAAAGAAAATATTTATAGCGGATAATGCTATTATTTCTTTTTAAGTGTTTCACAACCTTCAAATAGTTAAACAGAACGGCTCTCATCAACTTGCCCTTAAGCTAGACATGAGCAAAGCTTTTGATAGAGTGTAATGGAATTATCTGGAAATGGTGATGTCATGCATGAATTTACCCCCAAAATTTCTCTCTCTTGTCATGAATTGCATCAGAACTGTGAAATACTCCATTCTACTTAACAGGGTACCAACAAGATCTTTCATGCCAACTAGGGGAATCAGGCAAGGAGACCCTTTATAACTTTATCTCTTCCTCATCTGCACAGTAGGATTATCCTCGCTTGTCCGCTCTGACTAGGAACGTGGACTCTTTCAGTAGGGGTTCCAGTTTAGTATGGGTGCTTCTGTCACGCACTTTCTGTTTGAGGAGGATTCTATATTTTTTGCCAAAGATGAGGAGCCCTGCTTACGACGACTTAAGGAGATACTAGGAATATATGAGACATGCTCTGGTCAACTAATAAACTATGACAAATCAAACCTGTTTTACAGTAAGGGAACCCCTGATGAGATTCAAGATCTCGCTTTCTCCATCCTATAAGTTCCGGAAGGGGATGAAAAAGGGAAGTATCTCGGGTTACCATACATGATAGGTCGGTCAAAAAAGAAAGTTTTTCAGTTTGTCTTTTGCAGCCATAGTCGTTCTTATCAAGTCAGTGATCCAGGCAATTCCAACATATATCATGTCTTGTTTCATTCTCTCTCAATATATCCTTGATTCCATCACAAGCATGCTGTGAACCTTCCTGTGGGGAGGAACTCAAAATCAAAGAAATATATGTTGGAGGGCTTGGACTACCCTATGCAAACCGAAAGACCAGGGAGGACTAGGTTTTCTTGATTTAGCAGCCTTTAATAAAGCTCTTGTAGCTAAACAAGGATGACGTATTGTACACCAACCTTTTTCGCTCGACTCCAGGGTACTACAAGCGAAATATTTCCATCAAGAAAGCTTCATATATGTCCAACTTAAAGGACGAACTTCTATAGTCCGGCAAGGAATCCTAAAAGGACGTGAACTACTAAAGACTGGATTGAAATGGAGAATCGATAATGGATCACGAGTTAATGTGTGGGGCGATTAAACACCCCGAACTCCTTCAAACTATCAAAGCCTCCTGGTCTAGCCTATGGCAAAAAATGGTGAATGTTTCCAGACTTATTAACCACCAAAGGGGTGCATGTGGGAAATTTTCTCATCTTATGAGATTGAGGAAATACTAAAAGTTTGACTATGTGATGTATTTCCACCTGATCGCCTTGTTTGGGGGTATACAGAAAATGTACTATACTCTATAAAGTTTGGATACCACTTACAGGTAGATATCAGTGATGGAAAATGTGAAAATCCTTCGACATCAAGAAACAATGTTGTCGATCACTGGAAAGGCATCTGTAAGTTAGCTATCCCCCTAAAATACAAATCTTCTAGCAAATTTTACCTACTTCCCAAAATTTGTCAAAGTGGATAAAGTCCATAAAATCACAGTGCCCTATCTTTCATGAGGATATTGAAACTATTGTACATGTCCTTTTTTCATGCCATCAGCTCTAGAGTTATGGAATTGCACCAGTTTCGATGTACAAACCTTGTTCAAAAGAGATATTTTTCCTTACTGCCTCATGCCCATCCCGACAACCGGCGAGGAGGTTTCTACTACTTTCTCGTATATTGCGTGGAATATATGGTGCAATCGGATTATGACTGTCTTTGACGAGAAACGGCATATGCCTGAAGAAGTAGCCAATATTGCTATAATCCATGTTGCTGAGTACATTAGCATTTTTTATTCATCTTTAAGCTCATCTAGAGGTCGCCATCCTATTCCAAATGATGATCAGATAAAATATATGCTGAAAGGGAAGACAAAAATGTTTTCACCAGATGAAATGGAAAAGATTCTCAAAGGTCCTAAAGAGCAAGCTAGCTATAGATGACAGACTCATGATGAAGATTTCTTTAAACTCGATGTTGATGGATCCTGGTATGGAAACTCTAGCCGAATGAGATTCATCATCAGAAACCATGAAGGGAAATTCGAAGCAGGAGCTGCAAAGTTTGCCCTCAACTACCCCAGCCCTGAACATGCTGAAGCAACGTCTCTACTGGAAGGACTTCAGTTTTCTATGAATCAAGGATATTAGCCGCTATTTATTGAAAGTGGCTGTCAAACATTGGTAAATCAGGTCCATCAGGTAGAAGAAGATTTGTCCCCATTAGGACACATTGTTAGCCAAATAAGAATTTTGCTGGGGACTAGTATAGCTGATTTATCTTTTGTGCACAGATTATGTAATATTCTTGTTGATAGATTATACAATCACGCAATGAGGCTTAAAGCCTATTTTCAATGCTTTGGAGAACCACCGAGTTTTCTCCTACCAAATGTAACCTATGATATCATTAAATGATATATTAATGCATTTTAATTATAAAAAAAAATAACATATAAGATTTTTTTTCCTTAAAAAAGAAACAAATAGGATTTGCTAGGACGGTAATGATTATACTACCTCCATTCCAAAATGATTTTAAAAATTTCTTATTTTTATTTTTCAAAATAATATCAATTTCATAAGTTGGTCACATATTATTTAAAGTTTTCCAAGTTTTTAACTATTTATAGCACTAAATAATTTTAGGTGTGTTGTTTCCGCCACTTATCTTTGTTTTCCTTTATTATACACCTCAACTATTTTCCACAGCGTTTTTTATACGTGCAATAGCTAACGATATCATTGTGTTGTCCGTATATTTTCACTAGAACCCACTGTGAAAGTATATAATTAGCACACAAAAATAATTGAGGTATATAACAAGGAAAAACAAAGATAAGTGGTAGAAGTAACATACTCAAAGTTGTTGAGTGTTATTGTTGCCACACGAAAACCTAGCCGAACGTCGAGTTAGAAAGTTAGAATGGTCGGACCTTGTATTGACACTTGAAATTTCTTCCCTCAAGATGGTTTACACTTGGAGAAGGTTGACTCGACCAAGTATGCGTTATTGGAAAACAATTCCTCAAGCAGGAAGTCCGTCCGGAGCAAAACAGACTACCTTGAAACTAATTATTCGTAATTAGGAACATCCCCCACTCAGGAAACCTAGTTTGATGGGATGAATTTTAATCTAAATATGCGTTATTGGATAAATATCTCACGCAGAAAGTCTGGATGAATCCAAATTGCTAAATCTAAGTTTAACTAAATGATTTTAGTGTGGAAAGTTGTAAGGAAAGCATTTAAAGGTTGTATAAGTGAGGATAAAAATAAATTTTGATTGTTAATTGTGATGCATTTGTTCATACTTTTGTTTTTGTGTTTATAGCTGACTTAGAAACTTGTGATATGGACATGTTCCCTAGGGAATGGCTATGTTTTTTCATAATGTGTTCCACATGGCATTGAATTTTTTTTAATGAACATATTTAGCCAACACAAATTTTTGAAATCTGTCTTGGATTTTTGACGGATTCCACAAATCCGTCCTCGACTGACGTAGACTAAATTCCAACATGTCTATCCACATCAACTGAGGACAGATTTGGAATATGTCCTCAATACAAGACGGATTTCACAAATCCGCCTTGAAGAAACACTGATTTTACCCTAAAACCCTAGAAAACCCTAACTAACCATGGTTTGAAATCCGTCCTCAATCTTAGATCAGATTTTTGTACCAAACAGTACAAGTGATAAGAGTTTCAGATATTTTTTTGATAAGACGGATTTATAGAATCGTCTTATAAGATTCCGAATATGATTTTCTAACCCAAATAGTATAAGAGATAAGATTTTCGAATTTCAACGTGATTTTGTTACCTTGTATTTATCCAAACCAAAATCTTCTTCAAAACTCATCTCAATTTCCCTCTTCTGCAAAATTCCATCTAACCTCACCCACTTACTCTGAAAACTAAATATACACAATGAACAACGACATGGATCCAACACTTGAAGAGTATTTCAGACACATGTTTAAAATTGTGGCCAGTTGTCCAACATCCAGAAGAATGGCAATATCTTATGTTTAAAATGTGGTTTTTTATTTGTTATATGTTATCATTTATCTTATACAAATTGTATTATGTAGCATATATCATCAAGCTTCACAAAGTGGTTGGAGAAAAATGGGCTCGGGGTACCACGTTTTTTCTATCTGAATGACATCATTGGTAATCAATGGTGTGCTTACCTAACTCAATAATAGGGCTAGTACTACCTTGACCGCGGTTTACAACAATTTTTGGGTGAAAAACAATGTTCGACCAGTTGATAGGGTTCATTTTGTGTCTCTTCGCCGATGAATGTACTAAATATTTATTTTATGACCGGTTACTTGAAGGGAGAAAGATCGTAACCCTCCGATGAGGCTTTTTTCGCTAGAGTTTTGGGGTAACGATTGACGAAATGAACATGAATTATAAAGGGGTATGCTTGTTATTCTAAAAATATAATATGTATAACACGTATTATAATTTGTTGATTGTAATTATTTTTCATGTCTACAGTGGATATGTCGTTACTACATCAAGTGGCGTGTTAGACAAGAGTTCGGAATATCCGAGGTCCTTCACTTACGAGATTTCTGCGGGAACAAAATGTCACTCCGGGGAAAAACGGAGATGATTACTATTTTGAGTAGTGATCTTCTTTTATAGAGTTTGCGTGATTGAACCCCACTGACTATGTACAATTACATCCAGCACCTTACGATATCCTTGATTATAGGCGTAGGCTAGCTGGTTTTGAGATTTTTGGAATTTTCTTTCATAAAGCCTTGTAATTTTTGTAATGTGATTTATTTATTGAAATTTTGTTTCATAACACCCGTTTACACATCTAATTAGCTTGTCTAATCCCGATAACAAAGATAAGTTTCAATAAAGTGATAAAATGTCTAAATATACACTGTTAAAGATGAAATTACACATACGAAAGTAAATTTAATTATCAATATGATCGTTAGGGCAAGTCTTCCGGTTGTGACCAATTGCGTGGCAGTTTCCGCATTTTCTTGGTCAGCGCCGACAACTGTTCTTCGTGTCTAAGGGCATAAGAAAAAACACACAAGTCATTAGGGCTAGCATTTAGCAAGATATATATAAAGCTATTAAGATTTCTAAATGCAAGTCCAATGCCCAAGCCAAGGGAAGATATAACAAGCAATTCATCTAACTGAAAATAAAAAATTAAAGTTCATACAATCAAGTTCAAGTGAATATAACAAGTATAATGTAAGAACTTGAAAGTAAAGAGTTAGAGTTAGAAGATCAAACACGGTGATTTAGAGTGGTTCGATCACAAAGATCTATATCCACTACCACTACCTTAGGACACACCCAAGAATTTGGGCAACTTTCCACTATCTTGTCTTGAGATATTAGAAAGAAGGACAAAACTAACCCATTGGTCTTTTATACACTCACTACGACAAAAACAGTCTTTTGTGACGTTTGTGTATCAACGTTTTTTTTCCAAACGTCACTTAAAAAAAAAGAGTAAGTTAAAGCAACACTTTTTGCAAACGTCGCTATGTTTGTATTTTATATGACGTTTCATAGCGAAGTTTATAGTAATTGTTCTTCATACCGACGTTTTAATGTTGGTTAGCAACATTTACATTACTTTTTGTGACCCATATAGCAACATTTATATACTATGTCGTTAGATTTTGTGACTTTTCAGACAAACATCACTAAATTTGAATTTTATAAGGCGATTCATAGTGTCATTTATAATAATTGTTGCTAAAATCAAAATTTTGATATTAGTTAGCGTCGTGTACATTAAATGTTGTTATAAAATTGTCGGTAAGAACAAAAATTACTATAACCGTGGTATGTATATTTAAATGTTGTTATTTTCACAATAATGTGACGCTTTTTAACCACGGTTATAGTAATTTTTGTTCTTACCGACAATTTGATGCTAGTTAGTGACATTTACATTACATGTTGTTATAAATTGTTATTTTTTGTGACTCATATAACGACATTTATACAATATGTCGTTAGATCTTGTGACATTTTCTTACAAACAAAAATATATAGATTATTTTTCTGAAATATATTTTTTAAAGAAAGATTAAAGACATTTAATTATTAAAAATTTAATGAGAGTGTATTAATTTTAATGTGATTCATAAAAAATCAAAACACAAAGAGAAATTAAAACAAGTAAAGGTACAAAATCCAAAATCCCATTATACAATATAATAGGAGGAGAAACAAATAGCAAATGATCATTTAGTTCAGCGGTCCATTGCACGACATACATGCAGGAGGTCTTGGGTTCAATTCGCATCTCTTAGAGTAGGGATAAATTTTATTATACATTATTCGAATGTGGCTAGAGTCGACGGCTCGGCTTGTCTCTAAACGCCGACTCCGATTACTCAAAAGTGACTAGACTCGACGGCTCGGCTTGTCTAAGCTCTGCCTCTGACTCGGCCCGGCTCTGCTAGCCTGGTTTCAAAATTTACGAATGTCGGAATAGATATCTTCTTGCGATTATTTACAAATGTCGGCAAAAATACCTTTTGATATATTTAAAAATGTCACAATAGATAGGTAGCGCTTGTAACAAATGTCGTAAAAAATCATAACGACATATGAAAATGCAACGTTTACGCGACATTGGTAATAAATGTTGGTACTCATGCAACCTTATAAAGGAAAGGCCAACACATTGGTCCTTTTATGCACACATGCAATTCTTCACCCATGGGGAACTCTTCCTCTAACCTAGTCTACTAAGTGAGGAGGTTTTACGAACACGTCAACCGTACTTCTATTTCGGGTTTACCACCCAGTCTAGTTCCTACGATTACAAGAAAGATCCCCTCCAACACATTGGAGGCACAAACCCACCACTCTCACAAACAAGCATTGTCACTCAACCCATTACAAGAAAGGTAATCTCAATACATAAGATTTTACATTTAAGCTCTAGAAAAACAAATTCCTCTAAGGATTAGATATTACAATTAAAGTTCTAATTCATATTTGAGAATATAAGAATAAGTAGATGAACTTCTTTCTCAAAATGAAGGGTTTTTGATGAATGATTGGAAGTGTTAAGTGTTAGAGGAATACCCGGGTCTACACAGGTTATGCAGCGGAAATAAAATGACCCGCCTCTAATAGGATCTTTCACGAGTAAGAACCTTAGACTACGGGATAGCATTATACCTTTAGAAGTGCAGAATAAGACTGAGAACGGTTTCAGTTGTAGCGAACGGAACGCCACCAACGCAGGCTCCGCCTCTCCCAATATCCACTCGATCTTCCGGGGATGGTCCTCTACCGCTTGGTGCTAGCCAACGCCTCGTAGAAGTCTTGAAGACACTCTTCAAGATGGAGTATATATATATGGTGGATATAGGACCTTTAGAAGAACAAGAAACAGTTTTCTTACTTCTTTTCTATTAGCCAAAGCTAGAAAACAAGTATTTAGAAAAGTTGTCTTTTCTTTCTATTCAATCTCTATTGAATGCTCTCTCTTTTCTCTCTTCTCTAAGCTCTCAAAAAGCTGGAGAAAATGACTTAGAATGCTAGCAAAAATCAGCATTTTTCTTAGTCATTCAAAGGATAGAGGGGAGAGTGAAAGGGGGAAGTGGGAGATCATGGAGGAAACCACTCCTCCACATTCTCCAGCACTTCAACCTCCTTTCTAAGAGATAAGAGCTGAAATTATATCCAATATTTCCAGCCATAAGGTCGGTCCAAATAGGTTGGTCGGCCCAATCATATTGGTCGGCCCAACCCGATTAAGGGCCCAATCCAATCCCGGCCCGGCCAATCGAATTGGCGAACCTTAGATTAAATGTACTCCAACAAGCCCAATCCAGTTGATCTATGAGTGCGACCCAGGAGGTATCTATTATGTTGCCCGTGACATCATATGTCACAGGTAATGAGAGGTATCTAGCAACGCATCATTACCCCCAATTCATAAATATCTGGTGACTATCATAATCACACCATTTGACATTTGTATTTAAATCCTTTTGTCCTTGATATCTAGATTGAACACAAGTCATGGAAAAAGTCACACTTGTATTGTCCAATCTTTTAGTTTATTGATTCGCGAGTAGACTAATCAAATGACATCAATATCATATACTGATTCATTTGTTCATGGCCTTAGTCAGACTCCATCAAAGGGGCCCAAGATATCGCTCCTGCTATATAGGAGGGACAAATCCTTTCTGCATCCCATTCATCTTGAACAAGATTCGTGATATACCCAATAAATGCCTTTATTGCTCACCCTGTTACGGATAGCGTTTAACATTATCAAAGCATAACACTAGCCATGCAAGAACTCTTGTGAGACCTCAAGTCGAAGGATCTTATATACAACCCAGTCAAAAATTGAGAAACACCGTTGACTATTATATAACAACCCATGGTGTGTTTCTCATTTCGGGTCTATCCAGTATAATGATTCTCTAATCATATATACCCATGTGACGATCCGATATCTTATATCAATCACTGCACATACTAGTCTTACGCATTATTATTGTCCTCGAAGATTCCATAATAATGTTCGACTAGGGACGTTTCAGAATCATAACAATTATGAATATTATTCTAAGGACATATTATTTCATTATGTTTTTAAGAACGCAGAAACATATTGAAAATAATACTGGAATTTATGCCTTTTTATTCATCAAAATGAAAATTACATAAATACGATACAATAATCTCCCACTTGCACAAAAGACCCAAAATCATCTACTGATTGGTCTTTAAGGGCATACTAATGACTGTCTCTAAAGATCACTCCAGATATTGGATACCCATGGAGCTAGTGTGACGATCATGCTGCTGCTGCGACAGTGGCTTCGTCAGTGGATCGGCGACATTGTCTACCGAATCTACTCTACATATATGCACATCACCTCTCTCTATAATCTCGCGGATTAGGTGAAAACGCCGTAGTACATGTTTGGACCTCTAGTGAGATCTAGGTTCCCTAGATTGTGAAATAGCCCTATTGTTGTCACAATAGAGGTCTATCGGGTTCGCAATACTAGGAACCACATCGAGGTCGGAAATAAATTTCCTGATCCAAACTGCCTCCTTAGTCGCTTCACAAGTCGCTATGTACTCGGCCTCTGTCGTAGAATCTGCGATGGTCGATTGCTTTGAAGCTGCGCCACTCACAAAGCACCTCCATTCAAGTTAAACACATATCCCGATTGCGATCGAAAATCATCTCTGTCGGTTTGGAAACTAGCATCGGTGTAACCACTTACAACGAGCTCATCCGCCCCTCCATAAATCAAGAATGTATCCTTAGTCCTTCGTAAGTACTTGAGGATATTCTTGACCGAGATCCGAGTGACGTTCACCGTAATTAGACGGTATCCGCTCGTAAGGCTTAAGGCAAACGAGACATCCAGGCGAGTACATAACATGGCGTACATGATGGATCCTATGGCAGAAGCATAAGGGATCTCTTTCATGCGTTCAAATTCGGCAGGCGTTTAAGAACACTGTTTGTTCGACAGAACAGTACCATGTGCCATAGGACAAAGGCCCTTCTTAGACTCTTGCATGCTAAACCGCTTTAGCACCTTGTCTATATATGTACTCGACTTAGGCCAATGAGTCTCCCGGATCTATCTCTATAGATCTTGACTCCCCAGAATATAGTTGGCATCGCCTAAGTCTTTCATAGAGAAACACGTACTCAACCAAGCCTCGGCAGGACTTTAAGGTTGGTATGTCGTTTCCAATGAGTAGTATGTCATCTACATACAAAACCGAGGAATACGATTGAGCTCCCACTAACCTTCTTGTAAACACAAGGCTCATCCTCATTTCTAATGAAGCCAAACTCACTGACGGCATCATTAAAAGCGGATGTTCCAGCTTCAGAAGCTTTCGCTTGAGTCCATAAATGGATCTCTCGAAGCTTACATACTTTTCCAAAGCATTCTCCCGGAGTGACAAAACCTTCGAGCTATGTCATATACACATCCTCTTCAAGTTTTCCATTAAGGAAAGCGGTTTTGACATCCATTTGCCGATTTCATAGTCATAGTAAGTCGCGATAGCAAGCAAAATCCGAATGGACTTGAACATAACTACGGGGGAAAAGGTCTCGTCATAGTCAATACCATGAACTTGCTTGAAACCTTTCGCGACCGGTCGCCCCTTATACGTTTGTACATTCCCTTCCATGTCGGTTTTAATCTTAAAAACCCATTTGCACCCTATGGGAGTTACCCCTTCAGGGTGGATCAACCAAGATCTAGACTTGGTTTGTGTACATGGAGTCCATTTCGGATCTCATGGCCTCAAGCCATTTCTCGAAATCAGGGCTATTAATTTCTGTTTGTAGGTTGAAGGTTCATCGTGATCCACAAACATAACATCACCATGTTACGTTATGAAAAAAACCAAATTTTTTCCGGAGGTGGACGATGAACTCTACCGGACTCTACGCAATTCTTGTGTTTCTTGAATCAGTGCTTGCTTTGCACAAATGTTTGTGGCACCTGCTGCACAACAACTTGTGGAGTCTGTTCAATTTCCATCTTATCATTAGTGCTAGTTTGAGAGTCTGGAACTTCAATAAGTTCTACGCTACTCCCACTCGTGTTTCTAGAAACAAATTCTTTTTCTAGAAAGACTCCCGTGCGAGCAACAAACACTTTGTTTTCGTTAGGGATATAAAAAGTAGTATCCTTTAGTTTCCTTAGGATAACATACAAATATGCACTTTTTCAGATTTTGGAGCCGACTTATCGGAAGTCGAGCGCTTTTACAAAAGCTTCACAGCCCCCAAATCTTGATGAAAGACAAACTGGGACGCTTTCCAATCCATAACTCGTATGGCATCTTTGCAACTGATTTAGATGGAACGCGGTTAAGTGTTAAAGCTGCTGTCTCTAGTGCGTGTCCCCAAAAAGAATTGGGCAGGCTCGTGTGACTCATCATAGAACGAACCATATCTAATACGGTTATGTTCCTCCTTTCAGATACACCATTCCATTGTGGAGTAGGCTGGAGGAGAAAGTTGTGAAACGATTCCACAATCCTTTTAGATAGTCACGGAAATTCTTGACTCAAGTATTCTCCTCCTCGATCGGATCGAAGAACCTTAATACTCTTGCCAAGTTGGTTTTCTACTTCTAGTTTAAACTCTTTAAACTTAGCAAATGCTTCGGATTTGTGTTTCATCAAGAACACATATCCATACCTACTGAAGTCATCAGTAAAGGGTATGAAGTAGAGGTAACCACCCCTTGCATGTATATTAAAAGGGCCACATACATCACTATGTATTGGTCCTAATAAAGCATCGGCTCTCTCACCTAACTTAGTGAAAGGTGATGCTGTCATCTTACCCAACAAACAAGATTCGCATCGATCATAAGACATGAAGTCAAATGATTCCAATAGCCCATCTTTATGGAGCTTGGATATGCGGTCTTCGTTTATGTGGCCTAAACGACAATGCCAGAGGTATGTCGGATTAGAATCATTAGTCTTAATCCTTTTGTATTTATATTTAAAATTGGCATATCAAGATCTAAAATATATAGACCATTAATCAAAGAGGCGCTTGCATAAAAAATATTATCCAAAAATAATGACAATCGTTGGTTTTTGATTGAAATCTTAAAACCTTTCTTGTCCAAACAAGAAATT
This sequence comes from Vinca minor, assembly GCA_026122235.1. Classification (NCBI taxonomy): domain Eukaryota; kingdom Viridiplantae; phylum Streptophyta; class Magnoliopsida; order Gentianales; family Apocynaceae; genus Vinca; species Vinca minor. The sequence continues at coordinate 5,758,680 of JAOCZM010000241.1, read as the reverse complement.
GAAATAATATTCTTAGTTAAACTTGGTACATAGAAACAGTTTTCTAAACCCAAAACAAGCCCTGTAGGCAAAGTAAAAGTACAATTCCATGCAGCTAGGGCTGCAACACGTGCTCCGTTGCCAACTCGTAGTTCCACTTCACCCTTTGCCAACTCTCTACTCCTTTGCAGTCCCTGCACATTAGTACAAATGTGAGAACCACATCCGGTATCAAGTACCCAAGAAGTAGTTGTATTTAAATTGATATCAATCACATTAATATCAACAACATAAATACCTGAGCCAAAGCAACATTTGCTTTCTCATTTTCCAGCCTTTTTCCTGCAACATAGCTTTTGCAGTTCCTTTTCCAGTGACCCTTTTCACCACAGTGATGACAGATAGAGTCCTTGGCTACACCACCCTTAGATTTCAATGCATTGTTGAAAGTGGTTTGCTTGCCCCTGGGCTTACCTTTCGGTTTGCCTTTGGATTTCACAAAACCTTTGCCTTTTTCCCTTTTGCACCATCAGTATGGTGTTGGGCTTGGACTTGCCTATTTCCTTCTCGGCGAGTCCTCGAGCATGTTCAACAACTCGAGCAATGGCTTGTCAATTTCATTCATGTGATAATTCGGGAATGAACTCGATCGAATGACTCGAGCAACGATTGCAAGATCAAACCAGTCGACAACTCTTGCCCCCAAAGGAAATTCCAGCTTTTTCAAGGTTATGAACATAACCTATCATCTTAAGAACGTGAGTTCCAACTGGCATTCCTTCAGACATTTTGCATTGAAAAAGAGATTTCGATACGTCGAATCTCTCTCTGTCGTGCTTGTCCCTCGATATAGTTGCTTCGAGTGAGCCAAACGATCTCATAAGCCCCCCATGTCCTCATGTTGCTTCAAGCTCGGAGTTCATGGTGACAAGCATGAGGCTAGACACATCTAAAGCATCACTACAATGCTTCTGATAAGCACTTCTATCAGCGGCCGAAGTGCGAGCCTCCAGTGTATCGAGAATAGGTCGTTCTAGAACATACAGACTTTCTTTCATGCTTGAGAAAGATTCTCGAGTTCTCGAACCCGATCGAGGAAGTTAACTCCTCTAATTTGTCCTTCTCAAGGACGTAACGCAGTGATAGTGTTTGGTTTGAATTTGCCATTTTCTACAACAAAATACATATGCAAAGTAAGTACCGATAAAAAAAAATCATTATTAGGTCTTTTATCTTTTTAATGATTTCTCCCACTATTTTCTTCGAGTGAATAACCCTCATTATCAACTCGTAAAGTTCGTTAACTTTCTAGCGGGCCAAGATCCATATTTCACCTCGTTCTGAGTCAGCTTTGGCTGATCGCCCAAAAATTAGTTATTTAGGTAGGCAACGTTTGCCAATTACATCAAATTATGTAATTCTTGGTTAGTTGAGTGAATAACATTTATTCAAGCGTATCATTATACACTTTTCTCAACTCTTTTGCCTGATCCTCAATCCATTTATTGAGATAATCCAGTTAATTAGGACCCTAAGTTTTTGCCGGCGGATATCACAAATTATACTTCGCGCCTCACCCGGATAGACACGTATGTACAGCTTTGGCATGTCCCATACTAATATCGATCTAGGCCTTGACGAGGGCCAAACTTAGGAAGGCACTAATTAATATTTAATTGAGGGGTTTTGTTTTTAACAATCTCACCAGAAAAGCATAAATAAAACAGTTTATGCTTATATACATATGCATCCAATACAAAAAAGTAAAAATTCAATAGAAATCACCATATCCTATTCGGTTTTTCCAAGCCAATGGAAAAACTGTGAAGTCAATCTAAGGGTGTGAAAAGAAAACATTCTATTTTACACCGTCTTGACCTTCAGGTTGTTGTCTCCAAATCATCATCACAGCTGTACCTTCTCCTAATCTAGAATTACATAATTCTAAGGAAACCTCGAGTTATATTCGAGGGGATTTGATGAGAAGAGAATTACAACTTTTGATAAAAAGAGATAGGCACGATACGCAGATCGTATTTTTAAAATAAACCAACAGGGTAAAGGCTATTACTATGCATCATGCTCAACTAACATAACAATTTATGGAAAAATGAGCAACCAGTAAACAGAACATTTCATATTCTGTATCAGTTCGGTGGACCGACCACCCCGCTCGGTCGACCAGGTAACTAGTCGGCTGAACCGACATATCTACCAATCGTCCGAACAAAGTGCTGAGAGTACTCGGTTGACCGAACAGACATTGCGGTCGACCGAATAGACATTGCGGTCGACCGAACAGAGTACTGAGAGTGAGAGTACTCGGTTGACCAAAACAGGCATTTCAGTTGACCGAAATTCTCGACTCTCATACATGTCATACATGATATACAACATTTCTAGCAATCCTAAGGTCGGTCCAAATGGGTTGGTCGGCCCAATCATATTGGTCGGCCCAACCCGATTAAGGGCCCAATCCAATCCCAGCCCGAAAAGATTGTCTGGATCAAGGATACACGTACATACACCTTGGTGCCATTCGTTTGGCAGTCACCCTCTAGGCTAAAAAAGGTCTCCCAATGTTTTCCCGTATTGCACTTCTTGACTCCAGATTCCAAGGATACGCACACTCCGTCATTGGAACGGTGCAAACGACCCTCAATTCAGGGACAACCTTTGTAACTTTCTTTCCAAACTTTACCATTCCCCTGGACGATCCATCTCTGTTTACTGTACTTCGGGTTCAGATCCAGATCACTGGCCCAGAAGACATGTGGATAGCGACACTTCACCACCAGATGGCATAAAAAGCTTCTGAAGCCCGGCCCGGTCCAATCGAATTGGCGCACCTTAGATTAAATGTACTCCAACATTTAGCTCATCAAAGTGTTTGATTTTCTTCTCTAAATGTGTATACTAATGCCCCTCAAAGAACAAAAATAGGCCTTAAAGGTTATTTAAAAGGTCCAAAAATTGCAAGAAATTCGAGTTACAACGGCTATATTTTTGTCTTCACGAGACAGTTTCGGTTGACCGGACCATAAGGTAGATCGTTTGAAGTGATTCCGAAGTTAAGTTCAAAGGCTTCTATTACGATCTCGGTCGACCGCAAAGGGTGGTTTGGTCGTCCGAATCAACTGTTCGTTCGACCGACCCATAACATGGTGTTCCGAGATTTTATAGTCGTTGGAGTCTTAGAAATTCAAAAGTGACTAAGCACAAAAGACACATCGAATGACCGGACAACACATGTCGGTCGACCAGACTTCATCCGGTCATCCGAGGTCTAGGACCTGGTCGACCGGACTTCAGTTCAAAAGTGGTTTTTTCACTTGGTCAACTTTCTAATGTTTTTCTCAAACTGATTCCTAAGTGTTTGTCAAAGTCTTTTAAAAATAAGTTTAAGACCTTATGAATAAACCAATACTTTAAAATATGTTTTTCAAAACCTTTTGAAAGATTGAATCGAAGTAAGAAAGATGGTTTTGAAAACATGCAAGAGTATGAACTTCATCATACTATAAATTAACATTCATCAAATAAGATTAGTCACAAGAAATATACCCATTAAGCATATGACTAATCTTCAAGTCTTTTAGATGTGTAGACTTCTTTGAGATTTACTTGAAGCCTTAATCAACCTCTTCCTCGTGATAAAGTCCTATAGCAATCTTCAAGTTGTAGTGTATTGGACTTCATCAATTCTTCTTGGTTAAAAACAATACCACTTGATCCTTAACTTTGGATTGTGTAGCTCTTAACACTTGTTGATCTTCTTTCTTGACTTTGCAAATGCTTCCAAGGGATTGTGGATCAACTTCAAGCTTGTGCTATGGAGTTTTGCAAAGTGTAGCCTCTTATTGTTGTAGAATGATCCCTTTGAGGTCCACATGAAGCTATCTTACCATTTCCATCAATGTAGATGTGAGTATAATATCATATCATTTAACACATGCTCACACAAATATTAGAACTTCTCAATGTTTTGTTATCATCAAAACTAGATTGATCACATTAGCCCTTAGGGCTTAAATTATCCTCATTGAATAATATAACGTCTGCATGTCTAAACCTGGATAAGGACATTACATGCTTCACTTTTGAAGATCATATATTTTGGGATAAAGTTACTCGGATATGTTACCTGGAAAGGTATTCAACAAGCTACAAAAGTATCGCTCATTTTGTCCTTGAGGTTTAAGGTATTCTAGATTCTTGATATCGTACTTTTATCAATATTATTGGTTCAAGATCTCAGCTTCAGGCATCGTCACTCGAAGTCTTGGGTGGCTTATGGTGGGTTCCAGCTTGAGAGCTACTATTGGGTCCCGAGTTGACCCAACCCGTGTCGACCCGCTCCGATGTTAATTGACATGTGCTAATTAGATATGTCCGGTTTATGTCAACTACTATAAAGTTCAACTCCTTATGGGATTGCGCTTCCCTTAACCACATTCGACTATAACACTTATGGTAAGTCTACTCCTAATATGTAACTACTATACTCATGAGATTTATCTACTATAAATATCAGGTATTTGTTACTGTTTTGATTCATTCTGATTACTTACATTCTAGACAGTGTGCTCTCTTCTTTGTGTCTACTTCTCTCTAAAATACTAACTCAAGCATCGGAGAGTGATTGTGGACATCCCCGCCACCCTTTAACTGTCTTTGTCTTGCACGTTACTCTTTTCTTCATCAAGATCTGTTTGCTTCCTTAGAGGGCGGAAATCGGAGATAAAGGGCATGTTTATCTGATACGCATCAATCATATATGTGATTATGTCGAATAACCAAATATTTGTAATTTGGGAATAATATGTGTTTCTAGACACCGATCATTATTAGTGACAACTGTTGTCACGCCAACATTAGTGATAATTTTCGGCACATTATTAGTGGTAAATTTCGACACAAAAAGTATAATTTTTAACCGACTGATTATTTCTAATTCGTAAGAATCCTTGGTAAAAACAAATTCGTTTTTATTCTGTTACTATTACCTGTGTTTTGTATCTGGTTTCTTCTACCCAAATGGTCAAAAGAAGTATGCCTATTTTCCAATTGTTTGCGTGATTTTCTCATTCCCATAGCCATCTCCATCTTCTTGACCACATTACATCAATAAAGATTTGATCACTCTCAATTTTCTTTCAAAAAGCACATTTAAACAAATGTTTTATAATTTTAACGTTTTGTAACTAGTTTCACATATATCGGCTTATGTTAACATCCTTTATTACTTGCTCAAAGAGCAAAAGAGATGCTGTTCTTATTACCTTTTTGCTTTTCATGACAAAATTTCCATTTAAATAATGACCTTTTGGTGACTATTTCTTTCTTCTTTTTTTTTCATCGAAGCATTATTGAAGAAAATGGGTCATGTGACTGAGTACATGATTATTTTTATGTACTATACACCAACTTTTTGTAAAACAAAAATGAGAAAGAAAAGAAGACCCAATTTTAAAAGTAACAGTAGTTTGATTTTTTTATACTACTTTCTAACCTCACACGATATCAAAGTTTAATACTACCTCCATTCCTAAATATAAGACTTTTATTACATATTGCGAAAATTAAAGAAGCATAAATTAAAATGTTTTGGTAATAAAAATATCAATACTACTCTCTTAACAAAATTAATGGTATACAAATCATATTTAAGAGAGTAACATTATCATTTTAATTATTAAAATATTTTAATTTTTACTTCCTTAATGGGTAGTGATAATGCCAGAGTAAGAATCCTCCTGCAAAAGCGATTTACGTGCATGTGACAAAATTACCCCTCTAACATATTAACTAAATCTTTTAATTATTTTTTCTATTTTCTCTCCCAATATTTTTTCTCTATCCTGGCCTGATCTTTTGCTCTCCCCTAGATTCTTTCCTTATTTTTCTCTCAATCTCTCTATTCTCATATAATTTTTGTTTCCATATATGTTGTTTTTTTCGTTTTTTCCTCTCTGTTTTTTTCGTTTTTTTTCTTCTCTCCATCTCCAAATTATTTTGTTTTCTTCTCTATTCTTCTCTTTCATTATCTCTTCTTGCTCTTTTGTCTAACTTTGAATTAATATACATATATATATATATATATATATATATATATATATATATATATATGTCCAGATAATTTTCAACTACTTTCGGTAAAATAGGTAAATTTTATTATTTTTATGAGCTTTCGATTTTACATTGTTGTTGAATGATTCAATATAAGAAAATGGTCTATTCATTGAGGAAATTGAGAGAAGAAAAAATAATAAAAAACAGAGAAGAAAACAAAATCACTTGGAGATGGAGAGAAGAAAAAAAATGAAAAAAAAAGCAGAGAGAGGAAAAAACGGGAAAAAAAAACAGATATAAAAACAAAAGTCACGAGAGATTGAGGGAAACATAAGGAAAGAATCTAGGGGAGAGAGAAAGATCAGGTAGGATAGAGAGAAAATATTGGGAGAGAAAATAGAAAAAAATAATTAAAAGATTTAGTTAATATGTTAGAGGGGTCACTACAAGAAAACAGGGAAACAGTGACGGTCGTTTCCGTCGGTAATCGGTCGCTAAACTGAGTTTAGCGACCGATTAACGACTGAATGACGTGGTCGTGTATTTTTCGTCACTAAGCAAATTACCGACCGAATACCGACGGAATATATAGCGACCGAATCTTCGGTCGCTATTTACCGACCGAATACCTACCGAATCGTCATCATTGTTGACTTTTGACTTTGACTGGTTAACGACTGAATACCGACGGAAAATCTAGCGAACGAATAATCGGCTCGGTAAATAACGACCGAATACCGACTCGAATGGTCAACATTGTTGACTTTTGACTTTGACTATATAACGACCGAATACTGACTGAAAGTCTAGCGATCGAATAATCGGTCTCTATTTACCGACGGAATAGCGACCGAATGGTTAATATTGTTGACTTTTGACTTTGACTGGTTAACGACCGAATACCGACGGAAAATTTAGCGACCGAATATTCGGTCGCTATTCCGTCGCTAAATTGTTTTTTATTTAAAAAAATAAATTTGAAATTAAATTAAATCCCTATTATAAAAAACAGCAATACGCACAGAAATACAAACTAGAAACAGTATTAATAAGATCCCAAATAGCAAAAATAATCAATAAACCCAAAAAACACAAGTTTACACTTCTCATTTACAATACAACACTCACAATCAAAGTGTGCACTTCTCATTACATTTCAACACTCACAATCTTTGAATTATCAAAACTCACAATCAACACTCACACACTTTGAATTATCAAAACTCACATATTATACAATTAGCATACATTTCAATAATACACCAAGAAAACCAATAATACACCAAGAAAACTACATTGGATGTTAAAAAACTACATTTGAAAAACAAAGAAAATTATGAGAATTGGCAAAAAAATTGCAAGAAATTATAAGAATTGGCAAAAAAAATTGCAAGACATTATAGAAAACCCATATATTAAAATCCAAGCAGAAATCAGTACTACCTCCCCTCCATTTTTGTTTGAATCTTCTCAAAATAGATGTATTTATTCCAATTGTTAAGAAAAAAAGCTAGAAAATGCAAGATTCTCACCTAAACTCTAAAAAACCCAACTGAAATCAGAGGTGGTGGCGATGCCTTGGAGGTGCCGGAGGTGGTGGCGATGCCTTGGAGGTGCCGGAGGTGGTGGCGATGTCTTGGAGGTGCCGGAGGTGGTGGCGATGGAAGGAGGGAGGAGATTTGGGGGGGAATCGCTGGAAGAGGTGGTGGTGAACGTGGAGGTCGCGGCTGGGCAGAATGAAGAATGAGGGAGAGGCTTCCTGCCTTAGATATATTTATAGAAATAAAACTCACAAAACGACGTCGTTTAGACATTTAATAATAGTGACCGAATAGCGACGGAATTGGCAAATTCGGTCGCTATTCGGTCGCCACTTAGCATGCTTAACACTTGTCCAATTTTTCAAATAAATTAGCCCGCGAAAAAGCAAACGATGTCGTTTAGGCATTTAATAATAGCGACGGAATTTGCCAATTCGGTCGCTATTCGGTCGCCACTTAGCATGCTTAACACTTGTCCAAATTTTCAAATAGCCCGCGAAAAAGCAAACGATGTCGTTTAGGCATTTAATAATAGCGACCGAATAGCGACGGAAATTCCGTCGCTATTCGGTCGCCACTTAGCATGCTTAACACTTGTCCAATTTTTCAAATAAATGAGCCCGCGAAAAAGCAAACGATGTCGTTTAGGCGTTTAATATTAGCGACCGAATAGCGACGGAATTTGCCAATTCGGTCGCCAATTAGCATGCTTAAACACTTGTCCAGTTTTCAAATAAATGAGCCCGCGAAATGGCAAAAAGACGTCGTTTAGGCATTTAATAATAGCGACCGAATAGCGACGGAATTAGGGTTATGGTTAGGGTAGGGCGACCGAATAGCGACCGACATAGCATATTCGGTCGCTATTATTCTCCCGGATTCCGTTTTTTTGTAAAATAGCGGGGGTTTTTAAGGATATATAGAAACATTTTACCTAATAGTAACTAACATAGGCAAAATGTTTCTATATATCCTTAAAAACCCCACTATTCTATAAAAAAACGGAATCCGGGAAAAAGATAGCGACCGAATAGCGACGGCCTTCGCAAATTCCGTCGCTATTCGGTTTCCCCTTAGCTTAATAGGGACCGAATAGCGACGGATTTAGTAAAAACTTATAAATCCGAAAACCGACATCGTTCTAAATGTGAGTACGAACTAATATGAATATTTTAGTAATTATTTGTTAATTAATAATCAATTAATAAAATTTTAACTCCATCACTTAATGATTCACATAAATGCACACACAAATGTATTACTTGAATTGTTCTGCTTTGAGTATATATCGGTATTTTATAAATCGGGACTGAAAACTCATTCGATGAGTAGATGAAGAATCCCGCTAACCGGCTAGCGGGACCGCCGTCTGCGTAGTGCAGATTCGTCGTTCCGCTGACCTAAGACTTCGTATATGTATTTTTCCTATTTTAGTTACTATTAGGTAAAATGTTTCTATATATCCTTAAAAACCCCGCTATTTTATAAAAAAAAGAAATCGAAAAAATAATAGCGACGGAATTGGAAAATAATAGCGACCTAATTTCGGTCGTTATTCGGTCGTTATTCCGTCGGTATATTTTCCGTCGGTAATCCGTCGTTAAAGTCCGTCGGTAGTCGGTCGTTAACGAAAATAAAATGACGTCGTTTTGTGTCTTTCATTTATTACTATACAAATAAACACCGTTATGTATTCCGTCGGTATTCGGTCGTTAACTTCCGTCGGTATTCAGTCGTTATATATTCCGTCGATAAACGGTCGTTAATATCCGTCGGTATTCGGTCGTTAAGGGTGAACAAACCGACGACGTTTCAATTTAGTCAACGAGACCGATGTGGCCGACGGATGAGCGACGGAATAACGACCGATTTGTTTTCGGTTTCTATTCGGTCGGTATTCCGTCGTTAAATTTGTGACCGAAAATTTCGGTCGCTAAAGTCGGTCGCTATTTAACTGTTTTCTTGTAGTGGGTAATTTTGTCGCATGCACGTAAATCGCTCTTGTAGGAAGAATTTTGCTCTGCCATTATCACTACCCTTCCTTAATGAAAATCTTATATTTAAAATGGAGGTAGTAAAAGATAGTGTATCAATATATAAGATCTAACAAAATTAATATATTTCCATAAAAATAATTAATGATTTTTTCCCTCGAAAACAGCTTATTGCTCGCTCCCTTTTACTCAACTCCAAATTAATTATCGTGACGATCACTCACCTCTTGCTTTTCTTCAGTCTGGTCTTGGGCAATATGTAGAGCTCGCCCCTGGGCTTGACTTTGGTCCGAACTCATTAACCAACATGACTATTTCGTGAATATAACTCAAATACTTCTTTCTTTGACCTAGATCATTCAGCACAAGGTTGCTAAAAATGCTATACATAGATTCAGAAGAGGGGTGCAACATTGTAAACTCCTGAATCATAAGATTGTATCACTAAGTTAACATATATATTTAATATATAAATAATAATAATTAATCTGTAAATCATATTTTACAGTCCAACAATATGAGCTAAATTTATAAAACATATTCTCACACGTTTTTCAAAATAAAATAACACAACAGAGTTCATAATAAAGAACTTACAAGTCTTTCAAAAGATCAAGATAAAACAAAACACAAAGTTGTCGAAACTGAGACGCACCGGTGGGGCGAAGCTGCCGGTCGTGACGGAAGGTAGGGAGTCGTCGGTCGAGGGAGGCAGAGAGTGCGTGGAAAACAAAATTGAAGTAGATTTTTACTCTTCAAATCTAGTTACACGACCCGCCAAACCCATTTTTTAGGCTCGTTAGAAACATGGGATTTTACATTTTATGATCTAATTCAACGGGTTTACCCCGTTTCTATTAGATTGTGATTGTACTTTTGATTCAACATGTTTTGATTCCGATTCTACGAGTTAACTCGGGTTTTTAACAAAAATAATTCAACACAAACTATTGTCTTGAGATTAATCATATCACATTGCTATTGAAACCTTCCAAATCATTGATCGATTGTAAAAAAATAAAATATTATTTTCTAAAGAAATTATTAGATTGAGACATGTATTTCCACAAAATTATGACTAGTCAAATTGTAATTTTTTATTTTTATTTTTTTTCTCTTCCCTAAATTAAGTTTAACCATGTTTGAAAGACAAGAATATAATTTGAATAGATTTGGTCAAGTTAATTATATTCCCCGCAATGCCAGGGTTGATTTCTTTAATAGTTGATTGAGACCCTCATACAAAATTTTCTATATTATTTCAACCATCCAGAGATTACATTTGAGTTATTGAATAGCGTGAGTTATTTGAGTTATTTAATGTTCATTAATCATTAAGAACCATATATGGGTTAATTAATTGCTCTTTTTCAAAGATTCTTAAGGGTGGTGGGGAAGCGGTCGTTTTTCCTCTAACGACGCTCTAAAATTATTTTGTAAGTATTAATTATTTTATACCATTCCAATTTCCTTTAATTCGCACGTCCACATATTATTCCAAATTCGCATCTATTTTATCAATAAATTATTTTCTGGAAACGCATATCTTAATTGTAATTCGCTGGTATACCAATTAATATGATTACTACTACCTCCGTCCCAAATTGTTTGTAACGTTTCACCTTTTAAGATATTCCAAATTTTTTGCCACGTTTTAGAAATCAATACACCTATTACTTTTTCAATCTTACATCTAATTTGTTACTCAACTAACTATTAATAATAACTTTTTAGTCATTAATTAAATGGTATTTTAAACTTTCCAATCATTTCCTTGGGACAGAAGTAGTAAGTCAGTGCACCCCACATATGAATGTTACATGGTATAACAATCCTTAACAAAAGAGAATAAAGGAATTAGGAATAATTAACCAAACCATCATTTTCAAAGCCACAAATAAATGGGAATTAATTAGTATTATAAAAAATGATTTCAATGGATTACAAGACATATCTTATTCTCATTCTTGGGGTTCATCTGTCAAACAAGCGTCACGGCTCCTATGCGGAATAGTACGGATTTCGCATATGCGGGATAAAATCTCATCGTACGTTAGATTAAAGTTTTGGCGGCTGAGATTGATTAAAAAATGAACAGCTGTTCAAAAAAATTAACAGTTGTTCTCAAAGTCAAAAAAGTATTCCGTACATACGAAATCCGTACTGTTCCGCACAGGAACCGGACTGTCAAACAAGTTAGCCTATCTAGCTTGCACGTGAACATGATTAGCTGCCAAATCCTTGTTGATTCCTGACGTCAGCTAATTATCTCATATATACAACAACAATTGCCCAAGAAAACCAACCATTTTTAATACATATTTTATGTTTCGTTAATTTAATTAAGGACTTTTCACACGTGTGCACTTGGAGCACGGCTTTAATTCGGATAAATTTAGTTATATATGCAATTTAGAGTTATCTCAAATCTTATAAAATTTACGTTTCACTTTGAGAAAATGAGATTTTCGACTAATCAATCAATCACATATATTTATCTACCTAATCAAGAAAATTTGAAAATATAAATTACCTTCTTCTCCCTCTTCCTAACTTTTCTGCAGTTATGATTCTTATGAAAAGCAAAAGAGAGCTTGGTTTCCTTTGTAATATTAACAAACTTCTAGGTTGAAAGAAATTGGGTAATGAATCCGTGAAATTTTCAAATAATCTTAACATTAGTTGTTAGAAGTGAGAGAGTTGTTGGAGAAATTAGTTTTCCAAAGGAATTACAGTGTCATGAGGACTTTTTTTAGCCAATTTTATTATGTCACATCGCTCGCTTTTGAATGTTATTGAGATTATCACGAAGTGGGTTGCGCAAACTTCGCAATGATATATAACATGTGAGAAAACAAATTAATTGTGTGAATGATAAATTGGTATAAATGGGGTGGATGAAATGTGGCAACTGATGGGAATCGGATAGCCCAAGTGGTAAGGCTACCCGGCCACGGGATGGAGGTCCCGTGGTCGATTCCCGTATCTCCCCTTGTGGGGCAAATAAATTCTCCTCCTTGTGAGGCTAAATTCCCTCCCCAGGCATGGGGCATGCTGCAATCTCCCTATCTAAGGTACTCTCCGCTCTTCCCCTTCGGGGGCAATCGCCTTCGGGCGTCGAAAAAAAAAAAAAAAAGAAATGTGGCAAATGGGTTTTAAACCCACGTCCCACATGGGAAACTCGTGGAAATGGAAATCACTATATAAGGAGAAGTGGACCACGTGAGTTTAAATTGTGTTACTTATATTATGCCTCATGTGAGAACCTCGTGTGTGCCCGCGCATATGCACTGCCAGAAAACCTCGTGCGCGCCCGCACATATTGAACTTAAAGGGAAGCGGTGACTGCTGTCTCGTCCAGGATAATATCCAAATAACCAGTTAAGGTTCTAGTGTTTTTATTTACTATTTTCTATATTTTCTGTTACATTCTATCAGTATAATTTTATGTTCTAGTACTGCACTGTTTTAGTTTCACTACAAATAATTAAAATCAGTAGCAGTGTAGTGTGTTATTTCTTGTCTTCTGTTTATGTACTATATCTTCTTATTTTAGACTGATAAATATATATAAACAGTAGCAGTAATATTTTCAGTGAACCATAATTAGTTCCAACAAGAGTAAGGGTGATTGTTTCCTAAAGTTGATTAATTAGTGAAAAGTATTTAAGGTAGATAACCATATAAGATTGATTGAGTAGTTGAAAATTTCCTTAAATTGGGGACTAAGTCCATGCTGAATGTTACTCACGATGGGCCGGTCCATAGAATTATCGTTGGGTTTAAAGGGTTGTTCCATTGGGCCAGTATCAGTTGGCCCGCCGACTATTATTGAGTCCAGTTGCACGGACCCAGTGGATTTGGTTGCCTGATAAGGAATATTCAGGCCCAAGGGAAAGAGGCTCATTGAAACATCTTCTTTGTTTATCTCAGATGGGGGGTATTTTCAAGGTCCTCCCGTTTCTTCCCCTCTTCCACGCCGGCGGCAAAATATCCCTTATCCGTGGGCGGCGGCTTCTTCCCGGTGGACGGGCCAGCGGATTTCTCGAGGGAGGCATGAGTAATCTTCCCCTCTAACCTCTCAATGAGTTGGGACAGAAAGTTCTTCAAGCTTTGATAAGGTATCAATGGTTAAAGGGGAGAAAGAATTTGAGGTTTATAGGGATTTTGATTGCTTTAGTTCATTCATAGCTACTGATTGTCCCTTTTTGGCAGGTGGGTATGTCACTTCTCCGCCTTTCTCTCTCCTCTCTGCCGTTGACGGCTTCTGATGGGTGTCAGCCTTCTGAGGGGTGACAACCTGTGATGTTGATGTGTTCGACGACATTTGACCAGTCTTTAGTAGGCTTTTAAGGAGGTAGGGTAGGGATATGATATGATATTTTTTATTTTCCAAACTTTGGGGATGTTACCTATTGTACCTTTTTGATCAATGGGAGGAGCATCTAAATCAACATAGCTCCGGCTGGCCAGCTAGAAGACATGTGATGCCTGGAATATTTTTCTTAGAATTATTATTTCTTTCTGCCACAATATTCCAAGGTCCATAGTCATTTGATTGGATTTTGTTGGAGCATTCACCTTCTTCAGACATAACAGTGTCTATTTCTTTAGAATTAGAATCTTTTTCAGTAAGGTTGGGGCATGGATATCAATAGCAACTGGATGAATTTTAGATGTAGGGCATTGCTTTTCCAGATGACCAACGATTCCGCATTCGTAGCAAAACTCTATGCTTTCATATTGGATTTGCTGGGTGTGGTTCTTACCAATCCTGACTTTTGAAATATTTGGTTTTTGAAGATCTATCTGAATGCAGAGACGTGCTTACCTTCCCCTTTTCGCGTTTGATGTTCTAGCATCAATTTTGAGTAGAGTTCCCAGGTGTTCCCGAACTTTGGTTAGGATCGATCGGTCGTAGAACTCAACCGGTAAGGATGGTAGCCTCGCCCAAATCGCTGTGGTTGTGGTATTATCCTTGTAGGGATTGAATTCGGGTTGCCATAGTCTAGTGGTCAAATATTGTCCATTGATGAATCATGGACCTCCGACAATAACTCTCGTAAAATCCTCCTCAAGACCAAATCTAGCTATGAAACTGTTGTTTCCTAGATCAATGAGTCTGAGTTCCCCCAAAGGATTCAATTGTTGTCTCACCTTGAAGTCGATATAGCCATAGCTTAAGGCATTTCCATAAGGTTTGATAATTAATGAGTTGATCCAAGGGGATCTACATATTAATTTATCAGCCTTTGATAATCTCACAGTCGGAATACCGTCTTCATTTTGCGCTTCCAAGTCCGAGCCCTCATCGAGGTGTTGTACCAGATAGTTTTTTTGAACATCTTTGGCACAAATATTATGAGATAGTTTTAGACTATCTTTGTAAGACAATAGTTTCTGTGAAGCATAAGATGGGTCATCGTCGTCGTTGTTGTTCTTTGGTTTTTTGTTGCTTCTAGACAGTAGATCTTCTTCTTCCTCTGATTGTATACTATTGTTGTTGGTCACTTAGGGACAAAGAGTTTGCTCATCCATAGAGAGAGAATTTTTTTCATTTCGAAATTTTTTTTTATAAGTACTTCGTTTGAGTTTATTTCCTCTGAAGTTACTTTTGTAAGAGTAGGTCGGAAACATCCATGCACATCTTCTCGCTCATATTGATCACAACCCATTCATTCAACTAATTTTGACAAATGGTAGACCTCCTAATATTTACAGTCTGGATTTTATGCGGAACAGATTTTTTTCAGTATATACAGAATACCTCAGAACATGTGTTATTTATGTTTTTAGCTTAAAACAGATGTTCGCGCGAACATGTGTTCTGATAATCAGAATAGGTATTTTTTTAAAATCAACCTTAACCGTCAAAATTTTAATCCAACGGCCGGGAAAAGTTCCGCACCCCTTCCGCACTGGAGTCGTGGTGTAATATTTATGTAATCTCTGCCGGTATAGCAGACTTTTCTCATCAATAATAATTTCTTCTATCACTCACAATTGATTTAATTATTTCACAACCCATTCATTCAACTAATTTTGACAGATGATGGACCTCCTAATATTTACAGTCCGGCTTTTATGTGGAACATATTTTTTCAGTATATACGGAACACCTAAGAACAGGTGTTTTGGGTGTTTTTAGATTAAAAATAGGTGTTCGTGCGAACAGGTATTTTGATAATCAGAAAAGGTATTTTTTTTAAAATCAATCTCAATCGTCAAAATTTTAGTCCAACAGCCAAGAAAAGTTCCGCACGTGCGGAAATTTTTCCGTTCCACACTGGAGCCGTGGTGTAATATTTATGTAATCTCTGCCGCTATAGCAGACTTTTCTCATCAATAATAATTTCTTCTATCACTCACCAAAAAAAAAAAATTGATTTAATTATTTCCACATCTATTTTCTTCATATCTGTATTTACTCCCATCTATAAATTGCTACATATCATCACTCTCACATGTTGGGTAATATTTCTCACAATCCCACATTGGTTGGAAAAGAAAAGTGTCAAGGCAAGAGGCCTTATAAATAGACCCACCTAGTGTTGTGTTTATTTGTACCAACTCCTTGAGTCTTGTGAGTGTAGACTTGGAGTTCTAGAAGAGGGTTTGTAATTTTTCTTCCAGCAAAAAATTATATAATGAAAGTTTGTACTCTCCGGGGTCGTGGATGTAGGTCTGCGTTGAGACCGAACCACGTTAAAATTATTGTGTTGTTTTTCTACTTTCTTTTTGTTTATGTTATAATTTGTTGTTTGGAGTGTTCCGCTGCCCAACAACTGGTATCAGAGCGCGACGTTCAGGCTTGGGATGAGACGAAAGAAATTACAGATTTAGTTTGCGAGTAAGTTTCTGGTGCTGCTTTAATTCGGATATTGGTGTTATTTTAATTAAAGTTTGAGTGTTTAAATTATGGAGTTTTAAACACTGTTGTGCCGATGAAGAATGATGTTCCATATCCCCTATTTGATGGAAAGATTGATTTTACCTTATGGCAATGCACGATTCAAGACTATTTAGTGCATCAATGTCTTGATTCTGCTCTGGATGATGAAAAGCCAGAAGGTATGAAAGATTCTTAGTGGGCTACAATTAAGAAGAGAGTGGTTAGTACAGTTCGATTGGCTTTGGCTCCACAAATCAAGATGACAGTGTTGAGAGAGACGTCACCAAAGAAGTTGTGGGAGACTTTGGAGAATAATTATTCCTCCAAGACATTGACTAACCGATTGAAGATGAAGATGAAGATGGATTTGTACTCACTCAAAATGGAGGAAAGAGGTAATCTTATTGATCACAATAATAAATTTAATGAGTTAGTATCTCGACTTGAGAATGCAGAGGAAGAACATGCGTTGTTGTTATTGGCTTCATTACCAAAATCCTATAAATCGTTGGTGCAGTCATTGTTGGCAGGAAAGAACACACTGCAATTGAATGAGGTTTCAAAAGAACCAACAAATGATGAATAAGAATTACCCCGAGGAAGATCGAATACTAGCTATAGAGAGTTTTTGAAGTGGGAAGAATCGAAGCAGGAATAGAGGTGACCAAGAAAGAGGGAAATCTCGGCAAAAAGGTGATTGTAGCGAGGTCGAGTACTTCTAGTGTGGGGAACTTGGTCATTTTCAAAGCCATTATCCAAAGATGAGGGAGGATTTAAAAAATCTCCGTGAACAGATGAAAGGCAAGGCAAAGGTATACGATTTCTCTACATATGTGGTCAGCGATTATGATGATTTACATTTGATGAAATGTTTGGATGACATTGTTGAGAATCATTCAAGCTGGGTTATGGATAATGCTGCTGACTTGCATATCTGTAAGGATCGAGACGCATTTGACACTTTGCAGATGGGAGACTTTGGCTACATCAAAGTGGGTAACAACTCGAAGGTGAAGGTTGAGGACGTTGGACGAGTCCGCCTGAAATTCCACAATGATTAGGTAAAAGTATTTCCTGATGTTAGATTTGTACCTGAGTCAAGTGCCAACACAATTTCGTTGGGTGAATTGGTATCAAAGGGTTATAAGTATTGTTGGAATTGAGAATTTCTGCAAATTATAAAGAGACAACTGTCTGGTTATGCGAGGAAGAAAGAAAGAAAGGGAAGAATTTATACCACCTTGATGGTCATTCCTTGAAGAAGCAAGGAAGTAAATGCTGGAGGAAGAACAGAGAAGGAGACCGTGAAGACTGAGAAGATATTCAAGTTTTCTGATTCTGTTGTAATTTGGGAATTTGAGAAAATGGAGGATATGTTGGGTAATATTTCTCACAATCCCACATTGGTTAGAAAAGAAAAGTGTCAAGGCAAGAGGCATTATAAATATACCCACCTAGTGTTGTGTTTATTTGTACAAACTCCTTGAGTCTTGTGAGTGTAGACTTGGAGTTCTAGAAGAGGGTTTGTAATTTTTCTTCCGTCCAAAAATTAAATAGTGAAAGTTTGTCCCCTCCGGGGTCGTGAATGTAGGTCTGCGTTGAGACAGAATCACGTTAAAATTCTTGTATTGTTTTTCTCCTTTCTTTTTGTTTATGTTATAATTTGTTGTTTGGAGTGTTACGCTGCCCAACATCACACCTACCTCCTAAAAACCTTTTTTTTCCTGAAAAATCTTTTGAAGAAAAAATAGATAAATAAATAGAGAAACTATTTTCTCGCGCAGAAGATGCTACTAAGGGTAATATTTCCCTAAAAACATGCAACCTTGTCTGCCACATATATAACCTTTGAGGCTGGACTAACAATATAATAATATTTCTTTGCAAGAAGAGTAGTCTTTTAGTGGTCAAACAATCTTATTATTGCTTTTTTTTAAAAAATAAAAAAATAAACTAACTGCTTATTCCCAATTCATTTCAGTTATTGGCTGTGATTGTATTGGGTTTGAGTTTGAAATTTTGATCTCAGTTTCAAAACAGTCTCAAACTCAAACTCAATTGTAAATGATTTAATACTTTGAATTTAATTTCAAGACTCAATCCAAAATTGGTTTGAGTTTGTGTTTGAGTATCAAACCACCCAATACAAGTAGACCCATCATCGAAACTCTCTACAAATTTCTACTTTTATTATTATATACTCACTCCATTCCTAAATATAAGACTCTTTAGACAATTTGAGAAAATTAAGGAAGTTGTCATTTTCACCTAAACTTCCACTATTATCCCCCATTCCTAAATATAACACGTGTTCAAAAATATTGAGGGTATAATTGGAATAAATTATTGACAACTAATAAAACAACCTTAAACGACAATTAATTTGGATACCTAGATATCTCCTAAACGACAATTAATAGGTAATGGAGGGAGTATATGAGAAAAATTCTACATTTGTACATGAATTACTTTTGATTTTTTTGTAAATAAATTTTTATTTTAACTATTTTTTCTTTAAATTATGTTTGAATTGTTTATTTTTTTAAACTATTTTTGAATTACTCCTTTCGTCAAATTATGTGTAGAATATGTGATTAAAATTGACAAAAAATCATCAAATTTATACTGATTTGACAAAAACATTTGTTTTAAAATAGTTTTGATATACAAAAAGTAAAATAAAGATTTATTTATAGAAAAAGTGAAAATAATTTATTTATATATACTAGCTTTTCTCTTATATATAATCTGTAAGTTCATATTTCAGCTTTTCTTTTGTCTTCTTCTTTAGCTCTCCATGAAATTTTATCCTTTACTATCTTCATTAAAGAAAGTAGTTACATGTTTTTAGGTAGAGTTTTTCTTTATCTTTCAATTATTGGTATTTATGAACTATTATGAGAACCACAAATTTCTTTTACTTATCAACTGGGATTCCTCTGTAGCTTCCAAAAGTTCTTGAAGACCAAATTGATAGTACATATTTTAGGAGAAGTTCCTGCAAGGTACTATAATTTTGGGTATTTTTTTAGTTCTTTATTTGCTTTAACAGAGGTTTCTGGAAGTAGTAATGAAATTTGCAATTATTTAGTATTTGGGACTAGGCTGTGATATTTTGTGCTGCTTATGTTTATGAGAGATAAAAAGAATCACAAAGTTGTTTTCTTTTGATGAATTTGATTATGGGTTTATGTTTTTTTGGAGTGATTATGTGATATTTACTTGATATGAAGCTGGAAATGATTAAAGTTGTCATCTTTTGATGAATTTGAATTTGGGGTTTTGTTTTTCTAGAGGACTCTTGATTTTTTGGATATGCAATATATTGATTATGGCAGATTTTTAGGATTTTTTGTTCTAATTTGGGAAATACTTTATCTTTATCTGTTTTCTTTTGCTTTTGGATTTGAAAATTTATAATTTATGTGATAAAAGCCATTTTTAATTGAAAATCAGAAAAGGGGATCATATATTTGAAGGGGTTGTTTTGGTTCTTGAATTTTTCGGTGTGAAGGAGAAAGATGCAAAGAGTTCAAGTTTCGTCACACCAAGCTCCAGTTCATAAGCTAGGAGATTCACAAATGACACTGTCCCCGAAATTTAGGATAGCGGCTAAGGAATCAGCTTTATTGGATCCTTCATTAGAATTGGAGTTATGGCTCAAGGGAGAGCCTCTAGTTCCAGGGCTTCCTGATGATGTTGCTCTAAATTGTCTCCTTCGCGTACCAGTAGATAATCATGCAGCCTGCAGGGCTGTTTGTAAGCGATGGTATTCGTTGTTTGGTAGTAAAGAGCGATTCTTTATGCATAGAAAGGAGCTCGGTTTTCATGATCCCTGGCTTTTTGTATTTGCTTTTCACAAATGTACCGGGAAAATACAGTGGCAGGTTCTTGATCTTAATCAGTGTTCTTGGCATACAATTCCGGCTATGCCTTGTAAGGACAAGGTCTGTCCTCACGGATTTAGGTGTGTTTCGTTACCAAGTGAAGGCGTTATGTTTGTTTGTGGTGGTGTGGTGTCTGATGTCGATTGCCCTCTTAATTTAGTATTGAAATATGAAATAAGGAAAAATCGTTGGACGGTAATGAAAAAGATGATTACTGCACGGTCATTTTTCGCGAGTGGAGTGATCGATGGTATGATTTATGTGGCCGGAGGAAATAGCACTGATCTTTTTGAGCTCAATTCCGCTGAAGTCTTAGATCCGAGTAAAGGGACTTGGCAACCGGTTGCAAGTATGGGAACAAACATGGCCTCGTATGATGCTGCAGTCCTTAATGGGAAACTTCTTGTAACCGAAGGCTGGTTTTGGCCTTTCTATTTTGTTCCTCGAGGTCAGATTTATGATCCAAAAACCAATAATTGGGAGAGCATGGCTGCTGGATTAAGGGAAGGTTGGACTGGTTCGAGCGTTGTGGTTTATGGACACTTATTTGTGGTTTCGGAGCACGAACGGACTAAACTTAAGGTCTATGACACGGAAAATGATTCGTGGGAAACTGTTCAAGGACCTCCTCTACCAGAGCAGATATGCAAACCTTTTTCCATCAATTTTTGTGATTGTAGGATCCTTGTTGTTGGTCGAAACCTTCACATTGCTGTAGGCCATATCTTCTGGCTATACCCGAGAACTGAAAAACGGTGCTGCTTTTCTGTTCAATGGCAAGTGATAGATGCACCAGAAACACTCTCTGAATTTACACCATCGAGTGCACAGGTTCTGTTTGCTTAGCTCCCTGAGATTCTTTGTGATTTCGATTATGCTTCTTGTTTTCACTTTGTTGTAATTATATTAAAAGGTTTTTAGAGTGATATAGCATATCGAATGTTTACTAGTGTGTATCTGACGTAACTCAATATTTTATGTGTGTAATTGTATCCTATGCCATGTTTTATCTATCAGTAAAAATGTATTGAAGTTTCTGCTTTGTTTTAGAATCTCTTTCGCATATCCATTCTACTTTTTGTTCCTCTAATGTACCGTAATCAACTGGTAAATATTTGTCGTTTGCCGGAGTTGAGTTATTTAAGATTCATTCTGATTTTGACTGCTCATATGGATGCTAAGAGGCTGACTAGTTATCTTTAAGATTATATGACCGGATGGAACTTCAAAAAGACTATAGATATTAGGTGAATTGCTATGCTTGAGGACATTATAGAAGGGACTCTATTACATCATACAAAATTATACCTCCGTTTTCTTGTCATAACGTTGAGAATCCGATTAGATGGCAGTTTTCCTCTCCATTAGAATCTTTAAGGGAGCTACTCGATACTTTGTTTCTAAACTACTTTCCTTCTAAAGTACAGCGTGTGATGTTTAATGAGTACTTTTGCTGCTGAAATAGTCAAGCTAAAGATTCATAGTCATAGAGCAATTCATATGTTAATCATTCTTGCAAGTTTCTTACTTATGATGAAGAATACCAATGCTAATCCTTTCTCTGCAATTTGAGATGATTTCTATCTTGGCCTGCTTTTGTCATATATACTACTCTTTTATCACTAAAATGATGGAGCCTCGACAACGAAGCACAGCTCAAGCGGTTAGACGCTTCACTTCCAACCGGTAGGTCGGGAGTTCGAGTCATGCTGGAGGGGGAAGTGGGGAACCACTATTAATCTTCGTTAGGGACGAAGCCAATAATTTGGCGTTGGAGGCAGAAACTGCAACAGTATGCCAAACTAGATATAAAAATTGCAAAAAAATGTTGGGGGCGAATTTGATAAAATATTCCGAACTACATATAAAATTTACTATATGTAGTATTTTTAGAAATCTCGGGGGACTGCTACCCTCTGCCCCCCTCTGTCTTCGTCCCTAATCCTCCTAAAAGAAAAAAAAATGATGGAGCATCATAAAAAGGCTGATAAACTATATACTAATGGTACTGATGTTTTAGATTCTTTTTTAATCTTAATCATTCATTGGTACCTCCTCTGTGTATTTTTTTTTCCCATGTGAATTTTTTTATGAGAAAGAGATGGGGATGTGTTCTGTTGTTCTTGTTGCAATCTGCCCTATTTGATCTTGAGCTTTGCTACTTAATCTTCCTTCCTTTCAGTACACTAAATCTAACTAATATACTCCTTTGTGATGGCTATGATACCCTGTAAATACTCCCTCCCATTCATAATACAACATCTTCTCAGTATTTCAATATAGATTAAGGAAGGGAGAGGTTACCGGTTTTTTTTTAATCTTAAGAAATTTAATTTATCTCAACACCAACCCCTCCTTCTCTCTGCCGTAACATTTCGGTTAAAGATAATTTTAGAACTATATCATTAAAAGTTAGATATTTTTTAAAGAGATTAAAAAGCTTAAAGGAGCTGTCTTATGAAATGGAGGGAGTATGTTTCAAAGCTATGGGCTTTATGTACAAGTGGGAGTATGTCTCCGAAG
This sequence comes from Vinca minor, assembly GCA_026122235.1. Taxonomy (NCBI): domain Eukaryota; kingdom Viridiplantae; phylum Streptophyta; class Magnoliopsida; order Gentianales; family Apocynaceae; genus Vinca; species Vinca minor. Next base: position 5,735,792 of record JAOCZM010000241.1, on the reverse strand, counting down.
GGGAAGAGTGGAGAGTACCCTAGATAGAGAAGATTGAAGCATGCCCCATGCCTGGGGAGGGAAGATAAGCCTCATAAGGAGGAGAATTATTTGCCCCATTATGGGGAGATATAGGAATCGAACACGGGAACTCCGCCCCGTGTTCGGGTAACCTTACCACTTGAGCTACCCGATTCCCATATGCACAAGTGGTTAAAGGAGAAAAAAAATGAATGATTACTACCCGTATAAGAATTTTTTTTCCGGCTCGTTCGTGTTCGTTCCTTTGGAATTCAAGTCGAGCTCGAACGAAATAATGTGTTTTCGAGTCGAACTCGAACGAACATGAGATGTCTGTAAGTTCGTTCGAATGGATCAAATATATATAATATAATATAAATATTTAATATTTTTTATAATACAAATATTATTTTTTTTCATTTTTCAATATATTTATTAATTTTAATTCGATTTATTATTATTAAAATATATTATATTTCATTATTTATTAAAACATTTAGAGAAAAATTAGTCAAATGAACTCGAACTCGAGCAAAATTCTAGGTTTGAGCTAAAAACGAACGAACTCAAATACGTTCAAGATCCATTCGAATTCGATCTCGAAACTCTGATACTCGATTCTTTCAAGCTCGTTTACAACCGTAGGGGAACATGCAACTTCCACTTAGTTGAAGTAGAAGGAAGGCCGCCCACGTTCTCTATAACGTCCATGATCTTAGGAACATGTCCACTTGACAAGATTATGCCCGGAATGAGCATAATTTAAGGTGGGAAGCCATTTTCAGAAGCGGCTATAAATAGAGGATCAAAAAGAAGAACAATGACATCACAATCAACAATTAAAATGCCTTTTTATCTTCATTTGTACGGTTTTTAAATGCTCTCCATACAACTTTTTGCACTCAAATTCATGTAGTTAAATTTAGAATTAGCAATTTGGAATCAGTTGGGCTTCATGCGTAAGGACATTCATTCAATAATGCATATTTAGATTCAAATCCAGCCACTTAGACTAGACTTCCTAGCGTGAGGGTTTTCTCAATTAACGCATACTTAGTTTCAAGGTAGACCATTTGACTGTGGACAAGCTTACTACATGAGAAATTATTTTTCAATAACGCATAATTTACTGAGTCGTCCTTTTCCGAGTGTGAATTATCTTGAGGGACAAAATTTCAAGTGCAAAAACATTATTTGTTCAGCCTAACTTTTTACCTCGACGTTCAACTGGATTTTTTGTCGCAACCGTTTTATAGGAGTTTTTATAGTTATCATTATTCTAGTATTTATTATTATGTTTAAATTCATCATTGTTATCTTTTATTAAAGTATTACTGAGAATGATTTGCTAATGTTATATGAAGCATGTAAAGTAGTTAAAAGCAAGAAAATCCTTCGAGTTTCGTGTACTTTTTCCATTTTCGATCCGGAACTGTTTAGTTTTCAATTGCTAAAAGTTTTCTACGAATTTACACTACAAGATATTCTATCGTAATTCGATCGTTATTATTCGAATAGCGACTGAATGTGGTGGTCACTCACTTTTGGATGCAATTGCCCATATTGATTGATTTCAAGTGTCGGTCGTAAATATGGCAACCAATGCTTGGTCGATGACTTTTGCAACCAAATTATATGTTGCCAAGGGTTTTCTGACAAAACTGCAATCAGTCGTACAGTTTGTGAACACGTTGCTATATTAGTACAGTCCGGCTCCTGTGCGGAACACTCCCAGCCGTCGGATGAGATTTTGAACGGTTCAGATCTGGAGAGAGAAAAGTTGCGGCTGACTTAAAAATAATAATAAAAAAAATTTATCTCTTCAGATCTGGATCGTTAAAAAATCTCATCCGACGGCTGAAAGTGTGTCCCGCACCGTACGGAACAAAATGTGTCCCACATAGGAGCCGGGAGCATATTAGTAGTAAATCTTTGCGACTGAGGCCAAGTTGTGGTCCCCAAAGCGGCGCTAAAAAAAAATGATCAGTTTGATCGCTTTGTGTGCTTGGCGACAGCAAAGCAGTCGGGGGTTCATCATAAACTAGGGAGTCGGACTCGTCGTACCAGTCTGAGGAGGGATCGGGCTAGGCCGGTTTGAGAAAGGCACGGGGCGGGAGCTCAATGTCACACCGAGGAGAAAGCTCATGATTTCTGAATCATCATCATTTGAAGAATCAAATTCACTAGAGACAAATGCGGCTCTCTGATTGTGATACCGGAGGCCCTAAGCATCCTCTTCTGTTACTCAACTATCGTTTGTGTCATCCTCTCCAAATTCTCCCGATTGGGATGTCCTTCTTGATCTCCCGAATCATTTTCTTTCCTACTGAGGCGCGAGAAGTGACTGTATGTGGTACATAGCCTGCTGCTAGGGATGCTGAGCATATCAATTCGTTTCTAAATCCGAAAACATGCCCATTTTCCTCCCGTTGCAGCTTCAAAAGTCATATGCGTGTCGGGCGATACCTCGACCCCAGTCTCTCGTTGTACATCCTCGTACTTATTCTTTATCTCTTCAAATATTTGTCGTTGAATTTCAAAGAGTTCGAAAACAAATAGTCGGATTAACATCTAAAATATGTAATGAATATAGAAGTATTAACCACATCAGCATGTTGTGGGTCGCAAAACTTCCTGGCATTGTCCCCTTTCCAAACTGTCCGAAGATTGACCCACATATCGGACATCTTGCAGACCTCTTACGCTGCATTAAAATAGTGTTAGCTAAATAAAATAATTTAACCAAGTGTGAAAACAAATGAGACTATTTCATTACCTCCTCGTATAAGTAATCAGACATAGCTTCTGAGCCTTGCAAGTGTTTTCCGAGTCCTAGGCCACTGCGACCTTGTGTGCAGTTCTTCTTGCTTGCCTCCAACTTCTTCTTCCACTATGACCCGTTCCAATACTGTCTCAGGCCATCGTAGACACCTTGCTGCATGAAGTTGGTTTTTCACCATTTTGTTTGTTGTGGTAGGTCATGTCCTTGAACTGCTTCCCTATGACCCTCCGATAGGCCTTTTCTATGAAGTTTGTATGGTCCGGATCCCATACAAACTCTTTATGCATTACTAAAACTGCGAATATAGTGTTATTTACATGTTATGTGAACTCTCCCCACTACAAATGTCTGACACCTCGGAGTTTGTTTTTATAAGTCAACCAAGGGTCGGTGAATTTTTCGTGCATAATGGCCCTGATCCGGTCTGCAACATCATAATGATCAAGAAAATTGAAATATTGAGAATAGAGGAAGGGCTAATTATCATTCATCTAACCTAAATAACCAATAATGATATTTAATTACATAATATTGAAAATTTATTTTTACGTAGCATTGTTCAAATGCAGCGTGATCGATCTACCACTACAAGAAAACAGTTAAATAGCGACCGAATCTAGCGACCGAAACTTTTGGTCACAAATTTAACGACGGAATACCGACCGAATAGAAACTGAAAACAGTCGGTCGTTATTCCGTCGCCCATCCGTAGGCCTAATCGGTCCCGTTGAATAAATTGAAACGCCGTCGTTTTGTTAACCATTAACGACCGAATACCGACGTATATTAACGACCGTTTACCGACGGAATATATAACGACCGAATATCGACGGCAGTTATCCGAATCCCGACGGAAAACATAACGGTGTTTATTTTTATAGTAATAAATGAATGACATAAAAACGGCGTCGTTTTATGTATGTTAACGACCGACTACCGACGGAATAACTAACGACCGACTACAGACGGAATACTTAACGACCGACTACAGACGGAAAATAACGACCGAATACCAACGGAATATATAACGGTTATATTTTTAAAGTAATAAATGAAGGACACAACACGGCGTCGTTTTGTTTGTTGTACCGACCGAATACTGACGGAAATTACCGACCGAATACCGACGGAAAGTATAACGGTTATATTTTTAAAGTAATAAATGAAGAACACAAAACGGTGCCGACCGAATACCGACGGAATTTAACAACTGAATACCGACGGAAGTTATAACAGTGTTAAAACGACGTCGTTTTGTAGACTGGTTTCTCAAAAAAAATCCCTAAATCCCTAAAATACGTCTTTCATATTCACGACGGAATTCTTCTCCCACTTCCATCCCTCCACCTCGCCACCTCCATCATTCCATTTCGCCACTGCCATCCCTCCATTTCGCCACCGCCTAGCATCTCCGACGCCACCATCCCCGACGCCACCCCAGAGTAAGTGATTCGCCACTGCCATCCCTCCATTTCGCCACCGCCTAGCATCTCCGACGCCACCCCAAAGTTAGTGATTTCCTTCATGTTAATTTTTTTTTCAGTTTTTTCCTTCATGTTAATTTTTTTTTCAGTTTTTTTTTTTTTTTTTTTTTTTTTTGGTGTGTGTTTTGTTTGTGCAGATTTTTTATCTTGAACTATTCTGGGATTTTTGTTGTGGGATTTTTTTAATTTGTAATTTGTAATTTGTAATTTGTAATTTGTAATGTTTTATACCTCAGTATTTGTAATTTTTTTCAGACCTTTCATCTTCTTATCTTTCACTTATTGTTTTAACACTTGATAAAATATTTGATTCCAAGACACTATATTTGTCCAATGGTTACAGTACTTTGTCATATCTAATGTATATAGACTATAGTTCTACCTTAATGAAAGGTAAAAAGATTGTGATTTTCTGATTTCTTATTAAATTCCTGTGGCCGGTTGTAATAGTTAGCAGAAGTGTTTCATATTCACACAAGTTCTGTTAATAGGGATTGCGCCTGATGGCCTTGTAACAGAAGCATTGTAAATATGACAGCTAGAATTTGCAAAATGTTGCCAATTCATTTAATGGACACCAACTGATACATGTTTCTTTTGGAAAAAATGTACTTACTATGATTACTATTGATTCCTTCATTGAATGATGGTTGCTGATATGAATTTATTTTTTTGCTGAAATGATGCTTGTTGAAATGATTTAAATATGAACAAAACAAGTATTTTTCAGTTATTTTATTTTTTCCCTGATTTATTATATATGATGAAATGAAACCTTTGATGTAGCCTAGCTAAAATATGTAGGCTTCCTTTCTTATTTCTTTTGGTGCTCTTTTCAATTGCTTTCACTAGATAGAAAAGTTTCTCACGTTGTATGCTTTAGCATTTTGCTCTAAGAGCATAGAGGCCTAGTTATATCTCAATGTTTAGGCATCTTAGGAAATTGAATGCTTTAAAATGGGAGCGATTGTGTTGAAACTGGAAAGTTATAACTTATATATTGTAACACATAAGTTTTTATTCTTTCCGTGTATTTCAGAGATGCCGCCAAGGAAAGGTATACGAGTAGCCTTACCATTTGGTTCGCCAGGCACGTCTGCTCCGGCCTCCACCTCCCAGCCTGGTTCATCACCAGATTTGGTGGAGACACCGCGATCTGCTCCAGTGCCCCGTTACGACACCTCCATCACAGGCGATGATGCACTGGACATCTCGGGATGCGTTTGCGGTAGTACACGCGGCCCGAGTCTATGCCGGTAGCGAGATCGGCGACTCACCGATCAAGCCGTCCCCACAGCAGTGCTCGATTCTGGCGGAGTTGCGTCTATAGTAGATACACGTATTCTCCTGCAGCCTACCCTTGGCACGTAAGTAACTAATTTATTTTCTTTAAGCTAATTATACTACTTGTCGTCATTATAGTAACTAATCAAATTTTTTTGTTTGCTATTATAGTTTCGAGTTGGCATCCAGTTTGTTCGCCGTAATTACTTCAATTTTTTCAAGATCGTTTAAGGGGCATATAGCACCATCAAGGATGTTCCCGGGAAGAAGAAAAAATTGTGGTGGGACGAGTTCAAGGTAAGTAAATTAGAAAATAAGTTTGAATTTAGAAGTCTTTAAATTTAGAAGTATTCGAATTTAGTTATCTAACATTATTTCAAATTGCAGAAAAAGTATCGCTGGGCTCCTGAGCATGAGGATGGCGTCAAGACAGAGTTGGCGTACCATGCGACGAGGAGACTAAGCGGCATTATGAGCGACGCTCGGAAAAAAAATAAGAAACCTAAATGGGTTTTACGAGACGGATTGGACGCGACTTGAAGAGTACTTGGAAGACTCAGGAATTTAAAGCCAAGTCGGCACAAGCGACAAAAAAACCCGGAAAGAAGGGAGGGGTGGAAAAGGCCCGAGTGAAGCACACGGGAGGTTCGCTCAGCCATATTGAGCACCACATGAGGCTGAGTACAGGGATCTTTATTAATTTACGTATTCTTATATTGTATGTGTTTTTTGTTCGTATTTAATGAATTTGTTTAACGAGAAAAGGAGGCTGGGACATGCAGTCCCATTCTTGGCGATTCATGATCATGTTCATCAACACCATCTCGGGCCAAAGAAAGGCGAATGGGTTGATGTAGATTCTAGAGAGTTGTCTGTAAGTATTTAATTACCGTTTTTCCTTTTTTGATATTAGTTATTTAATGTAATATCCTAATGACAATTTTTTTGACAGCGGGTGTTCCACGAGGTTTATGACGCCGCCGCCAACAAAGCAACTCAAGCCGGGATCGCCTCCTCCGGATTTGCCGACTCAGATTGAGTTGTCTGCATGAGGTCATGGTGGGCTAAGAAAGGGCTGTGTCCAAGGATTCGGTTCCTTTAGTGATGTGGTAAAGACAATGAAGCGAGGCAGCCAGGCGGTGTCGCATTCAGACATGGTCCAAATGCGGAGCGAAATGGAAGAAGATTTTAAGAAACAACTAGCCGAGCAAAAAAAAGAATTCAAGATGAGGGAAAAGAAGAGAAACAATGGTCTAGCTAGTATGTTAGCTGAAATTTTAACAAATAGGGACCAGGTTGTATTAAGTGCCTCTGAGATAGAGGGCAAATTGAGTAGCATCTTAGACGATGAGTTAGAATCAGACTATGACGATGACCCTTTAACTGTCGATAATGTTTTGGGGGAGTCAATAGAGTATTTAGTTAATTTTGTATCAATTTGTAACTATTGTTAGCTTTTAATGCTTTTTTTTAAGTTACGTTTTGTGATTAATTTGGAATTTACATTTTGGTTTATGTTTTCTATTGAAATGGAAGAGAGCTGATTGGTTTATGTTTTCTTTTGAATGGAAGATAGCTGATTGTTTTTTGTGCAGGGGGTCTGTTATATAGTTACCTTGTTCTGCTACTGGAAAATTGGCTTCATACCGACCGACGGGCGACCGAATAGCGACCGTCTTAGGGTTTAGCGACGGATTTAGATCGAGGCTTCATTGTGACCGAATGGCGACCGAAACATTCTTTTCCGTCGCTATGTACAGTAACGGATATACCGGTCGTACTTCGGTCGGTAAATTCTCCCGGATTCCGTTTTTTTTTATAAAATAGCAAGGTTTTTAAAGATATATAAAAACCTGAATAGTGAAACAAGTAAAACGTATACTTATACACATGTACACATTAACCCGAATAGTGAAACAAGTAAACTTATAACTTTTGACAAAATACCTGTATAGACCTGAAGCAGAACAATTCAAGTAATACATTTGTGTTGACATTTACGTGAATTATAAAGTAGTGTAACTAAAATTTTAATAAATGCTCATTAATGATGAAATAAAATAGGCAAAAGGTTTCTATAAATCTTTAAAAACCTCGCTATATTATAAAAAACGGAATCCGGGAAAATAATAGCGACCTAATAGCGACCGAATATGCCGAAAGGGTCGCTATTCGGTCGCTAATGTTACATGCCGAAACGGCGTCGTCTTGTCCAGTGCGTTGGATCTTTATTTTCAAAAATTTATAAGTGTTCAGATTTTCTTCTGGGTGACCGAATAGCGACCGAATATACCAGGGCGGTCGCTATTCGGTCGTTATACGTCATGCCGAAACGGCGTCGTCTTGTCCAGTGCGTGTGATCTTTATTTTCAAAAATTGGCAAGTGTTCAGACTTTCTTTTGGGCGACTGAATAGCGACCGAATATGCTTAGGTCGACCGAACTGGGACCTCGGCTGATCCGACATTTCTTAGGTCGACCGAACTTAACCATAGGTCGACCGAAATCAGCTAGTTCCAAAAGCTTGAACTCTCTATTTCGGTTCGGTCGATCCGAGGAAAGCTCGGATGATCCGACCGAATATGATCCAACCAAAATGTCGAAACGACGTCGCCTTGTCCAGTGCGCTGGATCTTTATTTTAAAAAATTTACAAGTGTTCAAACTCTCTTTTGGGCGACCGAATAGCGACCGAATATGCCAGTACGGTCGCTACCTTTAAATGCCGAAACGGCGTCGTCTTTCCAGTGAGTGGGATCTTTATTTTCAAAAATTTACAAAACTCTCTTTTGGGCGACCGAATAGCGACCGAATATGCCAGTACGGTCGCTATTCGGTCGCTACCTTTAAATGCCGAAACGGCGTCGTCTTTCCAGTGAGTGGGATCTTTATTTTCAACCCTCCCCTTTACATATTCTGCAGCCGCGATTTCTAACTCTACCACCATCTCCTCTAGTGATTTATTCCAAAATCTACCTTGAAACTCTACCCTCCTCCCATCACCACCACCTCCGACAACTCCAAGACGGCGCCACCACCTCCGGCATCCGCAAGACTTCCCCAACACCTCCAATTTCAGTTGGGTATTTGGTGAGAATCTCTTCATCTCTATTTATTATAATGTTATTAATGTCAATATTTATGCTCGTTTATATCATTTAAATGTGGTATAAGGGATAAAAAAAAAATCATGAGAGCACAAATTGTTCACAAAGAATCAAATTTTAGGGCAATTTACCTTTTATTAGGTTTACAACATACCATTTATTTTTTGCATATTAAATGATGATATGAAAGTGGAAAAATTTTATGCTTCTTTGTGTTATCCCAATGATTTTATTTCTTTGTATTATCTCCCATCATTTTCTTTCTTTGTATTATCTCCCATGATTTTATGTCTTTGTATTATCTCTCATTATTTTATATCTTTGTATTATATTACAACAAACAAACAACCTAATGTTGAAAATAATCGAAATAGTTGACAAAATTTCATTTAAAATAGTAGACAAGATGCCATTATCACACGTTAATAATTACTTTGAAATAAGGGTGACAAATCATCAAAATAACATTCAAAGTTAATATGCATTTAATTATTAAGTCTTTGTATACGCAGATATTGTGTTTGTAATGGAAGACCGTAGTTGGATGTATATGGATTCGAATAGTGGACCTCGTCATAGTCAAGAATTTATAGCGGGATTGAAACGATTTGTGGCTTTCGCAATTAGTTCGATCTGCTAATGTACAAATAGATGGGATTAGGTGTCCTTGTGGGGTTTGTAGGAATAAGTATTTTCATATGCACGATCTTGTGAAGTATCACCTTGTTATGAACGGATTCGTGTCTAACTATTATAATTGGACATGTCATGGTGAGGCATTCATTCCCATGCCTCAAATCCCGTTTGTTCATGAAATGGATAATTATAAAAGACACACGATACCGAACAATTATCGAGATATGATTATTGATGCTTTGCGGGACCAAGTTTTAATGAGCGAGCAAAATAGGGGACGTGGAAGAACCTCCCGATCCGGGAGGCACAAAAATTCTATGACATGTTGAAAAGTCTGTTGATAGCCCACTGTACAATGGTTGTACAAACCATTCACGACTTTCAATGACTGCCAGGGATGTTGAGCATTAAGTCCGAAGACAACTTATCCGAAACTACAATAGATAAATTTGCGCGATTGATGAAAGAGGCACTTCCTCCAAATAATAATGCTTTAGGCGACTTTTACAAAATGAAGAAATTGGTTAAAGGCCTTGGATTACCGGTGCAAAAGATTGATGTTTGTGTTAACGGTTGTATGTTGTATTGGAAAGATGATGTTGAGAGTAGAGAATGCAAGTTTTGTGGCCATGCTAGATACATTAAGAAAAAGAAATCAAAAAATACACGATTAAAAGAGATTGCTTGCAAAAAAGATGTATTATTTTCCGATTACTCCAAGATTACAAAGATTGTATGCATCGAGAAAAGCTGCAAGTCACATGACATGGCACTCGAGACAGGTGAGAGGGAAGAGGGAATAATGAATCACCCACGGGATGGAGAAGCTTGGCAACATTTTGACAGAACACACACCGATTTTGCAGCGGAACCTCGGAATGTAAGGCTTGGGTTATGCACAGATGGTTTTGCACCTTTCGGCATGTCAGGGAAGAACTATTCTTCTTGGCCAGTTCTTCTAACACCTTATAATCTCCCCCCCCCCTCAGCCTTTAATCGATGAATTGAATCAACTGTGGGCTGAAGGAGCGGAAACTTATGATATCTCAAAAAAACAAAATTTTAAATTGAGGGCTTCATTACTTTGGACAATTAGTGATTTCCCAGCATATGGAATGTTGAGTGGATGGAGTACAGCTGGCATTCACGCTTGTCCATATTGTATGGAGGAAACACAAGCGTTCCATTTGCGATGCGGAGGGAAACAATCGTGGTTCGATTGCCACAGATGCTTCTTGTCACCTGATCATCCTTTTAGAAGAGATGCAAAGGGAGTCCGAAAGGACCGGCGACAAGAGAGAGCAGACCCGCCGACTCGCCTTAGTGGTCATGAAATGTTCCTTAGAGTTAGAGATTATCAAAAAATTACCGATACAGTTTGAAGAGATCGGTAAAGAGCAAGGCAGGGGACGGGATCATATTTGGGCTAAACATAGTATATTTTGGGACTTACCTTATTGGCGGACACTTTTGATAAGACACAACATTGATGTCATGCATAATGAAAAAAACGTGTTTGATAATGTCTTTAACACCGTGATGGGACGTGAAAGGTAAAACTAAAGACAATGTTAAAGCTAGAGCGGATGTTGAAAGGTATTGCAATCGTCCGAATTGAATATTAAACACGATGGCGAGGTAAAAGCAACAAAACCGAAGGCATGTTTCACTCTTACCAAGCCTAAAAAAGAAATGGTTTTGCGGTGGGTTAAAGAATTAAGGCTCCCAGGATGGATATGCATCGAATTTGGCGCGATGCGTTGATATGAAAGAGTTGAAAATGTCCGGAATGAAGAGTCACGATTCTCATGTATTCATGGAGAGACTTATCCCTATAGCACTTAGAAGTACTACAAGCAAATGTTTGGGGACCACTTGGCTGAACTTAGTCACGTTCTATAGAGATTTGTGTTCCCCAAAGTTGAGTGTGGCGCATATGCAAGAATTGGAGAACACTATCGCTATTTTATTATGCAAGTTAGAGAGAATATTTCCTCAGGGATTTTTTTATGTGATGGAACACTTGCCGATTCACCTTCCGTACTGAAGCTGATGTTGGTGGCCGAGTACGGTTTTAGGTGGATGTACCCATTCGAGAGGTAACAACCATTGTCTTAAGTTATCTCATCTTTGTATTATATTTTTTCATGTACGTATTTACAATGTGATTAACTACATATGTTTTAATTAGATACTGCACCATCCGAAAAGAAGATAAAGAACAAGGCTAGAGTTGAGGGGTCAATTTGCAATGCATATTTGGTCGAAGAAGCTGCTACGTTTTTTTGCTATTATTTCGAACCCCACATGAAAACGAGAGTTACATTGGGCGAAATGATGGTGAAGACGAGATTAGCGGACCGGATGTATTATCAATTTGCAACTTACACGGAAGATCATTTGGAAAAAAAGAAAGGATTTTATTAAGCGATAAAGATTATAAAATAGCAATGAATTATATCCTAATGAATTGTGAAGAGGTCGAACCATATCTTCGATAAGTAAACTTATCTATTTGCTTCATTTTTGTTATATAATTAAAAGTGGCCAAATAATAATATTGTCATTTAATTTGTAACTCGGGAAATTTGTTAGTCAAGTAAATGAACAAACCCATGAGATAACGGAGGAAGAACTTCAAAGTCGGGTTTATAATGATTTTTTCCAAATGGTTTGGAACTCATGTAAGTTGGTATTGTGTAGAAATGTACTTGTAATAACTAATAAGAATGCATAATTAAAATAATTTAACTTTTATTGCTCAATGGATACATAGCCTTCGGGGAAGATTCGAAATTTTGTTGAAAAATCTGTCTTGGGGCCCGTCAAGGAGAGTGATGTCATACACGGTTACTTTGTTAACGGTTATAGATTTCACACCAAAGCCCACGGCGATGGAAAAAGGAGCGACAAACAGTGGGTATGGGTTAAAGGAGATTATTACGGTGAGTTGAAGCAAGTAATTGAGGTTGAACTTGCTTTGGAATACCCGACCAAAAAAATTATTCTTTTCAAATGCGATTGGTTTGATTCTACTCCAAATCGAGGTTTAAGAGTGCATCATCAATATAAACTTGTAGAAATCCATAGGAAAAAGAACCTACCGAGGGTTACGATCCATTTGTATTTGCTTCCCAATGTCAGCAAGTCTACTACACACCTTATCCGGGTAGTAAGACATCATCTAGGAGCTGATTGGTTGGGTCGTATGTCGTTCCAAACCACGTCTATTTGGCGTTCTCGTGTTCGGTACCGTATCGGGGACGAAATCGCGAGGAGGAGACCAGTCGCATTGATCCAACTATTATCGAAGTTGGTCAACTTGCACACCCGGTCGGGGAAATTGAAGTTGTACTTGTGGTCGGTGCGAGCAGTGGTTATGAAGATGATGACGATGGCGATGATGAAATTATGTCGGGAGATGACAATTCTGAAGAAGAGGATGAATTAATGACCGATGATGATTTAGAATGATTAAGATTTCTCGCTTCTCTTGGAATTCCACATATAGAAAGTGAGTCATATTTGTTGTTGTTTTTTTGTACTTTATTACAATAAATTAATTGTCATATTGTATAACTTTTAACATAATTCAAAGTAGAAATTTTATTGTCATAATAATTTGATTCTTAAATTTTGCAGATTGTAACTCATGCATTTTCAAGGATATGCATATGAATGACATCAAGGAGTTTATGAGAAATGCACACTTTGATTGTAAGTTTTGATAAATGAAATAAATTACTTTGAACGTGAGTGTTGCAATGTAATGTGCACACTTTGATTGTGAGTTTTGATAATTCAAAGTGTGCACTTTGAATGTGAGCTTTGTAATGTAATGTGTACACTTTGATTGTGAGTTGTAATGTAAGGTGCACACTATTATTGTGAGTTTTGTTATTCAAAATGTGCACTTTGATTGTGAGAGTTGTAATAAAAAATTTGCACTTTGATTGTGGGTATTTAATGTAATGAGAATTGATTGTGAGCATTTTGGTTGTGAACATTTTGATTGTGAGCATTTTGGTTGTGAGCATTTTGGTTATTAGCATTTTGGTTGTGAGCATTTTGGTTAGTGCTGCTGTGTTCTGTAATAGGGATTTAATTAAATTCAATTTTTATTTTTTTAAATAACAACAATTTAGCGACGGTAAATACCGTCGGTATTCGGTCGCTATATGGTGACCCTCTTTTCCGTTGCTAAGTATCCGTCGCTATTTTGTCGTTTCTGGGACAAGTCAAATGTCAACAATGTTGACAAGACCGTCGGTATTCGGTCGCCATATGGTGACCCGCTTTTCCGTTGCTAATTATCCGTTGGTATTCGGTCGTTCCTGGGTCAAGTCAAATGTCAACAATGTTGACCAGCCCGTCGGTATTCGGTCGCCATATGGTGACCCGCTTTTCCGTTGCTAATTATCCGTCGGTATTCGGTCGTTCCTGGGTCAAGTCAAATGTCAACAATGTTGACCAACCCGTCGGTATTCGGTCGCCATATGGTGACCCGCTTTTCCGTTGCTAATTATCCGTCGGTATTCGGTCGTTCCTGGGTCAAGTCAAATGTCAACAATGTTGACCAAACCGTCGGTATTCGGTCGCCATATGGTGACCCGCTTTTCCGTTGCTAATTATCCGTCGGTATTCGGTCGTTACCCAGTCAAAGTCAAAAGTCAATAATGTTGACCATTAGGTCGGTATTCGGTAGGTAAATAGAGACCTAATATTCGGTCGCTAACTTTTCCGTCTGTATTCGGTCGGTATTTTGCTTAGCGACGAAAAATACACGACCACATCATTCGGTCGCTAAACTGAGTTTAGTGACGGATTAGCGACGGAAATGTCCGTCCCTGTTACACAGTTTTCTTGAAGTGTACGTATCTCGCCATCTAGAACCTGTCACTGAAAAGCAAAAGGGCCCATATCATCTAGGGATGCGTAAGTGGGGCCCGAAGCAGGGGCTATGGGGACCGAAACCTCCACTTTCTTACAATTAGCGGCTATAAAATCAGGATAATCCTCACTACAAGCAAATGGGGTAGATGAAGAAGTATGGGAAGAATGAGAAATTCATGATCCCCAACAAGAAGTCCTAACATGACTACCAAGACTAAAACGGTAGGGGAAATCATACCAAAAGGAAAAATAACTCATTTATGGTCGAAGCCCAAAAGAGAAGAGTAGCAAGAAGAAGTTGTTTATCAGGAAATACCTTCGAGCGAGTAAGGTGGATAAAATCATATGTGCCTAAGGCCTTCCACTGCTTGCAAAATTTTGATGAAACTATATCCATCCAGGCATAGCAACCTGATGCGAAACCGTGATGTTTTATATCAAGGTTCGGCTTTTTAGTAGATCTTTCTCTATCTCGAAATAGTTTATATGGGAATATACTCAACACAACTCCAAGCAGGCTAAGTATCAATGAAGGCTGAAACACCACAACTAGAGAAACAAGCTAGTTGATACAGTAACTCAAAGAATATGAAGTTCTACCGGAAATTCATAAACAAGTATCTAAGGAATAACCTTAATCAAAATATCAATATATCAAATCTAAATAATAAGGGAGCCGAAATCACTCTTAAATAGAGGGATTTCGGTTACAACAATAACAAAAAGGAAGAGTCCTTGAAGAAGTAGGACTCTTGCCTAACAAACTTAAGTAAACTACTTTAAATGGAATTCTACCTAACATGATGGACAACAAGTCCTATTAAGTAACAAACTCCTTTATTCTAGGTGTTCATCATGTCTAATAATAGTAAAAACTATAACCGAAATATATTAAAGTCTAGAATAGACTTTAATGTAAAAAGACTAAAATTCGTCCAAATTCTGGACAGATTGTTGGGACCAGCTTGCACGACAATTTAGCATACCCAGCAGGCAGAATCTGATCTTGTGATCTTCATAGAAGTTGTAGATCTGCCTCTTATCTTTAATATGCAACTAGAATCAGCTTCATTGGATACCTATATCGAAAGATATTATCATTATACCAAACAGTAGCAAAGCTGTCCATTCCTTGTACACTTGTGATACTTAAGAGGTTGACTTGTACAACATTCCTAGATGTAATTTAGAGTCCTCTTTGTATCTTAATACACGTTCCCTTGAGTTGGGTAGCCCCGAGGTTGGTACCGCATCATCCCCTCCCTCTTGAAAAGGATTCGTCCTCGAATCATCCCAAAAATCAGCTTTATAATCTGAAAAATGAATAAAAGGGAGCAAGTTAGGAATATAGATGTAGAAATTACATGGTACTTACCTTTTAACTTGATCTTATGGTGGCTTTCCCAAAATAAATCTTCTTTCTTCATTGCATTCAAGGCAGCAAGCTTGCTAAGATTATGAACCAAACGTTGACAAAAACTTGCTAACTCAAATGATGATCGATGTTGATTTGTACTAGTTGAATTCGGCCATTCCTCAATTGTATCAACTCTTGCCGCTTCAATTTTAATACCTTGTAAACTCATCATGTAACTAAGAAGATTAATAGAATGAGTGTAATAAACATAATTATCCATCTTAGTATACAAAGTTTGAGCTTTTAAAATAGTAAAAATAGCCCTAAGATGTTCAATATGATTCTCTCAGTTTTTACTAGCAACAAGTATTTTATCAAAGTAAGGAATCGGATGTCTATACTTAAAAATTATGTTATTAATATTGAGACTATCCGTAAATAATCTAATAGTCCCTTCATGCTTTGGTACAATCTTTACCGGAGTAGTATAAGGATTTAAAGACGTACTTACCTTCCTCTTTTCAAGAATTAAATCACCTTGGTTGTGAATTTTCTGATTTGTACCCAAAGATGGTTTATACCTTTCACGATTTTGAAGGCTAATAATCAACCTTCTCGGCAACTCCTTAGGGAAGGCTTCATGAAATTTCTGAAAAATAGCAAGACTAGATGTAGAAAAAGATGTTACATCAAAAGAAAAATTGTTAGTAAAAAGGTTCCTTGCGGTTCCTTTCAAATCGAACAAAACAACAAGTTGTTTTGCTTGAATTTCCCTATCTACCTTTCCGAATTTAATGAACAACCATTCTTTCTTCTCTCTTAGTGAGCATGCCTTTTTTCTCACTATGCTCACGGCTTTTTCAACAATTTTTACCTCTGATTTTACCTCTTGGGTAGGATCACTCTTCTTTTTCAACTCACGATATTTCATTCTTTTCTCTCTACCCTCGGCTAATTTTTGTTGAATCTCACTTACTTTACTTGGTGTAATAGGATGTAAAGTATATCGAATATTATCCTTTGTAAAGTATATCGAATATTATCCTTTGAAACCATGTAGACATTCTTTCTCCTGATATAATCCGCATACCTATCGTATTGTCATGGTCTTCCCAAAATAATGTGACTTGCTGTCATAGGTACCACATCACACAAAACCGAATCCTTGAAGTTCCCAATGCTGAAATCTAACTCAACTTGTTTATCAACCTTTATATCACCACTATTGTTTAACCAAGAAAGCTTGTATGGCATAGGATGTGCTTTCATAGGTAAATCCAAAGCGGTTACCATCTCAAAAGAACAAACGTTAGTGCAACTTCCATTATCAACGATAACTAAACAAGTTCTATTCTTTACGGTGCACAATGTATGAAAGAGATTACTCCTATGTTGATGTAAATCATCTAATGGTTTAGAATGTAAGAGATTCATATTTACCAAAAGAAAAATACCATCATCCGTGGGAAACTCACCATTGCCCTCGACTTCAATTTCCAAAAGTGACTCCTCGGTTTCCTCCTCATCACAAAAACATTTTGACTCATCATTATCCGTCTCATAATCCCCTATCCTTAATGATGCTCTCGACTGATTTGGATTAAAATCCATTCTTTGCCGCAAAGTGTCTTTCAAAGAGTGCTTTTCAAGATTCTCCAATCTTTCTTGTATGTCATCCATCAATGGCACCGTGCTGCGAAGTACCTTCATCAAAAGATATTATCTTTGCAAAGAAAAAGAATCACACAAATCGTTAGGTAGGAAAGAAAATTGATCTCAATATTCCAACAATACTTGTCAAGAACTTCCAACTCTAGATAAATTTAAAGATTCCCAATGTTGTGTTGATGAAACGCTGAAAAATATGGGAAAGAATTCCTATCTTGACCTACACAAATAGTTAAGAAAGAAAAATAAGAGTAATCGTTAAAAAGATGTAACCTTTACGCTTCTTGATTGCTTGAAAATTTACTTTTAATTCTCGGATGAATAGTGCTGTGAACAGTAACCGAAAATTTAAAATCTTGAAAATCTTGATTTCTTGATTTCTTTCTTTACCTTATACCTTTAGACTTACTCTTTTCTTGGCCGCCTTTATCAAGAACTCCGTGTCCGGAAGATATTACCTTGATTTGATGAGTTTGATGGCGACTAATTCAAGAACAAGAGGGAACAAGAGCCAATTCCTTTGTGTCCAAGTGGACAAGGAAGTTTGCTTTTGGTTTGATCCGTGTCTAACTAGGATAACTCGGCTGCAAATTTCTTTACTTCCGGGTGGCTTTTGCGTATGGTAGTAATATTTTTTTGTTATCTTTCTCGGTCTATTTCAAGCAAACAAGAAAAAAAAAATTGAAAACGTAAGGTACACCAAGATAGAGATCAACATTTTGCTCTGATACCACTTGATGCGAAACCGTGATGTTTTATATCAAGGTTCGGTTTTTTAGCATACTTATTTCTATCTCGAAATAGTTTCTATGGAAATATACTCAACACAACTCCAAGCAGGCTAAGTATCAATGAAGGCTGAAACACCATAACTAGAGAAACAAGCTAGTTGATACAGTAACTCAAAGAATATGAAGTTCTACCGGAAATTCATAAACAAGTATCTAAGGAATAACCTTAATCAATATATCAATATATCAAATCTAAATAATAGGGGAGCCGAAATCACTCTTAAATAGAGGGATTTCGGTTACAACAATAACAAAAAGGAAGAGTCCTTGAAGAAGTAGGACTCTTGTCTAACAAACTTAAGTAAACTACTTTAAATGGAATTCTACCTAACATGATGGACAACATGTCCGATTAAATAACAAACTCCTTTATTCTAGGTGGTTATCATGTCTAATAATAGTAAAAACTATAACCGAAATATATTAAAGTCTAGAATAGACTTTAATGTAAAAAGACTAAAATTCGTCCAAATTCTGGACAGATTGTTGGGACCAGCTTGCACGACAATTTAGGATACCTAGCAGGCAGAATCTGATCTTGTTATCTCATAGAAGTTGTAGATCTGCCTCTTATCTTTAATATGCAACTGGAATCAGCTTCATTGGATACCTATATCGAAAGATATTATCATTATACCAAACAGTAGCAAAGCTGTCCATTCCTTGTACACATGTGATACTTAAGAGGTTGAATTGTACAACATTCCGAGATGTAATTTAGAGTCCTCTTTGTATCTTAATACACTTTCCCTTGAGTTGGGTAGCCCCGAGATTGGTACCGCATCATAACCCTCCATATTCTCGGCCAACACATCATCTTCGAAGACCACCTACCATGATTCCCGGAAGTAAGGTTAATCATAAGATTGAAATCATGATGTTTAATTAAAGGTAGCGGGTCTAGAACTTCATGGACAGAACGAGCTTATTTGATATGATCACCGGAGGATGGCGACGCAATCAAAGTCCGACCATCAATGGTAAAATCTTGAACATGAGAATCTGAAGAAACGGAGGCCATTCTTGGGACGATGGATTGATGAATGTTGAAAGTTAATTGAAGTTTGAGAGCTGAGGAGTTTTCAAAACTCGCTGGTCATAAGAGGAAAAGAAGAAAATAAAAAATGTTCACATTCCCTATTTTTTTAAGGTAAATTTTTGAACTTTTTGGTAACGGATCCCGAAGAATGTGAATAGCTAGATTTTGTTCTCACTATCGAAAGCTCGCCCCAGAAATAAAAAGGGGGCAAGTGTTGACGCCCAAAACATTTCGGCTTGCTGGATCATTTTGGAAAGCGGACAAAGAGGCTCAACCGAGGTTCATTATGAGTGTCAATATGATGTGTCTAGGCCTAGAACTACCGGTCAGCCGAGATGGCCAGAAGCGATCAAGAAGAAGAAACTTGAAAATGACTAGAGAGCATTGTCGGCCAGGAGGGATAAGTTGGAAACGACCAATAGGACAAACAGTTGAAGAAGTCAAACAGAACTCTTGGACAACAAGGTTTGTGTTGCAACTCTTTTTGTATAGAGTCTTAGGCGTTATCCATTCTCCAACTACCATGATTTCCACGTGGGAAAGTAATATTCGATCAGGAGAATTTCAAGGCCTAACAAGCGGATAGGGCAAAGAAAGGGAAAAACGTGCAGCTTCCACTCAACTAGTGCAAGGAGCTCACTCACGTTCTACAGCATAGACACGACATGGGGGGTGTCACACCCCGTAACCAGAAGGTGACCTGGCAATGCCTCATATATCAATGAGACAAAGAACCCTTAACAGAATATACTCTTACAAGCCAAACTTAACAGAATAATCTTAATCATTAACTTTATTATAAGTCATCAATACTTAAAGGTAGATTACATAAACTTAGAACTAAAGTTATTCAACTTAATAAAGGTTCATCAACTATATACTATTACATGATCATTACTTCTTTAATTTCTAATTGTCGTGCTCCCCGTCCCAAGTCTCGTCATCAGCATCATCTAGAAACATAAGAATATAATAGGGTAAGCCACACTAGCTTAGTAAGAGCCGATCGGCCTTGGGATGAAGGACCAAAGAGACTTCAACACATTCCCTGTTTCCCAAAACATTTGAAAATATATCTTGACCTGTCTTAACCTGAAAACCTTGGTAAAATACTTGTAAACATAACATAATACTTGAGAGCTTTCATAACTTACAATCTGAAATTCCAACTCAAAACACTGTTTTTAGACTCTTTATAATACTTAGAAATAATACCAAATCATACAAATAACATGTCATAACAATACTTAACTAAATCGATCACATACATATCAGAAATCGTACTCCGAGTACTTAACATAAACTTGACATACTCGTAGCCTTCCAATACATATAAACTTGACATGATTAGTACCAAAATGACATGCAACAAGTAATTCTACAACCGAGCTCAATTATCCAACCATAACTCTATCCAACTGTTAACAGCCCAAACTTTAATGCCGTTTAGGAAGGCCCTTACATTTTTTTAACTTATAACATATCATATTGTAACTGGTAAGGCACTTATAAGCTGTTTAAGGATATATTCCTGTCAATATCCATCCTCGTGGACTAAATGACACTGTTAATAGCCCTTACTTTTTAAACCTGCAAGGGAACATGCATCATTGGGGACAGAAAGTGCTCTCGGGCACTTGTATCATAAATTCGAAAAATATCCTGGTCTAGGGTCATCATTAGACAAGAGCTCTAAATTGAGAATATGCATATGCTGACTCTCATGTAATGCATCCAGCAATTTATTCAACAACATACGCAAGAATCATCATATATAAGCATGCAACGATGCAAACATCATTCGGTTCTTCATCCAGATTTTTATGAAATAAAACATGTGAAAACTTCATACATTTCATATCTTTAATAAAATAATACTTCATGCATTTTTAGGACTGAAAAATAAGGACGAAGGGTTCTTACCTTATCAATCTTAAAGCAAAACCTCAAAAAACACCAAAAGCAGAAAATCCAAATTCAAAGTACTAACTTCCCAATCCTATAACTCGAAATACAGAACTCCAAATGCTACTCCGTCGAATTCCAAACGTAGCTTTATCAGTCCTTTTCGAAACGCACTAAGAATCGCTGAAACTGACACCTTTTTCTATCTCAAAAGTGCATTCTTCCACAGCGAACCCAATCTGTCAAGACCTTCAACTCCGATGATGATATCTCTTAATAAAGAACTTAGAATGATAATTCCTTTGGTCAGAATTTATTTTAGGGAGTCTAGTATCTATGGTTAAAATATGGGAGGAATCCGAGATGATTTGCTATGTCTGCCAATGTATTCTTACTTGCTGTCCAGATTTTCCAGCACTCTTATTTTCTCTCTTTTTTCTTTCTTATTCTTTCCTTCCCTTTTCTTCTTTCATCCTCTATTTATAGGCTATCTAACTTCAGATTTCTGGAAGGTTATAACTCTTAAGTAGGCAACCAATCATTAGGTACATCCCTCTTATTGACTTTATCTTAAATGGCGCCCCTTCATACATTAACCTTCCTCCAAAATTAACCAATTTAAACTAACCAAAAAATTCATCTTGTCAATTAGGTCCTCTAACATCTTATCCTAGCTAGTACGCCCCTAAGAAAAATTAGAATAAAAAGTACATATAACACATAGAATATATAAACACGTAAAACATGCTATCGAAAGGTCCTGGGTATCACAGGGGGCAGTGGAGGAGCTAGGATTAAAGTTTAGGGGGGGCCATAGAAAAAATTGAAAATTCTTGTTGGGGGGGGGGGCCCTTATGCTCCACCCCTGACAAGGGGCATGGTCACTTTACTAAATCATGGCCGGAATGAGTAGAATTCAAGGCGGGAAGGTACTTTCACAATCAACTATAAATAGAAGAACAAAAGGAAGAACCCGACATCACAATCAACAATCAAAAAATCATTTTTATCTTCTTTTATTCAGTCTTTAAATGCTTTCCTTACTGTTTCCGCACTTAAATTCATATAGTTAAACTTAGACTTAGCAATTTAGAATCGGCTAGGCTTCCTGCGTGAGGGCATTTGTCCAATAATGCATATTTAGATCAGAATCCAACCCCTTAAACTAGGCTTCCAGCGTGAGAGATTTTCCCAATAATGCATAATTAGTTTTGAGATAGTCCGTTTGATTCTAGACAAGTTTATTGCGTGAGTAATTATTTTTTAATAACGCATACTTGTTTGAGTCACTCTTTCTAAAGTGTAAATCATCTTGAGGAAAGAAATTTTAAATGTACATATAAGGTACGGACAATCTACCTTTTTAACTCAACGCTGAGCCATGATTTTTTATGACACCAATATCCAATTTAGTAATTTAAGTCTTTTACCTAAACACTTAACTCAATTATTTGAACAACGACTCAAGGGTCCAAATGGATTCAGCACAAACGAGAGATAAAGTAGAGTAGCTATGATTTATCAGTACCATAATTAAAATAATTTAGGAGACGCGAATTAGGAAATAATAGATGCCGGGATGGTTAGAGTGCATAAGTTTTTAAAGTCGTGAAATAATAATATGGGAATCCTGCCCCAGTGGAAAAGGTAGGGTGACCCTGACCTCTTGGTTCAGGGTCGATTCCTGTATATCCCCCCATAAAAAATAAAAAAAAAAGTCGTGAAATAATGCAAACTAAGATTAAACTATTTTAATCTCAGACATCACATACATGATTATATACACTACTAAGGATTCCGCAGGTGCGGAGTATTGGACTTTTGAAATAAATGCACACTCCTCTTGAAAATGCTCCCGGATTTTATGCGGGACAGTTTTTTGTTCCGCACGTGCAGGACAAGCTACTAGCCGTCGGATGAGATTTTTTAACGGTCCAGATATGGAGAGAATTTTTTTTTTTTAATATTTTAAATCCAGCCGCAACTTTTCTCTCTCCATATCTGGAGCGTTCAAAATCCCATCCGACGGCTGGGATTGTTCCGCATAGGAGCCGGACTGTTTGAAAATATACAGTCCATATCCTATGCGGAATAACAAAAAATTTGCACATACATATTATACGATGACAGGTATCCTAGACTCAGGATAAGTGTTGTAAATCAAGACAGTTGTCTCGTTTTAAATTAATCTTAACCGTTTTAAATTTAATCTGACAGACGAAATAAAGTTTCGCACGTGCAGAAACTTACATATTCCTCACCGGAGCCACAGCGGAAAAGAAAAGGAAAAGGAAAAGGAAAAGGAAAAAAAGTCAAGAAATCGCACAAGTAAAGCACCAGAAACTGAAAGCCGACCGGCACGCACAATCAACTGAGGATAGGTCGAGGGGCAGAATTTTCCGGCAAGGGAGAGAGAGACCTAGAGAAAGAGAGAGATGGGGGCTTTGACAGCGGCACTGATAGCGGTTGCCGGAGTTGTATTGGGTTGGATCACCATTGAACTCGCTTGCAAGCCTTGTCTTGAAAAAGGCCGTGAAGCAATCGACCGGAATCTCGACCCTGATTATGATCCTGATGATCACAACAACGACGTTCGTGCTCCTCTCAACCCAAATCCCTCTCAAATCACTACTGATGCCGCCGCCGCCGCTTCTTCTACGACTGCTGAAAAAGCCGTCTGATCTTTTCTGTTTTCGTTTTTATTATTTTATAAAATTGAAGAAATAAGAATTTTTCTCTGCTTTGTTTGATGCACAAGTTGTCTTTTTTAATTATTTTACTTATCTTTGTTGGGAATTTTGCTGAGTTTTTTGTGGATGGGATTTTTTCTTCTTCTTGTTTAAATGTTTATGTTGTTCATTAACGTTTTCCCTACTGAGAAATGAAAAAATTGAATCCAGTGATACATAGTTAGTACTGATTTATTTTGAATTATTGTTGGACCTTGTAATGCCATGATGTATTTTAATTCATCTGTTACTATGCTGTTATTTTAATAAATTGCAAATTTACTATTGATTGGGTGCTCGTTGTTATATATTCATGGAGGGAATGTATTCATTCTAACAACCACACAAAAATTAATCACGTAGCCGACCAATTATTTGGGATTAAAACTTTATTGTTGTTGTATTGGGTGCTCGTTGTTAGCAAATTAATTGTTTGATTCAGGATAATTTAGCATATACATGCTTGAATTAGCATGCATTTTCAGATTAAGTATCAGTTATTTGAGGTTGAAATATATGGTTCAATCTCACTACTGTTTTAATTTATTTCCTTTTATAGTTTTGGTGTTCCTCATTTCTGAAGTGTCTAGTCTTCTCCAAATGTTGAACT
Source organism: Vinca minor (assembly GCA_026122235.1). Lineage (NCBI taxonomy): Eukaryota > Viridiplantae > Streptophyta > Magnoliopsida > Gentianales > Apocynaceae > Vinca > Vinca minor. Next base: position 5,711,509 of record JAOCZM010000241.1, on the reverse strand, counting down.
GGGATTATCTTTTTAAATACTTTGCATTCATATGTGCTCCTTGTGATTCGTTATTGCATAGAATTTCGATGTTATTTACTTTTGAATAGTTTCTTAAATGACCGACTCTCTTAGAGAATTCGGCAAATTATGTGACATGTTATCCTCTTCCAGATATAAGAATGGTGTTTATGAAAAGCAGATTTGACAAGTTGCCCTTCTCAATTGAGATTATATTTCTTATCTTTATCCTATGTGACTGAAAGTTTGTGATAACTTTCTATGTGGTCAGAGATGCAGGGTGAAAGGAAATATTAAAAGGAAACTTTTTAATTTTGTTTTTTTTTATAATGCAACTTTCTCTTTATGTCTGAGGACTCAGAGTACAGATTTTAGCATACAAACTCTTCTGAATATATTTCTTGATAATATATAGGCTTGCAGCTTCTGACAATGATTTTAAGGTTGTTATTTGAGAAGTTTACCTCGTCTTATACTATAATGTTAGAAGTATTTGTTTTCTAATTCTTCTGTAAAGTGCTGTGTGTTATTTCTGCTAGCATGTAATAAGGGTTAATTAACTAACTGATTTTTTCCAGTTTTTATAAAAAAGCAACTGATGTATACATAGGGTTAATTGACAAGAAAATTATCTACTCCGTCCGACTAGTTCCGGGTTCGAATCCTGGGCAACCCACTATCATGTTGAAATTATATGTATAGAAATCCGTATTTGACATTTCACTTACAAAAAATTCGAATATACTTAGATCGATATTGGTTGACACAAGCATATAAGTCATGTTATATTGTTGAATAACAAGTCTCCCATTCTCTATAAATAGAAATAGAGAATGTGTTAGCTTTGAATGTTCTAAGAAAATTCATCTTAGAACTGTGATTTGATTACATTGGCTAAATATGAGTTTTAGTTCTGTTGTTTTTGCTATGCGATACAGAATATTTGCTGTCTAGGCTTCGATGGACTCCGTATACTTTTGAGAAGTTTGCTTACTCTTTTCCAGATTGTCAGATGTGAGATCCAAAATTTGCGATATTGTAACGTAGATAGCTGTGGTTCTATTTTGCTTATTGTCCAATTAGTTATGGAAAATTCTTTCTGCAGGAATATTAATTTATTTGTAGAGTTCTGAAATTTTGTAGCTTGCTCGAATATTTTCCTGAGGTAAATGATTGTATTCTGTATTATAGATTGTTTTTGCCTAAAAGAATGACTTGTAGACAAGGTATATTTGGTAACTTTTCATTCTTGACATAGGCAATATTTCCAATGCTTATACACTTTGTTTTGTAACAGACTGAAATAAATATAGAAAATTCAATTTAGGACGGAGGGAGTATATTTGTTCTATCGAAAAGCTAGGTGTTACATGGTTTGCACATCCGCGTGCATTGAGAGAATTTATTTTTATCGAACAAAAATATGATATTCACCTGCTTAGTATTCTTATAAATGACTTGCATATTTGAAAGAAGTCATCAAATTCAAACAACATTGAATTCATAACTCTTACTCTCTTCATTCCCTATTAATTGTCGTTTAAGAGATATCTAGGTATCCAAATTAATTGTCGTTTAAGGTTGTTTTATTAGTTGTCAACAATTTATTCCAATTATACCCTTAACATTTTCCTTTCTTTATGATGTAGAAGTGAGAGAGAGGGAGGGTAGGGGATAATATTGGAAGTTTAGGTGGAAATGACAACTTCCTTAATTTTCGTCAAATTGTCTAAAGAGTCTTATATTTAGGAATGGAGGGAGTATTAAACTTATCCAAGATCTAATATACTCTAATTCAGTTGCATGAAGAGCAAGTTGCATCTGACTTAAAGATGACTATTTGCGGACGACTAAGGACCATTTTAATGAATCATGGTTACCGCATAACAGTTTTGCTTATAATTTTCAAGCCGAAGATATTGGCAGTCCACTGTTTTTGATTTAGAAAGGCCTTTAAACCTAGAACATAAATATTCACAAACTCTTTCAAGATTCAGTACCAAAAGATTCAGTTCCATCATCAGCAGTGACGACGTTCTGTGCTTCCAAAAGCTTCATTTGGCGTTCTGCATGTTCTCTTTCGCAGGCACTAATTCCCATAATTATATCGAGCATTGTACCAGTTGTGCCGAAAAAGACAAGTGGTGCCAAAGATTTACGTTTTATTCCCACAGGTATGGCAATCAAAGCACCAGCTACTGAGAATACCCATGTTCCAAGAGCACTGCACAAGTTTACACAAGAATGTAATTGAGTACAACCAACCAACATAAATTTTAAAACACCAAGCCAAACATCGAGTAGGAACTAAAAGCTGAAAAGTTTGCCAATATTGCAGAAGTCACTAGTCGGTCGCCAGACTGGCGACTAGCGAGTAGTCGGCTTTCCTAGATTACAAGGGATTTTTTAAAATTCCCTTATCCTCTATATATTATACTTGGTCAAACAAAATTTCATAAAAAATTAACAATAAAATACTAGTAAAATTAAAAATACACAAATTACATTCATAATAATTAAATTCATTACCATAATAAGTAATAACAAGTTCAAATACTACAATAATCTATTTAACTGATTTTGGCCGGCTTTGATCGATTTTGGCCAATTAAGTTGGTCAACCGATTTTTTACCCCGACTAGTCAGTTAGGTGCCGATTAGCAACTAATCACCGACTAGGCCGATTTTTACAATACTGTCTATTGGCATAGATAGCAATACACCGAGACTGAGAGCATATTACTTGCAGGAAAACGTTCTATTTATTTGTCACGTGTCTTAATATAGTTTTTCGAAAGGTAGAGATGGATAACAAAATCCTACAAATGAGGTGCTAAACTCATTCTACATATTAAACATTATCCAAGAAGAGCAAGCTGCATTACCAGTACAGATTCTGAAAATAGAAAGGAAAGAAATCATTATATAGGATAATATATTCTTACGTTAATATGCCTACAAAGGATATATAATTTCTGCTGGAATAAATTGGTATCAGGAACAACTCCAATTTAAACATAACAAGTAGCTGCAGTATGACGAGATACAATATTCTTTAATCTCTTGGCATTGAGAGATGTTAGCTCATGAGTTTACAAGTGATTCTGATTTTTCTTAGGTAGTCGATGCGGGATTTTATATTTTAACACTATTTAATCGGGATCAACTGTAGAAAATAGTATACGAGTACCTAAATATAAAGGGAAATTGGTCTGTTTGGTCCTCAAAGTATTTTAGAAATTATCGAGTCGTCCCCAATGTTTTTTGACTTCCTAAATAGTCCTCATTGTAATTGCGCACTTCCCATATTGTCCTTTCACCACCAAACTGGGCGGATTCCGGCCAATTACAACCACGTGCGTGTCACATGAGTTTGCTACAGGGGCAAATTTGTCCGAAAAATACATTCCCCATCCCACCAGTCTTCTCCTACCTCCACCACCTCCTCCAAGTCCACCAAGTCCTCCACTTGCACCACCTCTTACACCTCCACCTGCTCCAAACCCTCCACCATGGCCTCCTCCAAGACCACCTCCACCGCCACCTCCACCGCCAAGTCCTCCACCTACACCTCTACCTGCTCCAAATCCTGCACCAACACCACCGCCAACGCCACCACCTCCACCAGCACCACCACCTCCTCTTGCACCTCCACCAAGTCCTCCTTCTGCTCCTCCACCAACACCTCCGCTAGCTCCAAATCCACCACCATGACCTGCCCCTCCTCCTAATCCACTACCATAATTTGTCCGAAAATATTTGTTGGGTTCTTGCCTCCCCATTTTCAAGGTAGGAGAAGATTGGTGGGATGGGGGAATGTATTTTTTTGGACAAATTTGCTTTTCTAGCAAACTCACGTGACACACGTGGTTGTAATTGGCCGGAATCCGCCCTGTTTGGTGGTGAAAGGACAATATGGGAAGCGCGCAATTACAATGAGGACTATTTAGGAAGTCAAAAAACATTGGGGATGACTCGATAATTTCGAAAATACTTTGAGGACTAAACAGACCAATTTCCCAAATATAAATTAGGCCCACGCAATCTCTTTGCAGTTTTTTTTCCCTCTTTTGATTATTAATTTCTTTGCAGTTTTATGCCACACAACTAAAATGCTTCTTGATCAAGTTATAGGCCAGTCATTCATTCCCATCTTACTTTATTTTGTTTTTCTTTGGGAAAAGTTTTTTGTCGTTTCACAACTTAATCTGTCATGCAATCCAAATGTATTAGGTGGGAAGTCCTTTGATTCAAATAAGTCTTTCAATAGTTATTTCGTGGCGTATCAAATGACATAAAATCACACTCTGTAACAGAAGTTTTAACCTTAATGATTTTCTGATTGCTGCTTTGCTGCATGTCATGAAGTTAAGTCAGGCATTGGCATTTGATTATTCCCGGACCTTTATTTGTTGCTTTCACCAACAGCCGCCTATTCTTAACTAATTATTTCTATAGCAAGCTGTTCAGCGCTTAATTACACATTATTTGGTGGATGAATCACCTAAGTTGGTGTTGTCAAAATATTTCCAATGCATATTGCCAAGCATGTACTTAGTGAATTTATTCTAATATATTTTAGTTTTCCATCTCTGGGCAAAAACATAAAGTTGTAAGAAGACTGAATTGACTGACTCTCTCCCAGAGATGTGCGAGCAGGGTAGAATTGGTTGCAAGAGCCATAATCTAGGGAATTGTACCTATGTAAGATCCCCATTTATTTGCATATATACCAGGGGATTATTCCAAACATTTAAATGTCAGTTATGGAGATAATTAGGAAGACACGAGATAAAGGAAAAGGAGAAAATAAGACATCGAAATAAAGAGAAACTAATGAATATAGTTATTTTAGCTTATTATAGACTTTAGCAAACATATAAGCTTGTTGATAACTCACATAACCTCTAAGGAAATTGATTCCTATAATTGTATATAGGCAATTTGCGGGTTCCTCTGTATCCCTAGATTATAAGCACAATCATCACAAACTGAGTTACTAGCCTATTACCCTCCAAGAAGGAAGATCACAAAATAGACAATCGAATCCCCCCTCCCCCCCTCCCAACCTAAATTTCAGTTCTTATAACCAAAGCCTCGCTTCTAGATTTAGGTAAGAGAAAATTCCATGCCAAACTGCAGTCTGCAGCAAATCATGTTACTTATTGTGCTCCCATCTCCAAGCAAAGACTCTTGTTGCTAAGGTTTTTTTTATTCCTTGCCTAAATTTACTTCTATATATTTTCATTTATCAATTTGGTTTACTTCGACCATCAAGGGGAGAGAACTTTGTAGTTTGTTCATTCAAATTCTAGGAACATATTTACATTGGGCATATAGATATGGAGTGAAAACATTTCAGCTATTTGCGCAGATACAAAGTTAAAAAGGAGCATGGTAATACATAACTTCAATATTTAAGGAGGCGATGAGAACAAACTTACTTTGAAACTGAGCAGTCCTCAAGCTGTTTCACATTTTCTTGGCCAGCCATTCTATGTTTTTCTGCATTTTGCGGAAAATATTTTGACCAGATAAATCAGCTCAATAGCACATAGTTCCCTAATTTTAGAACTTAAGAAAACGGTCAACGTCACAAAACTGGAAGTAAATGACTTTCTATAACAAAAATAGAGATTTAACACTATGAATGCAAAGAAGATAGAGCAGAAAATTTATGACTTTACCCTGGAGGGTCCTTTCAAGAAATTTTAAATGTTCATGAACCTCAGTAACAACCATAATTAGATATTTCAAGTTGGCCAAGAATATTTTTCTTTTTTCTGTTTTTCCAGATTTTAAAAATAACTACGGGTCTCCACAACAACAACAACAACCAAACCTTAGTCTGTATTAAGAGGGGTATATTATATGAACTAAAGAAAGGAATTGTGTCTGGTTGTAAACATGAATACATTCTCTCCATTACTTTCTATTCAAGGCTACACTCTCATCCCAATCAAGCAAAGTCATACCTCGGCTCCCTCTACCTCTTACAGGCCTCCACACCCAAAATAAACAAACAAATAAATAAAAAAGAAAAAACTTGTAGGAGTCAAGGAGAAACACCCGGATGTACGAAGTACAAACTAGTAAACGAAATGATGAGGGTTATTGGAAATAGCTGTATCTTAACTATTGAGAACTCCTTTTCAGAAATAAAATCATGTGTATTTGATAGCACGGAAAAAGAATAGCACTATGATCAGCCATAAAACTAGTAAATTGACAGTTTCATAGAAAGATGCGAGGAATTTACTCATGGCATCAACTTTGTGGGCTCTGATTTCCAATGAACATACTCCTAATAAAAACTGTTGTAAAAAAATTCTAGATCAACTAAACATACCTCCAGTCAAAACAGATGAAGTATCTCTCTTTTGCTCACTATGATGTTTCAGCTCCTTAAGAAATTAGAATATGAAATCTGAGCAAGATAATAAAGGTCTGTTAAATGATAAATAAAAATGAGCCTCCAAGAAATTCAAATAATTGATATAATTTTCACATATGCATGCGAGGTTAACATCTACTGCTAAACAATTATACATGACACTTATGCACCAAGCATAGATTAATCAAGCACACCAACTAATGTTGAGTTAACAAGACCAGAAGTTACTGAATAATCAGAAGAAAACGATTACAGTAGATTGAGATTACTGAAGAAAGGGAGTTAACTTCCAGCATCTTTATTTAACAGAATTTCGACAGTAATAACACACAAAGCAACAACCGACCCACATCAGCCCTAGAATAATTATGAATCCATTCCACAAGGAGGAATAATTAACCAGTAAAACAAATAGAGGATAGCTGAAATCTTGGGGTAAACAGAAATACTACCTCCATTCCATAATATAAGTTTTTTAGGACATGTAGTGAAAATTAAGGAAGTAAAAAATAAGGTACTTTTTAGTCAAAATATCAATATTACTCTCTTAAATAAAATTAGTGGTATAGAAGTCCTATTTAAGAGAGTAATATTTATATTTTAATTAAAAAAACACCTTATATTTTGCTTCATTAATTTTCGCTACATATCCGACTTATATTATTGAATAGAGGGAGTATGTCAAACAGCTAACAATAAGTAGTACAAAATTCAAGCATTGAGAATATCATTATGAGAAACTAATTGAATTAGAACCCTATCTCTACAGTAATGTGGAAAATGTCAAACACTTCAACATCAAGACAAACACTTAAATTCTGTGGAATTTTCTGTAAAATCTTGGAGAAACCCTTCTTCGCTAAAATTTTCATTCCGATAGCATCCAAAAATAAAATTTGCCAGGTTTAAGACTAGAACGACCACACAAAAACAATTAGAAGATCGAAAATGAAGTCTGAACTGAGTAAATGATAGGCATCATTAAAAAAAAACACTGAAAGCTTCAACATTTGAGACACAGGGGGGGCAATTTTCGCAATGAAAGTAGGTTAGAGTGAACTTGTACGGCGAGAGAGACTTACCGATCGACAGAAAACCTCTACGCCGGTTGTTGGTGGTGGTGCTGCTGCTGCTGCAGCATTAGAGTTGTCACCACTAGCCGATATATTTTGGTGGGAAGACGAAGTAAATAGGGTGTGGAACTGATGTGGAGGTAAATAAGGGCAAAAACTCATATTTATACATTTTCACATTGAGTTTATTTATTTATTGTTTTACAAAAAAAATACTTTATTATTAAGTGATACGAAAAGTTAGGATAAAATTGATCCATCTCCAAACTATTGAGGTAAGGTTATTCACAATAAAAAAAAAAGAAAAAGATTATAGTCCTCACAGCGTTTTAGCAGATCGAGTTTATTATTCTTTCCGAAATATTTTGAATTTTATTATCATGTCATTAAAAGACTTACGTCTAATTTTATTTCAAATTACCGTCAAGTCAATCATATGTACTTTTTAAGAGAATTTCGAAAATTTCAACACATTCCTCATAAAAAAAAACTTTGAATAGTTCATTTTTAAACAAAATAACTATGAATATCCAATTTAAATTAAAAAAAAATATCATAAACTCTTCTCCTTCCCCTCCATCTTCATCCGTTCCTCACCCCTCTCCTCCACCACCGCAAACCACCAAGACCTAACCACCAAATCCTTAAATAAACATTTATTTTGGATTTACTTATGCTATCTTCTTATATCATAGATTGATCAAGAAAAATATGGATTAAATAGATTTCAAAAGCTGAAACATACAAATCTTAAAATCCCCGTTTTGTTATTGGTTTGCAATCGTTGAGAACTGCATCTTGCTTTTCGTCCGATCGCCAAAGAAAATAGCTGAAAACATAGCATCCAATTCACAGGCCAAACACAACCTTCACGCGGCCATGGCATTTTTATTATTATTTTTCTGATTAACATTGTACTTTTTTGACAAAAATATCGATTATGCTTATCGCTAAGAAAATAATTCCTCAATGGTGTTCATAAAACAAGTGTTCCTCAAATTATAAAGTTCCCGAAGTCCCCATGGAAGCTCCGACGACGAGTTTGACTCACCAACAACTCGGACGGGTTACTCGGTAGTAGTAAAGGACCCGATAGCTTGCTCTATTAGATCAGGCACCCAGGCTTTGCACTCCAGACGACGTCGTTTTCGCAGATTCTCAGCTGGAAAGGGCAGCGAGGGGCCAGAAATCGAGTCGATCGTGGACGCAATCATCTGTGCCACCACATGTCCGAGTGATGTCATGGATGATGGAAAATAAATGTTTATTGAAGAATTTTGTGGACAGGGCATGGTGGTTGGCGGTGGTGGTGGTGGTGGTGGTGGTTGAGAAGGGTATGGACGGATGAAGATGGAGGGGAAATGGATGTGTTTAAGATGTTTTTTGTTAATTAAATTAGGTATTCATAGACCATAGTTATTTTGTTTAACAATTGAGTATTCAAGTCTTTCTTGTGAAAATAGGTTGAAATGTCTTAAATACCCTTAAAAGTACCTCACGTGCAAGACGCATAACTGGTTTGATGGTAGTTTGACAGAAAATTGGACGAGAGTCCTTTAATGGCATGTCGAGAAAACATATAGGACAATAAAAGTCAAATTTTGAAAAGGATAAAAAATCAACCCGTCCCGAAATCTGCAACTTGACTTCCCTATTCCATATCCTCCTTAACAAACGACCCGACCTAACCCAATCTAAAATATGCAACTCTTCTTCCCCAATCCACCATCATCCAATCATCCCCAATCAGAAACTCCTTTTTTCCCATTAATCTATCTTACTATGACATGTCTTTGAAGAATACTTCAAACCCGACCTAAATGATTCCAAGACTCAACCCTACTTCGTCTTCACCCTCCTGCCTTTCCAGCTTACCGAACGACATTTTTCAGTGCAATATGCGGGGTTGTTCAGGCTTAGCGAGCTCGAACTGTGATAATCGTAACTTTTGCTTAGGTGATTTCTGACGTGTAATTAATTTTTCGCGAGTAACTGTGTAGACGTAATTTATTTTGTGTGATTATGTGACTACGTGTCCAATTAAGTGTATAACATGTTACATGTTTTATTTCGTGTACGTTTTATTGAGGGGCGTTTTTCACACATGTATCATAATTAAGATATTTAAATTGTCTTTCACTTAGATAATGGATTTGAATTAGTTAGGAATTTATTTGGGTTTTAAAAGATATTATTATATAATTAAATGAATTAAAATAAAAAGAAAAAAAGAAAGGGAAGTGGAAATTCGTGGGATCAGGGAGTTCCAAAACAATGTTTTGAAACTCGGACCGGACATCGACCCGGAAAAGTTACTGGGTCATGGGTCACTGGTTGGACCAGTGGTCGGACCGTCATCGACCCGTTCATCAACCCGGTGACGTCATAAATATTAAAAAATATATAATATATACTTATTGATAAAAAATATTGTTAATGTAAAGCTAGTTCAGATATATTTTATCTTAATTATTCCCTTAAATATCTCCTTTAATTTTAATATCCAACTAAATGTTGAAAATAAACTTTTTAGGACTTGTTTGTTCTATAATTATTGTTTAGGATTTGTTTGTACTATAATTATTGTTTAGGGTTTATGTGATAATATTTTAATTGCCATTTTAGTCCTAGATATATAAAGTCTCTTATCCAACCCTAGAGGAAAAAAACCTTATCATTTCTTCTCCTCTTTTCTCCAGGCACTCCTTTCCCCTTTCCCCTCTTCTCCGGCGCCTCTTTCCCATCTTCTCCTTCTCTGGCGCTCATTCTCTTCTCTTCTCTTCCTCTCATTCTCTCTGCAGCAACTCTTTCCCTCTTTTTGTTTCCTCCTCTCCTCTCTGCACCGCCCCGCCACCACCCCTCTTTTTTTTTTTCTCCTCTCCTTCTCTCTGCCACGAACCGCCACTTCCCTCTCTTTTTTTTTTTTTTCTTTCTTCTCTTTTCCTCTACCCTGAACCGCCCCGCCACCGCCCCTCTCTTTTTTTTCTTCTCCTCTCCTTCTCTCTGCCATGAACCGCCACCGCCACCTCCTTCTGCCGTGAACCGCCCCGCCACCGCCCTCTCTATTTTTCTTCTTCTTCCCTTTTTTAATACAGAAAAATTAAAAAAAAGAGTATTTTGTGACCCGGCTGGTTTTCCCAAAATAGTTCCGGTTTACGGTTCGAACAGTCCGACCGGTTCAGTGAAATCATAGCGGTTTTTGACGAAAATAGGTTTTGGCACCTAACCGGACCGCTCGGAGGTCCGATCGACGGTCGTACCAATCCGGGTTTCAAAACATTGTTCCAAAACAATAGAAAATTTAAATAAAGAATTAAAGTAACAAAAGAAAATAAGATACAACAAATCGTGGGATTTGGAGTTTCTCGGGAAACGTGCCAGAAAGCAAAGAAAATAAGGAAATGCTCCAAAGGAATTAATTGTCATTTTTGTCCTCAACATAGTTTTGGCTAGCCGATTTCATCATTTTTTATTTTTTAAAACTTTTCGCATCCTCAAACAATTTTTGAACCGTCGATTTCATCCTTCCGTCCAAAAAATGTCTAGAAACCGTCAAGCTTGATGACGTGGCATAACGAGACTTTTAGTTTCTCTCTCTTCAAAGGGCAAAACAGGAAAAAATTATTCTCCTCCCCCTCAAACTTCATCTTCTTTATTCCAACTATAACAATGGGGGATAAAAACAATTACATTCATCTTCTTGATTATGATAGGAATTAAAGAGAACAAAATAATTCTTTGATTTTACTCTCACAACATTACATTTCTAGGGTTTCTATCTCTCATTTTTTGTGGAAAATGGAAATGTTGATGGATTTGGAGGGGAAGAATGACTAAATAATGGAAGAGTGAAGGTATCACAATTTTTTGTAATTGAAATTGATGATTTTTTTTTCTCCACCATTGTTATGGTTGTAAAAAAGAAAAATATTTGAGGAAGAAGATGAAGTTTGAGGGGATGAAGAGAAAGATGTTTTCCCCTTTTTCCCTTTGAAGAGAGAGAAACTAAAAGTCTCGTTATGCCACGTCATCAAGCTTGACGGTTTCTAGAAATTTTTTGGACGGAAAGAAAAAATTGGCGGTTCGAAAATTGGTTGGGGATGCGAAAAGTTAAAAAAAAATGAAAAAAGGATTAAATCGGTTGGCCGAAACTATGTTGAGGACAAAAATGGTAATTAATTCCGCTCCAAAGCCGTGAGCAACCGGGAAGAAAAAGGATGAGAGTTTGAAAGCTTTATTTTCTAACAACTTTGAGAGGATTTTTGAGTGGGAAATCTTTGTCGTATTTCGACGAACCTTATATGGAAATTGATCACGAAGAAACAAGATACGAGGGCGTGGAAGCGTATTCACATTTCGAATTCGGAGTTGGAAGATATTGCACTAGGAGCGGGGGTTGGTTTTCAGAATTTCATTTTCTGCGCAGTTCCAGTAGAATCTTCGTACAGGTAACATACGAACTCGGAACGGGGTAATTCTTCTTGATTTAGAAACTAGACTGATAGGGCTATAATCTGACTGGAGGGATCAAGATTTTAACCGTTAGATTTTCCGTATTGTATGTCAGAATTATGAGTTAGAACCAGATTTTTCCATCACTTGTACGTTTATAGCTTTTCTAAGGATTCGAGGTAAGGACCCGCTTTCCTCTGTTGATTTATGTTATGTAATTCTAAATATTTTTGATATACTGTTCTAACATGTTTGTACTGAATTCAGGGATATTCAATTGCATAAACTGCTAGGGATTGATTCTTGATGTTAGTTGTTAATTGAATTGATGTCTACTTGAATTGGGGTAAATTGAGCATGCCTTGTAATCGCTTTCCTAATGCTATCATAAATTGTTATACTCACATAAACTGCCTCTGAACTGTTCTGTTGTTGTTTTGGAAATCTGTCTATAATTGTCTCTTTGCTTAATAGTTTTGGGTCTTATTTGGGGTCGTCTATTTGGAGTCTTTTCTGTTGTCCTAATTGGTTTGGTCGACCGAGTCATCGCCCCATTCGAGCTTGTAAAACACAATAGGGGGTGAATTGGGTTTTAATCAATCTTGTAAACTTTTCCGAATCTAAGCAAGGCTAGTGTAAGTTTGAGCAAGATGAATAACAGCAAAACGAAAGCCAACCACAAGACAAAGGATTTATAGTGGTTCGATTCACTTAGAATCTACATCCACTACCTTGAGCCTTACCCAAGGATTTTCAACAACTTCACTAAGAAGAATATTACACTTGTGGATAACTCACTAAGAGTTTTACAACACAACCACAATACACCAACTCAATAAGAGAGCTTGCCCACACTAAGTAGGACTTATACAAGAATAACCCTATCACTAAGAAAGGGAATGAGAAGGTTTAAGAGAAAGGTTGTTCACTCTTCTAAGTGAGAGATAGATACTTTTGAAGTACAAGAATAATCAGCTCTTAGAACATAAGATGCACACTCTTTGTCTTGCTTTAGAAAAATCACTTTTGAATGATTTAGATCATAGAGATGAAGAGCATTTACTTTGAAAGTGTTTGAGACTTGATAAGAAATCAATGTATCTTTGATGTGCAAGCCTTGGAGTCATTCTAAAGCATTAGAGCTTTTATACATTTCAAAATATCTTTGAAAAAACGACTCTGCAACGGTCATATAACGGCTAGTAATAGTGCTGTTAGGTTGATCCGAGATGACATAGGTCGACCGAACCTATGATCTGACCTTCACTTAGGTCGACCGAACTTAACATAGGTCGATCCGAACCTATTGATCCCAAAACTCAACTCTCTGTTTGGTTCGGATGATCCGGGTGCGAGGCTCGGATGATCCGACTTTCCCTGAGCTTAAGAGATGTTGATTTTTCACTTGTTTTGAAATCTTTTGAAGTCTAAAAGGTTTTCCCAAAAGGTAACAAGTAAGAACATTTGGAAAACCGTTTTAAAGGACTTATACTTTGAGATCAAAGGCTTTTTGAAATAAGAACATATAAGGATCATTTTGAAACTTAGCCTTTTGAAAACGTGTTTATGATGCATGCAAGACTAGAGTGTTGTACGCTTAAGTTCATTAGAGCATTGGTTAGAGCTTATAAGATAAAGACTTATAAAGACAAAGCTATCCTAACCAAACCTAAGTCTCCAATCTTCAATCTCGATGAGATGTGCCTTTAAGTATAACTTTGAATCTTGATCATGGCTTGATTGAAGTACTTAGAGCTTCCATTATGACTTCCGATATTCTATCACAAAGATTGAGAGCATTAGACACAACATCAAATGTTAGGGCTTACAGAGTTCTTGTTTATGAAAGGTCTGTAGCAGGATACGTCCACTTTATGATATCGTCAAAACCCGTGAGTTCGCCATAATTCTCTGTGTGTGGATGTGTGGACCCGGACCCTAGCGGGAGAAACAAGTTAGGGCTGCTAACAGTAAATTGTGGAGCTCATGTGTACGCAATGACACAATTGACGTATTTTTTATTTTTTACCTCCATTCGGGGGGAAGATTCATCCAGATTCTGATCTATGTGTGGCCTTTCCTCAGTAGGTTATTACATGGGGACTGTTAGCAGTGATTATGGGTCTGATTAGACAAATGAGTTTGACTGTGGGATTGTAGTGTCATAGCGATAACTATGTTCGTAACGTCTAAGTAAATTGTGTAATCGAGGATACTGTAGGGCAGACGTGCTTGATGTGGATTCGGTTGTGTGAAGTGCTTAGACGTGAAGAGTATATTTGTCTAGCTTATTTGTTGTTCTTTACTTGTTTGTTCCTTGTTCGTTTTATACTCGATTGTCTGACATAACTATTAGTTTGTAATGCATGAGTAGTATGGGATGCTCATGGCATGAATTCCGATCTGGGGTGTCAGATTTGATAAGTATATTCGAACATATGTTTGGGTCATATCTGATACTTGGTTTTGAGTCCTTTCAACTTGTATTGGGCAGAGTTGGGTATTGTTTAGTGCATTTTTGCACAAGTTTGCATCTCATTTTTCTGAAGCAGTCCACTGTTCTGTTATGAACCCTCTGTTCTGTTCTGTTCTGATATATTTTGTAATGTACTGTATAGTCCTGCACTGAGTTTTGAGTCTTGCTAGACTTGGGACGAGTCACGTGCATATACTTCTATATGGGTATTTTGGGAAACGAGCATCTGCATTATTTGTATCTGTTTCTACTGTTGTGTTTTTGTTTTGTCTTTATTATCTTTATTACTGTTTTAGGTCCCTGCTGAGCACCGGAGCTCAGTCCGATATCCGGTTTTGCTGTTTCAGGTTTTGTAGATGTTGATTATACCAATGATGATGAAGCTTGGAGTAGGGATTATGAAGAGTGATACTAACTGGATAGTTCACATGTGTTGTTTCCTTTTATAGTTGTTTCATTGGAACTTGTAGTTCATTTATCAAAGTAATAACTTAGAAATAATTTCCTTTTTTAGATAACGCTTCCGCTAGTTCTTTTATTACTATTTATGGACTTTGAATAATAAACTCCTTTATTTAGTAATTCTCTGGTCTGTGGCTTTGGTGTTTCATTAACCAATGGGGCACTGTCATGTCATCACTCTAGAGACGGGGTGTGACACGACCTCTACCTCTAGCTAGTACACATGAAGGACAGGCCTTAATCTTGAATTTAAATCTAGTTTGTGCGCTCATGAAAGACTGGATTAGAGGACCCTAGCAAGTTCTAGTTCCCATTCATTCATAATCTGACGTAATCTTCTTCAATAGTTAATTTGGAGAAGAAAAAAAAGATTGCCTTTGAAAAAAAAAAACTCGCTTATTAACTCGCTAGGCCTTCAGAACAAATATATAAAAAATAGGGCTAAGAGTATGGTAAAATGGTACATATATTTGTTGTTCACCGCTTTTGTAGTGTCTATATTGACTATCATACCGTAGTGAGGATCAGGGACGAAGACAGAGGGGGTGCCCTCCCCCGAGATTTTTTTAAAATACTGCTACGTATAGTAAATTTTATATATAGTTCGGCATATTTTATCAGTTTCGCCTCTCAATATTTGTTTTTGGCTGTTTATATGTAGTTCGACATACTGTTGCAGTTTCGCCCCTCCAATGTCAAATTCCTGCCTTCATCCCTAGTGTGGAGCTTTAATGGTGTGTGCTTATGCGCCTAATTAAAATGAACTCTGTCCTTTTTGTGCTCAATCCGTTAGTCTCTTACCATATGGAAGTTGGAGTGCCTGTTTCAGTCCTAAAGCCAATGATTCTGCTTTTTTTGAAGTGTCTTTCTAGATATGTCCTTCCCATTTAAGAAGTTTTTTACAGTACTTATGAGTCTAAGTCTTCTACAACATAGCATGAACCTTCTCATTATGAAGAGAACGGGTGTGATTGGGTCTACTAAGAGTACGAAATACGGCATGACACTTCTCATCCCGATAGTTCTTTCATTACACCGACAAGCTAAGAGCTCTTCCTTGTTTTTCCTCGGACTCATTGAAACCTTCTTTTCAGATGAATATTATGTTAGGTAATATTTCTTTCAATCCCACATTGGTTAGAAAAGAAAAGTGTAAAGGCAAGAGGCTCTATAAATAGAACCACCTAGTGTTGAGTTTATTTGTACTAACTCCTTGAGTCTTGTGAGTGTTTAGACTTGGAGTTTTAGAAGAGGGTTTGTAATTTTTATTCCGTTAAAAAATTACATAGTGGAAATTTGCTCCCTCCGGGGTCGTGGATGTAGGTCTGCGTTGAGACCGAACCACGTTAAAATTCTTGTGTTATTTTTCTGCTTTCTTTTCATTTCCATTATAATTTGTTGTTTGGAGTGTTCCGCTGCCCAACAACTGGTATCAGAGCGCGAGGTTCAGGCTTGGCAAGAGACAAAAGAAGTTGCAGATTTAGTTTGCGGGTAAGTTTCCGGTGCTGCTTTAATTAAGATTTTGGTGTTAATTTAGTTAAAGTTAGAGTGTTTAAATTATGGAGTCTTTAAACACCGTTGTGCCGATGAAGAGCGATGTTCCATCTCCACTATTTGATAGAAAGATTGATTTTACCTTATGGTAATGCACGATTCAAGACTATTTAGTGCAGCAAGGTCTTGATTCTGCTCTGGATGATGAAAAGCCAGAAGGTATGAAAGATTATGAGTGGGCTACAATTAAGAAGAGGGCGGTTAGTACAATTCAATTGGCTTTGGCTCCACAAATCAAGATGACGGTGTTGAGAGAGACGTCACCAAAGAAGTTGTGGGAGACTCTGGAGAATAATTATTCCTCGAAGACTTTGACTAACCGTTTGAAGATGAAGATGGATGTGTACTCACTCAAAATGGAAGAAAGAGGTAATCTTATTGATCACACTAATAAATTTAATGAGTTAGTTTCTCGACTTGAGAATGCATGGGAAGAGATTAAGGATGAAGAACAGGCGTTGCTATTATTGGCTTCATTACCGAAATCCTATAAATCGTTGGTGCAGTCACTGTTGGCAGGAAAGAACACACTGCAATTGAATGAGGTTTCAAAAGCCTTGAAGGAGAACCAATATGGCACCATTCATTTCCATTCACGACACTGCTAATTTCTTCCTCCTCTGTCGGAGGAAGAGGGGTAGAGGAAGTAGGAGCGGTTCAGTCATTGGCGGACTTACACTGGGGCATGGTGGGACAAGTGCCCCACTAGCTTTTCCCAATTTTTATTTTATTTTATTTTATTTTTTATAGTTTTAGCTTTATTTTTGTAACACCCCGTTGTGTAAGCATTGTGTAGTGTACCAATTTTGAGTCAGTTTTCTATTTGAAATTAGATTTTGTGACTCGTAAATTATAGGAATAACACCACTTATATCTTAACAATTTTTGTCAACATTTTAACAAGTTTAAGTGTGTAAAGGGGCTATGAATTTATTTTGTCAATGTTAATTGTGCCCCTCCTGTTTTTAAAGTTTGCGTTCGCCACTGGATTCTGTGTTAGTGTTTTCCAACTCTCCGAGAATGAATTTACTCTTATCAAACCTCCAGCTCTATGTTTTGGGCACAGACAAGGCGACCTTCTTTTCTTCCTCAATTATGCTCATTTTTCTTCTTTCACTGACAACGGCGCCAAGCGTCGTGGTAGAGGCTTAGTCGATTTCCCAATTACTCCTCAGTCACTCCATCCAAATTGGTCACTAGGTTTTCCGAATTGAAAAAAAATATATATAATACATTGGAAGAGATGAGACAACTAGAGCTATATGTATCGTAGTAGAAGAAGAAGAAGAAGAATGAATGAATGAAATGGATTAGTGTGGTTTAGGGCTTGAAATAGGCAGGAATGTAAGAAGAGGACGACTTGAATTGACAATTTTCCATTACTCCAAGCACATATGCAAAAAAATGTAAAGTGGGCCGTAAACTAGTCGAAATTTTCTAATTTGACAAACATCGATGCCCGAAAATCATTTGTGATACGGAGGGCTTAAACAAAAGATTCTGACAAAAATAGAAAAGTAAAAAGTTGTTTGTTTCCATACATAGCTGTTTTCTCTAAAAAAATATTTTGATTAGAATAATATTCACAACAATATAATATGAAGCTTATGTCGTAAATTTGCAAAAAAATTTGTCAGCATGCCACGGTGCCTTTCAGATCCCAAACAAATTAGTTGGGTCAAATACGAGGATACCGATCACCAAAAAAATAACAAAAAACTAAATGTATAGAAAATTAATTAAAGTGAAAATAAATAAATAAATCAATCTTGTAGTTAGTTAGTTACTAAGAATAGACACTATAAGCCACTAGCAATAAGCCATCACATTCTTTATCTAACTTTTCACGGGCGCACTTCCCCTCCAATATTTGGTTGGGTAAGGCCCCCTAATGTAATTTCTCATCTTTTTAATTTCTAATGCTCGATAAAATTACTAAGTTTTCCCATAAAAAATAAAAAAATACTAGGAATATACACAAAATTGTGGATGGATAAATTTATTTAATTGCAAAACATAATTCAGTTTGTTCTTTCTAAATCAAATCATAATAAATAATATATGCATAATATATACTCCCTCCTTAATTAAATGTCATATTTCAATTTTAGTTTGTCTCAAAATGAGTGTCCACTTTCTCAAAATAGATATACTTTATCACTAACTCTCATAACTAACCTCCTATAATTAAGAGATGCAAACTTCACTGATTTATGAGTCATATCATTAGTATCAATGAATGAGGATATTATGGTAACTCGCTCTTAGGCAAACGCGTCTTCTTAAATATGCTGAAAATAAAATGTGGACATTTAATTTGAGACGGAAAGAGTATAAGATATAAAATAAAATGTGCTGAAAAATGTCATTTCTGAATCAGATATTGGGGCTTTCTTCCATCTCGCGGACGATGTACTTCGTCCGCACCTTTGTTTGTATGGGCGGACGATGCTTCGTCCGGAGGTATCGTCTGAGGGCGTTTTGGTAAAAATTGTGCAGTATTTTCTAAATCATTTAAAAAAATCTTTCCTACTTCTAAAACCTTTTTTGAACTTATTTAAATGTATTTTAATGAAGTTTTAAATTCGGAGTTAAAGTCGGTGTGTGAAAATGTTTCGGGAAAATGGGAAAAAATTCTTGTGTCAAACGATGCTTCAATACAATGGTGTTTGAACCTTACTGGCTTAGTGTAGTAGCTCATTCCTTACTATTTTGCATATGCTCTTGTGAACGATTATGATATAGAAGTCGAGGATTACGAGGGGTGAACCCATTGGTGAACGATAATGTAATAGTTTTTTTTGTAGAATTGCTAGTAGTTGATGTTTAGACCTTTACTATTTTCCTTGTAATGTAAGATGATATGGTTTAAGTTTATTATTCGGAATTCCTTGTAGTTATAATATTTTTGTATGGGTTCGGTGTCTTATCCGCGAATGAAATGCTTCCATGTCATAATCAGGTTACGGGGTGTGACAAGTAGTGCTAGATCTTGGGGATGAGGTGATGCCCGACGATAAGGAGATTGTATTGAAAGAGCCAATAATAATGAGCGACTCGTTCGAAGGATATAAACGTGAGCACATGATGTGTGAATTGTGATACGTGTAGCACTTCGTGGACCTTCACCTGATGAGGGAAAATTACTGGGACTGTAGCAGTTTTGTGGAGTTCAAGGTGTTAGATGATGATACAATGTAGGATGAGTCTTTAAAGCGTGAACCCGTTCGTTCAGGGGGTAAAACTGAACCCATGCGTTGAAATACTTGGGCCTTCCTAACTAGGCTTGTTGTTAGGGCCGTTACATTTATTGTCATAGAGTCGTGAATAGATACTTGAGCTCGAACTGTTGGAAGTCGTGTCATAGCGGTGGCTATGCTCGTAGTGTCTAAGCAACTGTGTAATCGTGTGTACCGTGTGGGCAAAGCATGGTGTTTGTCATACATTCGATTGTGTAAGTGCTTGGACATGAAGAGTATAGTTATTTAGCTTAATTGTTGTTTTCACTTGTTTGTAATTGTTATGTACTTAGAGTCTATTTGCATTATATTTGGGGCATGGATTGGGATTGTGCAGAAATGCATTTTTCCTTTGTTATTTTACACTGTTTTTGGTCTTGACTGAACATTGGTCGACCAGACCATTTAGTCTATCGTCCGGACAAACTACTGGGACTGATCTCTGGCAATGAGTAGAGGATTTAGGTCGACCGGGATGAAATCCCCTAGACCGAGGTTGCTACGGTCGACCGAGTGTAGTTCCTGTCAGTCGGACCTTTGGAACAATGTTTCTGTCCTGATCTCGGATGACCACCGATTGGCCGGAATTTGTGTAGGTCCACCAGAGGGTTACAGCGAGGCGATGCAATGTTCTGTGTTGCAAAAAGTTCAACTCTATCTTTTCAGAGTTCGTGTTTAGTGTCCTGCGGGACTCGTGCATTGTAGTTTTTCGTGTATTTATAGTGATTTCATAGTGTGTGTTGTGTTGTGTCGTGTCAAGCGTGTTTTCAAAAGGGGTATTTTGGGAAACGGGAATTGTTGTGTCTATTTGTTACTTATTTATGTGATTATATTGGTCCTTACTGAGCACTAGAGCTCAGTCCATCCGCTTTCTTATTGTGTATGTAATGTAGATGATGTGCCTTATTACGAGGATGATGCTTGGGAGGGGCCACATTACGAGTGATGATAATCTGTTTTAGATGTCGAACACTTTAATTCCTTTTGGTTATTTCCTTTGAACTATTATATTTATTCCAGTTGTAATAACTTAGTAATATTTCACTTGTAGTACCCTTTGCTTCTGCTATTGTACTTGGAACTTATGGATTTTATCATAATGAATACCTTTTAGTAACTCTGTTTCGTGGGTTTTGGTGTCTCATTGACCAATGAGACACTGCCATGTCATCACTCGCGTTATTAGGTGTGACAGAAATGGTATCAGAGCAGGTCGAACCTTAGGGATTAAAATATGTAATGAACTTAAGATAACAAGAACACTTAATGTGAGGTGTTTGATGGTAGAGACCATTGATTAGGATGTACTTATTTATTATTGCTCCATATATGTGGTTACATGTACCGTGTTTTCCCCTCTTCATATATGCTATGCTAATCTCATGTGTTATATCATGCTCTACTCGTATGTGCTTCACATGTTCAACTTGTTAGGTGTTTATTTGTTACCTTATTCATATGATTGTTGGGGAAAGATGGATCGTCAAGAAGTAGACAACAGCGAGAGCAGCGACTCTAGAACACCGCTTTATGCATTGATTCGCCGAGGTCCAAGAAGAGTTCGTAGACAGCTTATGGGGTCTTCTAATCAACAACCAAAACGGGATCTAATTCCTCCAGGGGCACCGGTTAGGGGAGGTGAGACAAGATATGTGATTGAGTATAACGAACCACCACCACTACCAAACAACCCACCACAACCATAATATAACGTACCTCCACCACCAACACATAACAAATTACCTCCAGCACTACCAAATGTCCCACCTCCTCAATATAACAATCCACTACCACCCCCACCGTACAATGCAAATCCACCACAATACAACGCACCACCCCAACAACGATACAATGTCCCTCAATCTCAAATTAGTGCACCACAACCACGTCCTGACTTAGCAGCTGCCTTTGTTATGTTAACTCAAATGTTCCAACCCCAACAACAACAACAACATCAGCAGGCACAAAATCAGAATGTTGGGTCTCTTAGGGGCCAGGGAGTTGAGGTGGATCCTGTTATTTATTGTAAGCGCATGAAGAAGATGTGTATGATTTCATTTGATGGGGGCATGAGTCCAGATCAGGCAGAGACTTGGTTTGAGGATATTGAGCAACACTTTCGTATTATGAGGGTGCCCGAAGACATGAAGGTTGGTGTGGTTGTACCTTTCCTAATCTCTAAGTCATTAGAATAGTGGAAGGGAGTGGGACCGATATATACACAAGTTGAGCCTATTACTTGGGAGATATTCAGGAAGGCTTTCTTGGGCCACTACTTCTCAAAGACATTTAAGATGGCTAGACAGAACGAGTTCTTTGATTTGAGGTAGATGGAGAAGATGTCAATTTCGGCCTATGCTATAGTAAGTTCAATAGGTTGGGGAAATATGCTACGACTATCATACATGATGGGGAGATGAGAACTCAGAGGTATGTGCGAGGACTAGCTGTCTCGTATTAGTGGTAGATTGTCAGGGTACCGCCCTACTACCTTTATGGACGCATATCAAAGGAGTCTGGATGTAGAATAAGATTATAGGAGTACCGAGGCGGATATGAAGAGGCCTTATTCAGTTATATACCATCCTAACTCAGTCAATCATTCGGCTCAGAAGAGGTTTGTTCCCACATCGGGATCAATCGACACCTTTAGATCGGGAGTAAGAACGGGTTCGAACTTGGTCAGTGTTGGGGGATCCGTAGGGGCACCAAATGCTTCTCAGGTTTGTAGGGAATGTTATAAATATGCAAGAAGGCATACCGGGGATTGTAGGTGGACTTCTGGGGAGTGTTTCAGATGTGGGAAGACAGATCACAGGGTTAGTCAGTGTACAACTCCACTACAGGTCACGGGACAGACCTAAGGGTGGGCACCAAAGGCAGGGAACAACGGGTTAAGCCTAATGTTCTTTGTCCTTCCTCAGCCAAAGCATGAAGTTTCTTACTGGGCTGCGTATTATGAGCATAGGATGCGCCTCGGACAGAAGGAAATATTTCACCTGGAAGCATTTGTGGCAAAGTTCATGAGCATATATAAAAGTTTCCTCATTGCAACATTTGGCTGAAGAAGATGAAAACTGCTTAATTGTTTGTTATTTTGAGATGAAGATTTTTCTCTTAACTATCGCTTTTCTGGTTTATTTATATCACAAGTTGTTGCTCTCAAATCTTGCATTTGGAAAGAATGTGGCTAAAGATTTTGCCAAAGCGTGGTCTCCTTGTATCTTAAAAAAAAAAAAATATATTCCTTGTATTGTTAGGGAGCATTTAGCACCATACTTGTTATTTGAATACCTATATAGCCTTCTTCATTTAGTGGAGTGTGTTAGCATCTACGTTGTGGGAATGCAAGTTTCAAGGACGAAACTTTTGTAAGGAAGGAGGATGTAATACCCAAGACTTTTTCCCTATATGATTGTGTTTTATTATTATGTTTATTGCATAATTTTTAATTTTATAAAATGATAACATGGATTATATGTTAATTGCTATATGTGTTAATTGACTTTTTGATGTGTTATGTGTTATAATTGTGTTTTGGGTGTGTGAGGACATGAGGGCAATTTGTGAGATGAAAAGTACCTAATAGGCAATTAAAATTAAAAGTAATGGGGGGAGTTATGGCAGGATTTCCTGCAGTTTTGGGAGTTTCCAATTGAGAGGAAAGAAAAAGTTGGCAGTTTGATAGGTTGTGGGAGATTGAACAATTGAGTGGGCTAACAGTGTCGGATTTGGGTGTACAATGTATCAATCTTGAAGAGAATTGAAAGAGCTACAATTGGGTACTGACAGATCGAGATTTCAAGGTCTGTACAGAAAGTTATAGGGTCGGGAAGTAGACTGATTTTCTGCATTTCGTGGTGGTTGTGTTTTATTTTGAGAATTGTTTAACTTTTGAGGTAAGGACCCAACACTTCGAAGTTTCTGCTAATAAACTTATGGAATATTTATTTTAATGTTGATTAAAATCATAAACTGTTTACGGGCTTTCAATACATATAATTTGGATGATGTTATGATGAATGGGCATTGTATATGATTGATTGCTTCGTAGTTATGAACTGTAATGTTGAATTGACTAATTATAATTGTTATTATCGTTTTGGAACTACTTTTAGTGTTTTTCCATAATTAATATTTGATCATTGAAGTTCATGATTTGGCGAGGATGTTTAAGTGTTGAATTACTGGAGTCATCTTAATTGGTTATCGTTGTTTGGTTGTTAATATTTGGGTTGTCCTATTTGGTCTTGTTGTCTTCAGTCCTATTTGGTTTGGTCGATCGAATCGTCACCCGATTTTGAGCTCGTGTCTAGAATCTACTAAATGACAGGGCTCGTTCGAAGGATATAAACGTGAGCACATGAGGTGCGAATTGTGATACGTGTAGCACTTCATTGACCTTCACCTGATGAGGAAAAATCGTTGGGACTATAACGGTTTTGTGGAGTCCAAGGTGTTGGATGACGATACAATGTAGGATGAGTCCTTAAAGCGTGAACTCGTTCGTTCAGGGGGTGAAACTGAATGTGTTGAAATACTTGGGCCTTTCTAACTATGCTTGTTGTTAGGGCCGTTACAGTTATTGTCGTAGAGTCGTGAATAGATACTTGAGCTCGAAATGTGGGAAGTCGTGTCACAGTCGTGGCTATGCTCGTAGTGCCTAAGTAACTATGTAATCGTGCGTACCGTGTGGGTAAAGCATGGTGCTTGTCGTACATTCGGTTGTGTAAGTGCTTGGACATGAAGAGTATAGTTATTTAGCATAAACTGTTGTTTTCACTTGTTTGTAATTATTATGTGCTTATAGTTTATTTGCAGTATATTTGGGGCAGGGATTGGGATTGTGCAGAAATGCACTTTTCCTTTGTTATTTTACACTATTTTTGTCTTGACTGAACATCGACCGGACCCTTTAGTCTATCATCCGGACAAACTACATGGGAATGATCTCGGGCGATGAGTAAAGGATTTAGACCGACCGGGATGAAATCCCCTCGACCAAGGTTGCTACGGTCAACCGAGTGTAGTTCCGGTCAGCCGGACCTTGGAACAATGTTTCTGTCATGATCTCGGATGACCACCGATCGGCCGGACTCTGTGTAGGTCGACCAAAGGGTTACAGTGAGGTGGTGCAATGTTCTGTGTTGCGAAGAATTCAACCCTGTCTTTTTCGGAGTTCGTGTTCAGTGTCTTATGGGACTCATGCAATGTAGTTTTTCGTGTATTTATAGTGATTTCATAGTGTGTGTTGTGTCGTGTCAAGCGTGTTTTCAAAAGGGGTATTTTGGGAAACGAGAACTGTTTTATGTCTATTTGGTACTTATTTCTGTGATTATATTGGTCCTTACCAAGCACCAGAGTTCAGTCCTTCCGCTTTTTATTGTGCAGGTAATGTAGATGTTGTGCTTTATTACGAGGATGATGCCTGGGAGGGGCCACATGACGAGTGATGATAATCTGTTTTAGATGTCGAACACTTTAATTCCTTTTGGTTGTTTCATTTGAACTATTAGATTTATTTCAGATTGTAATAACTTGGTAATATTTCACTTGTAGTACCTTTTGCTTCCGCTATTGTACTTGGAACTTATGGATTTTATCATAATGAATACCTTTTAATAACTCTGTTTCGTGGACTTTGGTGTCTCATCGACCAATAAGACATTGTTATGTCATCAACCAGGTTACAGGGTGTGACAGTTAATTGATGTTTTTCCTGGGCAAATCAATACACTGGTAGTTAATTAATGTTTTTGTACCCCAACTGCAAATTTCAAATTTATGTATCTCAGTTGACAGTTGATGAATTGAGGCAAACTTGTGTATTTTTTTTAAAGTCAACCCTTTCACTACTTGGTCTCAAACTGAAAGGGAACTCTTGCCATTTTCGTCCAATTAAAGATTAACTTTATATTCAATTCATTAATTGCACTCATTTTTATACAGAAATTAAACTTTTATAGTTTTGTATGAGTTTAATGGAGCTAACACAAAAGTTCCATAAGCTACACATGAAACTGCATAGAAGCTTCATATGGTTGGATGGAGCTGCAATAGACCGGCCTGATTCACACCCACAGAGTCTGACTCGGCACTTAGAGCTATCCCATCGGGACACCACCAACAGAAGTTGAGCGCGTGACCTCACTTAACCATTAATTATCTATTCGCTTACTACACATTATCGCTTCACAATCAAACCCACTGCGATTCTTGCACAGAAGAAAACCATAATGTAAATATGCAACTGACTGCATTTTTCGTATACGGATATAGCCCAAATGAGCATTCTTTCAAATGAAAAAAAGAAAAACAGGAATACGATGCATCAATGGGGAGATTCTGCAGAAAAATAACCAAAAGGATCAACTTATTATCAACATATAAAATAAAACGAAGATAGCATGGCAGAATTATGCTTTACAGTTGCAATGTCCAGCACAAAAAGAAAAAAAACAAGAGAGAAACAACGTCTACAAGTAAACTGTACACCTTTCTGGCATTGGGAACTTGCTGCATCTTACTGAAACCATTTACAAGGAAAACCTGAAAGCATCATGTGATTGGTTACGCCAAATAGTTGTATATTTGAGGGTTATTCTTGTCTCGTTCGAGGTACTCCCTATCTATCAGGCTTTCTATCCTTTTCTTCAAGTCTGCTGGTTTTATAGGGAACTTCAGCTGCATTAATCATAAGGTTCATTAGTTCAAAAAGATTTCATCTCATCAGATCAAAGAATTCGTCAATTGCTAAGAAATCTACGTTCTGGTAAGGCAAATAAGATATAATTCCACCATAAAATAGGATTCATGTATGTCCTTCCGCTAGTTATCTTTCATTTCGGTCTTTTGGTTTTATTGTACTATATCAACTTATAACCATGGATAGAAAGAAATGGAGAGTAAGTATTCATTTTAACCACCACGCGTTATTCTTTCTCTGATTCATGTAGCCGACTCCAATTACTTGGGATTAAGGCTTTGTTGTTGTAGTATATCAACTTATAACCACAAGAAAGAATTTATCACCCGATAACCCAATTTTTTTCTGGAGGAACGCAAATGACAACTGGACAGACTCATAAGCAGACAAAATCCAGTTCAAATATTGACAGAAATCTAATATCCTAGCCCGGACTACAAAGATATATCGGGAAATTCCATTACCTGTTGAAAAAGTTCAGTTATCAATAGAGTGTGACTCAGCACTTTCCTCGTCTTCATTATCCGAACAATTGCAGCATCCACCTGCAAAATGAGGATATTGAACATTGATAGTCTGGCTAGAAGTCTGAAACATCAAAAAACTCTACTGAAAACATAACTTCTTATATGTGAAAATTAACTCATGGGCCTCCATATCCTCTCAAAACCAATTGGTAAGGAGAGGTGTTAACCCATGAGCTTATATGTTATTTGGATCTTCCTTAGGCACTCGATGTGGGACTTCATACTTCAACATTATCTAAGAAAAGGAAAAATTGAAACAAAAAAAACAAATTGTGAAGGACATAGTTGAAGTAAACCTGGTACTGCCGATCCTGGAACACTCTTTCCGTGGTGCTCGTGTTCTCCTCAACTGTTTCCTTCATTTGTATTGCATTCACCTGACATATATTGAATGTAGTCTTATACCATAGAGATAGAGATCCTACAGTACTAAATTTGGTAAATATCATTTCATTGAAGTTCTCAACAATAACCAGGTTCATTATATATTCTCCATCATATATAACGAAGAATATGTACCTTTATACGATAAAGAGGAGCACTGAATTGATCATTGAACACAAAGGAATCTTCATCTTCCACATCTCGGCCTTTTGGATCCTACAAGTGCAGTATAGTTATTAACAAGGAGCGCACAACATGATGTTCGCCATAATTTGCAGAAACTGCAGGTGAAACAAAACGGAATTAGCCAATTTACCCACCTTCTGAAGAACACGAACTTTCCCACATGCAAGAGACTGTAAAGTCCTTCGCAGCTCTTTCTCTTCAATGCCAGTGGATTCCCGTATATCTTGAAAGCTAAGCTTTTGTGCATCATTAAACAGCATTAAAACTACCGTCTGCACCAAGGAATAGGTAAAACAACAAAATCATTGGAACCCACCTTAATACGACACATAGACATACAGGATAGACAGAATATCATAAATGTCCAAATGAAACCAACCTGAAATAGAGAAACTGCCAGCTCCTTTTTACCTTTTGGAAACTCTGCTTTTAGCACACAATGGCCCAATGAATTTTGCCACATTAATCTCCTCCCATGGTACTTGCTCAAGTAGAATTCTTTAAAGATATCCTGCCAACAACAGCATGGAAGAAGTACAATGTTATAAAATTCAAAAAACAAATCAAGAAAATAAATATGCAGTCATGAGTTAGATCGTCAAAAACCTGATACACATTAAGTTCATGAGGAAGCCGTACATCCATGGGTGGATATGTTGGCCAGTACCTGTTGCACATCAACCATGTCAAATCATGTTTCCAAAATGTAATATTGTCACTAATTTCATGTGAGACTGAAACAAAATATTGCATGTCACGATATAAATGTACCATACCCCGTTGTAAGGACATGAACATTCATTTCAATTCCCGAAGGTAGTTTTGTGCGAGCTTGGGAGGATTGCTTGAAAGATTCATTTATTTCCTTTGATAGCTCAATGTCCTGGAGATAATTATGAGAAATAAGTAAATAAAGTTTGATCCATTTCTCATTAATGGTCTGATATTTCAAATCAAACGTAGTGCGACAACATGAAACGATAATTTCTTTGCACTAAGGGAGCCATAAAAGGATAAAACCCAGCTTAACTATCGCAATAATACTATCCACTGTTATATTGGTTAGAAATTCAGAAGCCTGACGAAAATAAAGAAAAATGAAATTTCATGCAGATAACAGTCACCACAAAAACAAGCCAAGGACTTTGAGGTTGTTAATTCATTCGACATAGGACTGCAGCCACAACACCAGTATAAAACAAGAATTGGCAAATATTAATGATCTCTTATATAATACACATTAACATCAGAGTACCACATGAGATGCAATTAAATTTCATCATGGATGGAAACCCTGAAAAATGTGTGAAATCACGTGCAGATAGAATTCCAAACTGATAAATTCTGGATAAGTTGCAGACCGTTGAGCAGAATTTAGACATCTTAATTCCCTATTTTGATTCTTGAAGAGAAAATAATATGCTAGACATGAAATACGCAAACCTTGAACATTCCTTCGAGTTTGTTGGTAAACTGACTGCCACATTCGGTCTTCAGCTGCAACAGTTGACAGAAAACTTTTAGTACGAGTGATGCACTAAACAATGGATAAATTTGAGAACTTCAAAACCTTTACCTTGGATATCATGGACTTCTCTGCATCAATAGATGCAAACTTTCCCAACAGTAACCTTTTGGCAAGATCTTTCTTATAGAATGCTTCAAATACATCCTTACCCTAAAACAGGAAGACAAGAACCCCCTTCATTATTGCGATTATGAGAACATAACAGAAAACAGTACTGAAAAGAAAATAAGTTAAATCTGATAATGGTTTAGTTAGTAACTTATATGGCTATAAAACCTTCAAATTACCTGTATAAACCTGAAAAGAACCAAGACTTTATCAAGTGTACCCTCCAACTCCTCCTCTGATGTACCCTTATTTCCTGCCCGAAGTTTCTCGTCCAAAAATTTTGCAATCAATTCAGCAGGTCGGTTCTAGCAAAAGGACACAACTATAATGAATACAACAAGAATTTTTTGCTTCCGCAGTAAGATTATAGTCCAAACAATGTTGTCAATCCCGGATATAGCGGGATAGCGGATAGCTATAAATAATTAAGAAAAATTCAAGACAACAAGGAAAACATGTTCATAACTAAATCAAGATAAAAAAACATAACCTAAGTCATTAAATCCTAGATAAAAACATAACCAAGGCCATTAAATTCCAGAAATCCCCAATTTACCCATAAGTTTTTGACAATTGTAAAGGGCAAAAGGGGTTTTTTTAAGCTCTTATCCAAATAGTGCCGCTATTGCAAAACACTGATGCGCTCCGCAATGGATGTGTCTGTAGCGGCATATGGCCGCTCTGCTATAGCCTGCTATTGATAACACTGAGTTCAAATAGATGAGAAATTTTAGGACCAGTTTCTTGTTTTGCATAATAAATAAGAAAAATTATAAGCCTCTTTGACCAAATAACCTTTCTACCACTTCGAAACCACGAGATCTCACCAGGTGTATTTTGCATAAGGAAATTAAAAGATGAGAGGTGCAATTTCATCACCTAACAGCCACAGGTAGGAAGTATGAATGTATTGCCTAGAAGTTAGCTGCATTCCCCTATACAGGGAACACAATAATGAAACTAATTAAACTGCACGAGGCTCTGAACATCAAACTACCAGAAAAAGGAACTCTTCAAAGTTGATGGTAAAACACAGGCAGTGGACCAAACAAAGACATTATCTATTATTTCGCTGGCAAAAAATTTTCATACGTGGGATTCTTCAAGCACTGCTGAAGATCTTTCCCTCATAGACCTTTCCCTCTCTCCATCTAATTAAAATT
This sequence comes from Vinca minor, assembly GCA_026122235.1. Classification (NCBI taxonomy): domain Eukaryota; kingdom Viridiplantae; phylum Streptophyta; class Magnoliopsida; order Gentianales; family Apocynaceae; genus Vinca; species Vinca minor. The sequence continues at coordinate 5,681,257 of JAOCZM010000241.1, read as the reverse complement.
CACACACTTCTGAAGAAACCTACAACTCCTAAATATCGAGCAAAATATTAGACCCCAGCAACACGTTTATAAATTTTGTTTTCAAGGAAGTTCCTTGATTTAGGGTTTGTCCGATAACTGGAATCTGAAGATTGAAGTAAAAGTAAAATATTTGAGCCCCTCGTTCTGAAATCTGAAGTCTAAAGACTGAATCTGAAAGATGAAGACTGAATTTATTAATATGTAATGATTATATTTTACTGTATTCTGAAACTGGAATTTTTATTGTACTTGTTTACTAGAAAAAAATGTAATACAGAGAGTTGTCTGTTGTAAGTAAATGTTACTAGAAATATTACATAGGTAAAGTAAACTTTAAGAAAATTCATTGTCATCAAAGAATCGGTATTGACATTTGTTGATTGATGAGTTGATTTTCATTATGATTGATTGTATCTTGTATTGATTCTCTTATTTATTGTATACATTAGTTAGTGAGATTTAGTAATCAGTGGGATTCTCATCACTATAGGATCATTGTAAATATGGTAATTGGATCATTCTTATTTATTCTAAGGTTCCGAGCATCCAACAAAGCTAGCACTACTAAAGACCGGACTAGGGCCTCCACTGTTTTTGTCTCACATTCCTTTAAATCACCATGAATCTTTGATTCAGATGCTTCTGACCATATCTCTGGTAATCCTGCTCTTTTTACTAATACCACTCCTAAATTTTTACCTTCAATCACTTTTGGTGACGGGTCTAAATCTAATGCTCACTGGAGTAGATACGGCTTCGCCTATTCCCTCTATGACATTATCCTCTATCTACTATTTGCCCAACTATCCGTTCAATTTGATTTCAATTTATCAATTAACTCGATCTCTAAATTGTTCCGTCACTTTCTCTTCTGATTATGCTGAGGTACAGGACCGGAGTACGGGGCAGACGATTGGCACCGAACGTGAATCTCAAGGACTCTACCACTTTCTACTCACACCATCTCCTACTGCTTGTCCTTCTATTGCATATTCTCCTTCACTCTTACATAATCGCTATGGTCATCCTAATCTTTCAAAGCTGCAACTCGTTCCAAGCCTCTCAAAATTAAATGTCTTAGAATGTGAATCATGTTAGCTTGGGAAACATTCCCGAAATTCTTATCCAGCTAGAGTCAATAAAAGAGCCACTAGAGTCAATAAAAGAGCCGCGTCTCCTTTGCTTTTAGTTCATAGTGATATTCGGGGTCCTAGTCAGGTTGATTCAATAATGAGATTTCGATATTTTGTTACCTTTATATATGATTTTTCTCGATGCACTTGGTTATATATGATGAAAACTCGATCTGAATTGTTCACCATTTTAAAAAAAAAAAAATTTGCTGAGGTGAAAAATCAATTTGGGTTGTCCATTAAGACCTTACGAAGTGATAATGCCCGTGAATATTTTTCCATTCCCGTCTCTTTTTTTTATATTCAGAAGGCATCCTTCATGAATCCTCATGTCTTGATACACCTCAAAACAGGGTAGCGAACGAAAAAACTCGGCATCTTCTTGAGACTGCACGCACCATGATGATACACAACAATGTCCTACTACGATTTTGGAGTGATGTTGTCCTGACAGCTTGTCACCTCATCAATAGAATGTCATCCTCCGTTCATTCCCAAAGTCCTCACTCTCTTCTTTTTCCACAGGATGAACCATCTAAACTTCCTCTTCGGGCTTTCGGGAGTCTTTGTTTTGTATGGGATATTACACCAGGAAGGGACAAGCTATCTGCAAAGTCGCTTAAGTACATCTTCTTAGGATACTCTCGTTTTCAGAAAGGATATAAATGTTATTGTCCAGATTCACATAGATTCTTCATCTCTGCCGACGTCACATTTTTTGAGTCCACCCCATTTTTCTCTCCAAACTCATCTGATGTTACTAGTGTTCCTCCTAAGGACGTCTTGCCTTGCTTTGATACAGTTTCCTTACTTCCTTCATCAAGTCCAACATTATCTCCTTCCGAGCCATCAGAATCATCTCTTCCCAAGCCACCAGAATCATTTCCTCCCGAGTCATCAGAGTCATCTCCTCCCGTCTTTGCAATCTCTAGACCTCGGGATTGCTCTCCAATATCTCATTTTCCAATAACTTATCAAAGGGGCCCTGGCGATATTCTGTTCAACGACTCCCCAGTGCAATCATCTCCGCCTATTCCAGCTCCGGATCCTACACAAGAATTGTGACGATGCGACAGGTCTACTCGTAATGCTCATCCTATATATAATTGTGTAAGTTATAATCGTCTTTCTCCTTCCTATGCATCTTTTGTGTCTTCTTTGTCTTCCATTTCTATACCTAAAACTGTTCAGGAGGCCCTATCCCATCCTGGTTGGAGGCAGGCCATGTTGGATGAAATGGAAGCTCTTCATTCTTCTGGCATATGGGAACTTGTTCCTTTACCCCCGGGAAAATCTGTTGTTGGCTGTCGATGGGTATTTACTATTAAGGTTGGGCCGGATAATGAGATTGATCGATTGAAAGCTCGCTTGGTTGCAAAAGGGTATACTCAGATATTTGGTTTAGACTACAGTGATACTTTCTCACCCGTGGAAAAAATGACCTCCGTTCGTCTTCTCATTGCTATGGCAGCCATGCGACATTGGCATCTATATTAATTGGATATTAAAAATGCTTTTCTACATGGAGACTTACAGGAAAAGGTTTATATGGAGCAACAACCGGGGTTTGTTGCTCAGGGGGAGTCTGGTAAGGTTTGTCGGCTCCGACGGTCTCTCTATGGTCTTAAACAATCTCCACGTGCTTGGTTTGCTAAATTCAGTGCAGTTGTCTTCAAATTTGGAATGATTCGCAGTCAAGCAGATCATTCGGCCTTTTATCGACTCAAAGATAACTTGTGTATTTATCTTGTTGTTTATGTCGATGATATTGTCATCACAGGTAATGATTCGAAAGGTATAAACCAACTAAAGCATCACTTGAACCAGCATTTTCAGACCAAGAATTTGGGCAAGCTAAAGTATTTTCTTAGGATTGAAGTAGCTCAATCTAGTCATGGCATTTGATTGTCACCTTGTCCGAGAAAAATTAATCTCAAAGGATATTGTAACGTCATTTGTTGGTACAAATGATCAACTTGCTGATCTACTTACTAAATCTCTAAGAGGACCAAGAGTGGAGTACTTATGCAACAAGCTTGGAGCCTATGATTTGTATGCTCCAGCTTGGGGATTGTTGATTGATGAGTTGATTTTCATTATGATCGATTGATTGTAACTTGTATTGATTCTCTTATTTATTGTACACCTTAATTAGTGAGATTTAGTAATCAGTGGGATTCTCATAATTATAGGATCATTGTAAATATGGTAATTGGTATACTATAAATATACAAGAGATGAGAGCTTTTTCTCTCACTCAAACATTCTCAATTCCGCCTCTATTCTCATTTCTCTCTCTAGTTTTCTATTCTACAACATTATTCAGTAATAATTTGTACTAGAAACTTATGATTTTGATAACTTTATAATAGACATAATATTTCTGTTTTTAATTGATAAAATTATAAACTAAAATTTAAAGAACCTGATCAAATATTTTACAATTTCATCCTTCAAAGTGTAGCTGTCGTATATAGGGAAAAGAAATTAAAAGTGCTCAATTACGAAAGGAGTGGCCGAAATTCCTTTAAGAATTGGGGATAACAGTGATTGCAAACCACAAATTCAGATTGGAATTTGCAAGCTAAAACATGCATACAGATCTCTTAAAGTGAAAATAATTAACTAGAATAAATAAATAATTAAAAAAAAATGTCGATTTTTAAACTTGTCCCACATCATCTGGAGAAAGTAATGACTGCAACTCAAAATAAAACTGAAAACATAGACCCAATCCAAGTACACTCAAAAAGTATTTGGAATCTAAATGTGAACATCTCATCCACCTGACTGCCTAGTGTCTGCCATGTTTAGGTTCATTGAGCCAAGACATGAACTATGAAAGGAAGCGGATTTTATTAAGGTAAATTTTGACTGACACAAAAAGGTAAACAACACAGTGTTACTTATCTTTATATACACTTTCTTAGAAAGAAACTCTACAACCCCGGAAGTTAACATTCACTTAGAAAACTTAGTTACACAAGGTAGGGAAGTTATTGTAACTTATTGGTCCAAATTACTAACAATTATACCTTTCTCCAATTATTCTTTTTTCCAGAATTTAACAAATATAAGATGACTCCCAAATTCCTTCACCCGACTGTTCAAGAAAATATTATGCTACCTTCCTACAGTGCACAAATCCCTGGGGACGGAAAACTCTTAACTTTCAACTTAACAAGAAGATCCCAATATGCTATCAGCAAAAGGTAGAAATTTTTTAACAGTGCCAGGTCAGGTACCTGGCGAAGATTAATCAAATGCTCAAATGCATCCTTTATGGTGTTGCTGAATGCTTCATTCTTGAAAAAGCTTTCCTCCCATATTGTATCAAGAGATGCCTTGAATTCTAAGAGACTGGCTACCATATCTTTGTCCTTTTCATCATCCATGACAATTCCCTGACCAGTTCTTCGAATGTATGAGCTAAGCGCCTGCCTTAAAGGTTCAAGCGCATTGACCCTAGAGAAAAGTGTATACATCCTATGAAGATCCTCGTTACGATGACCATCCATCAGCATCATAAAACCCTGGAAACAGCAACAGTACACATGCATTGGCATAAATAAAGCATTATAAACCGTTTAAACAATGAAAAACTGAGTTGTTTCCGCTAATCTTGAAAGAGCATATTCTTTGCAATACACACCTTGTCAAGAATTGCAGCTATGTGCCGTTCAAGAAGTTGCATTTCTGCAGTTGCCACTAATGACTTTCTTGTACCAGCATCCAGGTAGAGTAAGCATCTCTCATGTTCTTCATGCAACCTTGTCTGCAAGAAGAAGGATTTCCATCATTTACGTTATGTCATACATTAGTTTAAAACTGGATCCACATTTTAGTTCACTGGAAGCAGTTAAGAGTAACAAGAAACAAAGGAAAGACGGACACATTCATCAGCAATTAAAGTTATTAAAAATAAAATAAAATAAAAAGAATGTAGAAAAATCTCACCTCCACATGCCGCAAGTAATCAGGAACATCCGACTGCTGCATGTACTTAACACCCTCAGCAGCATAAAACTCAGATGTGCGCTCAAGAAATGGCTTCTCAAAGCTTTCTGCATAAATTCCTAATGCAGTAAACATCTTCAAAAGATGGTTAAGGAGAGTTCTATCAACTGCTTCACCTAATCTGGAATGAGGAAAAAATCCAATAGTTAAAAGTCTCAGGGCTGTGAAGATATCATCGTCAAGAAAAAAAGAAGCATATTTACTTTCTTCCAGCATATTGCACCACTTGCCTAATTCGTTTTTTTTCCTTTCTACGTTTTCTTTCTTTTCTTTTTCTCAAATTTTATTTTCTGCATTTCAACTTTATTCATGGCTATATTTCTAATAAAGAGACACTGCTTTCAAAGTAATGTTTAACATCCTGTTTTTTTTGCCCCACATTTCAAAGGTTAGTGTGTTGTATCCTGGCACATCTTCGAGCCGTTTGGTTGCCTTCTAAGTATGTAGCTTTTTTACTCTTCCCCAACAAAGAATTTCATATAATCATGCTAACAAAGAAATTAAACGCCCTAAAAGTTAAACAAAATGATACTAATAGTTAAACGGAGAAATTAGGGACTCGTATACCAGTTTCAAGGGCACATACAAACCTTACAAGTTTGATTAAAACCATAACAGTTAATATAAACGCAAATGCTATATCAAGGCTAAAAAAGAATTAAACCATTACCCATTGCAGCATAATTCCACAGCAGTCTTCACCACAGGTTCAGTAGTAATTAATACAAGCAACAGAGCAATTATAAAGAAAGTACTACGAATTTTTTTGAGAAGAAACACAAATCAAATACAAATTTTCACAAGCAAATTCCATAAGTCTTTCATGAAGTGAAAGACCAGTTCAAATCTTTTACGTTCAAAATACACCTACATCTTCCAGAGCAACAAAATACACACCATATTCCATAATATTAAAACCATAAGACCATGTGCGATGCAAACCTAGCTCCTGTAGAATTATTTCTTTAACATTTGTCTCAATGGACTAAGGGAATTAATGATCTTAAACAAAAGCATTCACAATAAACCATATATATATACATATATATATATATATATATATATATATATATATATTATAGACACACACACACACACATACATCTACAGATAAACTCACACACAAATGAACACCACATCTTCTTTAAAACCGAAATCATTAACAACCTAGGTAGTATTAAGAAAAACAATTAAGTAAACATTTCTGTGAACAAGTATGACAAGTTCATTAACTTCATAAAGAACAAAAATCCCTCGATCATAGAGTTCTTTTCTCTAATAAATAATCTGGCAGAAACAGCAGTAAGTTCCTTTGAAGTTTGAAGCTGAAGATACCTTTCGCTGTCAATCATTTTCAGGAGACCAAATACAGTTTTATGTTCCACTTCTGACGCCAGAGAAAGATGTTTTCGGAAAAGTTGCAAACCCATGTCCCACAACGAACGTACATTTGGAGTTTGTTTTACATATGTTCTGTCAAGATACAAAGCTATACCACGGATCATTAACATCTGGTCACAGAAATCCTGCCAGCACTTCTCCACAAGTGACAAGAAAACCACCAAATCTTCACTTTGTCCAACTAATGCTTGTAATCCAGCAGATATATGTGCTTCACACTCCTTTTCGATTCTTTGATAGAGGCTTCCCCCCATTTTATGCAGACAAAGGTCATTCACCGCCTAATAAAAAGAAACTTGGTCACTTAACAATGGAAAGCATCAGTATCAGCAATACGAAGAAATGCTGGCTTGGAAAAACACCTGATAAAGCTTTTCCAGGTCACAGGGATCTGGCTGCTTCAAGAATATAGCATTGATCGCAGATTTTAGTGTTGCCCAAGTGGTTTCTTCAAAATTTGAGGGTAGTGTAGGTTTACCTTCTCAGGGACCAAAAAAAAATGAACAAAACAATTTAGTGAAAAGTGATTATTTTCAGGTGTTCTTTCAGTTGAAAAGAAACATATGCCTGCTGAATAGAAAATGAATATAAATTAGTAAAATTTCTATATAGTATATGCATCAATAACATACACACAGCAACCCCAAAAACTATGTCTTCCATGAGCAATGACAATGAGGTTTTTAAGCATGCCAAACAAAAGTTTAAAGACTTCATTCCAATATTGATAGCCATCATCCTGTCAGGAATTCTTGTCTCTTTTTCCTACTCTTTTCCAGGGCTGAGGGAATGGGTGAGAATACTTTTCCAAGTTTTTCAGGCTATACAAATCATAAAATGGTATAATAACTAGCTTTACTTCAATGTCTGTATTCAAGGAAAGCTTCGGCTACACACCTAGAACGTTCAGTTTTATCTTGGAAGAATTCATAAAATGAAGTAGGTAAGATCCTCGAATCCCCAGAAATGAGATGATGTTCTGCCGAAATGATCTTTCGATGGCTATATGCAGCCAATGCCACTTTCTGGTATCTGAATTAGTTTTACATTTGGTATTTTGTATTGGGTATTGTGGAAGTGGATTGTTGGTAAGATAACTGAAAATTACATATAAAGAAAAGGCAGCAAATCACAGCATAATAGTTTAAAAATGCAAAAGTTAGCACTCAAATTTACAACTACAGCCGAATACTTTGATCCTCCTATTGGAGGGTATGAAGTTGAACTGTTTAACATAACTAAAGCTTCTCATAACAATGAGGGAAAGTGTATATATCCAAGAAAGTGGCATGCAGGTTGCTGTGGTGTGGCGGTCTTCAAGACTCTGATTAGCTTATCTAGCATGTTGACAAGAATAATATGTCAGAACCAATAACTATTGGTACAGGTTAACAGAAGTCACTCAGGGAAGGACGTTCGCAAAAAAGGTCAAAAAATGTTCAAGATAGATGTTCAAAGGAAAACGAAAAAAAAAAAGGAGGGGAAAACACCTGCTGCTTATGGAGAATTTGATAAGGAAAAATAGTATACTATCAGCCAAAGAAGCAAGTATAGGAAACTGAACCACCTCTCAAAAACCAATGGGCCCTTTACAAATAAAGCTTATGAAGGCACAACTAGGCTCTGAATCCCAGATTTCGGCCTCAAATGAGTTTTTTTCCCTTGGACCTTCATCACAAAAAACCCCAAGTACATGTAATTCTTATGCTTTTACAGAGTACGCAAAAAAGTTACAGAGCCTACTGACTTTCACTATTTCAGACAGAGACATTTCACAAGTGAAATAAAGAAAATTCCACAGATCATATTCGATCTTTAGGATACTTTAACTTGTGCAGTCAATATTATATGTCATTACCAATTTAGCTTCAGTAAATTGCTACTTGTATCTGTTCTGAGAAAATTGGTTTATCACAGTAAAAGATCAACTAAAATTTTATACACTCCCACACTCCTTCCTAAAAACAATACTTCCTCCATCCCAAATTGAATGTCCATTTTCTATTTTAATTTGTACCAAAATGACTGTCCACCTTCTTAAAATGAGTATGTTTCTCCCTAAACACCCATAACTAACCTCCAATATTTAAGGAATGCAATCTCCACTAACATATGTGTCTTCCTAGATTGAAGGATATTGTTGTAACTTACTATGGTTAAATCAGTCTTCTTAATTCCTATGCAAGTCAAATGTGGACATTCAATTTGGGATGGAAGGAGTAGTATATTTAGTAACTTGGTACAGTATACATCAGCTCAAACATGTAAACAATTTGATTGAAACCTAGCAAGAAGTTCAGAACAGAGCTTTTAGAGTCTCCATGTTAAGAAAACCAGTGAAACCATCATCTCATTTACCAAATATTATCACCAAAGACCAATATAAACACATCATCCAATAGTCTAAGATTTCTCAAAACCTTCTGAGCGCTATAATCTCGCTCTCCTAAAGAACAGTATTGTAACTCGATATCCATTGCTTAAACACATAGAAGAGGGAAACATGTTAATCTTTCAGTTGAACAATGTCAAAGGTTCAAGATGCTGACACTGAAACAAACAACCAAAGCCAAAGAGAATGAACAAGTCGAACAAAGACTAAGGGTCACTAACTTAGAAAACCTAGCAAAACAGCAGGAATGCATCAGGAAATGTTCCGCAAGCTGAAGAACTAACAAGTAGCTTGTAATACATTCATTATCACTGAAGAACTACAGAGTGGCCAGTAGTTTACAGGCCAAGAAAAGTAACAAAAATATTCGAAATTTTATACCATACTACTTAATGATCAGGCATCAATGATAAAAGTAATAACATAAATGAATCCAACAGTTTACACGTATTTGTAGATTAATTGCCATATCATTTTTAAACTTAAGAAGTTTCTTTCACTGCATTCCACTCTCAAGCGAAGAATTAAACTCATGTTAGATGCTGGCATTATTGAAAAGATGCAAGGACATAAATTATTTACTCTTTTATCTTTCTCCAATATATAGCAACATGACAAGCCAAAGACTGGCTACAGCTCTTAACATCGATCAAGAAAAGCTAATACAAAACTTCATAAGCAAAATATGTTCGATACTGCAACAACAGATAATCCATCCTGCCTAATTTATTTGGTCACTCAATTTCCATACTGCCTAAATAACAGAAATGGAGTAATTAACTGATATAATTTTCAAATTCTGAGCGAATTAGAAAATCCCAGATGACAATTTGATAGAAAAATTCTTATTGTCCCGCCAAATTGTTCAATTAAAATTTCAATCCAAACTCAAAGGCGCACTCAATTGATCACCATATAAACCCTAGACAGTATGTATCAGTAAATTCAACCAATGTTGAGATAAAATCACAAGATTCCCAGCTTTACAGCTCAATTTAATCTAAAAAATGAAAGAAAGTGACGGAACCTTTAAGGAGCTTAATGACAAGTTTCTTCTGAGGCTGAGGAAGAGTAGCCTTCTTCCTCAACAAATTGGCAGTGCCGCCGGAGGAGCGGGTAATAGGACCGCCGTGGAAATTATTGATATTGCCGGAGTCCATAACGACGTCGTTATTAGGATCTTCTTCTTCTTCCACATCCATCATTGAATTAGGCTGTCCGTTCTTATTGTCGAGAGAGTAAGCGACGGCCTTAGACTTGGCCTTCTTCATAGCCGGAAAAAATGGTGGAACTCCGCCGCTGGCGGTGGTGGTGTTGTTGGAAGAAGAAGCGGTAAATAAAGGGGATTGGCGCTTGTGGGTGTTGTTGGTGGTGGTTGTGGGATGAGACATAAGAGTGGAAAAAAAATGAAAATAAAAATCTATATATTAAAGAGGAGAGAGAAAATAGTAAAAGACTTGGTGAACTTGTAGAGTTAAGAGAGCGCTCTCTCGGGTATTGCATTACGCTAACACTCGTTGATCAGAATGGTTACACCATAGCATGATTTTTTTGGGAAGAATATTTTTGTAAACTTGGTTTTTTTCATTCCGTTCCGGCCTGACAGAAATTTTGTGCCTAAAACACTTAATTTTTTATTTTTTGCCAAAAAATGTGTACAAAAATTTCTTTATTAATAAAAAACAAACAAGTCGTATATAACATAAATCAAACAAATTGTAATTCCTATCTACTGCCCCGACGGTTTGTATATCTAACGGTTGTTTTCAGGTTCTTCAGTAGATAATATGTGTGACCGTCCCTGATTCGCAAGGCACTACCATGCTCCGTATAAATGATTTTCGTGCCTTCATGGTCGATATAAATCGACTCCTCAGTTGAATATGGCTGGAGCAGTGGAGTATGTTGTTGCGTTTGCGTCTGGTCCAGGTGTAGGTTGTACGAGGGAGACGCATCAAAATTGAGTTACGCCTGTCCTGATTTAGAGGGACTCGCACCAGCATGCCCCCCCATTTGACTACCCGAAGAAAGAGTGTTGATGCTCGAAAATTGGTAGTTGAATTGGGAGGGTATATCAACATGAGTCTGAGACTGAGTCTGTGTCTGAGACTGAGTGATCTTCTGGCTGTTGAGACTGTCCTGTCGCATCGTCGCGTTGCCTAGTGCGCCGTATCTCGGCATGATGCTCCTGAGTAGCCTGTCGATTCTGACGAGTACCCGGCCTCCCACGCACAGCCCCACCTTCAACAGTCTGCCTCGGTTGTATCGCTGGTTGCTGAATGACAGCTTCTGTTATGTCTGCAGCACGCGGTTTGCAAGCTGTCTTCCCAACAGGATCCAAAGCGTCTTTGAGGGCTTTAGTAGCCCAAGTGATGAGACTTTTATACTGGCTCACATTTCTAGGAGCAGGCTTCTCGATTTCAGCCAATATGAACCTGTTTGACTCCGTCTGTAACATAAATATTAAAATTAGTAAATTCAAAATAAAAAGATTTATGTTGACAACAAAACGAATAAAACTTACCAAAATATCTTCAGTTGTAGCGTTGGGTTGCAAACCCATCGGGAGTGGCTTGGGATCCCTATTTCTCGGGTTCGTGAGATGGTGAACGGTAATATTATTGTACCAATCCATGTACTCACGGGTTGGTGCAATAACATTATCGAGAACGGGAGCAGCGCCCGCTAATGCATCGACGCGGTCGTCCCACAAATTTATGTATTGGCGGTGCATGTTCTTCCAAAATTTTTGTATGGCCCATCTTCACCGTGTAGAGGTCCTGACACTCGACAATACCCTCTGTCCCTGCCAGCATTGGTACCACCTGGTAGAAGCCAAATTGCCTCGCAACCCTGTTAGGCATGTGGTACTCCACTATCTCGAAGCAGATGAGCGGCGTTCGGGCTCGCACAGTTGACACGAAGTCCCAATCCCTAGCCACTCTCTCTGCAATTACCGCATCAGGGTACGGTCTCCACATAAACTGCAAAATAAAATCCAGTTAATGTAAAATATTTTATTTAATTAAAATAAATAATTTACGAGAATATCAAAATTAACTTACCCCTTGTGTCTTAGTTATCGAATCTAGTTGATCACGAAACACCAACAATTGGTTTTTCGGCGCATTGCGGAAACTCCGGCATGTATTCCATCTTGCCCCGTGAGGTCTATCGTCAACGGGGATCTCATTTAGAATCTCGCCTCGGTTCGCCGGACGGAGACAAGAAATGCGCTCCCACGCCCACAACTAGTCAAAACAAACATCATCGATTATTAAATATTCAAATTACATATTAAACATAAAACTTTAAATAAATTAAACAAACCTGAATGAGCAAACAACAGCCGGTCATATCCTGGGAATCAGCCATACAGGATATGCACATCTGGCGAAACAAATGTGCAAGTACACCGCTAGCCCAGGAAGTCGTGTCATGCTCGAGCGGACCACTGATGGTGAGTAGATAAAGCATGTTCCCCGTGACCCCCGACTTATCGGGAAAAAGAAAAGTAACCATCAAGATGAAAACCAAATCCCCTAGCCCTTTGCTGTATCGCCAACTCAGTAACACCATGGCCTAGGGGCTTTCTACTGTGGGCATAAACCTCGAACAGTTGGAGAGTGTTTCCCCTAATTGAATCCTCTGCTGGTCGGAATCCTAACCTACTGAGCTTTGCTCAAATTGTAGTCCGCACCCCACGATACTATGTGGCCCCTAATAGGTAGTCCTAGAAGACATCATACGTCCTGTAGAGTAATGGTCGCCTCACCGCAACGTAAGTGAAACGTATGGGTCTCCGGGTTTCATCTCTCTACTAAGGAAGTCACTAGAGCGTGATCTACCTTCATATGTCCCAGCCTACAACATCCCTCAAAACCAAATTGGTCTATTAGGTTAATTAAGACATTTGATTTCTTGCTTTGATAGTATATTTATTTATAGTGAAAACCGAGAGCTTTTTAGTAAACATCTTAGGGCTGTTTTTATTATTATAAATACGCAAACCTTGTATGCTAAGATGGGAAATTATATTTATTACACTAATTCTATTAACCTTCTTAGTTACATTATGAGTTTTCAAGGTATTGAAGTTAATATGGCAAAAGTTAATGCAATGGAGGAATGGCCGCGAACAACTAGTGCAGTTCAAATGCATTCATCATATGAGTTAGCAAGCTTTTACAAACATTTTGTTCATGATTTTTGCAAGCTTGCTGCCCCATTAAATGCAATTGAGAAGGAAGAGATACAATTCTTTTCGGACAGCCACCATAAAGTATCTTTAAAAGGTAAGTACGGTGAACATTCTACTTTCTATATTTCTAACTTGCTCCATTTTAATAATTTTTCAGATTATGAAGCTGATTGTGATGATGATTCGAGGACGAATCAAGCTTTTCAAGGGGGAGGGGATGATAAGGTACCAACCTCGAGGCTCCCCAATTCAAATGATCACATACATAGACCAATGACGAAGCTTAGAAGGAGGAACATGAATAGAATAACTGCATCATTGGTTCGTATATTAAAGTACAAAGAGGATGCTAAGTTACACATAGAATATAAAGTACAAGGCAACCTCTCAAGGTTCACAAGTGTAAAATTAGGCCCTATCAAGCAAAGAGGCTAAGAAGGGCATTTTAGTAATCTTACAAGTTGATGGACAGCTTTATGACAGTTTGGTATAATGATCATAACTTTCGATATATGTATCCAATTGACCTGATTCCAGTTGCATATTAAATATAAGAGGCAGATCTACAACTTCTATGGAGACCACAAGATCAGATTCTGCCAGATTGGTGTCCGAAACTGTCGCGCAACCTGATCCAACAATTTGTCCAGAATTGGGATGAAATTAAAGGGCATTTTAGTCTTTGTACAATTAAAGTCTATGCTAGACTTTAATTATTTTCTAACTTTGTTATTTAATTTATTTAGAGTATATAGGTGTGTATAGCAAGTAGTTGCTATAATAAAGGACATGTTGTCCTTAGTTGGTTTATCTAGTTGTTAAGAGTCCCACATCTACTAGGACTCTTCACATAGTTAGTTTAATTTCAGCTTTGTTAGTTGTTATTGCCGCCTATAACCAAGAGAATAGGACATGTTGTCCATTATCTTGTTTAGGTAGTTTACTTGATAGCAAGTTGTTTTCCAAGAGTCCTACTTCTTCAAGGACTCTGCTTTTATTTGTTGTTGGGAACCGAAAACTCTCTATTTAAGAGATGCTTCGGCTTACATATTATTTATGTTAGATATATTGATATTTTGGTAAGGTTATTCCTTAGCTTCTCGTGTCTGGACTTCTTTTAAGAATTCTTTCACTTTTGAGTTATTGTATCAGCAAGATTTAGTTTCTCTTGTTGTGGTGTTTCAGCCTCCATCGATAATTAGTCTTCCTTAGCGTTGTGTTGATTATATTCCCTAGAAATTAGTTTGAGAATTAGAGAAAGATCCGGCACAATCAAAGTTGTCGAACCTTTTGGTACTTAGTACCTCACGGTTCTTCATCACTTAGTTTTTTTTTTTGCTTTGAATCGTGAGAAGGGGAAGGAAGAGGCTTGTTTTATTTAGGGCATGGAGGTTGAGGACGGAAGTCCTTAGGCCAAGACGGAAGTCCCACTACGTGGCAAGGCGCGTCTGGGAAACGCCACGTCAGCCCAGGACGGAACATAAATGTTCTTCCAAAAAAAATCATGTCATGGTATGACCATTCTGCCCAACAACTGTCAGTCTAATGCAATGTCCCACTATCTCTCTCTCTCTCTGCCTTGCCAAATCTATGTTTCCTCTCTTTTATGTTATTGTTGTTCTAGAAGTATTGATGAGAGAGAAAGTAGAATGAAAGTTATTTGGTGTGCAAATTCGCCTTTTCAGTTATTTATGTATATTAAAATTGAGATTAAGGTCTTATATTTTTAATTTTTCCGTTTAAGATCTTACAAATATTTTTGATCTCCCATTATAGCAATTTTCTATCAAAGTCCCGTTAACTCAGCCACGTACCTTACATGTGAGATAATTTTTGTTTCCAATTTTACCCTTGTAAGAGAGAGGTTTTTTATTGACTGTTAACTCCACATCATGGTTGTTAACGGATTTAAGCTAAGTTTTTGATAGAATGACAAGTTTGGCTGCCCGTAAATAAGTTGAAGACAAAAAAAAAGTAAAACAAATCTAAAAATGATAAAATTGGCTAAGCGAAAATAACTCAGGGACAAAAGTGCTATTTATTCTATTTACCCACAAGAAAAACTTGGTTACTCAATTGTTAAACAAAATAACTATATCGGCCCAATTTAAATTAACCAAAAAATAAACCATAAACTCTCACATTCCCCTCCATCTTCATCATCCTCATACACCTCTCATCCTTCTCCACCTCCAACTAGCACCCTTGCAACATCATAGACAATTATCAAAACTCATTCTAAACTCCACAATTATCAAAACCCATTTCAAACTCCACAATTATCAAAGCCCGTTTTCAAGCTCTATGTCCATTATGCTATAGAGAGAGGGTTGGGGGAGATGCGGAAGAAGAATAGACGATGGTTGGCGATGATGGTGGTGGAGAAGTGTGGGGGGAGGGAGAAGATAAAGGGAAAAGAATGAGTTTAAGAATTTATTTTTTGGTTAATTTAAATTGGGTATTCGTAGTTATTTTGTTTAAAAATTGAGTACCCAAGTTTTTCTTGTGGAAAATAGGTTGAAATGTCTGAAATACCTTTAAAGTGCATCTCACACGTAAGGCATGTGACTAGGTTGATGGGACTTTGACATAAAATTGGACGAAAATCCTTTAATATCATATCGAAAATACTTGCAGGAGCTTAAACGACAAAATTATATATATTTTTTTTCCTTGGAGTAAAAAGAAAAATATAAATGTTGAAAATAAAATAGAATTTACTATCACCAAAGTACGACAAATTCGTCTATTTAGTCATTTATATATTTTGAGATTGAGGTTAATGTCATATATATATATATATATATATATATATATATATATATATATATTATTTTAGCCCTACTGCTTTTTAATACGCCATCTATTTATTAATAGAGTATAAGTGGAGACACCCAACATTTTACAATTATACCTTCAGATAATTTAGTTTATTCTCAAGTATCAACCTTTTCTTTTTCTATATAAGGGTAATATTAGAAAAATAACATTAAAAGTTTGAAAATAACACATATGTTTAGGGAAGAGATGAAGAGGCTAAAAAGACATATATTAGAAAACGGAGGCAGTATATCAGATCCTCTATAATACTTTGTGTATCACTCCCTACAATATTCCTAATTATAGTAATTATAATTAATGTTTGAGATTTGTCTTATTGAGTTTATGATCTATCTTATTATTAAGTAGGATATGCAAGATTCTTTTTTTCTATAATTACAATGGCGGATCTAAGATGGGCGGAGGGTGGTGGTTGCCTCTCAAATCATTTTTAAGACACCAAATTTTCTATAGGAACATATATTTTTTCTGAGAAAATTTTAAAATAATATATTTTGCCCTCCCCCAATTAAACTATTTTTTCTTATATTTCGCTCCCAACCAATAAATTATGTCTATGCCCTTGATAATTATACGGAGTTGCGTAGAGGATCCAAACCAGCTTTCTAATGATTATAGTTAAGTTGATCAGAGGTGACTGAACTAGCAAGATGAATAAAATTACTCCCTCTAGTTCCTCTTTTTAGTTTTTCAATATCTTCTCAAAATATATGTTTTTTTTTTCTAATTTTAAAGGATATATTTCTAAAATTATGTTTACCTGTATTATCATATCGAGAGAGAGAGAGAGAGAGAGAGAGAGAGAGAGAGAGAAGTTGTTGATTTATACTTGGCGGGAATAAATTAAATTTGATGAAAAATGAAGAACACATTTTGGGAATTTTCTGTATATTTACGTTGAAAATGAATACTTAGCAGATTTATTGTGAATTAATGGGTGTTGTTTCATCTGATTATTTGTAGGTTAATTGTTTTTTTATCTACCTCTCATCTATGGGATCATTAAAACTCACTCCCTTCCCAAGAACCAATGGGTAATCCTCCTTAAGTTTGATGACACGTCTGAATGATAGAAGCAAGTAAGCGAAGGGGATGAGCCGCCAACTACAAGACTATCCAACAATTTAAAGCGTGCCCCCTCAACTCCTCTTTTTGAAAGAAAAAAAATATTATTTATTTTGGACTTTAATAAGGACATGTTGTCCAGGTTAATTTATTTAAATGTTTTGCGTCTTTCATAAGGACATGTTGTCCATTAGTTTAGTTATTTGGGCCTTAGTTATTAAAATTTTAGATTAGGCTTTTATTCTTTATTTAACTCCCAATTAAAAGTCCAATTAAAGAGGAATTAATCTCTTTTGTCCATGCACTATTTACGAAATTTCTGATCTTTCCCATAATCTATTTTGTGATCACTGTATCCCAAGCTCTATTTACGAGTGCAAAATTTGCCCAACATTGGCAGATTCTGGCAAATTGAACGAAGCAACTCAGGCAAACCCGTTAAATGGTTGATGGGTGGGGTAATGCGGTCATATACTAAAATACTCTCAACAAACCCCTCATATAACTGTGATTTCTCTCCCAAAAAGCCTCTAACCCTTTTATTCCCAAAAATATGCTCTGAATTCTAAAAATAAACCCATCTTCTCAAACTTCTCAAATTCATCACTCCAAACAGAGGAAAGGAATAAGTAATGAGACTATGAATTTCCTTGAAGAAGTTGTTAACAACGGAGGTGTCAACAAAATATTATGGGTTTTAGTGGATTTGGCGGGTATGAATTGGTTGTGGGAAAAATTTAGATCTTCCGAATTCCTTCAAAGATTCGAGACCTTCATTTGATTCCAAGTAACTTCAATATCTTCAAGTTCATCAAATGCTCTATATCTAAATTTCCAATCATACAAAATCAAGGATTGAACACGGTTTTAAACTCATCAAGAATTGAACATTCTTTTAAAAAGAAAGAAGAGTGTGATAAATTTTTCAACATGCAATAAATTTTGAACCCATCAGGCAACTCTATTCTTTTTCCATCAAAATGCGTGAAGATCCATGGTTGAAATGGGGGAAGTTTGAATGATGGTTCGTTCCCCCCCCAATTTTAATTGCATCAAGAAAGGGTTTTGCAATTTGGACTCCAAAGAATGTGGATGTCAATGGAGGTGATCATAGTCCCGATTTATACATTTATATGCAAATTTTTAGAGATTAAGTTTTTTGTTTGGGGAAGAAATAGCCAATTTTTGATTGGGTTATTTCATGGGTCGGACCGTACGGACATAGAATTCGGACTGTTTTACTCCTGATACAACGTACATGTGGGGTGCACATGTCAAAACTATGCTCAAATTGTCGGAATATGTCGATTTTGTGCAGATTTGGCACTCATAAATATAATGTGAAAATAATATGATAACAAAATAGATTTTGAGTAATATCGGAAATTCGTAAATAGTGGAAGGGCAAAAAGTCTAATTCCTCCCGATCAAATTTCAACTTTGTAGAGTATGGTTTGAACGAATTTTCCTCTTTAACAAGGGAGAATATGCCTCTTAATTTGAAGATTTTTTTTTTTTTTTTTGAAGATTCGCTATAGAGAGATTATAAAATTATAATGTGAGGTTTTTTCCTTCGAAAGGTTATGACAAGAATCGTTTATGACTTTTTAAGGTTTTATTTGATTAGTTAGATTTTATAAACTATTTTATCTGATAGTTGTGTATTATTCATCTATGATTGTTTGTAAATAGGGTTCTTTGAGGTCTTTGTCACCTCTTGAGGTTTGTTCCATTCAATGTTTTTAATCAGGGTTGTTTGAGGTCTTTGTTACCTCTTAAGGTCTAATTCATCAAAAAAAAAAAAAAACCTCTTAAGGTCTTAAACCACATTATCTAATTGCTTATTTCAGTTTCAAGAAGAGAAAGATCCAATCTTTTACGTTATAGCCTTGATCATTGGGTTCTTCTAGTACGCTTGTTCTGCAAGTTTGAGTACCAAAATTTTCAGAAATAACGAATTTTTTATAGGAAACAATTATTTTTGTAATATTTTTTTATAAATATTGTATTTCACCCCCTAAAAAATTTCAGTAAGAAATCCGCCCCCTATGACAAATTTCTGGCTCCGTCACTGGAGTTAAGCATTTATGATTTTTAGTTCCTTGTTGTTTTATGTTCTTTCGGAGACATCAGGAAAGAAATAGACCGGTTAGTAACGTAAATATGAAATTAAGGAAGTTCTTGATCTAGTGTTTTGTTCAGATGTTCTGATAAATAAGGGTTGTTTTATCTTTCTTTCTTTTTCTTTTTCTTTTTTAATTTCAAATGAATTTTTTGAAGTTTTCTTAAGTTTTGGAATTTTCTTTATGGAGAGATGAATTTTTGGATTCGGTGACTCTATTGCTTACAAATCTTGAGGACTCAATGCTATTAACAACAAATTCTTGTGTTCAACCTTTAATGTTTTGATTCTTTGGTCTTCCATTTTTGTACACAAAAGGCGATATCCACGTCCTCAGGACCCCCACCACCCGATCCGACAGGCATTGTGGAGGATGTAAATCAAGTGACCCAGCGGTTCGATTGGTCTTCCATTTTTCTCCTCACTTCATGCTGCTTTAAAGGTTCCACGAGATGCCAAAACATCTTATAAACAAAGAAGTATTAGATTCTCTATATGTGATCATTTATTAAATGTCTAACACTCAGTAAACATCTTCATTAAGTATTATAATACAAACTCAAGTCTTATTTACTAGTTATGGATATTAAATCTAGGGATATAGATAATACTTATATATGTTCAATTTTTTCATGGGATAGCTAGAATTAGTGAGTGCAGACGTGTCGTTGCAGATTGATATGATTTTTAAAAATACTACTAGACATAGTAATATATAGTAATTTTTATATGTAGTTCAGAAATTTTTATCAAGTTCGCCCCCAATTTTTGTAGTTTTTATAGGTAGGTCGGCATATTGTTACAGTTTTTCGCCCCAAAGTACAATTCCTGTCTTCGTCCCTGGATATGATGTGCAATTCGGATGAAGTAGGACTAAGAGCCACATAACATTTTCTAAGAATTTGACATTTATTAGAATCAAACATCAGCTAATTTCCAAACTACATGAAGCACTCATTGACAAAATCATACTTATTATATCGCCTATGCAGTGTAAATGTCCCAAAACATTTTCCATTTCTTATGAAAGAGAGACGTTTTCTTCTTTACAAAGCAAATAGAGAACTGAGTTTGAGCATTAAGTCCCCAAAGATTTTTGTATGATTATTATGGCATGATTCTTCATAATTGTATTTCAAAACTTTATGAATTAAAATTGAGAAATAAGTCCAAATATTTCGTAGCTAGTCTTCTAATGTGATTTTTTTTTTTAATAAGGATGGAATAATTTACTTTTTCTGATTTTTTACATATGACATGCATTCTTGTTCAACGTTTTGTTGAAGTTTCTAATTTCATTTATGATTTTAGTTATAGGCTCTAAATCTCAAACAATAGAAAGCTCAGATGCAAAAGAAAAATTATGTCACATGTACAACATCAATGGATAAAGTGTTAGGTCTATGCTTTGATTGATCAAATGAATCAAGTACATAAGATAGATGGTAATGATGCATGAAAACCAGCAGCTTGGACTAGTGCACTCAATTGTTATGTATGATTAATAGAGTCCATTTACGAAGGCTTTTCTTTAAATTGTTTCATACAACTCTTGGAACTTCTAGTTTTAGTTCACGTATAGATTTAGGACCTTAGGAAAATGCACTTTATTGGACTCTTCAACATCTTTGCCTTGGAAAGGATTTCTTGTTGATTTTTCATTTAAGCATAATGGGTACTCATAAAACCATTGATTTTTCTAATAATCTCTCCAACTATATGCTTTTCGAGCAAATACTTTCTAACATTCGTAAAAATATTATGCTGGCCATGGAAATGCATATAATTGTGATATATTGAGGCATGCTCTTTTGAAGTTTGTATTCTTAGTCAATGCATGTTTCTCTACGCTCACTTGGTCTGGTACTAATATTTGCAGGCACACCCTAGAATTCTTCCTTATAGAAGTAAAATCATTGATAATTAAGAATATATATGCATTTTATTTCCCAAGATTGTGCAAATAGAAATGGTGCTTGATCAACTTTGGAGTTAGATGTTGAAATTAAAAGTTAAAAGATCTATTATTTTGGAAGAGGAAGTGATGATAACTTGGATCAACATTATTGGCAGCATTGATACAGTTTGGTGTAATAGGCATAACTTCCGATTTAGGAATCCAATCGAGCTGATTCAATATGCATTGGAAAGCTACGAGGCAGATCTACAACTTTCATGAGACCACAAAATCAAAATTGTCGTTTGGGTGTCCTAAGTCATCCGTAAAGTTGCTACAACAAGCCGTCCAGATTTTTAGGCAAAAATTACCAGCTTGTTGTCCAAATTTAGTTTTATTATTTAATTCATTTTTTTTTGGGGGGCTTAAATAAGGACATGTTGTCCATTAGTTATTAATTTAAGCCTTAGTTACTAGTTTTGTTAGTTGCCACTTTTATTACTTAGTTTTAGTCCAAAACCAATTAGGATTTGGTTAGTTTTGTTAGTTTCCATTTGTATTACTTAGTTTCAGTCCAATTAAACAAATTAGGATTTGGCTATGATAGGGTTGGCCGAATTGTGGCCTAATTAAACTAGATGTCTTGACGAAAATCCTCCTCTATATAAAGGAGATTTCACCAACTTTATTATTAAGTTTATATACAATATATTTTTGGAAATACAATGTGAGGTTTTTACCTTAATTGTTTTATGATTGAACTTATTTAGGGTTTTATTTCATTGTTACTGTATCAATTAACTAGATCCATAGTTTTGGTGTTTCTTCCTCCATTAGAGTATTTACTGACAGAGTTGCTAGGTGCTTATCGCTACTTAGAGGTCTTCGTTGTAAATATCTTAAAAGCTTAGCTGACATGGTTGCTTGGTGCTTATCGCTGCCTTAAGGTTTTCGTTGCTAGCTTCCACATGATCTAAATTCAAGTAAGAGAAAGATCATTCCTTTGCGTCGCTCTAGTTGTTGGGTCTTAATGCTTATCGTTGCTAAGATTCTTCATCGGGAAGTCACATAAACTAGTTCAAAGTTTATGGATGATGCTAGGAACTTGTTATCTCGGCTAGGGCAATCAAAGCAAAATGCATCTATTTCATATCCAGATTATACAAAAAGAAAGTTCACAAGTTCACACAAGCTCTCTATAAGGTTTTGAATCGCTGACATATTCATTGGATAATTATTTGAATTCGAAGTTTGGAAAAGTCACAACTCAAATGGTGTTAGATGATGTAAATAAGGTGGTCGACTTGGATCAGACTCAAATTTTGAAGACTATGGATCTTCTTATGAATGATCAAAGGAAGTTTGAAACTTTTATATGTCTTTCAGGTGACTTGAAGAGGCAATGAATATTGATGCATTTAACTCCATAAACCAATTTTGCTAGAAATTAAAATGATTGTTATAAGTCATATTTTATATAAGATTTTACATTTGTGTATTGTAAGCACATCCAAATTGTTATCATTTTGCTCCTTATTATGATACTTGAATACTAGCTTCGTAAGAAATTTTTGTGGTTTGCTACTTTTAACGGAACGATTATGGACATTGTTTTTAGCCTTACAAGGTTAGTAGATTTTAATTATAATTCTTAACGTTTTTTTTTGAGTTTACATTTGATCATTTATGAGGGTATTTTGGTCGTTTTGTTTTATATAGGTCTCATTAAAGAAAAAAGTGCATAGGTGAACTTAAAACATTTCCATTTGTGATCGAGGAAAAATACATACTCCACAATATGCATACTCAAGACCCTAGAAAAGTGACGCTTATGTGCGAGGTTGAGATGATGGAAAGAGAGAAGGATATACAGTTGCAAACAAGGCACATCACAATTGTCTTGAGCTATTGTTTTTCTTAATAAAATTATGCAATGGTAGCGATTGAATCGAAAAATGGTGTGAGAATGTTGATCTTAAATATCTTCATTTTTTTGAAGCTGTTATACATCCTTCATTAAGGGTTGATGTTGAATAGGTATCTTTTAATGTCTTTGAATCTTTAAATAATTATTATAAAGGGGAATCCTTACGTTCTATTCATGTTATTGATGTTTTAATGGACGGTTCTTCTACTAAGTATATCACATGAAAATTAGCGGGAGCATGATATAAACCTTTTAAAGAGGAAAAAAAAAGAAATTTAGGAAAGGTCATTGAGGATAGTATCGAGCAAAAGAAGTTTGCTTTCAAAGACCGCAAAGTGGAAAATAGTGTAAAATGGGTGGATGTTGGAGGAGACACTTGTCTTCTCGATAATCCTCCCGATTGATTGAGTATATAAAGAAAGTCAAACTCGAGACTATAAACGAGAACTAGCAATAACCCTTCTCTTTTGAGTATTTTTACTGTCTGAGGGTCAAGTTGTTTTCTTAGAAATCTAAATTTATTTTAGATTTTTTTGCTTTTTCTTGATTATTCTTATTCCCCAAAAAAAATTAAAAAATTAAAAACTCCAAAAAAATGTTTTAGGTAGAATATCAAAAATGTTTTAGGTAGTTTTTATTTGTGTTTTTTTCACTTTTGGTAGGAAGTTGCTTGAGCTTTGGTGATGCTACGGTTGCACACTTTTTCATGCTTCGCTCTCCAGAATTCTTCGATTATCCGGCTAAGTCTCTCAACACTTCCTTTGTGTTTTCTGACTTTAAAACATTGATGACAATGTTCATTCTTGAGTGGGGGTGGAAATTTGGTTATTGCTGATGTTTTTCTTTCAAATTCCAGATTTTTTATGGTTTTAATGATTTATTTTTTGGAAAAATCATATGAAAAGTTACTAGATTTGTTTTAGCATGAATTCTTATAGTGGTATTTGTTTTGATATTCTTGGAACTTGTTGATATGATTGTATTTTGATATAGACTGAAATGTGATTGATGAATATAATTTTGAATATTTCTTAGCTAATTTAAGCTTAATATGTAACTTGAGTTAACTTTTTCATAATCCTTGTGAATTGATGAAGATACTTAGACTCTTATTATGTGGTTAATGACATTGTTTGGTCAATGTCTTCACAAACTAGAACTTGTTTGATTACATACTCGAGGTGAACTATTTAAGACTTTTCAATATGCTTGGTGGATGAGATTAGGTCTCTCTTTGAACCGTTTGAGACTTTCAAGATTTTCCCCTTTTTCATCATATCCCTAGTGCCCCCAAGTTTTCCGAGTTTAGTTGATAATATTGGTTGAGACCGCCGTTCAATTAATTATTATTATTTAGCCTCATTAACTTACCTTGAAACCTACAAATACTATTTTTCATTCCCTTATGAGAGAGGAAAGTACACGCTTATTTTATAAGAAATTAGTTATGCTTGATAGTGAAGTTTTCTATGAGAAGATGATTTTGTTGAAATGAATAGAACTTTGGATTAGTTGTGTATAGAAGAAATTGGGAAGACTATGAGTTTCTTTTGTAATAAGAAAAAAAGAAAAAAAAAAGAAAGAGAGAAGAAAAAGCAGAAAGAGGTTGATGAAGAGTTCATGCATCGTGATAATATGTAGTGTAGTCTTCTTTTGGATTGGTGATAAAATGAAAAAAAAAATATCATTCTTTCTTAATGGTTTTTGTTCTTGAAGTGTGAAGGTAAGTATGTTTTGGGAAGAGAATGATGAAATGTTCCAATATAGAGTCTTGTAATAATAAGCGTGTTATTCTTTACTCTCTCTCTCTCTCTCTCTCTCTCTCTCTCTATAAATTTTGTATATCATATCCCTTCGTTTGATAGCCATGTCCCTAGCCTAACATTATAAGTCTAGAAGTCCTAATAGACCCAAGTGAACTTATTTGTCTTCATTAGCCACAAGGCTAGCGTTGTGTTATTATTATTATCAAGAAAATGCTAATTGACTGCATAATACTAGTTTAAGTGTTTATTGAAGTACTTGGTATTGTCATAGTATGTCTCAAACTACATAATAATAGTCTATTAGTTTTGTTATATTTATTGTTATATTAATATTAAAACTTTTTGGTTTATGCCTATGGATGACTTGTTGAAGCTAGTAAATGAAATGTTTGCCCGAGGACGATCAAAATTTTAACTGAAGGGTAGTTGATGAGCCTATAATTGTACCATTATTTTAGATTGTTTTGACCTTAATATAAGTTAATTTGTATTTATATGTCTAAAAGTGATCTTGTGAATTTTATTTGGAAAACTAAAAATTAATTAACTAAATTTATAATATTTGATACAAGTTAAAAGAGCATTTTTGGACATCAAAGGAAAAGAAAAATTATATTTAGCATTTGCTAAAATGTCACACATAAGAGAATTGGAAACTGATTCCAACTTGGAATAGAAGATTGCATTAATCTAAATTTCTTCTAGAGGCTGAGAAGTTATAAATTTAATTGGATCAAGGAAAATAATAACACAACAAAAAATTGACTAGAGATAGATTCAATTTCCTTGAGTGGTTTCTAGCGAGTAGGAAACAAAAGCTAGGGAAGTCCGCAGAGTTTTGTGCGGCTTTAGGTCTTAAAATCACAAGAGATAAAAATAATTTATTCTCTAAAGTTAGGAGCTTTTTGCCAAGAGATTTGGTCTAGCTTATATTCAAGAATTCTACCATTAACCTAGTTGAGGCTTAAACTAAGGAATTATTTATTTTTCATAAAAGGAATAGACTGGATTAGAGGTGTCTTAGTCCATTTATTTTTATTTCATATAAATCAAATATTTAATTTATTTTAATTTTTATTCATTCTTAGTTTTAGTTAATTAAATCCATATTTATTTTGGTTTAAGTTAGGTTATAAATAAGATAATTTTTCAGTTAGATAAGAAATCTTCGTTGAGACGATTTTGTACTTATCACTTTATTACTTGTTGATATTTGTGCACTTGAAAATTTTACATCACACTACGAGTCCCAATTGAAAAAAAATATAAATTGAAATTTGGAAGGTAGCAAAGAAATTGAATGATGTTACTTACTTCTATTGGGGATGGTGGGTGTTTTTAGGAAGATGATTTAAAAAAAACATAGAAATTAGAAAAGGAAAAAGAATATTTTGTTATGAAAATATATTAAGGTTGGAGTCCTTATTCCATAACCCCTTCAACATTATGGATACCTTAACTCTCCATTGAAAGAAGAGTAACAAGAAATCCATAACCTACACATTCAAGCTCCATTATCTACCCTTTATGAAAGGTTTCATAACCTACATTTTCTAACCCTATAAATAGAGGGCTTATTTTGATGTAAGAGGGACTTATGAAATAATATAGAAATACTTCTCCAATCTCTTGTGTCTTGTCTACTTCATCTTTATATTATGTTTTAGTTTTGTGGTGAAATTCATTCTAGAATTTCATCCATTTTATAACGTAATTCGTTTTTAAAGAGAGAAATAGGTGACTTGACATATTTGCCCCTGTTTAAGTGAACATGTGTTAGACACGTGCTAAGATTTGCCCGACTCCATCACATATTGTTGAAAAAGAGTCTTTAGGCTACACATAAAAAGCTTGAGGATTCTTTATGTTGCCCAAACACCACAAAAACTATCAAGGCTAAAATGAAATAGTACAAGGACCTCTGATGCGATTTTTTCTTCAATATATTCTCCAAACAAAGGAATTGAAAATTTTGGAATTTAAATTCTATAGGATTCGAGTTCCATGGAATTCCAATTCCAATAAACAAACACACCAAGAGCTTTCAATTGTGATAATTTTTTCCATTGAAGGATTCTTGTATTAGGCTTTATTTTTAAAGGCTCATTAGTTGAGACTCATCTATATATTGTAAAAGTATTGTGGAGTAAAACTTGATTTGTGAGAGTGGTGTAAAGTGTTTTTGATAACTCGTAAATTTATCTATATTTTTTACTGCTTAAATAGTGACTTTGAGCTTAAAAATGTATTTTACATGTTGAATTTGGAGCTTATAATGATATAATTCTCATTTCTTTGTGTTTGTAATTATAGGGGCAAACTAGTAATTTTGAAGGGAATACGTGAATCGAATTTGCATAATTAGAAAGAAGAAATGAGCGGTTGAAATTGGATAGGTGTTATTTGCAGACTAAAAGAAAGAAGGGTGAATTCCATTTTGATCCTCAGAAGATGATTGTTGTCTCAAGTAATGACTTGAAAGTTAGATTGTCTCAAAATAATCCTTCAAAATGCAGCAATTGTCTCAAAATAGTTTTTTTTTTTTTTTTTTTTTTTGCTGAATAAAATTAGTTTTCATTAATCACAAATAGTCGAAGCCATTACAATCAAAGGAAAATCTGGAAAAACAGAAAGTAAAAGTTATACAATGATTTAAAAAATCACGATAACAGATAAAAGACACACCCAAGAAAACTTGGATGGTTAGGAAAAACAACTAAAAAAACTAGTCAACTAAACAAATACATAATCTTCTCCTTCAAAGCATCTTCATCGCAATCCTTGATCCACAGGGACAGGAGAATATCACTTTCAACATCTTCCTTAGGGGTCGACAATTTATAGGACCATGGGCGTATCAACTGTCCTACAAATTGCCTCGGGAAGATGTAAAAAGTTGATAAAGACCCATATCTAGTCCGGGTTGAACAAATCCTCCTAGAAACATAGAAAAAAAGTCTAGATCTATGAAGATCTGAGACTCATCTAACCACTGTCTTGAATCTTGAAGAAAAAAACTCTGAAAAAGGTTTCATATGATTCGTAGTACAAAATAGAGTAATATAAACGAAACAAAATGACCAAAATTTGACCATTGGCCGGAGCCAATGGCCAAATTTGGTCAGTAGCAGGAGGGAGAGGAAACGCAGGGAAAAAAAGGGAAGAGAGAGAAGTACAAGCTAACATTATGTGCGAAGACTAACAGTCAATTGATCTTTGGGGGAAAAAAATGATAATACCAAATTTTACTTGGCTAAGATGGAAAAAAAGAAAGAAAAATCATCTTCTTCCCCAAATCTCCTAAGCTTTGTTTGGAACCTATAGTTGCATCAGACTAGCGACTTTGTTTGGAATACATAGTTGCATCAACAGCTCACAAAACTCCTGACCATTTTCTCTGTTTCGATCTTTTCGCTGATCTTATTTACGCCAAGGTCACTCTTAGTTTATTTTTTTGCTCATTTTTACTTGAATGAGTTCCTTTTTCTGCTCCAATTTGATTGTATTTGCTTATGATGCATAGTCATGAGCTAACCGCAAGTTAATTGCTTGGCATGTGATGTTGTCTTAATGAAAAGCAGTTATGGAGAAAATTGGGGGTTTTCAAATTATTTTAATCAGTGGTTTTGTGTTTTGTTTGTGCATTGAGGATTCAAAGAAATCTTAATGCTTTTACAATTCGTTTGAGATTCCTTGATTAATGGTAAAATGTTTTATCTTCTTTCTTGTGTGGATTTTTATTTTAAAAAATAAAAATAAACTCAGATTGCATTTGTTCTTGAAATCTATGCATGAAGGCAAGAAGCCATTTTTAAGACTTTCAAGCTTCAAGAGGTTTGGGGAAGGGGGTGTGTTGGGGAAGAAGATGATTTTTTTGTTTTTGCATCTTAGCCAAACAAAGTTTGGTATTTTCATTTTTGCCCTAAACAATTCATTGATTGTTAGTCTTCACATAGAATGCTAGTCAGGGACCATTTTGAGACAACTGCTACACTTTGAAGGATTCTTTTGAGACAACCGGGTTTTCAGGTCCTTACATGAGACAACAACCAACTTTTGAGGATTAAAATAGTATTCGCCCAAGAAAGAAACAGAGGAGACAAATATTGAATTCATCACCAACCAAATGTTTCCACGTATCAAGTGGAATTCATATTATGTATCAAGAAGGCTGTATCCCAGTGGGACTCCCCTTCGCTCACAACAGAGAGATCCTGAGTTCGACATCGGGCCACGTCGCCCAGACTACTAACACCCCCCCCTTAACCCTTTTTGGTACAGAAAGATATCACATATATTAAGCAAAAAAATTGTGATCACAATTGTTAATTGTTGGAAATTGGCATATGACGGTTGGTAATGGAGCGAATTTTGTGCAATTTTAACATAAGGTTCCATTCAATGAAAGTCGAATTAAGTTGCAAATTCGAAATCTACATTTCGCGTACTTTATTCTTGTATATTTACTTTCTCAAATCCAATTTCGGGTGAATGAGAAATTAATGACTAAAGTTAGCGACTTATCCTGGTAGAAAAGGGGTGAAGGGATGCAAGCCTACTTGAAGGTGAAGGGCCACCTTGAGGCAGCCTTTACTTGCCAAGAGGTGCCTCCGAATGGCTGCATGCTCTCGCAGAATGGTAGCAACTCGTGCCTTCTCAAGATTGCTGGTAACACTTCGGATTTGCCTCCCTCCATTTCCTATAAATAGACCTTTTCCCTCTACTTCATTTCCATCCCAGAAACTCTTGCATAATCATTCATTAGCGAAGTTTATTCTCTCTCTCTCTCTCTCTCTCTCTCTCTCAGTAAAGAAGTTCCAAATATCCATCGGTTCGCCGAAGCTTCAAGCATTGTAGTGCAACAATCTTGAAGTATAAAGTCGTTGTATCTTGGAGACGAGTTGCCGTAGTCCGTAAGCACTATATACGGGGCAATCTTGTCTTACGGAAAAAGTGTTTAACACTTGCCTCGACTTGAATGAAAGAAGTTCCTAATCAAGTACATCACCCACCGGAGACAACAATCGCAAGACAATATCTTTATTTGTGTACTTGAAGATAGCATCATCAAGCTCGGCTCCACCAACTGTCCCGGTTGTGCCAGCAGTCCCCGGACCAGTCCACGTCGAGAGGCCGGCCAAATTCAACGGCTCTGAGTTCAAAAGATGGCAGCAAAAGATGTTGTTCTACTTGACGACACTCAACCTGGTTCGGTTCTTGAAGGAAGAAGCACTGGTGATTGCGGAGAATGAGGCTGATCAACAGAAGATTAACACCCTGGATGCTTGGAGTCACAATGACTTCTTATGCCGCAATTATATTCTGAATGGGCTAGACGACACCCTTTACAACATCTATGCAGTCACCAAGACTGCCAAAGAGATATGGGAGTCCCTGGAGAAGAAGTAAAAACGGAGGATGTCGGAATGAAGAAATTCATCGTCGAGAGGTTCCTGGACTTCAAGATGGTGGATTCCAAGAAGGTCATCGATAAGAACAAAGCTCGGTTGGTGGCAAAAGGGTTCAAACAAAATGAAGGATATGATTTCTTTGAAGATCTAATCGTGAGGCTGAGGATCGAGGAAGATAACCAAAAATCCGAAGTCAAAAGCAGGAGTACCGACGCCGAGGCCAAGGTTCATATTGCCGAAGGAGGTTCTAGCAAGAAGAGGAAGAAGCCCGATAAGAAGCAAGAGAAGCAAGAACCAAAGAAGAAAAAGGCTAAGAAAATCAAGGGCAACTGCTTCAACTGCGACAAGCCTGGCCGAAGAAGGAAAAGAAGGAGAAGGCAAATTTAGCCGAAGATATGGCGGACCTCGACCTAGACGATCTGTCTGCTGTGGTGTTCGAAGCCAACCTGGTGGACAACCCAAGAGAATGGTTTGTAGACACAAGGGCAACCTGCCATATTTGTTCCGACAAGGAAATGTTCTCGACCTACATTCCGATCACCGGACGGAAGTTGTTTATGGGTAACTCTGCAACTTCCAAGGTAGTCGGTTTGGGCAAGGCGGTCTTGAAGCTGACCTCGGGAAAAAAGCTGACCCTCAAGGATGTGCTGCATGTCCCGTACATCCGCAAGAATCTAGTATCTGGTTCTGCATTAAGCAAAGCCGGATTGAAGCTAGTTTTTTAGGCTAACAAGTTTGTAATGACCAACGCTGGTCAATTTTTAGGAAAAGGGTACCTAGATAGGGGGCTCTTTAAGATGAATGTAATGACTGTGAAATGTGCTTTTGAAGACCAGAATAAAGTTGTTAATTCTTCTTACTTGGCTGAGTGTTCTGATTTATGTCATGGTAGATTAGGACACGTAAATTTAAACTCACTAAGGAAGTTGGTAAGTTTGAATTTATTGCCTAAAATGAAGTTTAACCCAAACGATAAATGTGAAGTATGTGTTGAGGTAAAGATGGCCAAGGCACCTTTCCATTCAGTGGAAAGAAATACTACACCTTTAGAGTTAATTCATACCGACATCTGCGATATGAAACACGTGCAAACTAGAGGTGGGAAAAAGTATTTCATCACATTTATTGATGACGACACGAGATACTGCTATGTATATCTTTTGAAGGGAAAAGACGAAGCTCTAGAAACCTTCAAAATTTATAAGAGTGAGGTTGAAAATCAACTTAGTACCAAAATCAAAATGATTTGAAGTGATAAAGGTGGAGAGTACGTAGCTCCGTTTGAGGAATTCTGCTAACAAAATGGTATTATTCATCAAACAACCGCTCCATACTTACCTCAATCGAATGGCGTAGCCGAGCACAAGAATCGAACTCTTAAGGAGATGATGAATGGTATGTTGATTAGCTTTGGCTTACCCCCTAACATGTGGGGGGAAGCAGTGCTCTCGGCTAACCACATCCTAAATAAGTTACCACACAAGAAAAGGGACAAAACCCCATATAAATTATGGAAAAGAAGAAAGACTTCCTATGGTTACCTTAAAGTGTGGGGGGTGTCTAGCTAAGGTCGAAGTATCTAAACCAAAACAAGTGAGAATAAGACCCAAAACCGTTGATTGCATCTTTATCAGGTATGCTTACAACTGTAGTGCGTATCGTTTCTTGGTGCATAAATCTGAGAACCCTGAAATCAATGAGGGAATGGTTATTGAATCAAGGAATGCAACATTATTTGAGAACATCTTTCCTAAAAAAGGAAAGGAAAGAAGTGCGCTCTAACAAGAGGACTCATGAAGCTATGCAAGGTGTTGATCAAGCCGTTGAGGAACCTAGACGTAGCAAGAGGGCCAAAGTGTCCAAGACATTTGGTCCAGATTTTCTGACATACATGTTAGAAAATGAACCTAGGACAATTCAAGAAGCATTATCTAGTCTAGATGCTCCTCTCTGGAAAGAGGCTATCAACAGTGAAATAGAATCCATCATGCAAAACCACACGTGGGAAATCGTTGATCTTCCACCAGGCTGTAAACCTTTATGATGCAAGTGGATTCTTAAAAGGAAATACAAAGCTGATGGATCAATCGATAAGTACAAAGCTCGGTTGGTAGCAACCGCCCTATCCAACCTTTGGTAAATCAAGTCTCCACTATCCCTCTTATTGGTCCAAGTGAATCTCGACCCCTCATGACAAGGTCTATAAGATTACAATAATCCAACATCGCTTTAAAACCCGACACACGAGATTGATTAACAGGTAAACCCCTAAACTTTTCGATTGAAACAAGACATCATTAAAATCACCCATAATCATCCAAGGCAAATCATGACTAATCGCAAGAGTTCTAAGATAATCCCAACATGCATGTCTAAATCAGGACTAACATAAATAGTACTAAGCAACCAAATATTATTAGAATTCAACTACAACGTGAACATTTTGCAGATTCTTAGTGACCACATTCACTTCCACATCGACTCCGTTCCACTGCAACCATACTCCTCCACGGTAGCCTTCCGGATCAGCACGTTCGGAGTGTGTAAAAGGTAGTCTCCTACAAATATCGTCAGCTTGGGTGCCTCCCACTATAGTTTCTAAGAGCGCGACAATTTTATAAGCCCTAAGGGCTAATGTGATCAATCTTGTTTTGATGATAACAAGACATTGAGAAGTTCTAATGTTTGTGTGAGCTTGTGTTTCAATGATAGGTTATTATGAACTCACACATGCATTGAAAGATAGCTTCTTGTGGACATCAAAGATTATTCTACAACAAGAAGAAGCTACATTTTGCAAGTTTTCAATGGCACAAGCTTAAATGTCATTCACAATGCCATTGAAAGATATTGCAAAATCAAAGGAAAATATTCTTGTGGATCTCAAAGGTCATTCTACAAACAAGAAGAGTCTTCATTTTGAAAGTCTCCATAGCACAAGCCAAAAAGTCATCCATCATGCTAATTTGAAGATTTTTCAAAATCAAAGGAAGATCAACAAGTGTTGAAGTCCAAGATGCTACAACTTGACAAGACTACAAAGGACTTCATCACAAGAAGATGTTGATCAAAGGTCTCAAGTCCAAGCTCAAAGAGGAACTCATCTTGAAGACTTGAAGACCTAGAAGAAGATTAGTCAAGATGCTTATAGGTATATTCTTGTGACTAATCTTATTTGATGAATGATAGTTTACAGTATGATGAAGCTCATACTCTTGCATGTTTTCAAAACCATATCTCATACTTTGATTTAATCTTTCAAAGGTTTTGCAAAACATTCTTTAAGTGTTGGTTAATGCCTAAGATCTTTAAAATGTTTTAAATATCTTTAAAAAACACTTAGGCATGAGTTTGAGAACATTAGAAAGTTGATCAAGTGAAAAAACCACTTATGGACTGAAGCCCGGTCGACCGGGTCCTAGACCTCGGGCGACCTGATGAAGACAGGTCGACCGACATGTGTTGTCTAGTCGACCATAATGTCTTTTGTACTTCATCACTTTTGAATGTTCTAAGACTCCAACGGTTATAAATATCTCGAAAAACTTAATTCAGGTCGGTCGACCGACATGTGCCTAGTTCGACCGGACTACTTATCACGGCCGACCGCGATGTAGACAGAAGCCTTTGAACTTGTCAATCGACTGAAGCTGTCCTGTCAAGGCAAAAATATAGCCGTTGTAACTCGATTTTCTTGCTATTTTTGGACCCTATAAATAGCCTTTTAGGTTGTTTTTTGTTGCTTGCTCAAGCCATTAGTGGGGCTTTTGTTTAGAAGATTTAGACAAGTAAATCAAGCACTTTCATGAGTTTTATTCTTCCAATCATTCATCAAAACATTTATATTTAAGAAAGATTCTCAAATATGAATTAGAGAAAGAGTTCCCATGGGTAGAGGGTTGCATGTGTGCAGAAAAAGGCCATTAGTTGGCCTTTCCCTTGGAAGGTTACATGAGTATGTAAAAGACATTTTGTTTGTTTGCCCTTCCTTGTAAGCTCTCACAAGACAAGCTAGATGAATTTGACAAAATTCTTGAGTGTGTCCCAAAGTAGTGGATGTAGATCTTTGTGATCGAACCACTCTATATCCTTGTGTTTGATCTTCTAACTCTATCTCTTTACTTTCAAGTTCTTACATTATACTTGTGCTTATATTCATATGAACTTGATTGTATGAGCTTTATTTGTTTATATGGAGGTAGATTAATTGCTTGTCATATCTTCCCTTGGCTTGGGCATAGGACTTGCATTTAGAGATCTTTATAGTTTTATATATCTCTTGCTAAATGCTAGTTCTCATGACTTGTGTATTTGTCCCTACAAGCTTTGCATATATGAATCTTGACCTAGACAATCTTTGATCATATACATTGTCTTGTATTCCTATGTGTAGCATTCTACACACATAAGTCGTCTAAGTGATTATCCTTTAATTCGCCGTATATTCTTAATGGGCATAATTGTTGTTAAGGTGATCACTTAGGAAAATAATTTGGTAGAAAAGTATAAAAAGTTTGAGAACCTTATTCACCCCCCTAAGGTTTTCCCCTTTGGGTATTGCAAATGCCCTACGGGTATTTCAATTGGTATCAGGGCCTAGACACATTTTTTTTAGGTTTAACACCCTAGGAGGATCTATGACCATACACTTTTCTACCCACTCTTTAGAAGAGTGCATCATACCTTCATGTGATGACTCCATCTTCTTTATTTTGAACAAATGATTAAACTATGTGTGTATGTTGATAATTTCACCTTGTTTAGCTTTATAGATATAGGAATCTATGTTCCTTCAATCAACAAGCAAGGTGTCAAGATGCTTAAAGACATCAGAGAGATTACAATAGATGATGGAACCACAAGGAAGAGGAAAAGTATGCCACAAAGCTTCGATGGTATAGATTCAAAGAGAAGTGGCATTGGGGCGGTTAAAAGAATATGTGCCAAAATAAGAAATTCAAAAGCACTCCTTAGCACTCGGATTCTCAAAGCTCAAATGCCAATCAATTGGAGACCCAAGATGCTTATAGTCAAAGAGCAAAGCATCAAGTGATGACAAGAGCTAAAGTGTCAATCCATTATCCTCATCACTTGGTAAGAAAGCAAAGGTATCAAAACCACTTTCTCTTAACACTTTAAGTAATGTGTTTAAGTGTTTTTGGTATATATTTGTATATGCTTGCTCTTATATATGTTGCATCTCACATTCTTGGTATTCATATCCATATAGATGTCCTTAGCATGTTCCCTTCATATTTACTTGATTTCCTAGCTAAGGTATCTATATGAGATGTAGCATATGCAACTTGATTGATTCCTTTCTTGTCATGCCATTTTCATATAAGAATCCATCTAGTTGTTTTGATTTTGATTTGCACGATCCTTGTGCATAAATGTGCAACTTGAGAAATTGAACTAACCTTAAAGGACCTTTCAAAAGGTACCTAGTTATTCTCAAGTTTCCTTGTAGGTACAAAAAGTTCTAATCTTCATTTTGAAAGACTTGAACCACAAGGAATGCCACAAGTGAGACTCCAAAAAAAGAGTCACATGCCAAGGATTGCAAAATTGCAGAGGGCTCATCAAGGAAAAGAAAATTCATCCCAATGATGACTCTACACTTGCCATGAAAGAAGAGGAGATTGCTTTCATCTCATCAACCAAGGATGAACAACAAAGAAAAAGGAGCAATCACATGTCAACCTCTTAATGAGCTTCAAATGAAAGTGATGATGATGACAAAGATCACACAAAAGGCCTCAATGGACTTATTGATAAAGAAGATCAACCAAAATGGTAAAAAGTCCAAGTGATGAAGAACCGAATGGTACAAGGTACCAAAGAGTTCGACTTTTAGTTGAGCCCGATCTTTCTCTAATTCTCGAACTAGTTTCTAGGGAATATAATCAACGCAACGCTAAGGAAGGCTAATTATCGATGGAGGCTGAAACACCACAACAAGAGAAACTAATCTTGCTGATACAGTAACTCAAAAAATGAATGAATTCTACATAGAAGTTCAAACACGAGAAGCTAAGGAATAACCTTACCAAAATATCAATATATCTAATGTAAGTAATATGTAGGCCGAAGCATCTCTTAAATAGAGAGTTTTCGGTTCCCGACAACAATTCAAAGAAGAGTCCTTGAAGAAGTATGACTCTTGGAAAACAACTTGCTATCAAGTAAACTACCTAAACAAGATAATAGACAACATGTCCTTGTTGTCTATTACTTTAAAACTCGGGTCAATGATGTAGATAGTTGTTTCACGTCCCTTGTTCTAATCCTCATTATTAGTCTATGCATGCGCTCCTTTGTCTTGGGCAGCCTCGAGGTTGGTACCGTATCACCAAGCTCCTTGAGCATTGAGGTACAAAATCTTAACTCATCCCTAGTTATTGACCATTCTTTTATTTATGATCATCATGTGCTATAACCTAGTTATATGATGAGCTAAGTATATGACTAAGAAGTATGTGCCTAATTGTTTTTCAAACTTGCTTGCTCACTTTAAGGAAATATTCTTAGTGCAAGTAGTTTTGGATACACTTCTAGTCATTTAAAAGAAAATGAGAGTATGTGCTTATTTGTTGATGCTTTTATTTGTATCATGTTTTGATTGACAATGTGCTTATTGTTTATTCTAAACTTGTCAAGCATGATGATTTAAAAGCATAAACTTGTTTATTTAACTTCTCTTTTTTATATGTGCTTTTGTTCTATTATTTTGATAATGTGTTATGTGCTCTACTTGTATCTCTTGATCTTAATTGCCTAGAGTACAAACACAAACACAAGAATGCACATTCTTATATCTCTTTGATGCTTGCTCTTCATTTCTATATGCTTAACATGATGTGTTTGATTTTTATCATCCTTGATCATCATGTTAAATTGTTGCATCATATAGATATATTACTAATAGAGGTGTTCTAACAAAGTGGGTTGTAAAAAGCCCCATCATTGACCCTCTAGGACCCAAACAAAATTGGGTACCATAAATGTCTTCTTATATAGGAAACAAATGCAAAGATAAGAGAAATGGATACTTGAAGATAAGATCATCCATCTTCTCCAATCATATGAAGAAGACACTTCCTCCTTGAAGAAAATGAGCCAGACACAATTTCAAAGAAGAGCTGAACTTCAAGGAGATGAAAAGTAGACTAGCCACATTTTCAAGAAAATGCAAAGAATGGACTAAAAGTGGCTAGATCCAGAATAAGAAAAATGGGGAGAATAGCAAAATTGCCAATCATGGAATGACTAAGGCAAAAAGAAACACTTCAAAGGAAGATGAGTCTACAAGGCCGAGCAAAATTCCATACATCAACTCCAAGAGGCAAACATCTCGAAATGAGAGAAGAAGATTGGAGTTACCCCCAAAGACATCCTCAAGAGCTTCAAAGTTGACATCTCAATGAGGAAAGTCAAGGAAGAGCAAAAGAAACCAAAATTTCTAGAATCGTCAAAGAAATAAAATTGGTAGCTTTAACCCTCTCACTCTTGGTTTAGCTTTTTAATTTTGTTGATTCCATATGCTTGCTCTTGCTTTTATTTGTTATTTCCTTATCTCATGTGCTCTCTTTGTTATCTTATGAGTTTGGCATTTACTTGTTTTGATATGCCTATGTGTTTCAATTTCTTGATTTCTAAAAGGCATTTTCAAATGACCACCTTAGTTATGTTTAAAAAATGCTTTTAAAGTTCTAAAAGAACCTAAGGTGTGTCTTTATTTTACAAGGTTTGTCCCTCTTTGTAGCAACCTGTTCTTAAAAGTTTTTATCTTTCTATAGTTGCCTAAAGTGTTTCGGAAAACCTTATTTTAATGGATATAGGGCAATCCTCTTCTCTCTTAGTCTATCTTTACTAGATTCCTATATCTTATGGTTTCAATTTTATACTTATGAATGCAAACAACCTTGCTTTGTATTATAACTTATGTCATGTGGTTTATTTGTTCATTCTAAGTATGGTGTGCCTCTTTGAGCCGCCTTTGTTGAGAGGTGTGACTTAATTTTAGCCTTTTATGGCATATTCTTGATGATTTTCATACTCTCTTGTTGAAGTTGTTTTTAGGCAATGAAATGAGCCAACAACTTTGTTTTTATATGCTATTGTTTTAAAACAATTTGGCCAATTTCAAAAAGGCCTAAAAATATGAGCACCTTAGTTGTTTTTCAATGTTTCTTCTTTAAAGATCATAAGGTGTGAATTTGAGCACTTTGATATTTTTATGAGGTTTAACTCTTGTTCTTACTTGCTTTTATACATTCAAAGTTGCTCATGATGTTTTGTAAGTGATTTAAAATCGTTTAAAGGCATTTTGGTCAAATTTAAAAAACCAGAAAATACCTGTCAGCCATAACCCCGGTCGACCGACCATTTACTTCCGGTCCCAAAGGGCATGGACACCTGTATACCGAGATTCACATCAGGTCGACCGAAGTGCCCTACTTCAGCTTTAAAATGGTATTTTTCTGAGTTTTTCACTTCTATGCCTTTTATTTTAAAATTTCTTGGAAGTTGGAACTACTGTTATACATTCTTAAAATATTCCAACATTTTCCAAAACATCTTTAAACAAAATCGGCACTTTGTAAGGGGGAGCTTTCTTATTTGTTATTTTTTTTTTTAAACCCATTTTATGCACTATTCAAAGAATTATCTTTATATGTGCTTTTTAATATGGATACTTAGAGATGATGGAGAATATTTTGAGCTCTATGCTCTTTAAACCTTGTTTTGATAGAGTATAATTTGATAAGTATGTTTATTTGGATGTAATACATGAAAATGTACCTCATATTATCTTGGTTGTCATGTTTCCTTGAAACTTCTTTGATAGTATAACTCTTAGGATTCGATTAGTTTGTTAAGAGTTTGTACTTGGTGAGAAATTTCATAGGAGAAGTACCCCGTCACAAATGTGCTTATTAAAATCTTGGTTGTCATGTCTCATTGGGATTTCTTGCATAACATGTTGCATTCTTTCACATTCTATCATGCTTTGAAGGAAAGATATGTTTAAAATTGCATTTTTACCTATCCTCTTTCTCTAGTGATATGATTTCATTTTTAAAATCTTCAAATATCAATAGTTTTGATGGCTTGTTAATATTTCCAAAACCCCCATCTCTTTTTGGTTATCCATCTTTAGGAAGTTTCTGCTCACCTTGATTGATTCATAACTTCACTTTCAAAACTTATGTGTTTATGTGCTTTCTTTGCCTTATTTTCTTTCATCAACTTTGTAGTTTGGTTTGAATTGATTTTTGAACTATATTCTTAACCAACTACTTGAGGAAGAGACTTGTTTCATTTTATTTATTTCAAAGTCTCTTAGTCTTCCTCTAGGTGTCACATAAGTTCTTATTGTTGCTTGCATATGCTCTTTAAATGATGTCCTATTAGGACTCAATGTTGGAAGCAGAGCTAATTCAAGAAGCAACAACAATTTTGGAAGCAGGGCCAATGCATTAGCCAAACACAGAGAAAATGAGAAATCACACTTTACCAACAACCATGGAAAGCATCCAAAGGTGAATAATGAAGATGGAAGTCTCTTTGTTGCTCTTTGCTAGGATTCCAGCCGACCAAACAAAAGGCCGCGGTCGACCAAACCTGCCTTATTTCTGCAAAAATTGTACACTCTATACCTTATATCTTTTCAATTTCTGCTTTTACATATTTGGGCAGTGTTTGAGGGGGAGTTTTTATATGTTGTCTATCTTATACCCCCTCACACTTGTGATGTATGCCTACCCTTGTCATACCACATGCATCACCACATCATACCACATGCATCATCACATCATAAGTTGTCATTGTTTTCTTATTTTCATATCTTTTTAGCCAACTTGTGAAACATTCATGGGAGTAGTATGTTCTTTCTTGCATATCCTTTTGTTGGATTTTACATTTGATATAGGTGCTCAATTGGATTGGGCAAAAGACCTGGTCGACCGAGAGTTTGTCTCGGGTCGACCTAACTTTTGGTCACTCCGGTCGGTTGAAAACCATTTCTGCGATCGACCAGACCAATTGGACTTGGTCAAAACCGGCACATCTACAAATGTGAGGGAGTGTGTGCGTGCAAGGAGGGAGTGTCAGAGAATAGTGGGGAAGTGGGGTTAGTGGGTGATTCCATTAACACCACAAAATTGATGAAAATTTCATCATTCTCTAAACTCGTTTTTAATGAATTATTCTCTATTCTCTCTACTCTCTCTCAGCCGAAAATCCTAATAGCAAAAATCAGAGTTTTGCTTCTTCATTTTCTTACACACTCTAAAAAACATTCAATTTTCTTCTCTCTTTGATTCCGGTTTTCCTAAGTAGTGTATACTTTGTGGATTTTGGGAAAAAGTGTTTATCCACCTTCACAGTTATTGGAGTAGCATCTGAGACTTGAAGTGACAAGCTCAAAGGTTGATGTGTGGATACCAGTAGAGAGAGGAGTCAGTTGGTTGCTGTAGGTGAATTCAAGTAGCAAGAATCCGGGCATCGTCGATTAGATCGACAGAAAGGTATAACTCCTAAACACAGGATTTTGGTTCTTTCTTGTGAGCAGGTCCTCTAAAGGAACGTAATCCCACGCGTTTATTTCCGCTGTGTTTTGGGGATTACGAATTTTTCCTTCAGTGATATCACGAGAACCTAATAATCTTGTTGTATGTTATCTTGTTGTTTTAGTAGTTGATAATGCATGTCATATGATGTTTTACTTTTTACAGCCTCTGGGAAATCGTTTAAGTGTTAAACGAATTGTAAAATTTGTGTTTTTGGCTGTTTTTTGTTTCTGGCAAATATTCGGTCGACCGGAAGAGGTTCATAGCAGACCGAACATAAGTTAGAAAATAGGATTTTGCTACTGCATAGATTTCGGCCGACCGGTGAGCAGACACAGTCGACCGAAACTAGTCTGTTTTCAGGCCGGTCAAACAGAAATGTTCTGGGTCGGCCGAGATGGCCTAATTTTACATCGTTTTTGGTTACTGCCTTATCGCAGTCGACTAGGAGTATGGTCTGGGTCGTCCGAAAAGGGGCAGACAGTGTATATTTGTGCTCTTAGCATGATTTTGTGTTTGTTTTGAGAATGGTACATAGTAATAGCCTTTGACCCCGTGGTTTTTAATTATAATACGGCATGCGTGTCGTGCCTTATCTATTATCTCTTGTTGTAATTTTAATCTCGAATGTAACTCGAGAATTCTTTCCATCATGTAAAACTTTGAGAATATGATTCTATTTATTTTACATATGTAACAAGTGATGAAAGAAGGCATCCATCAGATGGAGGAAACCACAAGGAGGCGAAAGAAAATAGATAAGATTTATTGCCTTCACCTTTAGATTGACCTAGGATTTTCTCTTGGCTCGGGAAATCCGCATATGGGCTATTACTATGCCATGATTTATTTACTGTTTTATGTATTTTGCATGAGATGCCTGATGCATGTTTACAGTAATTTTAGCATGTGAAGCATATTTTTTCAAGCGTATAATCAGATTATACACTGTTTGGTGAGATAATTTTAAAAACCCTCAAATTTTAAAATATTAAGTTTATTGCCTTCCATGATTGGCCCTCGTCAAGGCCAAGATCGATAGTAGTGTGAACTTCCAAGTGGAATAAGTGCATGTCTATCATGGTGAGGCGCAAAGGATAAGTTAGTGATATCTGACGGCGCAATCATGGGTCATACTTAACCGGATTGCCAATACCGAGCTTTGTAGCCAAAGATGCCTCGGTATTGGGTCGGGAGGCAAAGGGTTAAGGGTAAGTGTTACCTACTTAACTAACTAAGAGTCACATAATTGATGTGTTTAGCAAACATTACTTACCTAAACAACCATTTCTCGAGCTTTGTAGCCAAAGCTGCCTCGCGATTGGTGATATATGGATCTTGGTCATACTATAAAGGATCTTGGTCCTGCCATTTCCATGGCCTCCTGATTTCCTTCTTGCTTTGCATATGTTAATTCCTCTATTTCAGTTACCAAACAAGATTTTTTTGTAGGATGTGCCACTAAGGAGTAACTTATCCGACCACATCCATAGCAAAACTATATTCCCTCGTATTGAATTTGTTGAACGCGATTCCTTCCAATTCTCACGTAGGGAACTAGTGGTTTATGTAGATCCACTTGAACACAAATTCTAACAAATCTCCCCCTTTCAGAGTTAGATGTTTTAGCATCCAATTTGAGTAGTGTACCGAGTTGTTCCCCCACTTTCGTTAGTATAGTTCTATCATACAAATCAACTGGTAAGGATGGCAACCTTGCCCAAATTGCTGTTGTAGTTAGACTATCCCTGAAGGGATCAAACTCTGGCTGCCAAAGGCGCATGGTAAGATATTGTCCGTTTAGGAACCAAGGACCTCCCGCTATAACTCTCGAAAAATCATCTTCTCTGTTGAATTTGGCAATGAAGAAATTGTTACCCAAATCAATAAGTCTCAAATCCCCAACTACCTTCCATAGTTGTTTTACTTTGAAATATATGTATCCATAGTTTAACGGTTTACCATATGGCTTGATGATAATCGAGTTAATCCATGGACCTCGACATCGTAATTTGTCCTCCCTGGACAAACAAATTGAAGGTATATCATCTCTCTCACTATCAGAGTCTGAGTCCTCATCAAGATGTTGTACAAGAAAGCTCCTTTTAATATCCTTAGCACAAACACTAAGAGTTTGTGTCAACTTGTCTTTATGACTGGTTAATTGATTCTTGTAACCATCTTGATCTTCTGGTTCGTTACATTTAACTTTCTTTGTGCTACGTTGCAGGTGATCAGCCTCCTCTGGCGAGCTCTCATTTTTTTTTCTCTTCTATATTCTCCCCCAAGGTGGTGCTGAGAGAGAGCATTCTGCTTTTTTGTCTTTATATTACAAACGCTTGGTTACATTGTATTGCATCTTTGATTTCCTAGGCAGAAAATGAAACGACAGATACTTTAAAACATTTGTTAGGAGTTTTTATTTATACGAGTTACTTCAAAGATTTTTTTTGTCGATTTCCTTAAGCTAGTAGGTTTTCTATTATTATAAATACTCTCTAATAGTTTAAGGATGATCATTCAGTCATTATTAGACAATTCTCTAGGTTTTATTTTGTTCTATTATTAGCCTTTTTCTAGGGTTACTCTTTAGAGTTATTTTCTTACAAATTATTGACATAAGATTCAAGCTTTCATTGTTGCCGTACTTTTGAAGATTATTTTGATTTCAAGTTTGAGACTTTATTCGAATTCAATTATGTTTTCTTATATTCTCTCTCTTAATTTGTTATTGAATTTCTTCTCTAGTATGAACTAAATCTTTATTCTAAGGCCATGATGTAGCTAGATTAATTTTATATGTTATTCTCTTGATCTTGTTATTTGATGGGTGTTGTGGAATTAATTTCTTATTATTGTTCTTAATGCTTTTGTGTGATTAGCTACCACTCAAATTGCTTTGACATTAACTTGGAAGATTTGCGACAACTGACATTCTTAATTTGGTTAAATAACCTGAACATAAATTGCATGCAAGATAGACATATACTTGTATGGTTTGTGCAATTTTTATGATTTCATATGTTTAATGTGTTTTTGTGGGTTAAAATCAACACAGAAATATAGTTGGTTTATTCATGATAATAGGTTAGATAAGCTTTGAAAGATGTTATTAGATATAATTGAAAATCGATCGATTAATAAAACACACTCTAGAACAATATATCATTAGGATAATATATTGATTAATATAGTCAATTCATTTGTCTTAGACCTACATCATATCAAACTTCTTGTTTATGTAATTTGTTTTCCTTTGTTTATTTGTGTAATTTAGTTGAATCATACGACTATCAACCATTGAATTTATTTTATTTGCTTTTGATTACTGTAAAACTATTTACTTAGAAATTAATTAATAATTATTCGCTATGAGATCGACAGTGACTGCTACAACTGGACCTAATACACTTCTAGTATAGATAGTGCGTATCAGCTTCCTTAGTGAAGCGAAACTTTCTTGGAATTGGTAAGAGCTAGATTGAGAGTTAATCACTATTTATACCCCTCAACTAACTTTCAATATCAAGTTATGATCTTAAACTATTTTGCATGTCATTTATGCCCAACACAATTTGCGGGGGTGCCCAAACTATCTAAAATGAGCGGAATCCAGCGACCCATGGCGACTTTGTACACGTGCGACAAACCCCAAAAGCACAAACAAGAAATAATTGTATTCAAGTACAAAAAAAATAAATTAAATAAAAGTTGACCAATTTCTATCAAGAATCACAAAATTTTGGAGATAATACACGAGCCCTCTTGACCCCATGGCAACCACCCTCTATAAATTCAAACAAGTCTCTCTGCAATGCCTCATTCCATCCCTTAGATCTAACAGATAGGGAGATGATTATTCTATGCCATAGATCTAACTAATTCCACTACAACCTTACAACTACAGTCCCACCACCCTCGTCAGCGCCACCAACCACCATCATCGTTGCCAAGCGGCGTCGTAATCGAAGTCGAATACATGACCTTTCATCTCCACAAGGTCGAAATTGGAACCGCCGCAATGTCATTCTGTTGTGTCAAACTCAATTGGAACTGAGTTTTATTGATATCTAAACCCAATTCCATTCTATAATTAAAGAATTTGAATTCTAATTTCACAAGATTTATTGTACGTTATAAATATATCATACATACA
Source organism: Vinca minor (assembly GCA_026122235.1). Classification (NCBI taxonomy): domain Eukaryota; kingdom Viridiplantae; phylum Streptophyta; class Magnoliopsida; order Gentianales; family Apocynaceae; genus Vinca; species Vinca minor. Next base: position 5,636,333 of record JAOCZM010000241.1, on the reverse strand, counting down.
AGTTATTTTTCTCTTATAAATAAATATATATAAAATGACCAAAATACCCTTAGTGTAAAATGACAAAATACCCTATTACAAAATGACTATAGTACCCTTAATTTAAAATAGGTAATGTTGTTCGCTTAAATGACAAAAACACCATTTGTACGATGTCTAAAAATACCGTTAGTGCAAAATTACAAAAATACCCTTAGCACAAAACAACGATTTTTAAAAACAAATTACAAACATATATACAACATAAACTCACAAAAACACCCATGGTAAAAAAAAATGAAAATACTCTTGGCGCAAAATGACAAAAATACCCTCGGCTCAAAGTAATGAAAAATACCTTCGCGCAAAATGAAAAAAAAAAAAAAAAAATACCTTGGGCTCAAATAGATAAAAATTCCTATGATGAAAAATGACCCAAATACCCTTGATGAAAAATGACGAAAATACATTGGTGTAAAATGACGAAAACGCTCCCATAAAAAATGGGGAAATGCCTCTTGTGAAAAATGACAAAATTACCCTTTGTACAAAATGACAAAAAAATCGTTTACTTGAAATGTATAAAATATAATCGGTGTAAAATGACGAAAATAAACTTGTTTAGAAATAATAAAAATGTCATTCATACCAAATGAAAAAAGAATATCCATGTTGAAAATGATAAAAATAACACTCGTTTAAAAATAATGAAAATTTTACAATAAGGGTTTTTTCGTCATTGTAAATCAAGGGGAAATGGTATTTTCTTCATTTCCAAAGATTATTTTAATAATTTTGTGATTTATTCATCTTTTATCGAGTACATATCTGTTATTATGCACAATGAACAAATTCCACTTTAACAAGGTCATTTTTGTCATTTTGTAATGAATGTATTTTTTAAAAGAATTGGACCATATATGAAAATTTTCTTCTATATTTTTAACTTTAGTATGGAATTTTCATCATTTTTTATGCCCGAAATTTTTTCACCATTTTCTACTAGGGGTATTTTCGTCATTTTTCATCAATTATATTTTCGGTTTTAACGGTATTTTCTCCATTTCATACTAGAAAGATCTTCTTCAGCACTATGAATGTAATTTTAATTTTAATTTTGCACCAAAAGTATTTCGATCGTATTAAAACAAGAGTATTTTTGTCATTTTACTTCATATGTACTTCGACTATTTTTTTTTTGCTGAATAAATATTTTTCCATTAATCACAAAATAGACGAGGCCATTACAATCAAAGGAAAATATGAAAATACAGAAATTAAAAGTTATACAATGGTTCAGAGAACCAAGATAACAAACAAAAGACACTCCCAAAAAAACTTAGATCGACATGAGATACTAATATTAAAACTAGTAAAATAAACAAATACATCATCTTCTTCTTCGCAGCATCTCCGTCAGAATTCTTGAACCACATATATAAGAGAATATCAGTTTCAACATCTTCCTTAAGGATCGACAATTTATAGGACCATGGCATATCAACCGTCCTACAAATTGCCTCGGGAAGATGTAGAATGCCGATAAAGTGCCCATATCAAGTTCGGATTGAATGGCTTCTCCTAGAAGCAGAGAAAAAAAGTCTAGCTCTGTGAAGATCTGAGACAAATCTAACCTCTGTGTCTTGAATCTTAAAGAAAAACGCTTTGAAATCAAAAGATTAGATGATTTGTGGTACAAAATAGAGGTATAATACCTAAACAAACTATTTGTACTTGGAAAATATTATCATTTTCGCACTAGAGGCATTTTATTTTTAATTATATTATTTTTTTATGTTTCAAATAAATAAAGTAGAAGTTGGATTGAATTCCACCTCAATTTCATAATTTTACTAAACAAAGTAATTCAATTATTTGGAATTGAAATTTTTTTAAATTCCAATTCTTTGAAATTCATAGAATTGGAAAACCGTAAAATTCTAATTTTATATAATTGCATTGAATTCTGTAGAATTGAAATTTCAATTCCAAAATCAATTCCGACAAACAAACACACTCTTCGAGGTGTTTAGGCCTTCGATTATTCAAGCGCTCCTTGATTTCAGATTCCTGCGATCAAATGGCAAACTTGTATTAGAGCTCCCCTAGACAATGTCAAAACCTTAAATAATTGGCAGGCAATTATTATTATTTTTGTAAAGTCGGAATTTTTCATAAACTTTTATGGGGATTCCGTTACCTATTATTAGGATGATGAAAGTAGACCGAAACAGATATCGGAAGATATCTTCTATTTCGAATTTGGGTCCCATTTTCTGTTCCACTAATAACAACTTGCTAAGTGTAAATTTTTTTTAAAAAAAAAAATTCTATGAACTAAAAAACGGTGGAACGTTAAGGGTTAGTGACACTTGATAGAATATTAGTACTCCCTTCATACCAAATTATCTGTCCACATTTTCTTTTTAATCTGTCTCAAATTATTTGTCCACTGCTAAATAAATGGTTTGATGATTTTTTCAATGCTACCACTTACATTAAATGTTGGAGAGAGAAGAATATAGAGAGAGAAGAGAAAATAGAATTAAATTGTGACTAAAATTAAATATAGTCATGTCTGACATTTTACCATATTCCACCATAGAATTTGATGAAATCTTAATCTCCGTGCAAAATACAAAGTAGACAGATAATTTGGGACGGAGAAAGTAGTAAGGTAGAGAAAAATACACAAATATTGGACAAAAAATATTTGTTCGAACAGAGACAATCAATCTTTATTTTTGATTTTTTTAGTTCAACCGAGACAACCATAAATTATTCAAAGACAATCAATCGATCTATTGTGTTGGGTGTACTTGAATTGATTTTCAATTTGATAATTTTTATTTTGAAAATTGAAGAGTGAATGGTTTATGAGAAAAGACGTAACCCACACAATAAAAATTGTATTCAACGGGACAAAACTAATGTTCAAATGCACCTACAAAAATAGCTTTCTCATATTTTAAGTGGAATTACTAGTTGTGAGTCCCGCGCTTTGCGCTGTTTTTCTTGCTTCATTTCATAAGATATTATATAAATAATTTAAATTAAAGTAAAGTTACATATAATATAAAAAAATATGTTTCAAGTTCATCAAATTTTTATTATGTGAAGTGGCCTTTAATAGATCTAATCACATTTAGGCCACAAATACATGTTAGCTACTTGGTCATTCATAATATCTTGGAGAAAAAAATAAGATTATTACTTCGTTATAATAATGTAAAAAATACCAGAGGAAAGAAAACAATCCTAGAAAATCATTCTAAATGTCAAGTTGATTATAATTTTTTTTCTCGATGATAGGTGAAATAAAAAAAATAAAGAGAGCTAAAAAATTAAAAATGTTAAATAGGAATTTTACCTGCAAATGATTCAAGCTTGTCTTTCACTTGGAACTTTGACTCACTTGTTCGATGGACTATTTTCATAAACATTATTTTTCAACACAATATTTTCCTATAAATTTCATAAAAGATATATTAAAAATAATTTAAAAGAAATGGATTTCAGTCATACCCATTCTCTTGTCACTTATATTGATCGAAGCAAGTTGTATCAGCATCAAATATTCTTAATTTTGGTGAGATTATAAATTCATATGCATATTTGTGAGAGGAATTGGTTCACATTTGTATTTTATAGTGAAAATGGAAGACCTTTGAAGTTCCCAAATTGAATAAGAGTTTTGTTAAATTAAGAGTTTTGAATTGGAGAAATGATACAAGTTTTCTTAAATTAAGAATGGGAAGAGTCCCCAAAAGTTAAAAGGTGATAAAAATTAATGAGTTAAAAATGTTATGAAGTCTAAGAGTTTTGAATATTATTAAATAGTTAAAGATATTTATAGCATCATATGATCTTAAAAGGTGATAAAAATTAATTGTCATTTACATGTCTTTTATTAGGTGTCAACAATTTATTCCAATTATACCCTCAACATATCTTTTATTGGAAAAGTAAAAAAAAGGAGGAAGAAAGGAAGGTGTATTATTGAAATTATGGTGAAAATATTACTATTTATTTAAGTTTTTGAATTTTTTAAAAATGTTTTAAACGTTTTATATTTAGGAATGGAGGGAGTAACAGTTTACCAGATGACTCGAACCTTGTGGTAATTTCCTTACCTTATTCTTGATTTGACCTTTTCAGTGAAGTATGCTTCAAACGGACTTTTCCCTAAAAATAAAATTAAAAAAAAAAAAATCGAAAAGAATTAAGAGAGATGTGCTGTCTTTCTTAATTTGGGCTGGGCTAGTAGACTTGTAATCCGATATTTGTTTCTGTAATTAGTAAGTTGTGATCCAACTTGAACTTTAGTAAGTGCCTGAATTCGGGCTTTGCATGGGCCTGGTCCAGTTTTTCCATTTCAATCATGACATGACACCCGAAATTAGTGGACAAACATTTTTGTCCAGAACGGAAGTTCACTTCCGTCCTGGGGCCATAACGGAATTGGGAGTTCCGTCCTGGGTGAAGTGACAGTTTTTTCCACGCGCGTTGCCACGTGTCCAGGACGGAAGTCCCACTTCCGTTATGGCCCCAGGACGGAAGTGTGACTTCCGTTCCGGTCCAGCCAAAAAATACCCTACGAAAATCCTAACTTTGCCCCGTGACTTTGAGGACGGAATTGCCACTTCCGTCCTCAACTTCCAGCCAATTTGTAGCGTGTAGTCACTTCTCACTTTTGCTTTTTTTACCCAAAAAAAATTTCTGAACGGTTTTGGCAATTTCGTGCGCATTTATGACCGGTTTTCAGAGACTTGTCCAATAAGAAAATTAATTTTACAATTTCCAACCACATCTATAAATACCCCTCAAAACCTCTCCACAATCTACAACCTTCTCAAACCCATAAAACCCTATCCTCCGTAATACTAGCTTTGAAAATGAATAGCGAAATGGATCACGGCCTGGAAGAGTATTTCAGACACCAATTTAGAATTGCGGTCGGAAATCAAACCGATGGAAAAATGGTAGTATTCTATTTAGTAATGAGTAATTTTTTCTTGTATGAAATGTGTTTAGCTATCTAACTCATTATTTTCGATTTGTAGCGTCTTCCATCGAAGTACACAAGTTGGTTGGAGCAAACTGGTCTCGGGTTAGCTAGTTGTGTCTACCTGAAGGATGACCATGGGAATCAATGGTGCGTCTATGTAACCAAAATAGATGACACCTACTACCTAGACGGAGGATTGCAACAATTTTTGCGTGACAACAATCTTCGTCCCACAAATAAAGTTCATTTTATACCATCTCCAGGGAATCTATTAGATATTTATGTTAAGGGAGGGCCCGGGATAGGTTACTTGAAGGGCGAATTATCGTATCCCTCAGACGAGGCATTTTTCCGGCAGAGTTTTCGAATAGACATTGGCAAAATATATTCGGGACTTTCCAAACCGGTACGTTCAGTAATATTAAAATTTTAGTAATAAAATCGTTCATTTTAAAATTATGTGTTGTAATGTTGTTTCCCGTGTACAGTGGATATGTAGGCAGTACATGCAATGGCGTGTTAGAATGCAGCTTGGAATCCCCGAAGTACTACACATGCGCAATCTTCACGGTAACAAATTGACACTGCAAGTGACTAGAGACGAAGGCTGCGACTGTTACTATTTTTTGAGGTGGGATGAGTTTGTTGTGTTTTCTAGATTACACCCGGGTGACCATGTAAAAATTCATCCAGCCCCTTACGATATCCTTGATTACAGGGCCGGGAATGATGACTTTTTCGATTTATTACGTCAACTTTAATAATGTGTAATTGAAATGTAAGATGTTATCGGATATTGAATGGAAAAAATCGAGCACATTCACAACAATTTTATAAATTCTAAACTATTGCAATTCGGAGAATTTAAATACAATTACTGTGGAGGGGGTGGTTGCTGAAGATGTGCTAACATGGGGCAAGTCTTCCTGTTGTGACCGACTCGCTTACAGTGCCGCACTTCTTTTCCCTTTGAGTGCCCCTGTTCTCCGTGTCCATAGGCATTTGGTATCTCCGCTTTCGAGGTCGACCCACCTGCGTAGCTTTCATGTTAGGAGGGTGCTATGTCATATCAAAAGGGGGAGGTCTCCAATGAACGGGATCAGGTACAGGATATAAAATAGACTTGTAAGTGTTCTTATAATGATCGAGAGAATAGACAGGGTGGATGTATCGAGAAGCATCATGCATTATCGATTTGGACACGACAATGACATGGGAGCATGGAGCTGAATAAGCAGCCCACTTATCACAGGTACACTCACGAGCTGATAAGTTGACCGCGTATATTTTTCCACCTTGGCCCGGTCCTCTATGTCGGGACATGACCCTATAGATACCTTGGTCCATGTGGTGTCGGTTTACAACCAGAGTTGCTGTCTTTTGTTCGTACGCGAAATACTGCTCCCATATCCTCTTAGGGAAAGGCGTTTGACAACCATTTGCGTCTTGCCGGTGTTTGTCAAAATAATGTACAAGTTTAAAAAAAATCATCTCCACGAGCGCTTTCAAAGGCAGCGCTCTAGACTGCTTTAGAACGTTATTAAGCACCTCTGACATGTTTGTAGTCATGCAACCGAAACGCATTCCCCCGTCGTATGCCAAAGTCCACAACTCTTTGGGTTGCTGCATTAACCAGTTAAACGCATCCTCATCTTTTTCTTTGATACGGTCTAGATAAAAATCGCACTTAACCTTTTTCGGTTGGCTTGCAGCAATCCACACATAATCTTTCAATTCTTTGTTTTTTACATGAGTGTGGAAATTGGACCTGTAATGCCTAAGGCGATGATCGGTGCATCGCCTTTGGGGGTTGCCATCCGGGGAGGGTTGCCACGGCACTAAGAATGCCGACGATGACGATCGTTGATAAGACACACTTGAAGGTCTTTCACAACATGTTCCCTCAAGTGCCTAAGGAACCATGTCCAAGTCAAAGATGACTCTGAATCGACCAACGCAAAAGCAAGGGGTAAAATTTGGTTGTTAGCATCTAGAGTGCTTGCAACCAGGAGAGTCCCTTTATAATTCCCTATAAAGTGTGTCCCATCAACTGAAATTATAGGCCGGCACCACGGGTAACCGTCAACCAACGGTTTAAAAGTCCAGAACAATGACCTGAACACCTTGGGCCCATTAGCGGTTTCTCGCGGGTGGTAGAGAAATTTGACTATCATACCCGGGTTTGAATCATTTAGTGCCCTGATATAATGCTGCAAAGATTTGAAAAGCTTGATTGCCAAGTGCCAAAAAGTGTTTCTATAAAGCATTTCAGCGGCATACCAAGCATTTCTATAGGTACAAGTCAAATTAATATCAGGTGGCACAAGCAGACTCTAATCAATTTAATGATATTTCAGATCGACCCGAACAAGGTGTAGAATTTTTACCCCAGATGTAGTCGGGAGGACATGTCTGCGTTTTTGTTCTGGGTCCATCAAGCAAATGAGTGGGCCCTGGTTAAGCTTGGTAACCTTCCACATTCCATCCACCCCTCGCTATGATTTACGCGAACGTACCAACTGCATCGGGCATTTTCGGTTGAATTTCTACATACCCCGCTGAACCATTGTTTGTTGCTCCTCTCTCTTTTCTATTCCCTTAATGCCACATTGTCATGCCACACGTTTATCCTTGAATTGCATCCCCAAGAATATTTCGGGAATATTGGGATTCCGTGTTTTAATTTTTACTCCCCCGTATGTGATTTCAGGTACAAGTTCCATGGAACCCATATCATTCCAACAGGCAAAATTAGCATAGTTACCGTACGATGGCAAATTCCATACTGGAATGGCCGCGAGAAGTAGAGGGTGTTGGTTCGTGCTCTTGCACCGCCTCTTCGGGTGCTTGGTCCACCGGTTTGTTGTTGGATTTCGGGTTGTCATCTTTCGCTACCCCTCTCGCGTCTTCCTCGACCCCCGCTCGTCCCTCGTGGTCTCCGCGACTATCGTCGGCGAGGTCGTCTTCCGTTTCCGGAACGCCGTTAATGTCTGATATTGGACCCAAGGAATCCATGACCGAATTATCAGTACAGGGTGTTGGAGTACATTTAATCTAAGGTGCGCCAATTCGATCGGGTCGGGCCGGGATTGGGCCCTTAATCGGGTTGGGCCGACCAATATGATTGGGCCCAACCCATTTGGATCAATCAGTTCGATTGGGACGGGCCGGGCTTCGGACCGGACCGGGATTGGATTGGGCCCTTAATCGGGTTGGGCCGACCAATATGATTGGGGCGACCAACCCATTTGGACCGACCTTATGGCTGGACAATTAGAGAGCTTAGAGAAGAGAGAAAAAAAGAGAACTTTTGTAAGAAAAGAAAAACTGTTTTCTTGTTCTTCCAAAAAGGTCATACATTCATACTCCATCTTGAAGAGAGTCTTCAAGACTTCTACGAAGCGTTGGCTAGCACCAAGCGGTAGAAGACCATCCCCGGAAGATCGAGTGGATATCGGGAGAGACGGAGCTCGCGCTGGTGGCGCTCCGTTCGTGACAACAACAACTGAAACCGCTTTCAGCTATCCTAGCACTTTGAAAAGGTATAATACTATCCCATAGTCTTAGGTTCTTACTCGTGATAGATCTTGGTAGAGGCGGGTCACTTTATTTCCGCTGCACAATGTGATTCGACCCGGTTATTCCTCTAACAAAGTGGGTATCGGAGCCACTCACGAGTACCCTATAGACTTAATGTGCTATAGTATTAGAATATGGATTATGAATCTATGTTTTTGCATGCCTTAGGATTGCTAGAAATGTTGTATATGATGTATGACATGTTTTTCATCATTTTGAATGTATGAGAATCGAGATTTTCCAGCTTTTGAAGTCATTCAAAAGTCGGAAAAACTCTCGCTTAGTCTTCTGATCGACCGACTCGGCTTAGCTCGACCGAGGTAAGACAGAAGCTACTGATATTTGGTTTGGATCAACTGAGTTGTCTTCGGTCGATCTGAGTTGGTCTTCGATCGACCGAAGTGCCTGTTTGGTCAACCGAGTACTCTCAGTACTTTGTTTGGTGGACCGAGCTTGGTGGCCGGTCAACCGAACTGACCAGAATATGAAATGTTCTGTTTGCTGGTTGCTCATTATTTTTCATAAATTGTTATGTTAATTGAGCATGATGCATAGTGTAAAACACAAGGGGGGGGTGAATTGGGTTTTAACTAATCTTGCTAACTTTTTACAAATGTATTCAATGCAAGTGATAGTTTAAGCAAGATGAACAAACCAAAAGCAAAACCCAATAACAAGACAAAGGATTTAGAGTGGTTCGATTCACTTAGAATCTACATCCACTACCTTGAGCCGCACCCAAGGATTTGCAACAACTTCACTAAGAAGATTTTACACTTGTGGCTAACTCACTAAGAGTTTTACAAACACAACCACAATAAAAAGAAACTCACTAAGAGCTTGCCCACACTAAGTAGGACTTTTACAAGAATTACCCAATCACTTAGAGAGGGAATTGAATGTTTAAAGAACAAGGTTGATCACTCTTATAAGTGAGAAATATACCTTTGAAGTACAAGAATGTTTAAGCTCTTTTGAACATATGAATTCCACTCTTTGTCTTGCTTTTTGAAAGAACACCTTTAAATGAATTAGATCATGGAGATCAAGTGTTTTTGCTTTGAAGGCGTTTAGACTTGATAAGAAATCAATGTAAAATGTATGTGCAAGTCTTGGAATGATTCTCTAGCTTTGGAGTATATATACATTTCAAAATAGGCTGAAAATCGAGTCTCCAACGGTCAAATAACGGCTAGTAAAAGCAGAGTTCGGTTGACCGTTCAAGAAACCTCGGATGACCGAACCAAGCTTCGGTTGAACCGAACCAAGGTCGGTCGACCGACCTACCCATATGGTCGACCGAGGTAAACAAACAAACCTCTCAGTATCTGCTCGGTTGATCCGAGCTTGAACTCGGTTGACCGAACTTCCAAGCTGATTTTTCACACGTTTTGAAATCTTTTGAAGTCTTTTAAAGTCTAAAAGGTTTTCCCAAAAGGTAACAAGTAAGAACACTTGGAAAACCATTTTAAAGGACTTAGACTTAGAAAACAAAGGCTTTTAAGATACGAACACATTTAAGAATCATTTCGAAAACTAAGCCTTTTGAAAACGTGTTTATGAAAACATGCAAGACTAGAGTGTAGAGCTTATGTTCATGAGGGCTTTGGTTAGAGCTATATAAGATAAAGACTTATAACGACAAAGCTAATCTAACCAAACCTAAGTCTTCAATCTTCAATCTTGAAAGATGAGCCTTGAATAATACGACTTTGAATCTTGATCATGGCTTGATTGAAGTACTTAGAGCTTCCAATATTAGTTTCGATATTCTATCACAAAGATATAAACATTAGACACAACATCAAGTGTTTGTCCATTATCAAAAACCTAGTTTGATCGCCCTTAGGGCTAACAATCTCCCCCTTTTTGATTATGACAAACTTTGATGTAATTAGATAGGATATGGACAATTTTAAGTACAAGGAAGCATGGCAAAAGGATATAAGAACAAATAAGTGTAAAGCTAAGTGCTTATAAGATAAACCAAGATAGAACGAGAAACATAAGCACTAGCATGTTAAGTTCTTATGCCATATACATTAGGGACTCTTTGAAGAGCCCTATTTCCCAACCAACCTCCTTGCCTCCTTCCTTCCATATAATAGCATTCTTGTGTGTAATATACATACCTTAGTTTACACAAGAAGCTAACTTACCATTTTCATCAAAGTCGATGTGAGTGCTAAGGATCCTATTAAGAAGAACATGCTCACACAAACATTAGAACTATCAATGGTTTGTTGTCATCAAAACAACATAGGATATTTTGCCCTTCGGGCTAACAATCTCCCCTTTTTTGATGATGACAAAACATTGATGCAAATGGGAATAAAATGCAAAAATAAGATACCAAATGTATGCATGAGATAATGATATTAAGGATCCAGACAAGTAGAAGTTTTCTCAAAAAAAATTCTACTCCCCCTATATTAAAGAATCCCTTATCTCTCCCATTTTGCAAGTTCTAAGCTTTCTCCTTTTGTAAATAACTTCTCTTGGCACATTTGCAACACTAAAAACTCTCCCTCTTTTTGTCAAAATCAAAAAGGGATATCAGAGCGCCAATAAGAAAAGCATTTTAACGAAAAGTAAAGATTAATTTAGGAGAAGCTTGATGAAATTTAATAATCCTCCCCATATAAAGACAAACTTAAAAACCATGGAAACAACTTGATGGTCTTGTAGATTGATAAAATAAGAACCAAAAGATCAATCCTAAAGACCAAAAATAATTATGAAGAAGGATTACTTATGAATAAGCTTGGTTGATTTCTAAAAAACAAGGAGTCCATAATGACACATAAAACCAAAAGATGGTCATGTATGGCTCAAAAAGAATATCAACCTAAGCTAAAAACAAAGGAGATAGGGAATAAACCTTAAAGAACAATCTCCCCGTTTATCAAACATACGATGTTAGCTATTTGAGATAAAACCAAGTTTGATACCAATTGTAAATATAGCCAATTGTAAAACACGTTTGAAAATATAGCTAACAAAGTACAAGTGGAAGTGATACCATGAATTCATAAGTTAAGCACATGTATCACAACCAAAAGAAGTAGAGGAAGTAAGATAACACTTGGAGTACATTCCTCTAACAAGTTAATGGTTAGCTAAATGAGTGTAACAACTCTTAAAGTAATACTAACCAAAAACTATAATGAGATCACATTGGAAGAGAAAATGAAGAGTATGATCTCAAAGTTATTAAGGTAGAGTATATGTGATACCAATTGATTTATAACACATATAACTTCCAAAATAACTTACACAAGTTGGCTATAAGAGTTAAAAGAAGAAAAGCAAGCCAACAAGTGATGTGATGATGTAAAATAAGAACAATTGAGCATACATCACAAATTATGAGGGAGGTATGAGTTGAAAACATTTGAAAAACTCCCTCTTAGGTTATGCCACTTCCAAACACACAAATAGACACAACCCATGGCATAATCAATGCCACAAACACAGTTTATATCCTAAGTCAAGCATCTAGACGATCAACCAAATAAGATAAATGCTATAGACTTGAATATAAACACAACCCTTATATGCAATGAAGATCAAGTAAAAACATAGCATATACAAACTCCCCCATAGCATAAGACACTAAATAATAGAGGGGAGGGGGTGTAAGTTGAGCACAAAAGGATAAAAAACAAAACAATGATCACTAACAAGGGATGAGTTAAGCCTTGTACCTCAATGCTCTTTGAGCTTGGACTTCTTACCATTTTGGTTGATCTTCTTTATCAACAAGTCCATAGAGGCCTTTTGTGTGATCATTATCTTTTGAAGCTCATAGAGAGGTTGACATGTGATTGCTCCATTTTCTTTGTTGTTCATCCTTGATTGATGAGATGAATGCAATCTCCTCTTCTATTTATGACAAGTGTAGAGTCATCATTGATGGGTGACTTTTATTTTCTTGATGAACCCTCTACAATCTTGTGATCCTTGGCACTTAACTCTTTTCTTGGAGTCTTAGCTCACTTGTGCCATTCCTTGTAGTTCATATTTTCATCTTGAAGGTTAGAACTCTTTGTTACCTACAAGGAATTCTTGAGAACAAATATGGTACCTTTTTAAAGGTCCTTTATTATTAGCTCAATATCTCAAGAAGCACAATTATGCATAAGGATCATGTAAATCAAAAACCAAAACAACTAGATGGATTCTTAAATGAATATGACATAACAAAAACAAGAATCAATCAAGTTGCATATGCTACATCTCATAGATACCTTAGCTAAATAAGCATGGACTAAAACATGCTAAAGGTTATCTATATAAATATAGAATTCAAGAATGTGAGAAGCAACATATATAAGAGCAAGCATGTATATATATCAAAAACACTTAAACACATTAATTAAAGTGTTAAGAGAAGGTGATTTTGATACCTTTGCTTTCTTACCAAGTGATGAAGACATTGTATTGACACTTTGGCTATTGTCATCACTTGATGCTTTGCTCTTTGTATTCAAGCAACTTGGTTCTCCAATTGATTAACATTTGAGCTTTGAGAATCCAAGTGTTAAGGAGTGCTTTTGAATTTCTTCCTTTAGCACATCTCCTTTAACTTCTCCCCAATGCCACTTCTCTTCGAATCAAGTCCATTTAAGCTTTGTGGCATACATGTAACTTATAAGAACCTATAAGATCAAGGGAAGAGTAGCTTTTGGTACCCACTTTTGTTTGGGTCCTTTGGGGTTAGTTGAGATACGTTTAACTTTCCAAATAGTTTTTACCCCTTTTTCAATCTTCTTCTTAACATGGCATCTAGCACTAGTATGACCATGTTTACCACAATATGTGCAACAAATGTCTGGCTTAGAAGAATTGTGAACATGCTCATGATATCTAATTTGCCTATGTGAGGTACTAGCATGCACAAAGTGATTCTTAGGCAATTTAGAAGAGCTAGCATGATCAATGTGATTAGCATTATAACCAAGACCATGTTTAACATGTGAAGCACGTTGCAAACCAAGAATTTGATCAAGATTTTTCTTACCCTTAGTAAAGTTTTCAACAAGAAGGGTAAGATCTTTAACTTTGTTCTCCAAAAGATCAAATTCAACAAGTTTGAGTTCAAGAGTTGTCAATTTATCATAGGTTTCTAGGTACTTTAATGATGAAGTGTTGCAAGTAGAAATAAGCTTTTATTTTTCAATTTTCATGCAATCAACATCATCACATAGCTTTTTATTCTCACTAGACAACCTAGATTTATCTTCAAGCAAAGATTCAATTTTAAGCTTCATATCTTTGTTTTGCTTTGCACATTTTTTCAATTGATCATACATGTCACATAAAAGCACATTAGGATCATCCTCCTCATCATCATAAGAATTTGAAGTAGAAGGAGAAGAATGTACCTCATTACCAACTGCCATAAGACATGTGTGATCATATTCTTCTTGATCATCATCACTTTCTTCTTCATCCCAATGGCTTAACAAGCACTTTGCATTTTTGAGATTGAAGAACAAGTTCTCTCCTTCTTCTTTATTGATGATGGATTCAAGATCACTCTCTTTAGGAACAATTTTCCTTTTCTTCATCTCAAAGGTGAGTAGATAGCCAATAAGTTCCTCCGTTGAATATGTCTTTAAGTCCTTGGATTCTTCAATGGCAAAGGCTTTATTTTCCCAACTTTTAGGAAGAGAATTGAGAATCTTCCTATTCATTTCACCCATGGTGTACTCTTTGCCATAAGACTTCAAGCCATTTATCACATTTGTGAATCTTGTGCTCATCTCATTTATTGACTCATTTGGCTTCATGGAGAAAAGCTCATAATTTCTAACAAGGAAATTCAACTTTGACTCCTTGATTTGATTTGTGCCTTCATGAGTAACTTCAAGCATTTTCCACATGGAGTGTGCGGATTTTCTTCCAAGGACACGGTTGTACCCATCTTGACTTAAGGCACAACTAAGGATGTTCGTTGCCTTGTAATTTTGAGTCATCTTCTTGGACTCAAGCTCATTTAACTCCTTGTCCGGCTTTGGCACTTGAACACCATCCACCATTTTCAAAGGCACATATGGACCATCTTCAAATATATGCCATAAAGAATAATCTATTGAGCACACATATATCTTGAAACGTTCCTTCCAAGCCTCATAATTATTTCCATCAAAAAGTGGTGGCCTAATGGTGGAAGACCCCTCTAGATACGCCAATGCGGAATTACCGGCCATAATCTTTTCTTCAAGCTATTAAGCTAAATGTGAAGACTAGGCTCTGATACCAATTGTAAAACACAAGAGGGGGGGGGGTGAATTGGGTTTTAACTAATCTTGCTAACTTTTTACAAATGTATTCAATGCAAGTGATAGTTTAAGCAAGATGAACAAACCAAAAGCAAAACCCAATAACAAGACAAAGGATTTAGAGTGGTTCGATTCACTTAGAATCTACATCCACTACCTTGAGCCGCACCCAAGGATTTGCAACAACTTCACTAAGAAGATTTTACACTTGTGGCTAACTCACTAAGAGTTTTACAAACACAACCACAATAAAAAGAAACTCACTAAGAGCTTGCCCACACTAAGTAGGACTTTTACAAGAATTACCCAATCACTTAGAGAGGGAATTGAATGTTTAAAGAACAAGGTTGATCACTCTTATAAGTGAGAAATATACCTTTGAAGTACAAGAATGTTTAAGCTCTTTTGAACATATGAATTCCACTCTTTGTCTTGCTTTTTGAAAGAACACCTTTAAATGAATTAGATCATGGAGATCAAGTGTTTTTGCTTTGAAGGCGTTTAGACTTGATAAGAAATCAATGTAAAATGTATGTGCAAGTCTTGGAATGATTCTCTAGCTTTGGAGTATATATACATTTCAAAATAAAGTTTGAAAATCGAGTCTCCAACGGTCAAATAACGGCTAGTAAAAGCAGAGTTCGGTTGACTGCTCAAGAAACCTCGGATGACCGAACCAAGCTTCGGTTGAACCGAACTACAGGTCGGTCGACCGACCTACCCATATGGTCGACCGAGGTAAACAAACAAACCTCTCAAGATCTCTGCCGCTGATCCGAGCTTGAACTCTAGCTGACCGAACTTCCAAGCTGATTTTTTCACACGCTTTTGAAATCTTTTGAAGTCTTTTTAAAGTCTAAAAGGTTTTCCCAAAAGGTAACAAGTAAGAACACTTGGAAAACCATTTTAAAGGACTTAGACTTAGAAAACAAAGGCTTTTAAGATACGAACACATTTAAGAATCATTTCGAAAACTAAGCCTTTTGAAAACGTGTTTATGAAAACATGCAAGACTAGAGTGTAGAGCTTATGTTCATGAGGGCTTTGGTTAGAGCTATATAAGATAAAGACTTATAACGACAAAGCTAATCTAACCAAACCTAAGTCTTCAATCTTCAATCTTGAAAGATGAGCCTTGAATAATACGACTTTGAATCTTGATCATGGCTTGATTGAAGTACTTAGAGCTTCCAATATTAGTTCCGATATTCTATCACAAAGATATAAACATTAGACACAACATCAAGTGTTTGTCCATTATAAAAAACCGAGTTTGATCGCCCTTAGGGCTAACAATCTCCCCCTTTTTGATTATGACAAACTTTGATGTAATTAGATAGGATATGGACAATTTTAAGTACAAGGAAGCATGGCAAAAGGATATAAGAACAAATAAGTGTAAAGCTACGTGCTTATAAGATAAACCAAGATAGAACGAGAAACATAAGCACTAGCTTGTTAAGTTCTTATGCCATATACATTAGGGACTCTTTGAAGAGCCCTATTTCCCAACCAACCTCCTTGCCTCCTTCCTTCCATATAATAGCATTCTTGTGTGTAATATACATACCTTAGTTTACACAAGAAGCTAACTTACCATTTTCATCAAAGTCGATGTGAGTGCTAAGGATCCTATTAAGAAGAACATGCTCACACAAACATTAGAACTATCAATGGTTTGTTGTCATCAAAACAACATAGGATATTTTGCCCTTCGGGCTAACACATAGTAATCGCCTTTACCCTGTTGGTTTAATTTTATAATACGATCTGCATATCGTGCCTACTTTTTTCTATCAAAAGTTGTAATTTTCGTCTCATTAAATCCCCTCGAATGTAACTCGAGGTTTCCTTAGAATTATGTAATATTCTAGATTACGAGAAGGAACAGCTGTGATGAAGATTTGAAGGCAAGCACCTGAAGGTCAAGACGGTGTAGAATAGAGTTTTTTCTTTTCACACCCTTAGACTGACTTCACGGTTTTTCCATTGGATTGGAAAAACCGAATAGGATATGGCGATTACTATTGCATTTTACTTTTATGTATTGGATGCATATGTATATAAGCATAAACTGTTTTATTTATGCTTTTCTGGTGAGATTGTTAAAAACAAAACCCCTCAATTAAATATTAATTAGTGCCTTCCTTAGTTTGGCCCTCGTCGAGGCCTAGATCGACATTAGTATGGGACATGCCAAAGCCGTGCATACGTGTCTATCCCGGTTGAGGCGCGAAGAATAAGTTGTGATATCCGCTGCTAAAACTTAGTGGTCCTAGTTAACCGGATTATCTCAATAAATGGATTGAGGATCTAGAGGCAAAAGAGTTGAGAAAAGTGTATAATGATACGCTTGAATAAATGTTATTCACTCAACTAACCAAGAATTACATAATTTGATGTAATTGGCAAACGTTGCCTACCTAAATAACTAAGTTTTGGCCGATCACCCAAAGTCGACTCGTAACGAGGTGAAATATGGATCTTGGCCCGCTAGAAAGTTAACGAACTTTCCGAGTTGATAATGAGGGTTATTCACTTGAAGAAAATAGTGGGAGAAATCATTAAAAAGATAAAGACCTAATAATGATTTTTTTTACTGGTACTTACTTTGCATATGTATTTTGTTGTAGAAAAATGGCAAATTCAAACCAAACACTATCATCGCATTCTCGTCCCTTGAGAAAGACAAATTAGAGGGAGTTAACTTCCTCGATCGGGTTCAGAACTTGAGAATCGCTCTCAAGCAAAGAAAGTCAGATGTCCCTGGAATGATCTTATTCCTCGCTACACCGCGAGGCTCGCGCTCGACGCTGATAGAAGTGCTTATCGAAGTATGTTAGTGATGTTTTATATGTGTCTAGCCTCATGCTTGTCACCATGAACTCGAGCTTCGTAAGCAACATGAGGACATGGGGGCTTATGAGATGTCGGCTCACCCGAAGCAACTATATCGGGGGCAAGCACGCCGAGAGAGATTCGATGTATCGAAATCTCTCTTTCAAAGGCAAAATGTCCGAAGGAATGCCAGTAGGAACTCATGTTCTTAAGATGATAGGTTATGTTCGTAACCTTGAAAAACTCGGGATTTCCTTTGGGACAAGAGTCGTCGACCGATTTGATCTTGCAATCGCTGCTCGAATCATACAAATCAGCTTCATTCTAATTATCACATGAATGAAATTGACAAGCCATTGCCCGAGTTGTTGAATATGCCGAGGACTCGCGAGAAGGAAATAGGCAAGTCCAAGCCCAACACCATACCGATGGTGCAAAAGGGCAAAGACAAAGGTTTTGTGAAACCAAAAGGCAAATCGAAAGGGTAAGCCCAAGTGGCAAGCAAACCACTTTCAACAATGCACTCGAAACCTAAGGGTGGTGTAGCCAAGGACTCTATCTCGTCATCATTGTGGTGAGAAGGGTCACTGGAAAAGGAACTGCAAAGCTATCTTGCAGGGGAAAAGGTTGAAAAGGAGAAAGCAAATGTTGTTTCAGGGCTCGTGTATTTATGTTGTAGATATTAATATGATTGATTTCAATTTAAATACAACTACTTCTTGGGTATTTGATACCGGATGTGGTTCTCACATTTGTACTAATGTGCAGGGGACTGCAAAGGAGTAGAGAGTTGGCAAAGGGTGAAGTGGAACTACGAGTTGGCAACGGAGCACGTGTTGCAGTTCCCACACTGTAGGGACTTGTACTTTTACTTTGCCTTCGTGGCTTGTTTTGGGTTTAGAAAACTGTTTCTATGTACCTAGTTTAATTAAGAATATTATTTCAGCTTTCTTGTTTGGACAAGAAAGGTTTTGAGATTTCGATCAAAAACCAACGATTGTCGTTATTTCCGGATAATATGTTTTATGCAAGCGCCTCTTTGATTAATGGTCTATATGTTTTAGATCTTGATATGCCAATTTTAAATATAAATACCAAAAGGATTAAGACTAATGATTCTAATCCGACATACCTCCGCATTGTCGCTTAGGCCACATAAACGAAGATCGCATATCCAAACTCCATAAAGATGGGCTATTGGAATCATTTGACTTCGAGTCTTATGATCGATGCGAATCTTGTTTGTTTGGGTAAGATGACAAAGATCACCTTTCACTAAGCTAGGTGAGAGAGCTGATGATTTATTAGGACTAATACATAGTGATGTATGTGGCCCTTTTAATATACATGCAAGTGGGGTGGTTACCTCTACTTCATTACCTTTACCGATGACTTCAGTAGGTATGGATATGTGTTCTTGATGAAACACAAATCCGAAGCATTTGCTAAGTTTAAAGAGTTTAAACTAGAAGTAGAAAACCAACTTGGCAAGAGTATTAAGGTTCTTCGATCCGATCGATGGAGGAGAATACTTGAGTCAAGAATTCGTGACTATCTAAAAGCTTGTGGAATCGTTTCACAACTTTCTCCTCCAAACTACTCCACAATGGAATGGTGTATCCGAAAGTGAGGAACATAACCTTATTAGATATGGTTCGCTCTATGATGAGTCACACAAGCCTCGCCCAATTCCTTTTGGGGACACGCACTAGAGACAACAGACTTTAACACTTAACCGCGCTCCATCTCAATCGACTGCAAAGACGCCATACGAGCTATGGACTGGGAAGCGTCCCAGTTTGTCTTTCCTCAAGATTTGGGGCTGTGAAGCTTTTGTAAAACGCTCAGCTTCTAATAAGTTGGCTCCAAAATATGAAAAGTGCATATTTGTAGGTTATCTTAAGGAAACTAAAGGATACAACTTTTATATCCCTAACGAGAACAAAGTGTTTGTTGCTCGCACGGGAGTCTTTCTAGAAAAAGAATTTGTTTCTAGAAACACAAGTGGGAGTAGCGTGGGAGTAGCGTAGAACTTACTGAAGTTCCAAACTCTCAAACTAGCACTAATGATGAGATGGAAATTGAACAGACTCCACAAGTTGTTGTGCAAACGAAAGTGCACAAACAGCTAGTGCAGCCCAAAGACTAGCTCAAGAAACACAAGAATTGCGTAAAGTCCGGTAGAGTTCGTCATCCACCTCCGAAAAAAATTTGGATTTTTCATAACAGTAACATGGTGATGTTATGTTTGTAGATCACGATGAACCTTCAACCTACAAACAGGCAATTAATAGCCCAGATTCTAAGAAATGGCTTGAGGCCATGAGATCTCGAAATGGACTCCATGTACACAAACCAAGTCTCGGATCTTTGTTGATCCACCCTGAACGGGTAACTCCCATAGGGTGCAAATGGGTTTTTAAGATTAAAACCGACATGGAAGGGAATGTACAAACGCACAAGGGCGGCATCGTCGCGAAAGGTTTCAAACAAATTCATGGTATTGACTATGACGAGACTTTTTTCCCCCTGTAGTTATGTTCAAGTCCATTCGGATTTTGCTTGCTATCGCAGCTTACTATGACTATGAAATCGGCAAATAGATGTCAAAACCGCTTTCCTAAATGGAAAACTTGAAGAGGATGTGTATATGACACGACTGTAGGTTTTGTCACTCCGGAGAATGCTCGGAAAAGTATGTAAGCTTCGAGAGATCCATTTATGGACTCAAGCGAGCTTCTCAAGCCGGGAACATCCGCTTTTAATGATGTCGTCCAGTGAGTTTGGCTTCATTAGAAATGAGGATGAGCCTTGTGTTTACAAGAAGGTTAGTGGGAGCTCAATCGCATTCCTGGTTTTGTATGTAGATGACATACTACTCATTGGAAACGACATACCAACCTTAAAGTCTGTAAAGGCTTGGTTGAGTACGTGTTTCTCTATGAAAGACTTAGGCGATGCCAGCTATATTCTGGGAGTCAAGATCTATAGAGATAGATCCAGGAGACTCATTGGCCTAAGTCAGAGTACATATATAGACAAGGTGCTAAAGCGGTTTAGCATGCAAGAGTCTAAGAAGGGCCTTTGTCCTATGACACATGGTACTGTTCTGTCGAACAAACAGTGTTCTAAAACGCCTGCCGAATTAGAACGCATGAAAGAGATCCCTTATGCTTCTGCCATAGGATCCATCATGTACACCATGTTATGTACTCGCCCAGATGTCTCGTTTGCCTTAAGCGTTACGAGCAGATACCATTCTAATTATAGTGAACGTCACTGGATCTCAGTCAAGAATATCCTCAAGTACTTGCGAAGGACTAAGGATACATTCTTGATTTATGGAGGGGCGGATGAGCTCGTTGTAAGTGGTTACACCGATGCTAGTTTCCAAACCGACAGAAATGATTTTCGATCGCAATCGGGATATGTGTTTAACTTGAATGGAGGTGCTGTGAGCGGGCGTAGTTCAAAGCAGTCAACCATCGCAGATTCTACGACAGAGGCCGAGTACATAGCAGCTTGTGAAGCAGCTAAGGAGGCAGTTTGGATCAGGAAATTTATTTCCGACCTTGATGTGGTTCCTAGTATTGCGAACCCGATAGACCTCTATTGTGACAACAATGTGGCTATTTCACAATCTAGGGAACCTAGATCTCACCAGAGGTCCAAACATGTACTACGGCGATTTCACCTAATTTGCGAGATTATAGAGAGAGGTGATGTGCATATATGTAGAGTAGATTCGGCAGACAATGTCGCCGATCCACTGACGAAGCCACTGTCGGAGCAGCAGCATGATCGTCACACTAGCTCCATGGGTATCCGATATCTGGAGGGCTGATCTTTAGAGACAGTCATTAGTATGCCCTAAAGACCATTTATTGTAATTTGGGTCTTTAGTGCAAGTGGGAGATTATTGTAATTGTACCGTATTTATGTAATTTTCATTTTGATGAATAAAAAAGGCATTAATTCCAGTATTATTCATTATGTTTCTGCATTCTAAACAACATAAATAAATAATATGTCCTTAGAATAGTATTCATAATTGTTATGAGATACTATTCTGAAACGTCCCTAGTCGAACATTATTATGGAATATTCGAGGACAATAATAATGCGTAAGACTAGTATGTGCAGTGATTGATATAAGTTATCGGATCGTCACATGGGTATATATGATTAGATAATCATTATACTGGACAGACCCGACATGAGAAACACACCATGGGTTGTTATATAATAATCAACGGTGTTTCTCAAATTTTTGACTGGGTTGTATATGAGATCCTTCGACTTGAGGTCTCACAAGAGTTCTTGCATGGCTAGTGTTATGCTTTGATAATGTCAAACGCTATCCGTAACAGGGTGAGCAATAAAGGCATTTATTGGGTATATCACGAATCTTGTTCAGGATGAGTGGGATGCAAAAAGGATTTGTCCCTCCTATGCAGGAGCGATATCTTGGGCCCCTTGATGGAGTCTGACTAATTCATGGCCATGAACAAATGAATTAGTATATGATATTGTTGTCATTTGATTAGTCTACTCGCGAATCAAGAAACTAAAAGATTGGACAATACAAGTGTGACTTTTTCATGACTTGTGTTCAATCTAGATATCAAGGACAAAATGATTTAACTACAAGTGTCAAATGTTGTGATTATGATAAATCACCAGATATTTATGAATCGGGGGTAATGATGCGTTGCTAGATACCTCTCATTACTTGTGACATATGATGTCACTGCCAACATCATAGATACCTCTTGGGTCGCACTCATAGATCAACCGGATTGGGCTTGTTGGAGTACATTTAATCTAAGGTGCGCCAATTCGATTGGGCGGGCTTCGATGCTTCGGGCCGAGCCGAGATTGATTGCCTTTAATCGGGTCAGGGCTGACTAATATGATCGGGCCGACCAACCCATTTGGATCAATCAATCTGATTGGGCGCAGCCGAGCTTCGGGTCGGGATTGGATTGGGCCTTTAATCGGGTTGAGCCGACCAACCCATTTGGACCGACCTTATGGTCGACAATTAGAGATATTTTCCAGCCCTTTTATCTCTAAGAAAGGTGGTTGAAATGGTAGAGAAAGTGGAGGAGTGGTTTCTCCATGATCTTCTACTTCCCCTTTCACTCTCCCCTCTATCTTATGAATGACTAGGGGAAAAATACTGATTTTCTCTATGCAAGCTAAGTAGTTTTTTCCAGCTTTTTTGAGAGCTTGAGAAGAGAGAAAAAGAGAGAACTTTTGTAAGAAAAGAAAAACTCGTTTTCTTGTTCTTCCAAAAAGGTCATACATTCATACTCCATCTTGAAGAGAGTCTTCAAGACTTCTACGAAGCGTTGGCTAGCACCAAGCGGTGAAGACCATCCCCGAAGATCGAGTGGATATTGGGAGAGACTGAGCTCGCGTTGGTGGCGCTCCGTTCGTGACAACAACAAACTGAAACCGCTTTCAGCTATCCTAGCACTTTGAAAAGGTATAATACTATCCCATAGTCTTAGGTTCTTACTCGTGATAGATCCTGGTAGAGGTGGGTCACTTTATTTCCGCTGCACAATGTGATTCGACCCGGTTATTCCTCTAACACAGGGTTCGTAAGTAGACGGTGGGGGCATATTTGGAAATGGATTTGGCTACGAAAAAAATGGTTCCGGAACAAAATGTGGCTCTGGTGCAAAGTGTGTTGTCGGTATTACAAAGCTATCTGCATGTCTCTGCACAGGTTCCAATAGGGCACCAACATGAATCCCTTGGAGTTTGAAATCCGTTTGGATTCCCCACAAACTGTCTAAACCTTATTCCTCGTTAAGGTTTACAACATCGTACGCCACCATGTTGAACGTCGGCATGAAGAATGGATGGATCATTATTAGCCGAACATTGACAGTAGAAAGCTCGACTCCTTTGCGGCGACATATTCTATTGCAAAGTTGTCTAAATGAAATCCTTTGTATAACTTCAAAACTTTTTTCGCTAGGCTCGGCGAAACGGGGGTAACCCCCATTTTCGTACACTATATTGTGGTCGAAATGTAAATACAATCTCATTGGACATTCTAGTGCCATTTTTTTAGCAAAACGAAATAAGGGGTTGAGGAAAGATGAGGGTGTTTAGAACAAATTAATTGGGGAATGTTGTTTGGGGTATGAAAAATGGATGGGAGGGTATTGAATTTTATAGAGATTTTTGCAGTAAATGGGCAAAGCCTCTGCCGGCTTCCGTCCTCAAATTGCAGGCTATTGTCACTTCTCATTTTTGCTTTTTTGCCGAAAAATCCCGAACAGTTTCTTGCAGTTTCGTTCGCATTACTGACCTATTTTAAGAGACTTGTCCAATTCGAAAACTTAATTTTAGAATTTCATACTAAATCTATAAATAACACCTCAAAACCTCTCCCTTTGTCCTAGAAATTTTTTCCATACGTGTTCATATTATAATAATTATTTTCAATGTTTTTTAAATATTGCTCATTTCGGAACTTTCAAAAATAAAAAAACTGACAATTCCATTAAATTCATACAAATAAATTTACATCGAACATTTAAAAATACAAAGTCCCGGTTATTCAAACCCTAATTCTTTCGAAACTTATGCTCAATCATTTTCCAAGTACTACTGTTGCTGGACGATGCATCCGACATCGGGTATTCAGGGGGAGCCTCCACAGTTACCTCTTCAGGAGATGTTGAACATTGTCCAGCTTCATCCACAAATCCTCTTCCTTCGTACCCAAAAATATGGCAGAGAAGGATAAAGAAAAATTCGCCACTTCTTCTGTACTGCTTAGCCCTTGGATTAGCCTAAATTAGAGTTATATAAAAAAAAACATTTAGTTATGAAAATATACAATTAATACAGTGTGCCTTAATTACATACAACTTACCGCAACGTATTCCGCCCACTGGGCCTCAGCACCGTCCAAGTCAACAATGTTCGTCCTTCCGTTGTACTTGAACCATGATTTGTGGGTGAGCGCTTCGAAATCCCAAAACCGCCTACGCAGTTTTGCTAGGCCTGCGTCGATCATCGCAACTGTGAATTGTCCCCCGGTCACAGAATTAATTCCGTAAACAATTTCATTGTAGCAATCAGACCAAAGTTTTTCTCCGGGGTAACCCTGCATACTGAAATCATAACAAATTTCTATTAAAACCTCCTCGTATTCGGCTGGCCATTCTCTAGTAAAATCAACATCCCTGAATTTTTTACGCATTTCTTTTTGCATAAATTCGGGAAAGTTGGCCATTACGGAGGATAGGGTTTTTGTAAAAAATAAATAAATTCAAAGCTAGTATTACGGAGGATAGGGTTTTTATGGGTTTGAGAAGGTTGTAGATTGTGGAGAGGTTTGGAGGGGTATTTATAGATGTGGTTGGAAATTGTAAAATTATTTTTCTTATTGGACAAGTCTCTGAAAATCGGTCATAAATGCGCACGAAATTGCCAAAACCGTTCAGAAATTTTTTTTGGGTCAAAAAAGCAAAAGTGAGAAGTGACTACACGCTGAAATTGGCTGGAAGTTGAGGACGGAAGTGGCAATTCCGTCCTCAAAGTCATGGGGCAAAGTTAGGGTTTTCGTAGGGTATTTTTTGGCTGGACCGGAACGGAAGTCACACTTCCGTCCTGGGGCCATAACGGAAGTGGGACTTCCGTCCTGGACAAGTAGCAATGCGCGTGGAAAAAACTGCCACGTCACCCAGGACGGAACTCCCAATTCCGTTATGGCCTCAGGACGGAAGTGGGACTTCCGTTCTGGACAAAAATGTTTGTCCACCATTTTTGGGTGCCATGTCATGACTGAAATGGAAAAACTGGGCCAGGCCCATGCAAAGCCCACTGAATTCAAAGAGTTCGGAATGGTACTTTATGGGCTGGACCGGTCAGCTGTGTCAGCTTATAGTATTCACTGATCTCAACTGCAAAGAATAATTATTTATTTACTCATAGTATTCACTAGATCTTGGAGTAGTGGACAAGATCTATTATTTTTTTTGCAGTTGAGATAGTTGTTGGCTTGTTGCAAACTATTTAAAAATAAATATCTTAGGTAGGATTAAACAATATGATGAAAGAAATTGGTTCAGCAAAGAACCAAAATGTCTTGCATATAAATTTTTCGTTTTGATGGTGTTGACTGTTGATACACAAAAATGTCCCAGCTGGCTAGGACAACTTAGGAAGCAAGAACTTGTCCGGGCGATCGAGGTATTTTTTTTATTTATTTAAGGAAAGCCACCTGTTATGGTGGAGATTTGGTGGATCCCTACCGTTTATTAATAAGGCCAAATTAGGCGAATAAAAGTACATAGAGGGGACTATAGTCAAAACCTCTAAGTAGGTGGAAACAAATCCACTCCATACATAAAAACAATGCAGAAACTGATCCATTTATAATTACGAATCAGGTGATACAAAAGCTTCCTAAATGATCTATCATGTGAAAAGAAGAAATACATAGTATAAAATGAGCCCGAGGGCAAACCATAAGAAACTAAAGTAACAGTATATCCCGTGTAGGGATCAATAAACAAAAGACAATAACTAAGGAAGTAAATTGCTAACATGAGGAGTACCTGATTGATCTAAGTTGTAGAGTCCCCGAATCCGAATTGGTAGAGTCATGAAATTTGTATAAATATAAGTGTTGCGAACATCACAAGCCTCACTTGCTGAACTATCAGCCACTTTATTCGCTTATCTGTATATGTGAGTTACACAATTTGATTTGACAAGTCTAAGAAGCTGCTGAAACACGCCATCTAGCCTCCAAGATTTTACCAATCTCATTCTCAATGAGTCACATAAGAATTGCGAATCAGTTTGAATATGTACATTAGTGACTTCAGCTTCCGCAACCACATGGAGACCCTTTATCATTACTTTCATTTCCGCCATATTATTGGAAAGAGAGTCACCAAGAAATCAATGAAATGCCGCAATAAAAGTCCCATTAGAATGCCTCAAAATACCTCCCGTTCCCTTTATCCCTGGGTTCCGCAGGATGCTCCATCCACATTCAATATAACCTATCCATATGGAGCAAATTGAGACCATCTAATTATAAGAACGGGCACTTGGATAGCCCAGCAAGATGTACTAGCTCCCATATACATATCATACAAACTAGCCGAATGGAGCAATGACTTAATATAAAAGTCATATTCCCGCAATAACCCCCTTTCATTGGAACGAATACCTTCATAAACAAATCTGCAACAAGCTCTCCATATTAACCAACATAAACCACAAAAAAGTATAGAATGAATGTCGTGCCATTTACCTTTCCCTCTCCACCATAAAGGTTTCAAGAGTGCAAAAGGAGAGTCATAGTGCAAAGATTTCAAGTTAATACCCACAATACTGCATATTTTATGCCACAAATTATTAGAAACAACACATTCAATAAAGATATGAGTAAAGCTGTCAGTACCTTTGCCGCAATGACATTGTGATGCTAAAGAAACTCCCCAACTTTGGCAGATCTCATCCAAAGCGACGAAGCGATTGAAAAAGCGCCACATAAAAATGCGAAAAGTTAAAGGAAGTATAGAGGACCAAATGTATTTACGTCTACCTTGGATAACTCCACTAGCTTTCAGGATCTTGAGAACTGAATTAAGAGTAAAGTGTCCACTGGGTTCAAGCTTCTATATCCAGCGGTCATGTCCAGACCCGAGAGACACACGAGATAGTTTTCGATATTGATCATGTGTAAGTTCATTCCTCGCTGCATCGTTCCAACCGTTTGCCGTGAGATAGTCGCAGATAGATGCCAAATTTTGTCCTTGTGATGATTCACCAAAACAGCCTTCCAAAGTGATGTCTTCATACCAGAACGATTGTGAACCATCACGAATGAGTAACCCAATATGAGCTTCCGCTTGGTCTTTAATCCTAATGAGTCTTTGCCAAACCGTTGAATCATTAGGTGTGCAAGTCGGTAAAGAAGGATGATGGATTGATCGACAATACCTTTCCAAGAGAAAACTTCTCCATATAGAGTGAGAGGTCCGAAATCTCCTCCATAACTTGTAAAGGAAGGCCTGTTGAAGATCTCGAAGAGAGTATAAATCCAGCCCATTTTGTAAAATATCACAACATAATCTGGGCCAGGCCATCCAATGCCTCTTATTACCATGTATCGACTGTCCCAATGAGAAATTAGAGAACAACCTTTCAATGTTCAAGAGCACTTGTTTTGGCAGGTTTGAGGATGCCAAGATATAAAGTGTCATGGATAGAAGAACATGACACACTAAAATGAGACGCCCACCAAATCCAAACAATTTTTGCTACCAACCAGCAATTCTAGCAGAGATCTTTTTAATAATAGGATCAAAATAGGCTATTTTAAGACGCCCCGTATAAAGAGGGCATCCAAGATAGGTGAAAGGAAAAGATCATTGAGTAAAACCTGTCACACGTTCCACCATTTGGATTTGTCTCGGCTGAACCCTGCTTGAAACATATAAGGAACTTTTACTCTCACTAATCTTTTGTCTTGAAGCCTCCTCATATTTCCGAATAAAAACCATAAGATGTTGTAAATCAGATAAAGAAGTGAGTCATTCTGCTTGCCAAAACAAGACTTGCCATATCAACTAGCCAGGAGCCAGGCCAATTGGCTCAACTAACTCCTACTAAGGAGGAGGTTGACCGCACGTGTTTTTAAGAGGATTTTCACCCGGTTAAGATTCTATCCACCCATTAAATACAACGTTCAAACACTTGAGGGGGTGAGGATAAAGCCAGGAGAAAATCTAGTAAAAATTAATATCAACAGGACAATCCCAAACTAGGCAGTAGCTTGCGACCACTAGTCGGCCCTAAGACGGGGAGTTAGTCCACGATCTCCATGACAACCACATCTCGAGAAATATGCTAAAAGTGAAAGATCATGGAGTCATAGACATATTTTGAGGCGGAAAAATCATTTAGGAGCATCTAAAATTGAAGACAAAGAAGGAGATTAAGGAGGCGACATACAATACTAAAATGCCAATTTTATCTTCATTTACCTTATTTTATAGTTTTTTATTTTAGTTTTCTTATAGATTTCCGCACTTAAATTCATGTAGTTTCTTTTTATATTTAGTTTCTCAGATCATTCAAGCTTTCTGCGTGAGGATTCTAACCCAATGACGCATATTTAGATAAATCCACCTTCTATGCTTAGCTTTTTTGCGTGACGATGTCCCTAATAATGTTTACTATAGTTTAGAGTTAGTCCGATAAGCTTAGAAACAAATTTATGTATGAGGAATCATCCCCAATAACACATAATATGCCAAATCGTCCATTTTCAAGATATAACCTATCTTGAGAAAGAAATTTTAAGTGTTCAATAAAGTCGACTGACTTAATTTTTCAAATTGACTGCATTTATAGTAACAACATATGGTTACCATTAACAATAGAAAAAGTCCTGCATAGAAAATTTTATTTTGATGATCCCACACGCCCGCATTTAATAACGTTAGTTTTTTAGTAAGAGAGTTACATAATTAATGAATAAGGCATCATTGACATCACTACTAGCCTTCTCAAACTTAAAAATAAAAATTTCTAATATTTTGGATAACAATGTATGAGAAATTATTTATACATATGGAATAACAATTTATTCTTCTGCTTCCCAAGACTCTATAGGTTTTTTTTTATTTAGTTTTTTTTCCATGTTTAAAATCAAGATTGTATACAGTTACCAAGAGAACAAACCATGACTTTCGTCTTGAAAGGTGAGAACTTAAATAAACGTTTCTACATTTTATAGTTTATTTTTTTGTAATACTGAAGTTTAATATAATTATAGGTGTTAGTTACAAAAACATCTGGCCGAACGTGGAGTTGTAAAGTTAAGCTAACCGACATTTTATTCACATTGAGATTCCTTCTCTCAAAATGGTTTACACTTGAGAAATGATGACACGGCCAAGTATGCGTTATTGGTAAATATTTTCTCATGTAGAAAACTTGTATGGTGTCAATTGAACTACCTTAAACCTGAGTTTGCGTTATTGGGAGAATATATCTCGTAGGAAGCTAAGACTAAGAGGCTAGATTCTACCTAAGTTTGCGTTATTGGATTAGAAATCCTTATGTAGGAAGCTTTGTTGATTCAAAAAATGCTAAGTCTAAAAAAGTGTCTATAAGAATTTAAGTGCGGAAAATTGTAAAGAAAGTTTGTAAGGACAATATAAATGAAGATAAAAATACATGTTGAATGTTGATTGTGATATCCAAGTTGTCCCTCTTTGTCTTCTCTATTTATAGACGTTTCCTGTAATGTTTTCCCGCCTTGAATTTGATCCATTAAGACCATGATCTTTTGAAATGGACATGCTTATCATGTCGTGGCCGTTGTGGAGAACGTGATCAGATTCCTCATGCTTCTGCCGACAAGTGGTTACAATTTTTCACTCTTTTAAGGGTTGTCCAGTTGTTGCAAGGTTTTGAACTCCTGATTGTATCCCACATTCTTCTACATAGATCGTGGTAGTTAGAATGTATAAGGCTTAAGACTGAGTCAAATTTGATGTACGACCAGCTTCATGTTATCCAGGGGTCCGTTTGGGCATCTCGATCACTAACCCTTCAAGGCTTCATTTATTTTACGATTCGCGAGTTTACGATTCTACACCCCTATTATGAGTCTACGTAGAATCGCGATTTTAACAACCATGCTTCCTACCATTTGTGCTTATGGACACTTATTTTCTTCCGACCAATTTATTTTGTCCGGTCTCTTTTGTCCAGTCGGTTGTCCTCCTTTAACGACGATTCTAGATCTCGTCTAGTCCGTTTTGTCTGTTTCTTGAGTGATCTTAACAAACGAGAATTTTTGAGCATCAGTAATAAGAAATAGTTTTGTGATAAAGAAAAAGTTTTGGTACAGAAAAATGTAGAAACTGATAAATGTTTATTCTTACTCTTACTGGGATGCTTCTTTCTTACTTACTTTTAAAAGAAAAACACATACTTCTTCTAGATGGACCTTTTAACACCCAAAAAATTTGCAAAAACATAAAATAAAGTCATAAGATGCAATTGACTAGCTATTTAGTTATGAGTATGCGTTTTCTCCAATTGCAATTACCAAAAAAAGAAAAAAGAGTTTCCTCCAGATATGTTTTCTCCACTCTTTTATTAATTACTAGAAGTATTTTAGATTCATCTTACAAGCATACTTGGAAAAAGAAAAATGCTTGGAGGAGAGCATACTTGCTAAGAAATATTTACATTGTCATTAAATTATTCACACAGAAATAGCACACAAAGTTACTTTTGTGATAGAAAAGATATCAAAAAATTATTTGTGGCAAAAATAAAACACGAAACTATTTTTTTGAAAAAAATAACTATTTACACTTTTAAATAATAAAACATTTTAACAAAACTCATCTATGTACGAGACAATGCAACCTATCATCTGTTTCAACTAAACTTCTTTTTTTTTTTTGGTAGAAAAGGAGAATATATTAAGGAAATTGAAAGAGTACATGGAAATAAAGACAGTACAAAGAAAAGGAGAAAATAAAAGACAGATATTACAAGCTAGCCGAAATACTAAGGTACTAAAAATCTAGGGAAATATTTCCCAGCCTTGTCATTAAGCCAGGAGTAAGATGCAAAGTCTGGTGAATTTCTAAAAATTTGACTCGAATTGTAAGGATGGGTGATGTTGTGCTTTGCAAGCGAATCAGTCACTTGGTTGGCTTGTCGATAGGTGTGTTTCAGACTGCATACTTGAAGTTGAGAGATTTGCAATCTGCAATCAGAAACAAGATTAGCGTATTTAAAGTTATTGAAATTTGTGAGTAGGTTTAAAACGATTTTGGAGTCGATATTGACTTCCAGCTTTGATCAATTATTTTCAATGGCCATTTTGAGACCGAAGCGCAGAGCCAACAACTCTGTCTCATTGTTAGTTGTTCTTGGTAGATGGAGGCTGAAGTCTATAATCCACTTGCCCAGATGATTGCGAATAATTCCTCCTGCTCCTCCAAGACCCAGTTCATGGAGGCAAGATCAATCAGTGTTGAGCTTATATAGAGGAGGATTATGTGGTTCCCATTTTATATATATAGCTTTAGGTATTTTTTGTTTGAGGACCAAATTGTTTGCATAGCCAAATTCAATACTTTTGTGTATAATGTCATTACAACTGAGTGCTTTAGTGTTTTTCTTAAAGATTCTTGCATTTCGACTTATCCAGAGATTCCAACAAGAAAAGGAGAAAATAGTTGACCATTGAGCAATATGATTCTGGTGTAGATATGTGGTGCAATTGGCTTTCAGCCAGTTATTAAAAGTACATGATGAAGAAGAGATTTGTATGATATTTGGGTTGGTTAATTTAGACATGTTTTGCCAGA
Source organism: Vinca minor (assembly GCA_026122235.1). Taxonomy (NCBI): domain Eukaryota; kingdom Viridiplantae; phylum Streptophyta; class Magnoliopsida; order Gentianales; family Apocynaceae; genus Vinca; species Vinca minor. The sequence goes on along the minus strand of JAOCZM010000241.1, from coordinate 5,604,252 downwards.
TTTTTTTTTTTTTCTATTACAATTATTTATTGGACCTCACAAGAGTAGGAGTAGTAGAAGCCCGCCTGAGCGGGTGCCCCGTGAGGGGAGTAGTAGAAGCCCGTTGAGCGGGTGTCGTAGATGCCCGTTGAGCGGGTGCCCCGTGAGGGAAGTAGTAGAATGACATGTTTTGCCAGATTATTCGTGCATGTTTACAATGTATAATGACATGTTTTGAATTTTCAACCTCATAAGGGCAAGCATGACACAATTTTTATGTTATAATTTTTCTGGTGTGTAAAAGAGATGCATGAGGAATGCGGTCATTAAGACACAACCAAATGAAAAATATAATCTTAGGAAGTGTAGAAATGTGCCAAACCTAATTAAAGTTTTGTTGTTGATTATTAGGGTTTTGAGGTTCCAATAATAATTTATATGTTAAGGCACATGTAAAGTGTCCATTGGTTGTAATATTCCAACTTGGTGTGTCTTATGTAATTGGGTATAATGAAACATGTATGGATTCAGGTTTAGGATGTGGGAAGGCAAGGTAAAGGATAAGCTATTTGTTACAATTTTCTTATTCTCTATAACTTCTCGAATTTTCATTTTTTGTTCCGGTTCAAGTAGTGGTCCAACGATGTGTGATCTGATGGGGCCTAAGGCGGTCCAATTATCATACCAGAATGATATGGAATCGCCATTCCCAATATTCCAAACTAAGTATTTTTGCATATGCTCCAACTAGATAAAATACTTCTCCAAATGGGGGGGAATAATGTGTATGTAATTCATGAATTGGTATTCCCCTGGAATGTTTTTCTTTTGTGATTTGGGCCCATAAGGAATGATGATTAGTTAGGAAAAAGATTTGTCAACCATCACAATAGAGTCAATCTTATTCGTTGTTTTTATTGGTAAACTAAAAAGTTGCATGATGTGTGAGGGAATGGTTGATAATGATGATTTTATCAAGGTGCATTCGCCGGTATAGGTAAGAAAGTTAGTTTTCCAAGTGGCAAGCTTTGTCCTTAGGTTGTCCAATAATTATTGAAAATGTATACTACAGATAGGTTTATTTGATGTTGGAAAACCTAAGTATTTGCCAAAATCAGTTGACTTAGATATTTGAAGTATTTGACATAGCTAGTTTGCGGATTGAGGTTGTATGTTGGCTGAGAAGATTATTTTTTATTTTGAAAAATTAATTTTTTGGTCCTGTTTTAGTGAAAACATTTTCTAAAATATCAATTTTGGTGGATGTATTTCTATTATCTGCTCGAGAGAGAAGTATTATGTCATCAGTTAACATTAAATGAGTTAAGGGTGGGCTTGATCTAGAGATCTTTACTGAGGACCACAGGGAATTCTTAACGGCTTTGCTAATTGAGATAGTTAAGAACTCCATACTTATAATAAAAATGTATGGTGAAGGGGTCACTATGTCTAAGTCCTCTCGAAGGGTTAAAAAATATTGTTGGTTGACCATTGATAAGGATAACAAGTGATGCATTTCATGATGAGGTTAATAAGTTTTGTTGGGAGTTTGAAGTAATTAAGTAGTGTGTAGATAAAAGACCATTCGAGCCTATCAAATGCTTTTTCTAAGTCAATTATTATGTCCATGTGTGCTAATTGGCCTTTCTTTTTTTCCCTGGAGGAGTGAAGAATTTTGTGAACTATACTTGCGTTATTTGATGCTCTTCTGTTTGGTAGGAAGTTTCTTTGGTTAGGGCTGATAAATCTTGATAGTATTGGTCTTATTCTGTTTACAATTATTTTTGTTATTGTTTTGTAAATTGTATTACATAGACTGATGGGTCTATAATGGGAGATAGTTTCAGATTTCTTAATTTTGGGAATTAAGCAAATGTAAGTACGGTTAAGTTCTGGTGGCGTGATTCGATTTTGGAAAAAAATTATAATAATTGAAGTCGTGGCATTTTTAGTGAATTCCCAATTTTTTTCGAAGAAAACATGGTGAAGGCCGTCTGGTCCAGGAGCTTTATATGGTTGGAACGATTTAATCTTATCTTGGATTTAACAAATTCTTGCTTGAAAACTTATGATCCGTGTTGAATAGGCTTTTAAAATGACTAAGAATCATATTTTTAATACTGTTAGGGTCATGATGTCAATTTCCTCTTACGTCTTTCAACATAATAATTTTATTTTTACGTCTACGTTTAATGTTGATACATGGAATTTTTTTGTGTTTGTATATCCATCTTGGAGTCACTGAATTCTGGATTTAAGCTACCAGAATTCTTGTTCATCTTTTAGAATCTGGATGTATTATTGTTGTAGAGTGGTTTCTAGTCGAGCAAGGTAGCTGCTTGGTTTTGTACTTAAGAATCTTTGGATACCATTAATCTGAACCAATAGTTTTTTCTTCTTGTAAAAGATTTTTCCAAAGCATTATTTATTCCATTTTGTAACCCTAGTTTGGAAGTTATGTATTATTAACTCAAATACTTGGTTTTTCGACTAGCTATCTCGAGCCAAGTTAGGGAAATTTGGGTGTGAAAAACACATTGTTTCGAATCTAAAAGGCCTTCTAAGATTGATATTCTTCCAATGATCAGTGGTAAATAACAATGGGCAGTGATCTGAATGGATTTGTGGCATGTGTTGGACTATAGTGTCAGGAAACAATGCAATCCATTATGGAGTAGCAAGAAAACGGTATAGTCTTTCTAGTATTAAAGATTTTCTAATTGTTCCAAGTAAAGGGTTGCCCTTTGAATCCTAAATATATCATTCTACATTCATCTAAGACTGAGTTAAGCTCATTTACCCTAGCTAAATTTATATTCTTTCCACCAAACTTTTCAGATGAACAAGTAACTTCATTAAAATCCCCAACTAATAACCAAGGTTTATTAGTAGAGGATGCAATAGTTCGTAAATTATTCCATAATATACATTTATTATTTAATTTGCAACAAGAGTAAATTGCATAAATGATGAATGAGGTTTGAGGCCAACTTACAGTTACCAACATATGTAACTCCTGGCTTGTTTTTGCGGTAATGGTGACTTCCACATTGGGATTCCAAATTGCTGTTATCCCTCCAGATTTTCCTATAGACTCAACGCAATAAAAGTCAATATAGTTCAAAGTATTCATAAGATGCTCAGCCGCAACCCTGTTATGCTTCGTTACAGTCAGTATTATCAAACTTGGACTATGGAATGAGATTATATCACGAAGAATAGACTGGAACTCAGCCCCATTTTCACCCCTACAGTTCCATAGAAAGACTATCATTTGTATTGGTTGTGGCAGTGGTTCCTCAAGGCTTAGGTTCTGGAGTAGATTGCTCGCTAATTGGAGTCTCAAAGTGTCAGAAGTTTGGTTAAGATGGCTGCATGTTAGGACTAGAACCATTGCAAAGTTTCTTCATCCGTCAAGAAGTTCAAGGTTCTTGTCCCTAGAGAAATTTTTGCTACACTGGGATGAAAGGAAAACACATAACATTTCTTGAGACAACTTTTCATTACTTGTAGATGGGGACTTTCCCGAACTCTTAGTAATTCCAGAAACCGTTCAGAGGGATTTTCTTCCTCTAAGAGATTCGCTGGCAAGAGGTAGGCTATGTCCTCATTTTCTGGTTTTATGGGATTCTGGTTGTTTACATTCTCCTCTACTGGGGGTGTTTCGATCATCTTTGGGTAAGTTGTTACGGGTGTTGTGTTTAGAATGGGGAAATAGTGGTAAAGGTACGGGAAGAGATGGGGTTAATTGCTGAAACTGAGTACTGATTGGAATTCCCTGGTAAATCGCTTCCTGGATTGTCTACCAAGGGTTGTGGTATGGTGTTGGCTAAATGAACCAGAGGTGTTGTTGCCGTGAATGCATAATTGCTTGCATCCCTGCAGTTATTAGGTTGGCAATGAAACTGGGATCCTCTATCTTGTAGGTTTGACTGTGGTTTCTTGTTTCTATGATCAATAGGAAGTGTCCCCTCAGACCCCACTCCAGCCATGATTCCGTACTGGCAGTCTGGGTCTGGTGATTGTTCGTATTGGTAGGGTAGGGATCCTGAAGGTGATTCAAGTTGTTTACTTGCATGTTCTGACTTATGAGGAATAACGGTGCTTGCCAGATTTATTGTATCCGAGCAACCCAATGTAAGGATTGTGGAGTTACTAGATTGGTGTGCATGTGTACTGGAATGATGATATTTCTCCTTGGAATCACAAAAAAAAATCGAATTGGTTCCTTGGTTCTCTCCAACTGGTGATAATTGTGTGTTGGTGGTGCTCCCTTTGTGTGTTCAAGGCTAAGGTGTGTCTCATGTTTCTTTCTAGGTTTGGGTTTGGTGTTTTTTGTTGCCTCATCTGACGATAGTTTGCTTGGTAATAGTTCTTTGGCATTCTGAATTTGTGGTGAAGACACTAAGTTGGGAATGGGTTTTGGGGAATAGTGCAAGTCTAATAGAGGAAGATTGATGAATAAGGGTTGGGAAGGGCTGGGCGGAGAGTCCAATGCTGGCTTGTTTTGTAGTAAAATAGTATGTTGGAAATTGAAATTATCACATATATCCATGGATGGATGAATTGGTGGTTGGTTTAGTGCATGGGAGATGATATCATTTTCTTTGGAGATTGGTGATGGAGACATGTGGAGTTGGGGTTACATAGTATAATCATTGCACACATGGGTGCTTGTACTGTTTAATGGTTTAGTGATGTCACTAGATTTTTTTTACTTGATGGGAATGGTTTTGGTAGTGGATGTTACTGTTGGATGAATCATTGTTTTTTTCCTATGTCAGTATTTGGGTAGAAGGAGAAAACAATTTATCAGTTCTAAAGGCTTCTTTTTTGCAGGTAGCAGTTTGGACGATTTGGTTTTGTCTCTAGTGGTTGGTCATTGTGTTCTTCTAAAATGAATAAAGTTTGAAATGTGTTGGAAGTAGTTTTGGTTGAGGTTTTAGTATGTGGCATCTAAGCTTGTTTTGTGCTTGCATGTGGGTTGCATGTATCCAAGGAACACGTGGCCCTAGGTGGCATGTTTGTGAACAAAAAATTCTTGCAATTCTATTACTTTTGTCAACCACCATCCAAGGTCCATGCAACTGTTCCGGCTCATTTGTGTCTGATAGAGATGCAATATTGTCGCATGATTTTGAACTGGTCTTTTTATGGTTTATACTGGTGTAGGGGTAACTATAATTTTTGTGTCATATTCTTCCACATGTAAAGCAAATCAGATTAATTCCCTCGTAGATGACTAATTGTTTATGGTTTCCAATATGAATAAAAGTAATTAATGGCTAATCTAGATTAACTTGTATACAAAGGTGTGCATATTGACCTCTTGTAGTTGATAAGGTAGGAGTAGCAATATGCAAAAGAGAGCCTATCGTGTTTTTCACCTTTGTGAGTATATCAAGATCAAAGTATTATGGTGGTAACTCGGGTAGTCTTGCCTAAATTGCAGTGTGAGTAAAAGTAGCCTATGATGCCTTGTAACGTGGGACCAATGGTCGCTTAGTTAGGAAATGTTGGCCAATAAACCAAGGCTCTTGATGTAATGCTTTAGTGTATTTTCCTCCTTAACGAATTTGTTGAGAAATAAATCTTTTCCTAGATCCATGAACTTTAGTTCCTAAGTTGGTTTCCAAATGTCTTTCAATTTTTGTACAAGAAATTTATTTCCTGTAGTTCGACCATAAACTTTTATAATGAGGGATGCATGCCATAGTTTGTATATCCTGTCAGATGCACTTAGTGGTATGAAATGTGGTAACTGGCTTGGATTGTTGGATTCTTCCAAAAGGTCATGATGGGAGAAATTAATTAATAGTCTGTGTGGGTTAGTGTCCCTAAGATTGTCTTATGTTAGCTTTTCAAGGTAGGTTATGGGCGTCTCGGAATTAGTGGCGGCGTTTTCTAGGCTGGACAGAGAAAAGAATTGGCGGTACTTTTCCTGGAGTATGATGGGTTCAGAAGGCTCAACAATAGTAAGGTTAAGGCTGGATTTAACTTTTTTGGTACTTCGATTTAAGCAATCCATCTCTTCATCAGATGGGGATGGCTGGATCTGTTTATTGAGGGTTTCAGACAGGAGTGGAGAAGGGATGAAGGGAGAGGATGAGGCCATTCTTTCTTACATTTTTCAACTTAAGTTAACTTTCAACACTAAAGGACAATTTCCAACCTTCATAAAAACATTATATAAAACAAAAACACATAAAAAAATTTGTTCAAAAATATGATTGACTTGTGCATATACTATTTTAGTATAGATGAAGAACTAGATGCTAATAATATAGAATTTTTTTGTATATGGCAACTGGGAAATGAGGATTGCATGTAAATCTTCTATTTTGTTGTTTCTCTTAATAAGGGAATATAATTGTATGTTAGATGATTCCAACCCCTTATAAAAATTCTATTTTGTATCTAGAAACAATAAAAACTTAAAAAAATATAGGTATCCTCTGAAAACTCAATATAAACTTTTCAATTATTCTTAGGATGGACTATAAATTGTTAAATAGAAAAAAAGGAAATCAGCCTATTTAGTCCTACATAAATTTTTGTTTCGCCCGTATAGTCCTCAATGTTTAATTTCAGCCTGTAAAGTCACTTTTCTATTTACGGACTGCATATAAAGGTTCCACCGCACCTCTTCTGCGGCGGAATCAGGGCAACCCCAAATTTATGTCATCCACGTGCTTAATGAGCGGGGAGCATAATGGTCATTTTAAATCTATAAAATTTACAAAATACAAAAAATCAGTATATAAAATGATTATAAAAAAGAAAACCCCAAATTCTATTGCCCTAATTTGAAGGAACTCATCTTCCTCTTCTTCCAAATCATCAAATCATTTCTTCAGCTATCTTCCAATTTCCCACAAAGATTCGTCATTATCACTCTTCTCATAATCTGAATCTTGAAATTCTTCACCCTCATCAGACTCTACCACTTCATCAAACAGTCTAATTTTTACTTTCCTCTTCCTTCTACCCATCTTAACAGCTACACAAAAAATTGAATTGGATTGAAAATTTTCATTCAAAATTCTCTCTCTGTGCAAGCTTTACGAAATTCATAAAAAAAAATGAATGAAGAATTTCAAAAGAAAAAGTTTCAGAAACTTACCGTCACCAAGGCTCTTGTTCGGGTCATGTCGATTCATAATTCTGATGCTCAATGAAAGCGTAAGAAGTTCGAAATTTAGAGGGAGGAAAATGAGAAATTTGAAGGTTTTTTTTGAGAATGGAAGGAGTCCGTAAATTGGGGTTGTTAGCTTGATTTTTGGGATTTGATTTGGGGTTTTCCTTATTTATTTTATATTTTGAGAATGGAAGGAACACTTTTTTTATTTTTCTTTATTTTTATTTTATAAATTGTATATATTTTATATGACTTTATACCCCTACTCATTTATCTCATGGAATGCTTGTGGGTATGACTGGCCCGATTCCTCCGCAGAAGAGCAATTCGTAAATAGATAAAGGATTTTACATGCTGAAATTAAATATTAAGGAATATATGGACGACAGAAAAATTTATGAGGGACTAAATATGCTGATTTCCCTAGAAAAAAAGACCCTAGATTTTTTCAAGAAGTGTTTGTATCAAAATTAACTGTTAAAAGATATTAAAAGGTGGCAGAGACAATCAAAGAAAATCATAAATTTTCTAGCTAGTTCCAGCTTCTGTCACCATAAGACACACTTGTGACTCAAAAGAAAAGAATAAAAGAAAAAGACTGTCCTTTAAAATTTGTGAAGGAAACCTAATAAAATTTGTTAAGAATTGTAGGTACTTAAAGTACTGATTTTTTTCTTAGTGAAAAGAAATTAACCCTCCGTCCCAAATTATTTGTCCACTTTGTATTTTACATAAGAATTAAGATTTTATCAAATTCTATGCTAAAATATTGTAAAATGTCAAATATGACCATATTTAATAATAGTCCATATTTAATTCTACCTTATTTTCTCTATCTATTCTACTCTCTCCAACATTCAATGCAAGGGGTAGGATTGGAAAACTCATCATTTTTTTTTTTGAGCGCCCGAAGGCGATTGCCCCCGAAGGGGAAGAGCGAGAGTACCCTAGATAGGGAAGATTGAAGCATGCCCCATGCCTGGGGAGGGAAGATAAGCCTCATAAGGAGGAGAAATTATTTGCCCCATTATGGAGAGATATAGGAATCGAACACGGGACTTCCGCCCCGTGTTCGAGTAGCCTTACCACTTGGGCTACCCGATTCCCATGGAAAACTCATCATTAATGAATCCTTTATTTAGAGAATGGACAATTAATTTAAGATATATTAAAAAGAAAATATGGACAGATAATTTAGAACGGAGGGACTACTTTTTTCGAAAAAATGTCTCTACCAGAATTAGCTATTGTCATATTGTTGATATTAAATAGGTTACAGAGGACGACAATAAACAAAAAATCATAAAGTTTTTAATTCTGATTTCCGTCATTATAAGACACTTATGGTTTAAAAAAAAACTAAAAAAACTAAATTAGTTATGCAAAAAACTAAATCAGTTTGTCCCTTAAAATTTGTGGAGGAAAACTGATATAGTTGCTCCCTACTCATATCCAAGGCAAAAACTCATATTTCCTCATTCTGTATTATGTTCATTGTCTCGCGAATAAATATTTATCACATATTTACTTTTCCTTTACAGATTTTAATATTTTTTTTAGATTATAACACATGTTAATTTTTTATTAGTGAGAATAAAGAATAGGTCATCGATCGATATCCGAAAGAGGCTTGATTATGAATACTTGAGACTTATCCAAAACTTTTGATTACTTCTCATGAATTAGTAATAACCATTTCTAGTTTTCATTGTTTTGATTCACTTATCATATCATTATGGTAATAACTTTTTCAACAATTGTATGCTAGAAAAAAAGGAGTTTTCAATCCCAACCTTTTGACACAAAGAACAATGCAAATGGTTTTCCAGCATAAACAATGTCTTGGATTGGCCCATTACCTTGACCTTCATAATCCCATTTAAAGCTATGTCTTTGGAAAATTACAAAATAAATAAATAAATAAATAAATATATAAATAAATATATATTTTCTCAATAGATTCATCCTTTGATCAATATATGATGCACTCATCTTTGAAACTTCTATCAACCTTTTTTTTCCCTTTGCCTTTTTTTTCTTTCCTTTTCACCAAATGACTTTAACAAAAGCAAAATGTTCTTTACATCCTCTCTTTTAAATATGTCTACCTCACTTGCAGACAAACACATTCATATCCCATTCAAATTACGTCAATCTTTTCATGGGTTTTTGATTTGGTCACGAAAATGGAAAAAACAAGTAAACTCAAAATGCACCTTCCCATGACGTAGAAAAATATATCAAAACGAAGAGTGTACGTACATCTAAAGGTGCATTACCATTCCAAATAAGATATCTAGATAAGTTATAAAATCTTTTTGCAAGAACAAATGGATCGATATATTTCCTTTCGAATTATGCAAAAAATTAAATTACAACTTCAATAATAATGCCGGAGTTTTCAATGCAAAAATAAATATAAAAATTTTCTTTTTCAAGTCTTATATATATATAACATTTCATTAATAGTGTTTACTTTTTCAAAATCTGAGTAATTTTTTTTCAAAAAACAATTTATGGTGTATTTGTACTGAGTTTGACTTGAGTCACACTTAAAATTTCCTTACGTATGATCCACATTTCCTCTCATAATTAGTTTTTACAAAGCTTGAAAAATTCAGTTACAGATCAGAATCAGACTCTATCCACTTACCCCTTAATTGAAATTTAACCGTATGTATATATATCAAGAGTATCCTTAATCTCTAGTAAGAGCCATGTATCATGGCCATTGCATGTTCGTAAGATAGAAAATGTTTTGAGAATCCCACGTCGGTTAGCTTAAGAGTATATTTGTAATATATAAGATTTGAGCAATTCTCCCTCTCTCGAAGTACTTTTTGAGGGATTTAAGTGACTCAAAGCCATTTTTAACATGGTATTAGAGTCACCTAATTCAATTTTGGATCCATATTAATATTCACGCTGCAGATGTTCAGCTCTGAATGTGAAGTGTGTTGTGAATTTTACATCGACTAGTTTAAAAATATATTTGCAATATATAAGGTTTGATCAATCATACTTTTAACAGTTAAAGAAGTTGAGGTTGGGAAGATAGAAAAGATTAGATTGTGTGTACAATTGGAAAATGAAAAGGTAGCCAATGGAAATGAGAGATTGTGCACTGTTAAGTTGTTTATGATGGAAATGTTCCTCTTTTCATCTCTTTTCCTTGGTGAAGATCACATGCTTGGCCGGGGTCTTGCCACTTAGTCAGAGGCCCACAAGTACGTCTTCCTCCCAACTTTGGCTTTTCTTTTCTCTAGAACCATCAACTCTTTTCCTTTCTCCTTTGCCTCAGGATCGATTCTAGGGGAGGGTAGTCGCTTTCGAAATTTTAAAAAATACTAATAGATATAATAATTTTTATATGTAGTTCGAAATTTTTAATCAAATTCGTCTTTTAAAAAAATAATTTCGGCTTCGTCCCTGCTAAATTTACCTCATTGATCCAGGGGATTGCATTGGCATAACCCAACTTTTCTCTATTGGTCATGACATGGCACCCAAACGTTGGGGAGAAACATTTGTGTCCAGGACGGAACCGGGACGAAAGTCCCACTTCCGTCCTTGCTGACGTGGCCTTTTCCCCGACGCGCATTGCCACGTAAGCACTTCCGTCCTTACCTCGCAGACTTAAAAAAAAAAAAGCTCTTTTCTTCTCCCCCAAATCGTCAAACCCTCATCTCTCCCAAAGCAAACCCCCTCCCCCGACGATGATGCTACTGAAGTGGAGGTAGAACAGCGGATCAGGGCTCTGATTTTCCTGCTGATGTCCACTTTCCTCTTTCCCAACAAATCCGGGTCGCGGGGAAACATGCGGTATCTCCTGCTAATCAGCGACGGAATCCTAACTGAGAGCCAGCATTCATGGGCTAACGGTGTCCTTGCACATCTGTACCGCAAGATGTGCACTTCTGCACAGGCCGTCTCGAAGGACATAGCTGGTTGTTGCTATTAATTCAGGTTTGTTTATAAATTTAGGCATTTTTATTGCTAGTATGTATTTTTATTATTTGCTGACTATTTCATGTTTTTTCTGTTCCAGTTGTGGGCGTGCGAGTGAATATCGTGTCTCCGGCCCGCGAACCGGGGGCCCATTCTACATGATATTCCTGATGACGGGAAAGTTTATGGGTTTTGAGGGGTTATTTATAGATGTAATAGGAAATTCAAAAATTAAAATTTTGAATTTTTGCATTTGACAAGTCTCTGAAAATCGGTCAGAAATGTGAACGAAAGTGCCAAAACCGTTCAGATTTTTCCGTTCAATAATGCATGGTCAAAAAAGCAAAAGTGAGAAAAGACTAGACACTGTAAAAAGCCTGCAATTTGAGGACGGAAGTGGTAATTCCGTCATCAGGTCACGGGCCAAGTTAGGGTTTTTGGCACAATTTTTCGGCCAGTTGAGGACGAAAGTGGGACTTCCGTCCTGACTGACGTGGCAAGGCGCATCGGGTAAACAGCCACGTCAACGACTTTCGTCCTGGACACAAATGTTTCTCCCTAACTTTTGGTTATCATGTTATGACCATTAGAGAAAAGGTGGCCCATGCCCATGCAATCCCCCTTGATCCAGTCCAAATAAGTACATAAAATAAAAAATAAATAAACAACAGTGAATGATCTTAAAATGAATATATATATATATATATATATATATATATATATATATATACACACGTGGATATTGTAAAAGAAAATGTTCTAAATATAAATGTTTTAACCATGCTCTTGAGTAAAGATAAACAAAGCGATCAAATTTGTGACAAGTATAAATATGTTGAAGTGGGTAAAGAAAGTAAGTTTGTTGGGGAGTCACGCCAAAGTTATTGGCTTAAGAACGTGAAAACCTTTATATGCATGTTATAGCGGTTAGTCACAGATTCAAGATCAAATTTATTTTGTTATTTTTTTTACAATGAGTACCTTCACTATAATATTTCTTACGAATCATCAAGGTTGTGGTTCGATATCCCCTCACACAAGGGGAATGATTTAATTGTCATTTCTTAGATTCCTTTAAGTGGATTTTCTACTCTCCTTCATGGGGCACCCGTTAGCCGGGTTTCTAGTTCTCTTCCTATGTGAGTCACTTTTACTCTCCCTCATGAGGCACCCGCTCAGCCGGACTTCTATCTGCCCTAAAATAATAATTTCTTACGAACTAATCTAATCAAGTTGCCCAAATAAAAAGTAAACAAAAATTATAATAAAATATGATAGCATATTCGAATATAGAGTTTTTTTTGGTGTTTTCAAGAATAATCCTTTCCCATTTCTCAGCCTCCTTTATAGTGAAAGAAAGATCTCTCATATGTCATTTTGTCATGAATAAAACAAGAGTTAATAATATGAAAAGCAAAAAATCGTCTGTCCTTCTTCTGTGTCCCCACAAATCAATATTTATCACGTGTATATTTTTTTATGTGGTTTTACTATTTCTTTTAAGTTATAATTTTTTAATTAAAAATTTAATACATGTCCTTTTTTATTGGTGGGATAGGGAAAGAGACACCGAGTGAAGACAAAGAATTCCTAGCCAATATGAAGGTTACAATCATCAGTTTAGGAGTTACAAGTAATATGAGTGAATGATTTAAATATTGGAAGTTATACAACAATATAATTTAACATGAGAGTTACAAAAAATATTTTGATTGGAGAAAATAATTTGAAGTTTTACAATTTTATTTTTATAACAGTCCTCACAATGTTTAAAACTTTAAAATAAATTTTATAACTAAAATTTCAAAGCTTTCTTTTATAAGGTTCAAATTTTTTTAAATATATATATATATACCCTCCCTCAAAATTTGACCTTCCAAAAATAAATCTCTCCTTCAAGATTTTATAAATTTGGGCAAAATTAAACTATGCAATAGGTATAGGTGTCTTTCGGTCATTAACGCAAACTTAGTGTAATTAATTTAGTCTGAAAAAACTATAATGGACAAAGCCTTAAATTAGATCTCTTTATCAAATTTTAACTAATTACGCACATAAAGAACTATCTTTGAACTAGTTACATACAAAAGAACTACTTACACATTTTTTAATTGGAAAGGTTTCTTTTTTTAGATGGACCTCCTACGGCGGATATTACTTACACATACAGATAACATTTCAGAAACGTAACACTATATATTTGTAAAACTCTTCCCTATACCTAACCCTTCAATGTTAAAACCCCATTTCCAGAAGTATCCATTTTTAAAAAAATAAAATAAAATCATACTCCAAAGTTTAAAAAGAGAGAAGGAATTTTATTTGAATGCTCAAGAAGCCAACCAGTAATATAAAATGTTTCAGCAGAAAAAAATTGTTTTTATTCCTCTATATAAAATTGAAGTACAATAATACAAGAACATATTAATTTTTTTTTAAATGAATTTTTTTTATTGAAGTAAAATAAAAACAACATGGAGGCGGACATTGTCTACCATCAAATAAAAGGTGGAAACAAATCCACTACTACATAGAGAGCATCATTCCTAATAGTCTATAAACATTAAAAGTTGTAACAACTAGCGTCTTTTAAAGGGTTTGTACCTAGTCTCCATATTGTGTTCAGTAGGAGCTTTTGTGTTTCTCTTTTTACCCTTGAGGGTGCGAACAAGAATAAAATCTTCGTAATCAACTTCCATCTGAAGATCTGCCAATTCTTCAAAAAATCCCGTGTCCGGAACCTCGGTATTGTTAGGTGCAAGAAACTTGCTCTCCTTTTGCACAATTGTATCAACATGTCCCCTGACCGTTGACCCCTTGAGTCTTTCATTGGGTCTTTTTAATTAGTTCGGATCGAGATAAATTTTTGTGCTCGTTCTACATCCTGTCTACGTGAACAACCCCCCCCATCGTTATCACGGGGTACGTTGAGGGAGTCAAGAACATTATTTCTTTATTCGAAAGTCAAGAAATACAACCTGACAATGGTAATTTCTTTTGAAATTTGATTCCATGATATCATAGGTAGAGAGAGAGACTCCAAAAACCAATCTATAAAAAAAATTAAATAAATAAAAAATCTTCATTCTAAAATGTAAGTAGAGCTCCTTTAAATCACTACAAGAAAACTGTGTAACAGGGACGGACAGTTCCGTCGCTAATTGGAATTTAGCGACCGATTACCGACCGAATATTGTGGTCGTGTAATTTTCGTCGCTAACATATTTTCCGACCGAATACCGACTATGTATTTAGCAACGGCCAGTGGGGTCACAATTTAGCGACCTAATAGCGACGGAAAAGAATGCATGGTTGACTTTAAATTTTGCCTAGTAACGACCGAATACCGACTGAATAGTCAACATTGTTGACATTTGACTTGACTAGGCACGACGGAATACCGACTGAACAGTCAACATTGTTAAAGACGGAATACCGACGGACAGTTAGCAACGGAAAAGCGGGTCACCATATAGCGACCGAATACCGACGGTGTGGTCAACATTGTTGACATTTGACTTGACCCTGGAACGACCGAATACCGACGGATAATTAGCAACGGAAAAGCGGGTCGCCATATAGCGACCGAATACCGACGGCATGGTATTTAATTATTTTCTGTCGCTATATGGTGACCCGCTTTTCCGTTACTAATTATCCGTCGGTATTTAATTGTTTTCTTGCAATTAATTGTGCCGAGTCAAAACAGAAAATTTTAAAATTCTTTTACGAAGGCTTTAATCTAATAATTTTTTGAAAGTTGAAATGTCAATGTGAAAAATATTAGACAACTACTTCACCCCTTATCATTTCGCACAAGTAAATATAGTTTTACATAGTGCTGGAGTAAAATTTTGATGATGATTAAATAATATATATACGAGCCCATTAAATCTTCAGTTACCGAAACATGAAGTAACAAGGAACGTGTTTTTACTTAGCAAAAAAAAAAACAAGGAACGTGTTTCTTTGCACTATATTATTCTAAAAGAAAGTTAGGCATGATAAACATTAAAGATACAATGTCATTACATTATTATTATTTCGGGCTGAACTCGTGAAGCTCATGAGTGCTAAATATATATTAGCAAAAGAAATCAAATGAGGACTTTTGTAATTTTGCTAGTCTTTTTAGTTTTTTTTTTTAAAGAATTTGGCAATAATATTATTATATACATAATATCTTAATTATTCTTATTCTTATTTGAATGTGAGCTTTAAACGGGTGGTTGAGAGAAGTCACGCTTACACTAAACTCACATAAGAATCAAGCTTGAATACTGAGTTTACGCTCAGCCCACTTACGTTCACACTCACATTTTTCGGATTGAGGAAGCCGAGTTTGGATCGGTCTGAACTCATTGATATCCCTCGGAGTTGCCAAAAATATTTTGATTTGAGAAAATAATTTGAAGTTTTAAAACTTATTTTTATAACAAATATATATATATATATATATATATATATATATATATATTTAAGTATATCAAAGTATAAGATCTCATCGGAAATGGGATAACCCTAGGGGAATAGGAAGCCTAAACTACAATACATAATAACTTATACATATTAACATGTGCTTCACGCGATAAAAAAAAATCTATATTATATATATTTTACTGTAAAAAATTGTAATATTTCAAAGAAACAAGTACTCCACTTGATAAAAAACAATTTTACAACACAACAGAAAGTTTAATTACCAAGCGACAAAGTACTAGAGATAATGCAATCATTTAAAATTTTAATCTCACAATATCCTCTGATTTGACTGGAATCAACATTTATATATAGTAAAATAAAGTTTTTTTAAAAGAATTATTTTTATAAAAGATAACTATTCAGAGGAAGGAATGAATGATTTTTTTTAAGAGAAAAATTCTTATATCATTAAGTGATATCACAGGTTACATGTGGTATGAAAAAACCTAATGGGTCTCCAGATTATTGAGTTGAGGCTTTAGCCCTCAATGTATATTTTGCCAAAGAATCAGAAGAAATATTACATGATATGTTGACAAAATATAAATTGGCTATACTATTCCTCATCAATTTTTTAATTTGACTAACAATGTCCCATATTGGGAAAAATCATCTTCTAATTGATGGACCCGATTAACCAGAACTTGACCGTCACTTTTTAAGAAGTGTGGCTGGTATTCTTGAGTAATTGAAAAACTGAAGTCCTTCAAGAAACGCCTTTACTTCAACATATTCAGGGTTAGGCGAGTTAGAAATGAAAATTCCTATTAGAAAACCTCATTCATGTTTGCACACGATAACTCCAAGACCACACATTATATTATTCCACGCGCCATCAACACTAAGCTCAAAAAACAAATTATCATAGGACTTCCATATGAGGGATGATGGTTGTGTCAAAACTCCGGGCGGTTCTTCCATACTTAGAGAAGAAAAAACAATTTCTTTACCTTTGAACGTGTACCTTCTAAGACAACTATGTGAGTGGAACTTTTGAAGCCGCAACTAAGAGAACGAGTTTTTCTCTGAATATATTTATGAGACAAGATCGGGACAGATGGTCAACGTATGTCAACCCTGAAGATTATCTCCATAGTCTTTTTAATTTGTTGTTACTGATGAATGCTGTCACATCCAATGTTCATATTCAACGCTTCAATCCATATGTTCCTGTAAAGGAATAAGTTAGATACTTAGGTGGTAACCGAATGGTACAGTCATTGAAAGCAAATTAATGTTAATCCCGGATAGTAATTTACTATAAATTTTTGGAGGATTTTTGGAAGTGGCTAGAGATTTAATAACTTCGTGTCTACAAAGAATTAACTTGAAACAACAATTATATTTTGTTCTTGACATGACATAGAGTGACTATGACTTTGGTAGAAGTCACTTATGTGGTGTGAATTCATAGTTAATTAGTTTGGAAGTTAAGATTTCAAGTTGTGAGAACTCACCTTTAAATGAATCCCACATCGAAATAAAAAGGAAGCTGTAATATTCTTTTGAATATTAAATAAACTAACTGTAAGCCATAAGGGCGAACAAACTCAGTGTTTGATAATGGACAAACATTTGATGTTGTGTCTAATGATCTCAATCTTTGTGATAGAATATCGGAAGTCAAAATGGAAGCTCTAAGTACTTCAATCAAGTCATGATCAAGATTCAAAGTTATACTTAAAGGCACTTCTCGTCGAGATTGAAGATTGAAGACTTAGGTTTGGTTAGGATAGCTTTGTCTTTATAAGTCGTTATCTTATAAGCTCTAACCAATGCTCTTATGAACATAAACGTACAACACTCTAGTCTTGCATGCTCTTAAACACGTTTTCAAAAGGCTAAGTTTCAAAAGGATTCTTATATGTGTTCTTATCTCAAAAGTCTTTGTTTTCAAAGTCTAAGTCCGTTAAAATGGTTTTCCAAATGTTCTTACTTGTTACCTTTTGGGAAAACCTTTTAGACTTCAAAAGATTTCAAAACTAGTGAAAAATCAACATCTCTCATACTCAGGAAAGTCGGATCATCCGAGTTTTCCTTGGATCGACCGAACCGAAACAGAGAGTTGTAGCTTTTGGAACAAGCTGAGTTCGGTCCACCTATGTTGAGGCTCGGTCGACCGAGGCCTTTCTTAGGCTCAACCGAAGTCAAGGTCGGATCAACCGAGGTCTAGTTCGGTCAACCGAACTCCTGTGTTACTAGCCGTTATATGACCGTTGCAGAGTCATTTTTCAGCATATTTTGAAATGTATATAAACTCTAAAGCTGCTGAATGACTCTAAGGCTTGCACATAACATATACATTGATTTCTTATCAAGTCTACAACACTTTCAAAGAAAATGCTCTTCATCTCTATGATCTAAATCATTCAAAAGTGTTCTTTCTAAAGCAAGACAAAGAGTGTGCACCTTATGTTCTAAAGAGCTGATTATTCTTGTACTTCAAAGGTATATATCTCTCACTTAGAAGAGTGAACAATCTTTCTTTTAAACCTTCTCAATTCCCTTTCTAAGTGATTGGGTTATTCTTGTATAAGTCCTACTTTGTGTGGGCAATTTACTCCTAGAGAGTTTTGTATTGAAAGTCCTACTTAGTGTGGGCAAGCTCTCTTATTGAGTTGGTGTATTGTGGTTATCTTGTAAAACTCTTAGTGAGTTATCCACAAGTGTAATATACTTCTTAGTGAAGTTGTTGAAAATCCTTGGGTGAGGCTCAAGGTAGTGGATGTAGATTCTAAGTGCATCGAACCACTATAAATCCTTTGTCTTGTGATTGGGTTTCATTTTGCTTTTGTTCATCTTGCTCAAACTTACACTAGCCTTGCTTAGATTCGGAAAGTTTATAAGATTAGTTAAAACTCAATTTCCCCCCCTCTTGTGTTTTACACTAACAAACTAATTCTAAAACCATATCTGTTGTACGTGTGTGCATCAGTATAAGAAAACAACAAAACCATGTGTTTCGTTTGTTTCCCTTCTCATCTTCATAGTTTTATTATTATTTTGATTTTATTATTTGGTAGTTTCTCGGGCGAACTGAGGAGCTTTTTGAATTAATCGAATTTAGATTTATTTAAGCTTATCAGCTTAATTGTTATTGATAATTAATTTTATTAGGGGCCTAATTAAAAATATTATTACGTGTTTAATTCTATTAAATTTAACTGATACGAATCTATTGTTTCTAAGGAAATTTGCCAAAATTTTAGTAATGGTATGTCTGTATATAATTTGAACCAATTAATAAAGTTCAATATGTGCCTTAATTAACTTGTTGCTCTACCATACGAGATTGGTGTAAAAAGTACGATGAAACATGTAAATCTATAATATATAAAGTTATGCTAAATTGGGGTAGAAGGTTGTGGTAATGACATTTGGCTTTTTTATAGATTAATGGTCCAATTAAAAGTTTAAATGTGGCAATATAAGCATTGATTACTCTCTAAAATGCAATGTCTCATTAGCTAATAACATAAATTGAAACTTTAAATAGCATTGGAACTCAATATTTAGTCATAGTAGTTTAGCTATTGCTCATGAGCTATATATATATATATATATATATATATATATATATATATATATATATATATATATAGTTATTCTAAGAGATCATTTAAATAACTTTAGTTAATACTATTAATTTTATAGAATTGGAACAGACTTTGGTTATGTAGTATATATTTAATGGATCTCATTATGAAACTCTTAGACTTCATTACTCATTAATTTTTATCACCTTTTATGATCCTATAATGTTATAAATAATTTTAACTATTTAATATTATTCTAAACTCTTAGACTTCATAATTTTTTTAACTCATTAATTTTTATCACATTTTAAGATCATTTGATGTTATAAATATCTCTAACTATTTAATAATATTCTAAACTCTTAGACTTCATAACCTTTTTAACTCATTAATTTTTATCACATTTTAAGATCCTATGATGTTATAATAAATTATATACACAATAAATTTAATTTGTGTTAAATGGAAGAAAAACAAAAAGTCTTCTTAACTTTTGGGGGACTCTTCCCATTCTTAATTTAAGAAAACTTTTACCATCACTCCAATTCAAAACTCTCAATTTAACAAAACTTTTCCAAATCTTATTCAATTCGGGAACTTGAAGGTCTTCTATTTCATCAATTCTTCTCACCAGTATGCATATGAATCTCTAATCTCACCAAAATTAACAATATTTGTCGCTTATACAACTTGCTTCGATCAATATAAGTGACAAGAGAATTGGTATGGTTGAAATCTATTTATTTTCAATTATTTTTAATATATCTTTTATGAAATTTGTAGGAAAGTATTCTGTTGAAAAATAGTGTTTCCGAAAAATAGTCCATCGAACAAGTGAGTCAACGTTCAAGTAAAAGATAAACTTGAATCATTTGCAGGTAAAATTCTTTTTTTTAAATTTTTTTAGCTCACATTGTTTTTTTATTCCACCTATCATCGAGAAAAAAAACTATAATCAACTTGACATTTAACATGATTTTCAAGGATTATTTTCTTTTCTCTGGTATTTTTTACATTATTATAATAGAGTAATAATCTTATTTTTCTCCAAGATATTATCAATGATCAAGTAGCTAACATGTATTTGTGGCCTAAATGTGATTAGATCTATGAAAGGTCACTTCACATAAAAAAAATTAATGGACTTGAAATATATTTGTTGACCTTATATGAAACTTTAAAATTATTTATATAATGTCTTCTGAAATGAAGAAAGAAAACCGCGCAACGCGTAGAGCTCACAACTAGTATTATAATAGTACTGGTAAAGATTAAAATAATACTATGATGAATTACTTAACAAATTTTAAATACACATTAAAAAATTATTGAAAATTATTAATGCAAGCAAATTTAACACGTTTAAGATTCCTAATCCCTGATGGTCAACTAATGAATTGGCATTCAATAACATATGGCGGACATGATGAGTAGGATCTGAGGATAATACGCATGTGGAAAATGTTTTTAAGGATTAAGTAAAAATGACAATATAACTCTTTCAGGAAAAAAGGAAACATTTGGAAAAAGTTTACTTCAAAAAACTTAATGAATTAAGCTGCATGCTAATGCAAAATTTTGGTTGGCTACACATAAAGCGAACATGAATATTCTTTGGGATCTTACCTCGTATATTGAAAGAGCAAAATATAATAAAACATATATTTAATTAATTTTAAAAAATTAGAAGATACAAAATGTAATATTGTAGATATTTTATTATTTATGTTTAAAAACTTGTTTTAGAAAATTTCTAAAGTAGTCGGCCAAAATCTGTTATTGACTTCAAAATTAATTTAAAAAACGAGAATATATTAGGAGATACAAAGTTTTTTTTTGGGACGTAATAGAAGATTTAGATTTACAATGTACTATTTGGCGGAAATAAAGATACAACAGCTATTGAAGAATTGTAGGGCTCTTGAATTCTCTTTTGAATTCAATTGGCAGATTTCCTTTTAAAACAAAAAGATTTTCATTTTTTCTCTTTTTTGGGTAAAAGTTTATCAACATTTAGGTTTCTATTACATACTCTCCCTTTCTTTAGATGTATTTTTAGGAAGTGTAGCATAGATTAAAGCGGGAGGCAAAAATATTTTTACCATTATACTCTTAGATAATTTAATTTATTCTCTAACACCAATCATTCCTCTTTCTCTATATAGTAAAGGTAATGTTAAAAAAACGACCTTAAAAATTGAAAAAATAATATATATTTTGGGAAGAGATGAATAAGGCTGAAAAAACCTCCACTAGAAAACGGAGGAAGTATTATACATCTTGAAGTTTTCGGAGTACCAAAAGTGATATTTATAAGAGGCTTTTTGAAAAAAAAAATACTTTTTATTTTTCAATGAAAACAACACAAAATAAAAAATGAAAACAACATAAATCTTTTAAAATTTAGGACCAACCCTTCATCAATGGGTTCTGTCCTTAGGGATTATTCACCATGGTATATCCTCGGCTTTTCAAAATAGCAATTAGAGAAGGGTTAATGTGGGGTGAAAATCTTCTGTTCCCGTTCCTGTTCCATCACTGTCCTAACCAATCAGAATTTACTATATAAATATTTTTTTCAATTATATATACACATGGTGAATTGTGATTGGCTGGGGATAGGGATGGAGACAGGAATTGAGACAAAGGATTTTTTGCTGTTAATGTGGGTGAAAGGTTTAGGATTTTTTCCTTTGAAAGTGGAGAGTAGTAGTTATTTACAAAGTTCAAAGAAGATTATATTTCTCATATTTAATCAAATTATTGAGGTGAAAGGTTTGCATAAAGAAATTTATTAACATCTTTTTTTTTGTAAAATGTAGAAGAATGTCCGGACACATATCCTAGCTTATATGAGCGTGCATCTATTTAATCCATCGATTTAGTTTAATTTAGTTTGATAATACCTTACCCGATATAACATATGCTACTCTACGAATCTCTAAAATTAATAAATTTGATGTATTTCAATTTTCCTCACTTGAGTGATTAATCTAATTACACAGGTTGGAAAATAATTTACATATTCCCTAATATTGTTACATAGGTAACAAAAAGAGGGCATATACAAGGTAGGACATTAATATCAAGATTAATACAAACGGGGCATGATTCAAAACTATTTTGTTGAGTTTTCTTTGAAAGATCAAATTTTAACATCCCGAGTTAGAAATTAACTCGCTAAACTATTATCTCAATGATAATTTTAACACCTTTTTATATTAACTCAATGAGAAAATCGTTATATATCTACATCAACTATTTCTGTTTTTCTCTGAATAGCATAAACTTAAAATTAAACTTAAAATAGAACAACATTTTTACGCGGCTGCTCTGTTTGTCAAAATAGTGTTTCAAGTGAAAATTCAGGTTAAAAATGTCATTTTCAAATGAGCACCTCTCCCAACTTTTAAAGATAAGAAAAAAACTCTATTCTTCATCCTTTTCCCCATAATTTCTTCAAATCTTTATGTCTAAAATTTTGTTTATTGGTTGAATTTCGGTATTATGTATAAATTAGATTAAATTTTAATGAATGAAGAGTGAGAATTGTCGGATTAAATCAAGGGTCATCGGATCCTTCATGCATCAATCAAAACTCAATCCAGAATCTCTAAAAAATAATCAAAATTCACATAGATCGGAGACATTTTCTTGATAATTGGATATTAAAAATTACAGATTTAAACTAAAAAAATTTAATCTTTGAAATCATCTCACCATTTGAAAGGGAACCCAGATTGGGGATTGATTATAGAATTTGGATTGAAACAAACAAAGATCTCTAAGAAGAAGAATAAATTTGTATGTCCAAAATAATAAAAACAGAGGATATGCTCATCCTCTTCTTTCTTGGTTATTCCACTCATTTTATATTTATAAAAAAAAAAAAAAAAAGCAATGGAATTCCTAAGCTGTTAAAGAGATGGGATGAGATATTATATTTATAATAAAAATATAATTTTTTGTTGTAGAGAAGGAAATAAGAGAGAGAAAG
This sequence comes from Vinca minor, assembly GCA_026122235.1. Classification (NCBI taxonomy): domain Eukaryota; kingdom Viridiplantae; phylum Streptophyta; class Magnoliopsida; order Gentianales; family Apocynaceae; genus Vinca; species Vinca minor. Next base: position 5,581,172 of record JAOCZM010000241.1, on the reverse strand, counting down.
ATGGGACTGTGTGTTAATGTGTTTGAGCACAATCCTCTCTGGTGTAAGAATAATTAGAGGAACTTAGCAAAAAAAAAAAAAAAAAAAAGAATAATTAGAGGAGCCAAAGGTAGATGACAGAGTTTTTTTCATCTATAATAAATTTAGGATATATGGTAAAAAAAAAATTTAAATATTTTCTTTCTAAAATAAAAAAATCAGTTGGACATATAGATTTGAAGAAATTATGGGAAAAAAGGATGAAGAAGATGAAGAATAGAGTATTTTCTTATTTTTTAAAGTTTGGAGAGGTGATGATTTGAAAATGATATTTTTACCACACACATCGTAGTCGACTTTTTTAGTCTGAATTTTCGCTTGAAACGCTATTTTGACAAACAAAGCAGTTGCGTAAAAATATTGTGTTATTTAGGACTTAATTTTAAATTTATACTATTTATAGAAAAACAAAAATAATTGATTCACATATAGAGATTTTATCTTAACTCAATAGTATTAACTCAAAATAATTGTATTAATTAATTAATTTATCTGTTGGTGTCTTTTATTAACTCAATAGTATTAACTCAAAATACTAGCATTAACTAGTAATTTATTTGGTGTTATCTTATATTTTTGAGCAAATAGCTATTTCTGTAATAAAAGTAGTTTCGTGTGTTATTTTTATCACAAATAGTTTTTTGTGTCTATTCTACCACAAAAAGTAAATTTGTGTGCTATTTTTAAAACATATAATTTTTTCATGCTTTTTCTGCAAGAAAAGTAGTGCTTGTGTTATTTTATAACAAATAATTTTTCGATGTCTTTTCAATAATAAAAAATTTATATGCTATAAATGTCATAAGGAGAGCAATCTAATTCATATTCGACTTACTCAACCATTACTCCGACAATTAGAAGGTGAAATACCAAAAGGAAGATTTTGAGATCATGACACATCTGTCCCATCATTACCCCGCGTTCATCAGTCCATTTCCTTATCCATTTAGCAAACAACGCCTCTAACTTTCTAGAATTTTAAATAATTTCTTTTGGCCAAATTTACAAAAGTTTTCAACTACAAATTTTCCAAAAGACTTTACAAATTACTCGAGCATGTTTGTCACCTTTCTCAAAAGGGTTCTCACAACTTTGTTCATAAATGCCCAAATTCCCATGAGTTTGTGTATTTATTAATAATTAATATTGTTGTAACGATTGTCATTAGACTATTATGATTATAATCACTTTTCCAATAAAAAGATATATGTAGGGTATAATTGAAATATATTGTTGACACCTAATAAAATACATGCAAATGACAATATATATATATATATATATATATATATATATATATATATATATATCCCAACGACAATTAAATGAGAATGGAGGGAGTATTATGTATCTAAACTTTTATTTTAATATTTCACAAACCAACCATTGGATTAATAGTGGTTCTCCAATATCTTTACAGTGTGACTGAAAATTCAGACATTTTGATTATATGGAAAGTATTGGAAAGTGGTTGTTTAGGAATTACATAATTAATTAGGAAGTGCCTAATTAGTGTTTAATTAATTATGGAATACTCTTAATTAGTTTTAACCTAATGTATAGTAGTTGCCTAAATATTGTGTAGTATGGTGTATTTGTTAGTTAGCTAATATAATATAGGCACAAATGTATAAATACTCTTTTACTAGTTATTTATTTTGTAAGAGCGGAATATATATTTACTCTTCAATTATTTTATGGTATCAGAGCGGTCACGACCTTCTTGTAAAAAAAAAAAAAGTGATCATGAGAGAAAAAAAGCTAGGTTAAAAAAACAAAAACTAACCCCTGTTAGCCCTAAGGGCAAAGTGATCAATTTTGTTTTGATGATAACAAACCATTGATAGTTCTAATGTTTGTGTGAGCATGTTCTTAATGATAGGATCCTTAGCAATCACACCAACATTGATGAAAATGGTAAGTTAGCTCCTTGTGTACATCAAAGGTACGATCATACACTCAAGGAAGCTGAACTTTGCAAGACTACATAGCACAAGCATGAAGTCAATCCACATGTTATGGAAGTACTTGCAAAAGTCATGAAGAAGGAAGATCAATATATCAAGAGCTACTCAATCCAACAAGAGTAGAATCAAGTGGTAGACTCATTGATAAGAAGAAATGTGAAGCCCAATACACTACAACTCAAGATTGCTAGAGGACTTCATCACTCCAAGAAGATATTAATCAAAGGCTTCAAAGTCCAAGTTCAAAGAAGATAAACAACTTGAAGACTTGAAGACCTTAAGAACATTAATCTATACTTTATAGGCAATCCTCTGTGACTAATCTATCCCTTGAGAATACTAGATATAAGAATGTTTAAAGCTTAGCTATGTATGTTTTCAAAACCTCATGTTTTACTTTGGTCAATTCTTTTATAAGGTTTTTGAAAACTAGTTTAAGTCTTGGTCAATGCCTAAGTACTTTAAAATGCGTTTTATATCACTACAAGAAAACAGGGAAACAGTGACGGCCGTTTCCGTCGGTAATCGGTCGCTAAAATTAGTTTAGCGACCGAACTACGTGGTCGTGTATGTTTAGTCGCTAAGAAAATTACCGACCGAATACCGACGGAATATATAGCGACCGAATATTCGATCGCTATTTACCGACCGCATACCTACCGAATCGTCATCATTGTTGACTTTTGACTTTGACTGTTTAACGACTGAATACCGACGGAATATATAGCGACCGTTTAATCGGCCGGTAAATAACGACCGAATACCGACCGAATGGTCAACATTGTTGAGTTTTGACTTTGACAATATAACGACCGAATACCGACGGAAAAAATAGCGACCGATTATTCGGTCGCTATTTACCGACTGAATAGCGACCTAATGGTCAATATTGTTGACTTTGACTTTGACTGTTTAACGGCCGAATACCGACGGATATTTAGCAACGGAAAAGAGGGTCACCATATACCGACCGAATACCGACGGTCTAGTCAACATTGCTGACATTTGACTTGACCCAGGAACGACCGAATAGCGACGGATAATTAGTAACGTGTAGGAGGGTCACCATATAGCGACCGAATACCGAAGGTATTTACCGTTGCTAAATTGTTGCTATTTAAAAAAATAAAAATTGAATTTAATTAAATCCCTATTACAGAACACAGCAGCAATAGCAGCAATAACCAAAATGCTCACAATCAATTCTCATTACATTAAATACTCACAATCAAAGTGCAAACTTCTTATTACAACACTCACAATAATAGTGTGCACTTTACATTACAATTCACGATCAAAGTGTACACATTACATTACAAAGCTCACATTCAAAGTGCACACTTTGAATTATCAAAACTCACAATCAAAGTGTGCACATTACATTGCAACACTCACGTTCAAAGTAATTTATTTCATTTATCAAAACTTACAATCAAAGTGTGCATTTCTCATAAACTCCTTGATGTCATTCATATGCATATCCTTGAAAATGCATGAGTTGCAATCTGCAAAATGTAAGAATCAAATTATTATGACAATAAAATTTCTATTTTGAATTATGTTAAAAAGTTATACAATATGACAATTAATTTATTGTAATAAAGTACAAAAAAAAACAACAAATATGACTCACTTTCAATATGTGGAATTCCAAGAGAAGCGAGAAATCTTAATCATTCTAAATCATCATCGGTCATTAATTCATCCTCTTCTTCAGAATTGTCATCTCCCAACATAATTTCATCATCGTCATTGTCATCATCTTCATAACCACGGCTCGTCACTGCCACAAGTACAACTTCAATTTCCCGACCGGTGTGCAAGTTGACCAACTTCGATAATAGTTGCATCAATGCGATCGGTCTCCTCCTCGCGTACTTTCGTCCCCGATACGGTACGGAACACCGAGAACGTCAAATAGGCGTGGTTTGGAATGACATACGACCCAACCAATCAGCCACTAGATGATGTCTTACTACCCGGGATAAGGTGTGTAGTAGACTTGTTGACATTGGGAAGCAAATACAAATGGATCGTAACCACTGGTAGGTTCTTTTCCTATGGATTTCTACAAGTTTATATTGAGGATGCACTCTTAAACCTCGATTTGGAGTAGAATCAAACCCGATCGCATTTGAAAAGAATAATTTTTTTGGTCGAGTATTCCAGCAAGTTCAACCTCAATTACTTGCTTCAACTCACCGTAATAATCTCCTTTAACCCATACCCACTGTTTGTCGTTCCTTTTCCATCGCTGCGGGCTTTGGTGTGAAATCTATAACCGTTAACAAAGTAACCGGTGTATGACATCACTCTCCTTGACGGGCCCCAAGACAGATTTTTCAACAAAATTTCAGAATCTTCCTGAAGGCTATGTATCTCCATCAAAATTTCACAATTCTTTAATGGTTTTCCAGAATAATATTTAAGAAAATGTCTAGAAATCGTCATGGCAAAACCATTCAAGAAGCCATACCAACATTTAAATCCTTCTCCATCGAAACCATAGTACCCTTAAACGAACATGTGTCTTTCAAAAAAAGCATCAGCTTTTCGAGTCACAAAACCATTTCCACAATAAGAACCTATAAAAATTGTACTATTTCCTAATTAAACATCAAAGTTTCAATTTTGTCTTACATCATAATGCCTCAATATGTAAATTCACATAAATGTCCTAATTATGCATCATTGTTTTTCTCAATCTTATTGTATATGAAAAAATCCCAAAATGCAAATTCATATTCCATAATCTAGAAAAATGCTCAAGACTCTAAAAGATAATAATCTAGCTGACCTGCATCTAATAAATTACATGCCATGTTCGATCGGAATCATTTACCTCTTTCTTTCCTTAAAAGACCATAAACCAAACAAGCAAAACATATAGAAATCACCCATTCTAACCTTTCCAAATATTCAAGATTGAATCTTTTTCAATATCCCAACAGAGAATTTGATTATTTAACAAATGTAACAAAGAAAAAAGCAAGAAAACTATATGGAATGATTAATAAAGATAGCTAATTAATCAACCTCTATTAATCAAGAAAACAAAAACAATGAAAATTGATGGAGATATAGAGAGAAGAACATACCCCTGAATGAATCACCCGAAGGAAAAAGAAGAGAAGTCAAAGAAGAATGGGAAAGAGAGGCGACAAAATATATACGCCTCTCAATCAAAATCCTTAATCTTTTCGAATTTCAATCAGCTGATGATAACTTTTCTGAACATAAAACAAAGGAAAAGCTCAAATTCAAGAAAAAAAATTTTATTCAAGAACATTCTCCATGACTTTTCCACTTGTTATTTTAGAGAACAAAAATTTCAGAGTGGCGGTGGCGAGGTGGCTGAAAAAAGGGATTTGAAGAAGAAGATGGTGGTAGCAAGGTTGCAGATGGGAATTTGGGGGGGATATTTTTAGGGTATCGCGATTTCAGAGTGGCGGTGGCGAGGTGGCTGAAAAAGGGATTTGAAGAAGAAGATGGTGGTAGCAAGGTTGCAGATGGGAATTTGGGGGGGATTTTTTTAGGGTATCGCGATGAAGAAGAAGAAGAGTCTGTCTGATTGTTTTTTGTATAATTTTTTTTTTCAATCATCAAGACTTAAAACGACGTCGTTTCGGAATTTAATAATAGCGACCGAATAGCTACGGACTACCCAAATTCGGTCGCTATTCGGTCGCCCAGTAGAATGCCTAACACTTGTACAATTTTCAAATACATGAGGCTGCAAAGTGGTAAAAGCAGCGTCGTTTCGAATTTAATAATAGAGACCGAATAGCTACGGACTACCCAATTTCGGTCGCTATTCGGTCGCCCAGTAGAATGCCTAACACTTGTACAATTTTCAAATACATGAGGCTGCGAAGTGGCAAAACGACGTCGTTTAGGAATTTAATAAAACAACGTCATTTTGTGTCATTCATATGCATATAAACACCGTTATGTTTTCCGTAGCTATTCGGTCGTTAAAGACCGTCGGTATTCGGTCGTTATATATTCCGTCGGTAAACGGTCGTTAATATACGTCGGTATTCAGTCGTTAAGGGTGAACAAAACGACGGCGTTTCAATTTGGTCAACGGGACCGAAGTGGCCGACGGATGGGCGACGGAATAACGACCGGTTTGTTTTTGGTTTCTATTCGGTCGGTATTCCGTCGTTAAATTTGTGACCGAAAAAGTCGGTCGCTAAATGCGGTCGCTATTTAACTGTTTTCTTGTAGTGTATCTTTACAAAACACTTAGGCATGTGCATGAGAACATTGAAAACTTGACTAAGTGGAAAAAAACGTTGGGACTGCAATCCAGTCGACCTAGACGTAGCCTCGGTAGACCCGAGTAGTCCGATCGACTGACATGTGTTGTCAGGTCGACCGAGGATGTTTTTGTCCTTAGTCAGATTTTTAATGTCCCAATGCTTCAACAACTATATTCTATCGGATGACCTTGATATTGGTAGGTCGACCGACTTTGCTTCGGTAGACCTGATCCCATGAATGTGGTCGACCGAGATAAAGATAGAGGGCATTTACACTTTACTTTAAGGCACTTCGGTCGACCTACTGTCTAGTAGCGGTCGACCGGAGTTGTCTAATCAAGGCCAAAATTATAGCCGTTGTGACCAGATTTGCTTGTGTATGCTTGCCATATATAAAGATTATAAAGATGAATTTTCATAATCAATCAAGCCATAAGAGGGAATAGACAAATACACTTCATAAACACACAACCAAACACTTTTGAGCTTAATTTCCATATCATTCTAAAGCCTTTATGATGAGCTATAAACTTCATCTATCTTTATATTCTCAAGAGTGATTATAGCTTAAATTGTAAATCCATTCCAAGAGGGAATATGTGTTAGAGATCTAAATTGTAAATTTTCCTTTGAAAGAGACTAGTTACCCATTTTCTCATTTGTTGAGAACTAGTTATTTGTGAACTAACAAAACACTCTTTGAAAGCTTTACTCTTGGTGAGTGTTTGCAAGTTCTATTTGGTAGGCAAAAGTCCTCTTTGTGAGGCAAGCATCTCATTGGTGAGATTAGCTCTTGGTGAGCTTAACACTATTTGTGAGTGTAGTCTTCTTTATGAAGCACAAGTCCTCATTTGTTGGGGCAATTGTAAAAGGTAGAACCCCCCTTGCATTTGTTGCCAAGGGTATGCATTAGTGGATGTTGAAATCCTTGGGTTTGTCCTAAGGTAGTGGATGTAGATTATTAGTGAAACGAACCACTATAAATCCTTGTGTTAGTTTTCTCTATCCATACTCCTTTACTTTATAGTTAATGAATTGCTATAACTTTTTTACTTGACTACATGAACTATTTGCTTAGGATAGAAAACTACACATGCTTCCTTCCTTCATACAATTGCTTCACTTAGTCATCTAAGTCTCCTTAAACATAATTGAATCACCTCATGTGCTTAAACAACATACTTGTTGTTAAGGTGAACACTTTGGGAAAGAAGTTTTAGAAAAGCCAAGTAGTTTTTAAGAACCTAATTTTCCCTTTCTCTTAGGTTCAATACCCTCATAGGGGTCTTTCAACCCCTATATAGCGTACAATCATTGATAACGGATCATCTTCATTGCAGTGAACTTCTTCTATCTTTACTGAATTCTAAAATCATCAATTTTATCTCCTAGGCCTATATGTCGGAGATAATCAATGTCATTGACACCACGACGCATTACGCGAGCTATGATGACCAGCGCAAGGCGCAGACTATTCGGTGCAGCAAGCAACTACCACCTATTTGGACAGAGTGCAATTGAGGGAAAATGTCTCTGGAACTAGCCGAAATACTCCAAGAAAATATGATTGCGACCTTCCACACCACTGGTAAAAATGTCTACTTTTATTCTTTCTCATTGATACTTGATAGCGGGCCTCTCATCATATTACTTGCGAGAAAAATAAGTTGGGAAACTTGCAAAATCTCGTAATACCTATTAGTTGTAGTCTGCCTAATGGGTAATGTATTTGGGCACAACGTATGGTAGAATGACTCTAAAATCCAAGATTTGACTCGGTGAAGTCTTGTATATGCCACACTTCTCGTACAATTTGATTTCTATCTCTCAATTAACATGGAAATTACAATGTTGTGTCACTTGGATGAGTATTGTGTTGTGCATGACCTAATATAGAAGATGCTAATTGGGGAAGGTGAGATAAGCGGGGGCATCTATCGTCCTAAATGTGTGAATGGTAGTTGTCCATTTAGAGGAAAATTGTAAAATTTGGCACCAAAGACTCGGACACCCGTCTTTTAGTACTTTTCTTAATATTCATGTTTCGTTAAACCTGTCAGACAATAAATCTTTACCTTGTGATGTTTGTCCTCGTGCAAAAGATTACAGGTTACCTTTTCCCCTTAGTAGTAATAAGGCGAAACGTTCTTTTGAGCTAATACATTGTGATTTGTGGGGTAAATATCAAACTTCCTCGTTAACCAAGGAAAGTTATTTTTTTCTATTTGGTGAATGACTTTTCTAGGTCTGTTTAGGCTTATCTTCTTAAGGAAAATAGTGAAACTAGAAAGGTCTTTATTAATTTTCATAACATGGTCTCTACCGATTTTCAATCAGTTATTAAAAGAGTTAGGAGTGATAATGAAATCGAGTTCGTAAGACTTAGAGACTATTTTTCCCAAACCAAAATCCTTCACGAAACATATTGTGTCAATACTCCTCAACAAAACGAGCAGCTAGAAAGGAAAAACTAGACACATTCTAAATGTTGCACGAGCACTTCGTTTTGAAGCCCATCTACCAATTCCTTTTTGGGGTATGTATACTAACCGCAGGGTATCTTGTCAATGACCCTCCTAGTAAGCTCTTAAATAATAAAACTCCTTTTGAGAAACCACCAAAATTTGATAATCTACGAGTTTTTGGATCCCTTTGCTAAGCACACAACACAAATCCCACGAGAGATAACTTCATCTAGCGATCCACCAAAATGGATTTTCATCGGTTATCATATGGGACAAAATGGCTGGAAAGTCTATGATCTTCACTCTCGAAAAATATTTTTCTTCCGAGATGTTCACTTTTATGAAGACATTTTTCCTTTTGCCCTATTGTCAAATAATTTTCCGCAAACTTTCGAAACAATATTGGATAAAACTTACTGCAAACTCCCTCCAATAATGAGCCATCACTTCCTAATGATGAAAACACATTTCATTTTTTCATCCAGCCCAACCTAGACGAGCCCAGTCCAACTGGACTTAGTCAAGTCAAGTCTGGTCCAGCCAATTCTGTCATCCCGAACTTTTCAGTCCAGCATGCTTTAGAACTTCGCGGGTCACCCAGACCACTTCAGAAAAAGCGGGTCGCCCCAGCCTCCTTCAAAAACTTGTGGGCGGTAAGTCCAGATCCCCAACCAAGCCGCGAACCCTCTTTGACCTACGTTATTCAACCTTCATCCATTTGGCAATCTTCACAACCCATTATTCATCAGCCTGGCCCAAATATCTCTTACTCGCCTGGCCCAACTGGTAGCCCAACCTTCGAGCCCACACATCATTTTCCTTCAAGCCCAATTCTTTTATTCAATAGCCTTTCCAGTCTTTCGAGCCCAACACGAAATCAAATATTTAATAGACCTCATATTTCCATTGTCTATCCCAAAAGTCTTTCCCCAATTTCGTTTGAAACTTTGCCAAATTCATTGGGGGCTTCTCCTAGTAGCTCTCCCTCTTTAACTATGGATGTCCGGCTTTGACGGTCCACACGAGACACTAAACCCTCTTTTCGATTTCGCGATTATGTTTGCAACATTATTGTCCCCTCAACTCATCCTTATCAAACGACTTCTTCGGTATGGTCTATCAATTATATAATTATTTATCTTTCTATAATTTTATGCTTCCCATAAATGTTACTTGACTTCACTCTCCCGCTATACCGAGCCTCGCAACAATGCAGAAGCCGCTCGTTCCCCTAGTGTGGCGGGACTCTATGATAACAACACTTGGGTCTATGCAACATTGTCTCTTGGAAAGAAGCCCGTTTCCAATCGTTAGGGTCTATAAATTGAAATTTTGTGGTGATGGTTCTCTATAACGTGATAAATCTTGCATGTTGGTTAAATGTTACTCTCAAGTTGAGGGGAGAGGATTTCCTTAAGACGTTTTCTCCGGTTGCCAAACGTCTTAAGGAAATCCTCTCCCCTCAACTTGAGAGTAACATTTAACCAACATATGGCCTCGTTCGTTCAGGGGATATATGAACCCGTGGCATATACTTAAGGACTTTCCTATCTTGGCCATAAGTTGGGGACCGTTGTAGTAATTTAATTAGAGTCGTAAATAGATAATCAAGCTCGATCGTGTGGATTTGTTTGAGTCATAGCATGAACCATACTCAGAGTGAATAATGTTAAGTATCTATGTATGTTCGTATGAGTAAAACATGGTGCTCGTAGCACATTTCCGATGTATAAGTGTTGGATTCAATGAGTATGGTGTATAGCTTTGTTGTGGTTGTTTTGGTCTTGTTTTCATATGTTCATATATGTCAAAAATCTGCATTTTGGGGTTGGGACATTCATAAAATATATTTTCCTTCACAAATTGCACTATTTTTGGACTGTTCTGAATCCCAGATAACCCTTCCGGTCGACCGGGCCAGACTCTTATCATTCGGGGAAAACTACTGGGACCAAATGGCCTTCCTCCGGATGACCATTTCGGTCGGCCGGGTGAACTCACCTCGTTTGGGGTTGGTTCGGACGACCTCCGGTCGACCAGGACCCATGGCTAGGCAGTCCGGATGGCATTTTTGTCCTTTTTATTTCAGTTCTATTCTGGTTCCATTTCAAGTGTTCTAGAGGTTATGTTAAGTTTATTTCAAGTGTCTTATCCCAAGGGTTGTTGTACTTACTGTGGAAAGGGTAACTAGCCTCTTAAAAAGGAGAATTTACCATTATGCTCACTAAAAATAATTTCCTCTTGCAATGGATATACAATTTAAGATCTAATCACTCTTGAGAAACTAGTTCTTAGTGAGCTAGGAAAAAGCTATTTGTGAGCTTCACTCTTTGTGAGTGTTTGTGAGGCTCTTTGTGAGCTAATTCCTCTTTGTGAAGCAAGTGTATCTCATTGATGAGATTGACTCTTTGTGAACTTAGTTCTTTGTGAACTAGAAAAACACTCTTTGTGAGTGGAGTCTTCTTAGTGAAGTAAAATTCCTCTTGTGAGATGTATCTCTTTTGAGAGATTGACTCTTTGTGAGCTTAGTTCTTGTGAGAACTAGAAGTAACGTTCTTTGTGAGCAGAGTCCTCTTTATGAGAAAAAAGTCCTCATTTGTTGAGGCAATTGTAAAAGGTTGATCCCACCTTGCATTTGTTGTAAAGGGAATCCATTAGTGGATGTTGCAAAATCCTTAGGTGTGTCTTAAGGTAGTGGATGTGGATTCTTTGTGAATCCAACAACTATAAATCCTTGTGTTAGTTTTCTCTATCCTTATTCTTTTACTTTATAGTTCATACATTGTTATATCTTGTCTACTTGACTATATGAACATATTTGCTCAAGGATATAAAACTTGCACATGTTTCCTTTATTTATACATTGCTTCACTTAGTCGTCTAAGTTGCCTCAACATAATTAACTCTCCTTATGTGCTAAGTCAACATACTTCTTGTTAAGGTGGTCTTTTAGGCAAAGAAGTTTTAGAAAAGCTAAAAAAATTTATGAACCTAATTCACCCACACACCCCTCTTAGGTTCATACCCCTGAAGGTATTAAGTATGATGTTAATAATATACGGTACGATTAATAACAATCCCTTCAATTTTGATACTGCATATTACTTAAACCGACACTTTTAAAGTTGAGAATTGTTATAAATTTCCAAGGACACTAGTTGAAATACCCGAAGGAGAAAACCGTAGAGTGGTGAATAAAATTCTCAATCTTTTTCGCTTTTCTACCAAAATATTTTCTTAATTGATCACCTTAACAACAAGTTTGTTGATTAAGCATATAAAGGTGATTTAAAGTATAGACAACTTAGATGACTTATGTGTTATATGCAACATATAGGAACACAACACAAGCTAAGTCAAGGTTCATATATGCAAAGCTTGTAAGTTATTATTCATCAAACAAAACAAAAAAAAAAAAAAAATAGCTTGTAAGTTCAAACAACATAAGTCATAGGACAAGCACTAAGCAAGATATATAAAAAGCTTGCAAGAACACTTAGTGCAAGTCTTATGGTCAAGCCAAGGCAAGATATAACAAGCAAGCAACCTAAGTAAAGTTAAACAAGTTACTCTTACACTAAACAAGTTCATATAACAAATAAGCACAATTGATTAATATAAGAACTTGAAAGTAAAAAGTTAGAGTAATAAGATCAAACATGGTGATTTAGAGTGGTTCAATCACAAAGATCTACATCCACTATCTTAGGATAAACCTAAGGATTTTGGTAACTTCACTAGCTTGTTTTGAGAGATCTTTACACGAAAGGACAAAACCAACACATGGTCTTTTATGCACAAAGCAACCTTCTAAGGGTAAGCCCAACAAATGATCCTTTTATGCACTAAGCAACTCTTCTTCACCCCTGAGAACTATTTCTCTAATCTAATTCAATATTGAGAATAGAAGAATATGTATGTGAAGCTCTTTCTCATAATGAAATATTTTGATGAATGATTAAAATAATTTAACTCTTCAAAGTGTTTGAATGCTTGTTTAAAATGTGTAATTCAAAGGCTCTCTAATGGCTTGGTTGAATATAAAAAATCAGCCTTAAAGGCTTTATATAGAGGCAAAAAATCACAAGCAATTCGAGTTACAACGGAAATATTTTTGCATTGACAGTACAACTCCGGTCGACCGCAATAGCTGGTAGGTCATCTAGTGTGCTTCTGAGGCAGTTTAAAAAGGACACTGGATACACCTCGGTCCACCGCAAATGGTGGTCCGGTTGTGCGGAGCATAGGCTCGGTCGATCGACCTAAAGCACGATCGTCCGGATAATATAATTGTTGGAGTCTTGGAACATTCAAAATTGACTAATGACAAAAACCAACCTCGGTCGACCGGACAACATATGACCAGACTTCATCAGGTCGCCCGGACTTCAGTCCAAAAGTAATTTTTCCACTTGGTCACATTTCTAATGCTCTCAAACTCATATCTAAGTGTTTTCCAAAGTCTTTTAAAATAAGTTTAAGACCTTAGGCATAAATCAACGCTAACATATGTTTTTAAAAATCTTTTCAAAGATTAAATCAAAGTATGAATGATGGTTTTGAAAACATGAAAGAGTTTGAGCTTGACATACTTAAATTAGTATTCTCAAAGTAAGATTAGTCATAAGGATATACCTATATAGAAAAAACTAATCTTCTTAGGTCTTCAAATCCTGAAGACGGAATCTTCTTTGAGCTTGGCTTGAGACATTTTTGAACATTTTATGATGATGAAGTGCTTTGTAGTTTTCTAAGGTTGTAGCACCTTGGACTTCTACACTTCAAGGTTAAGAGCCTACTTGATGAAGATCTTCAATGTGACGTTGAGTAGCTCTTAACACATGATCTTCCTTCTTGACATTGCAACTACTTCCAACACATTGTGAATGTACTTCAAGCTTGTGACACTCATAGAAGCTATCTTACCATTTCATCAAAGTAAGTGTGAGTGAATATATCATATCATAAAAAAATATAAGCTCACACAAATATGAGAACTTCTCCATGGTTTATTATCATCAAAGCTACACTGATCACATTAAATCTTAGGACTTGCATTAGTTATTCATAGTACATGTGACACATTAAAATACTCGTTTGATTGTTAAGGAAAGTGAACAGGGAAAGTAATAAGATTTCTAGCTTTTAAATTTTTGTGACATTATGCCTTACTGATCCAAATTTGATTCCAAATTTTTTATCCAATAATCACTACTCTAATCGTATTTCATTATTTTTCGTCACTTCTCTCTCCCCCTCTCTCTCCTCATACCTCTTCCAATAATTTTTCTTTTTAACTATTAACTTATTATCTTCATTTTCCCCAAAAAATACTCCCTCCATTCCTAAATATAAAATTCTTTAGACAATTTTAGAAAAATTAAGGAACTTGTCTTTTTCACCGAAAGTTCCAATATTACCCTTCTCTCTCACTTCTATAGCATAAGAAAAGAAAGGAACAAATAGGGATGACAGAGGCTGCAAATAAAAGAAATGTAGAGGGTATAATTGGAATAAATTGTTGACAACTAATAAAACAACCTTAAACGACAATTAATTTGGATACATATAAATATCCTAAACGACAATTAAATGGGAATGGAGGGAGTATTAGGCAACTCAAAATTATAGACAAAATAATTTATAATTTATGTATTATTAGTAAACATATATTTAGGAGAAAAATATGATAATATTTATCGTTATACAAAACATACAAAACTCAAGCTTCTCCATTTTTTTTTATAACAACTCAAGCTTCTCCATAATTATGTATAACTATATTATTGTTTTTACATATATAACCGGAATGAACATCAATTGTTTAGGCATATTTAATTTTCTATTTTATTTATTTGATTCACACTTTAAACATTATTTAATATAATTATTGTACAAAACTACTAATATTAATTTTTTTGGAAATGTATAATCCATTTATTTTAAATATTGAAAAAAGTAAAGAAATAGTTACTTTCTTGCAAAAGTTTTTGAACCGTCCATACAGAGGAATGTAATCTATCCAAAATTAAATCACACATAATCATTAATCACTTTCTTCGAATTAGATTCTTCAACATTTCTTTCTTTCCTACCAATCAAACGATGCCTAATACCAAAAAAAAACACTTTTAGTTTCAAAATATCTAAAAAGTTCCCCTTGATCAAAGGTTCCTTATCCCAGTGGGGCAAGTGTGCTGCCACGACCGTGAGGTCGTGGGTTCGATACCCTCCTCGCGCATGAGGGCATACTTTAATTTGACTCCCTTTCTAGGGTTACTCTCTCCTCCTCTGGTGAGGCAGTTCTATCTCCCCGCTCATCGGGAATAAAAGCAAAAGCAAAAGCAAAAGAAAAAGAAAAAAAAAGATCATGCTACGTGAGCAAAAAATGTCCAAATACTTTTAGTTATGAGTTAGAAAATGTTATGACTTCTAAATTTTCACTCCACATAATTTTACTTTCTTTTAAATTTAGAAAATTAACCCAATTATTCATAATTTTCAGTACTTTCATAAGAAACTCTTTAATTTTAATTTTAACATTAGTTTTTCGTGCAAGAGTCTCAAAGAGAAAACTATGTTCAAGAGTAAATTGGTTGCTTCTGAAAAACAAAAATTAAAAATTAAAAGTAGCTGAAATGCATCTTACGTTTCTGACATTATTTTATATATATAAAAAGAGGATCGCAAATCTGAATTTATATATTTGTTTCACTAATTTCCTCCTTTTCCGTTCCCTACTTTCCATTCCTTTTATCTGCACATTAATCTGGAAGTTCCTTTTATTCATTATCTTAAAAGTACTGTTACTTATAGTATAAAAGATACCCTCATTGTTAGTGCATAATTGGACAAGACATTTCCACATGGAGCACACATTAATATAGGCCAAAAGGCTTGTGAATTGCGGTTTGTACTCTTCAACCTTTTAAAGGATAACATATTATTTTGATTTCTTAGTGAGGAATATTTCGTCCCTCTAAGCTTATAATTTACTAGGAATAATATATGAATTGTAACCTTCTTTCTGTACATGGCATGGACCTTTTTTTTTATAAAAAAAAAAAAAAAAAAAAACATGATTTATCTATCAGAGAATTGTTAAATTCGAAAAATTTTATTATTTTAAAGGGGAAGCACTTTATTAACTACGCTATGAATGACCATAACTATAACTTGATTAGCTAGGTGACTATCATTTATTTTGATATTAGCCCAAGAGATTAAGAAATTTATGAACCACCCATTACACAATAATTCAAGGTGTGAAGTGCTCTCTACTAGTACACGTTAGGAGGAAATCAATGGTAAAAAAGTAGTCATGACTAGTATGAGAAAGAGACTAAGTTAGGAGGAAATCAATGAATTGAATACGAAACGTCAACTGATCGTATTGTATAAAGAAACATCGATGATTTTGAAAGGATTAGACACCAAACCTTTCTTACCGCCACGGCTCCATTTCCGAACGGATAAATTTCGCACGTATAAAACTTCTCTCGTCCGTTGGATTGAAATTTTGACGGTTAAGATTGGTTTAAAACAGATACATGTTCTGAGTCTTAGAACACCTGTTGTGTTTTTAAGACATAGAATACCTGTCTTGTGCCTCAAAACACCTGTCCTGAAGTGTTTCGTACGTACTGAAAAAAGCTGTTATGTATAAGCTTTAGACTTCTTTTTTACCAAAGTGATTGATTTCTTGATTTATAATTCTCTCTCATGAAATCCATAAACCCCTATAAACCTTTCTTTTGCACGAAGCAAGAGTTGGTCTCCTTAGGGTTATACTTGTAATTTCACATTGATAAAAAAAAATGGTTGCCTCCCTAAAAAGAAAACGGGGGAGACCAAGAGAACCTATTAGAGGAAGAAGGTGAGGAGACCAAAGACAATAAGTCATTCATATGAAAACTTAAATTGAAAAAAACATCCAAAAGAAAAACCAAAAGCTCAAGGAAACCTATAACTTCTAGTCATCATAAAACATTAAATCAAACAAGTAAAGAAAAAGATTATTCTCAAGAGTCCACACACCAACCTCTATATATTTCCCACTTTGCATAACATTCCTCTTCCCCCTTTTCTTCCCAAAGACATCCTCCTCCTCCTCTCTCTCTAGAAAATTCTCTTTTTATCATGGGAACACTTTTTGGGATTGCCAAATTACATATTCTTATAGGATTCTTCCTCTTTTTATCAGGTAAATTATCATTTCATATTCTTGATGAATTTCAATCTCAAAGTTTTTTTCTTAACAAGAATTAATTTAAGGGAAAATGACTCCCATCATCTTCAAAATATTTACTAAGTTACGATAAGATCCTTCATATTTTTTTTTTTACTTTCGGTAAGTCCCAGAACAAATTTCGCATCTGTTAAGTCGTCCCACCACCATTGTCCGCTGTGGTTTCCGGCTAATAGTAGTAATTTTCTGGCTAATTTTGACTGGAAACCACTGCGGACAATGATGCGAAATTTATTCTGGGACCTACTAAAAAATAAAAAAACTTGTAGGATTTTATCGTGTCGCATTTTCCTTTAATTTAATGTTATTATTTTGTGTCCTATTAATTTCTTGATCATATACTTCTTCTAAATAGGTACCGGATTTTTCGGAGAAGTAAATTCATTAGGCATCAACTATGGTCAAGTAGCCAACAATTTACCACCACCAGATAACGTTCTTGATCTTTTACAAGCACTCAAATTGACAAAAGCAAGAATTTACGATACAAATCCTCAAATCCTAACAGCATTTGCAAATTCCAGCATTGACCTTATTGTTACGGTCGAAAATCAAATATTATCAAATTTGATGGATCCACAACAAGCCCTTCAATGGGTAAGCACTCACATTAGGCCATATTTTCCAGCAACAAAAATAACCGAAATCGCGGTTGGTAACGAGGTTTTTACCGGGGATGATACAACGTTAGTAGATTATTTAGTACCAGCCATGGTCAGCATTCACTCAGCCCTAGTAAAACTAGGTTTAGACCAATATATCAAAGTTTCATCACCACATTCCTTAGCAGTTTTACAACAATCTTATCCACCTTCAGCCGGGACCTTTTCGCCCGAGTTAAACGGAATTATGCCACAACTTTTACAATTCTTGGAGAGTACAAATTCACCATTTTGGATTAATGCGTACCCTTATTTTGCATATAAAGACAATCCCACAAAAATTCCAATAGACTATGTTTTATTTAATCCAACTAGTGCAGGAATGATTGATCCCTATACAAAGTTACACTATGATAACATGCTTTATGCACAAGTTGATGCGGCCATTTTTGCTATGGCAAGAATGGGATTTTTACAGCATAGAAGTTAGGGTATCGGAAACCGGGTGGCCTTCCAATGGTGATGCTAATGAAATTGGTGCAACATTAGAGAATGCTGCAATTTATAATAGGAATTTGTTGAGAAGACAATATGAAAATGAAGGGACTCCCTTTAAGGCCTCATATGAGATTGGAAATTTATGTTTTTGCTTTATTTAATGAAGATATGAAGCCAGGACCAACTTCTGAGAGAAATTATGGTTTATTTCGACCTGATGGTACTATGGCTTATAATGTTGGCCTTATAGCACATTCGAGTACGACGTCGTCTACATCGACGCCGACTACCTCCTCCCCCTCCTCCACCGCCTCCATTTCCCTAACTTCTTCCACCACCCAGGTAAATCCATAGATTACCAGCCTTCTCCCTCCTCGTTTACTAAAGTTTTTTTTTAACCATTAACACTATTGTAAGTTAATTAATTTGTATATTAATAATATGATGTAAATTATATATACTATTGCATCCACTCATATATAAAATGATGTGGAAGATTATATTTATTTTTTCTTTTTTAATAAATTTATTGTATAGTTAGACTATTGACTATCTCACCCGCGACATAATGTCATATAAATGTACTAAAATTTTGTGTACTATTCAGATTAATGATTTTTGATATATACTGCGGCGGAGCCAGGGCGGGACATTTTCAGAAATGACGAATTTTTTATAGGAAAATTTTAGTTTTTGTGATATTTTCTTATAAATATTGTATTTCGCCCCCCTAAAAAATTTCAATTAAAATTTGCCCACCCAATGATAAATTCCTAGCTCCGCCATATATATATATATATGAATTGGAAATCTTTGACTCTTACATTTATTTATTTTGACAATTTGTTTTAAACAGGTAAAACCAGTGGGATACCAGAGCTTTATGTGCTCGACATTTGTATTTTTGGTGGCCTTCCAAATGTTTTTGAGAAGACAATAATCTTATGGGAATATGGAATATTACAAATGTATATATCACAATCTATCAGAGACAATGGAGGACAAACTTGGTATCTTCAAGAACAAACACTAAAGTGTAGCCACGAAAAAAACGTCATCCCAAGAAGTTCCAATTGGAAGCTTTTGCCAAATGACCTTAAACCCCTCAAACTTTAGCTCACCATGTCCCATGATTAATCACTCAAAAATTGACGATGATCTTAGAAGAGATAGCTCATTTTATGGATAGAAAAGTGATAGGCCCATTTTATGATGTAATCTACCATTCATGTAAATCATTTAGATGAAGAATTTGTTTCAATTTGCTTTTAATTTCCAGTAATTAATCAAACAATATATTACCTTTTTTTTATAGTAAAAAAATAATTTATTACCTTTATCTCATCTTATAAAGATATGTTTACTCCAACTTTTTCGTTACTATCCTATAAGTTTGGTTCCTTTTGTTAAAGAGTAATTAAATTGATAGTTCCTAATATGCCATCAATTATATTGCATTATTAACAAATAATTTCAATAGATTGATTTGCGTTTTCAAGAATAATATAGTAACAAGCCAATCAAATAGTCGTATTCAATCTTTAAAGAAATTAATCAATTATTAATTATTGAGTACTAATAAAAGGATATAAGAAAAAACAATACAAAAATAGTCGACTTAATCCATATTTTTTCTTAATTTATAAGAAAATTACTTTATAAGGGAATGAGAGTCGCTCATCCTCATAAAAACGTTGAATCTGTCTCAACAAGAAAAAATGCTGCATTCGCCCCTACACGTGGACTATATAAATCTACGATGGCTATCTTAGTGTGTACAATGACGGATGTAAGGAAAAAAAAATTAAATTAGTATATATGATATAATTTATTCTATTTAAATGATAAATATATAAATGACCCACACAAATTTTTTAAGGAAAATGTTAAACGGCTAAGTAAAATTGGTTATAATTGCTAAAAATACAAATTAAATACTATTCACCCCTTATTGGTATAAGGATTCACTCAATTATTTACCATTTTGCCACAAATATAGTCAATTAATTGGCTAAAGTTTAGCTCCCTAGCAATACTCAATTTTTAATGACATCACCAATAATAAAAAAAAACTCTCCAAACAGACTATACAATCGAATGGAAGATGATTGGATGAATAATTGTTTGATTACTTACATTGAAAAAGATGTATTTAAAGATGTTGACAACGAACTCATCATTAAGCGATTTCAGAATATGACCACGTTGAGGTCAACTATAGAATGCAAGTTTTTTCAATTTTCTGGTTTGTTTGTTTTGCCTATGTTTTATAAATTATAAGTTTATTTTTGAATTAAAGTAATATCTATGTTTTCTTACGCTAAAAAATATTAATGAACTATTGTGTGCCCCAGTGTTTTGTATTCCGGGACTCGTCACTCTGTGTGTGTATATATATATATATATATTGTTCTTTTGAAAAATTATCTTAGTATATATATCAAGTTGAACCGTAAAGAGGACAGCCTTGTGAGGCTTCTTTTGTTCTGTTGAGAATAAAGGTAGCTACTTTTGGAGGTGGAATCCATAACTGTTAATGGTACCTTAGAAAATTCTTTACTATAGCCTTCGTCCTAAGTATAGGTTCGTATATATATTAATAGTCATAATTTGCAGCATAAAGTTTAAGATAAAAAATTAGAGATAATGTAATGCAAAGTGCAAAAGGTTAGTCTTTGTTTTGTCCCTTTTTCATTTTATTTTTAATCTTCAGACGCACAATGGGCTGCTTAACTTTATTCCTCATAACCGCCAGCATTGGTCAGTGCCATTCTTTCTTAAAGGAACTTTAACACTTTCTTCTGTTAATATGGATATATAGTAAACAAACATATCACACTAGATTCCGTCTTCTTTTTTCCCTTTGTTTCTGGCCAGATTTGGCCATTGGCTCGGTCAATGGTCGAATCTTGCTCCTTTTGTTTAGGTTTTATACCTCGAATCATATGAAACTTTTTTCAAAGTATTTTTTTCTTCAAGATTCAAGACACAGAAGTTAGATCTGTATCAAATCTTAATAGATCTAGACTTGTTTTCTATCTTTCTAGCAGGATTTGTTCAACCCGGCTTTGATCTGGGCCCTTTATCAACTTTGTACATCTTCCCGAGGCAATTTGTAGGACGGTTGATACCTACGGAAGATGTTGAAAGTGATATTCTTCTGTCTCTGTGGTTCAAGGATTGCGATGAAGATGCTGCGAAGAAGAAGATTATGTATTTGTTTAGTTTGCTAGTTTTATTAATTAGTTGTATTTCCTAACCATCCAAGTTTTCTTGGGTGTGTTTTTTGTCTGTTATCATTTTTTTTAAATTATTGTATAACTTTTATTTTCTTGTATTTTTAGATTTTCCTTTGATTATAATGATTTCGGCTATTTTGTGATTAATGAAAATTTTCGTATTCAGCCAAAAAAAAAAAAGATTCCGTCTTCTTTTTCCCCATTATCAAATACCCTTATCACAGATTTTGAGGTACCATGAAATATTTTGTACTTCATACCGATTATTTTTAACTTCTTCATCTTTTTTCAAAATATACGTTAATTTTAAAATTTATAGAGATGTTTTTTAAATTACTCATATATATTATGGAATTGAAAGATATGTTATTATAGAAACTTAAGTGTATAATAATAAGAATATTTCTCGTCTCCCCATTCCTTAGTATATATTAAAGTGCATGGTAAGACTGAATTGATAGGAAGCTCCACACATAACCCTGAATATTTTGGGAACAATGTGTTTGGCCAAATCGAATTCCCCAAAGGGTAGGGGTGTCACTGGGGTGTGGGCTGGCCCGAACCCGCCTCACATAACTCGAAAAAAATGTGAGCGTGAACTTACATGAGTTGAACGTGAACTCAATATTTAAGTTCGAATTTTATGTGAGCTGAGTGTGAGCTTCACCCCGCTCAGCCCGGTTATCGCACCCGAATAATAATATTATATTATTTATATTATGTGTATAAAATATTAAATTTCTAATTAAAAAAATATAAAAACTGGAAGCAAAACTCATTGATTCTTTTCTCTTTTTCTCAAAACCCTATATTTGGTTATCTTTTTATTAGTTTGTATTAATACATAAATTATTGTATTATATGTATTCGTATTCTTGTCAGAATTTAAGCGTGAGCTGAGTTTTACAATTTTTATGTGAGCTATGCCAATCTCGACTCACATAGCTCGATTGACACCCCTACCAAAGGGTAGTGATTATTGGATAAAAAAATTGGGATCAAGAAGGCATAATGTCACATTAAATATTGACAAAACAATCATTTTTATTTTATAATCTTTTATCCTTATTTGATCCAACAATCATCATTATTTCCCAAATCCATATTCAACACAAAAAAACGGATTTTTTAATAGATGCTTTCCGCTTTTCTTTTTATAATATGACTTAAGCTAATAAATCATTTCCCTTTTATCATATGTACACTTTAATTGAACTTTATTTTAAAATTATTAGTTATTTAAAGTATTATTAATTAGATGCCTTTTTCCGTCTATTAATTAGCTTCCAAATTTAGTTAACCTTTTCAAAAAATTATTAATTAAGTAGAATACTAATAGATGTTTATTGATTAGATGCCTAAATTTAGTTTTTTTTTGTAAATCACTCATTAATTATAATACTACTATTAATTAGATGTTTTTATTAATTATATTTCTAAATTTAGTTCAAATTTATTTGAAAATATTAATTACTTGATTAAAGACTATTGGTATTCATCTAGCAATCTAATTGGAAAAAAAAACAAATTTCATCAGCAAATCGACACAACTAGGCATCTAAAGTGAATTTTTTTATATTCGGATTTTCATTCAATTTTTTTTTCTTTTCTTTTCTTTGTTTTTTTTCCTATGATAAAGGTGAACCACGATACTTGGTGGTGGTCAGTGGTGGTTGTGTGGCGGTGATCCTAGGAACAATTGGGAATTTTGGGGTAAATTGAGGTCGGTATTCGGAAAATCTCCTTTAACTTTTTCATTCAATGGATGCATGATTCATGGAAAGGAAGAGAAAGAATGACCGGTGATGGCGGCGGCTGTTACCACCGTAACCAGGGAAGAAGAAGTAAGAGAAGAAAAAAAAAATAAAACATTTATTTTAGTGAATTACAAAAAATACTCGTTGGTTTAACGGTTGACTGACTCAATTACATTGTTTCACAGTCGACGAGAGAAAAATTGGATTGAATGACCAAATGTGTTAGCACGCAAATAGAACTGGATCATTTTTCCAAAAACCCATGATTGGGGGATCAAACTCACCAAACGCAAATTGTTTGGGAACCAAATGTGCCAATTATTTTTTTTCAAAAAATACTATGATATATTGATAATAGATGGTGGTTAGAAACGGTTGCTGACCACTTGATGCACTCTTCATACTCTCACCACATTTCTTCTCTATGTGGCTAATGTGATCCCCACCATGTTCAAGACTGGTAATGATTAGGCAGTTTTTTCTTTTAGTGTCACCTTTAATTAGATTAAAATTAGAAAAGTAAGCTTTGAAAAGCCAAATTCCAGGATTCCATATCATGGAAATGTTCTTGAATTGTCCAAAGTTAAAGGACATTTTGGTAGTAGCCACTACAACAACTACCTCTGCTTTTCTGACTGTAGAGCGGTAAAACTATATAGGGATTAGATTAGATGCTGGCCTAAGCTAATCTAATTGTATTTACAATGTTTTCTCATAATCTTTTTCGTCTTGAAATTTTATTCTTTCTTTAAATCCTATGCATATTAAATTTATGACTTAAACTTCTTGTAATGTTTGTATTATATTAATCTATTATAATTATCGTGTCATTAAACTTACAATAATGATTGTTGGATCAAATTTGTATCAAAGAGTATAAAAAGTAAATGATTGTTAGAATTTAATGTGGCATTATGCCTTCTTGATCCAAATTTGATCCCAACTTTTTGATCCAATAATCACTACCCCTTATGAAACTATGAAACTTTGAGAAAGAGTGATTGAATATATGTTCAGAAAAATTGTGAGTATTTCAGATAACCAATTTGATTTTATGTCTGGGCATTAAACCATGGAGACAATTCACTTACTAAGGCAAATGATAGATCGTTATAGGGAGAGAAAGAAAGATTTGCACATGGTGTTCATTGATTTGGAGAAAGCTTATGATAAAGTACCTCGGGAAGTACTGTGGTGAGCGATAACTAAAAAATGTATATCACGTAAGTATATTGACATTTTAAGGATATGTATAATGGATCCATTACTAACGTTAGGATTTGTTCTGGAATGACAGAAGAGTTTCCTATTACAATTTGTGTACATCAAATCTCAGTACTTAGTCTGTTTCTCTTTGTGTTGGTTATGGATAAAGTCACTCGTCATATACAAAACTCCGTACTATGGTGTATGTTATTTGCTGACGACATTGTTCTGATTATGAGACAAGAGTATATGTTAACGCTAAGTTGGAGGTATGGAGACAAACATAGGAATCTAAATGCTTTAGAATTAATAGAAGTAAAACTGACTATTTGGAGTGTAAGTTTAGTGTCGGCCGAAGTAGAGAGTAGAGTGTAATTAGTTTGGATGACAAAAGTATCGTGGCGAGAGATTATATTCGGTATTTGAGTTTTATCATTCAGAAATATGAAGAGCTTGATGGGGATGTGGCGTATCGAGTTAAAGGTGGTTGGTTGAAATGGAAATGTACAACGGGTGTCTTGTGCAACTGTAATATATCATTGAGATTGAATGAGAAATTTTATAGAGCAGCTGTTAGACCCGCGTTATTGTATGGTACAAAGTGTTGGCCGTGAAAAGATGTCATATTGAGAAAATGAGTGTAACCAATATGCGTATGTTGTGATGAATGTTTTGGCATACTAGAAAGAATAGAGTGAGGAAAGAGATTATCCGAGAGAAAATAGGAGATGCACCTATTGAAGAAAATATGAGGGTTTGCGATGGTTTGAACACATAAAAAGAAAATCGAGTGATGCTTCAGCTCGGAAACTTGAAGGATGGACACATGAGGTCGTAAGAGGTAGGGGTAGCCGAGGAAGGTTTGGACCGAAGTTACCAAGGGTGATATGGATTTGTTAGACTTGGATGAGGCTATGGTGTTTGATAGTAGAAATTGAGGGAATGTATTCGTGCGAACCACCACACATAAATCTTATATTGATTTATGTAGTCGACCCCAATTACTTGGAATTAAGGCTTTGTTGTTGTTGAATGGAAAATTGGCTCTATGGGTCCAAAAACAATTTTACTTTGGTGATTTTTGTCCAAAATCTATTTTTTTTACAAAACTAGGTATCAAAACAATTTATATTTGGTAAGGTAGGTCCTTCCGTCCAAAATTCTTTCAGTCAATTGTTAATTAAATTTTGAATATGGTCAACCCTAAAACAATCAAGGGTATTTTTGAGATTTTACATTATACCCCCCCCCAAACCCCCTACCCGACCCCTTCCCTCCACCCCCACCCCTACCCTACCTCAGCCATCTCCATCAGTGAACTCCGGCGACCTGCCGTCGCCACTTCCACGGCCAAACAATCACCAAAGTAAAATTATTTTTGAACCCGTAGAGCCAATTTGCCTTGTTGAATCTATCATAATTTTGTACTGTTCTTATTTATTTATTAAATATTTAAAATTTGCACTAGTCAAAAAGTATAAATATCGGCGCACTTAAAGCTTTTCTCTACAAATGATAGGAAAAAAAAGAAGAAAAAAGAAAGAAAAAAAAAAACTCTTTAAGGAATTGGATTAGATTTTTGAATTCTTTGTATTCTTTATTTTATTTTTTACTTTCCTTTCTTTTTCACATCACTGCTAGACCAACCAAGAATGCAGAAGACACTATATGGCTAGGGATATTGCAATAGTATGTGCCCTCCTGTCGGAGCAAATTTCAAGTAAATGACAAGTTTATCTTTATAGTAATGGACGCTCTTCTGTCATTTCCTCTCTGGTCAAATAAATATTACTTCATTCGTTTCAAATTATCTGTCAACTTTGACAAATGCACGACTATTAAGATTTAGATGATTTTGATGGTAGAATATAGGGAAAAGTCTAAAATACCCCTCATTAATTTTATTAATCTCATTTAAGATTTATGTATTTCTCTCTCCTTCCTCTCACATGACATTCAACTACCTCTTAAATATGTGTTGGAAAGTGATAATTTTACTTGGAAAATTGAAATGTTTGGTCCTCAAACTATTTCTCAAATAATCGAGTGGTATTCATTTTTTTTTACTTCCCATTTGGTCCTGGATATTATTTCTCGCTTCCTAACCACTCCCAGCACCACCACCCACAGTGATTTTCTGCCAAATCCCTCTCTATGCATTATTTATACTTCCTGGATGACCAAGAAGTATTTTCTAGCTTCCATCATATTCTTCATCATTCAAGATACACCGCTGACCACCAACCAGTTCTCTCCCAAATTCGACCTCCATTGCCGCCTACCCACCATATCTCTCTTAAATTCGAGCACCGAACCGCCACCAACTAGTTTTGGCCAACCCAAAATTGGAATCATAAAAAAAGACCTCAAATCCTAGCTGGACAGCAGTCTTGAAGGGTCCACGTGGGAGGCGTTGGTGGTCGGATTTGGGAGAGGAATAGTGGGTGAGCGGCTTTGGTGGTCGGATTTGGCCAGCGATGGATCTTGAAGGATGAAGAAGATGATGCTAGGACCATCTTGGAAGCTCGCAAATACTTATGTGATCATACATGAAGTATAAATACTACATGGGTGATTTGGTCGAAAACACCGTGGGTGGTGGTGTTGGGACATGTTAGGAAGCGCGAAATAACATCCAATATCAAATGAGAAGTAAAAAAAGAATGAGGACCACTCAATTATTTGAGAAATAATTTGAGGACCAAACATGTCAATTTCTTAATCTCATTTAAGATTTATGTATTTCTCTCTCCTTCCTCTCACATAACATCTACCTCTTAAATATTGAAGAAATCTCAAATGTACTTAAACCTAAAAGTAAAATGTAGCAAGGATAAAAATGCAAGAAGAATTCGAGAGCTTTTGGTGAAATTTTCTGATGAAATTTTTCTTAATGAAAAATAGTATACAAAGCTGTTTATATACAAATGGAGTGGCAGTTACAGCTGATGTGGAATTCCACTCACAAAATATCTAATCTAGATAATAAGATTACATTGAGACCCTATTTATCAATTGGGTCATTTCTATTTCTATTTACAAAGAGTGGGCCTAAGCTATACTAATTAAAACACATCCCAAGTCCATACATCTGTTGTCTCTATCTTATTATCCAAAATCATTGGCCCACTTCTCTTCTATCTCGAATTTTTTTAGTATGCTTCTTGCTGTAAAGTAGAAGCTTTTCTTCCTCTTTATGCTTTGCATCTTGTTCTCCTTTCCTTCTTCTTTTCTCTGTTGTTCCAGCTTGCAACTTGCTCTTCTTAACACATTTTAACAACCCTTCACAAGCTGGCACACTGAACATATCATATAATCCCAGACATTGGTTCAAATATCTCAACCTTGCTGCTGATAAAGGCTTTGTAAAAGCATTAGCAATTTGCCTCTCTGAATCAATTGGTAAAGGTTTGATCAATCCAAGCAGAGCCTTTTCCCTCACAATATGGCAGTCAATCTCAACATGCTTTGTCCTCTCATGGAAGTCAGGATTTTCTGCAATATGTAGTGCACTTCGCTTTCACATAGGAGAGGTACTGCCCTTATTGGCATCACTCCCAAGTCTTGCAGTAAGTTAACTAGCCACTGCACTTCACATGTTGTTAGAGTCATTGCTCTATACTCAGCTTCAGCTGAGCTTCTTGAAACAGTGGCTGTTTCTTTGATCTCCAAGAGATCAAAGAACTTCCAAGAAAAATGCACATGCCTGTTACACATCTTCTAGTATCAACACACCCTGCCCAATCACTGTCAGTGTAGGCTTCAAGTTCCAGATTGTTTTGTGATGATCAAAATAAGCCTTGTCATGGTGCTGCTTTGATATACCTTAATACTCTGTGCGCACCTTTCCAATGCATCACATTAGGTTTATCCAGAAATTGACTTAATTGCTGAATAGCAAAAATATATATCTGGTCTTTTAACAGTTAGGTATAATAATTTGCCTATCAGTCTTCTATATGCTGTAACATCATGAAAATATTCTGAATCAGTATGTGAATATTTCACTGAGGTTTCCATAGGAGTGCTAACAGGAGAACATTATGTATAACCTGTTTCTGCTAATAGGTCCAATACATACTTCCTTTGTGATAATACAATGCCTTTACTTCCTTTTATGACTTCTATGCTTTAGAAGTATGTGAGTTCACCTAAATCTTTTATTCTGAATTGTTTGTGCAGGAAGTCCTTAACTGAATCTATTTGCATTTTGCTGTTACTAACTAAAATAACATCATCCACATATACTAGCAATGCAATGAAAGAATCAGATTGCCTTTTGATAAACATGCTATAGTCATGCCAAGATTGCATAAAGCCTTGTTTAAGTAATTCAGAAGTCAATTTTGCATTTCACTCCCTACTTACCTGTTTCAAACCATACAAGGACTTTTTAAGTTTGCATACTAGCTTACTGTCTTTATTAACATAACCTGGTGGGGTGTCATGTATATTTCCTCACGTAATTCACCATGTAGAAAAGCATTGTTGATATCTAGTTGGTGTATTAACCACCATTTAGCAACAGCTAGTGCTAAGAGTGTTCTGACAGATGTCATCTTAGCTACTGGCGAAAATGTGCTAAGGTAATCAATTCCAGCCTGCTGTGTGTAGCCCTTAGCTACCAGTCTGACTTTGTAAATTTCTAGTTCACCATTTGATTTGAATTTTACCCTGAAATCCCATTTATTTCCAATGGGTTGTTTGCCTTCAGGCAAAGGGACCAAAGTCCAGGTTTGGTTGTCTTCTAGCATTCATAGCCTCCCTCCAAACGTGTGACTGAGCAGCCTCATTATAGCTAGTTGGTTCATGTTCAATGTCAAGAGCATAAACATAGGACTGGTTATCAGATCTAAGAAGTTCATAAGTAATGACATTAGAAAGAGAATGAGGAGACTTTTTGTGCAATGTGGGACAAACAAAGTCTTGTAGATGAGAAGGTGGATTGACAGTCCTTGAAGATTTTATAGGAGGAGGATGACTTGGAGATGATGAAGGAGAAGCATAATGCAAAGAGGAGGTGGATTGAGAAGGCTCAACATCTGAATGAGGGATGGAAAGATAAGGAGAAGTAGAATGTGTCACAGGTTCTAAGTCAGGAGTGTAAGGACTACTAGGTTCAAGTGATGGATCAATGTCAGGATCAAAGAATGTAGAGCATTTTTCCACAAAAGGAAAGACATGCTCTATGAAAACAACATTTCTAGATACAAACAAATCCATGCTATCTCCGTCTAGAAGAATAAATACTTTAGTAGTAGTAGAGTTCCCTAAGTAAACACATTGTTTACCCCTAGGGTCAAACTTGTGTCTGTTTTGATCAACAGTGCATGCATAAGCCAAACACCCAAAAACTTTGAGATGTGCATAAGCAGGAAGTTTTGATATAATTGGAAGTGTGGTGTTTGATCATGTAAGACAGAAGTAAGAGTAAGATTGATCAGATGCACAGCATGTTGCACACAGTGACCCCACTAAAATAAAGGAACTTTGGATTGTAATCTCAATGTTCTAGCAATATTGGGAATATCACTACAAAAAAAACTACCTGTTATGACAAACCTTTCGTAACGAAGTCATTTTTCGTTACGAAAGGTATACTTTTCAGTAACGAAATTTGAAATCGTTACTTAAAAAGTTGACTCTTTCAGTAACGAAAAAATATTCGTTACTAAAAGTAGTAGTTTCACATGAAAGGTAGACCTTTCGTAACGAAAACACATTTTCGTCACGATAGGTATAACTTTTCGTGACAAATACATTTTTCGTTACGAAAGGTCAACCTTTCTAACGAAAAAAAAATTTGTCACGAAAAAGTTTCGTCTTAATTTTTAAGAATATACATATATAAGTATGATATAATTTAGAATATAATTTTAATTTTTTATATTTGTTTAGTCTTTATATTAAAATTATTACTAAAAAAATAGTATATATGCAACTAGAATAATTTTATTCTGATTTTTTATAACAACTTAATACACAAATACATTGACGAAAATGTATTAATTTTAATTTTATTCATAAAAAAAATAAAATCACCAAACAAAGAGAAATTAAAATAATTAAAGGTTCAAAATACAAAAACTTCACTATAATAAATATAATAGGAACAATAAGTAACAAATGACCAACGTAGCTTTCGGTGGTTAAGTGCATGACATACAAGTTTGGAGGTGCTTGAGTTCGATTCCCACTTCTATGAAATTGTGGAGACTTTATTCCACATTATTGTAGAGGGGCTCCGGCTCGGCTCCAATGGGTGAAGGGCACGGCTCGGAAGCGGCTCGGCTCGGCTCCGGCTTGGCTCGGCTCCGTGGCTTTAAATTTTAATTTTTTTGTAAAACTTTTAGTAACGAAATATTTCGTCACTAAAGGTCACCTTTCCTAACGAATCTCTCTTGTTACTAAAGACCTTTAGTAACGAATATCCTAATTCGTTAGGAAAGACCTTTAGCCACGGGGCTTTCATGACGAACTTGGTGACAAGCAAAATTCGTTACTAAAGGTCTTTAGTAACGAATTTTTTGACCTTTCCTAACGAAAATTTTCGTTACTAAAGGTCTTTTTTTTGTAGTGTATGTTGATGCATCATTTCAACAAGTCAATTTTGTTCTGGTGTATAAACACAAGATGTCTGATGGATAATGCCCTTTACTAAATAAAAGTTTGGCATATTAAATTCTCCACTATTGTCTGTTCTTACAATCTTTATGTGTTTTCCAAATTGTGTAAATGTGTAAGCACAGAAGTTTTGTAAAGTCTGTCTAGCCTCAGACTTAGCTGCCAAAAGATATATACATGTGTATAGTGAAAAATTATCCACTATAATAAGAAAGTACCTATGACCATGTATGGTACTTTCTTTAAAAGGTCCCCATATGTCTACATGAACAAGATCAAATATGGCAAGAGATTTGGACTGACTAAGATGAAAGGTAAGTTTGTGCTGCTTGGCAATTGGGCAAACAGTACAATGCCCGAGTTTATTAGAATATTTACAACTAGCAACAGTAGGTAAATTCTTGATGCACTTTAACAAATCTATAGCCAAATGGCCTAGTCTATAGTGCCACAACAAGGCAGAAACATCAGAAGAAGTAATAGGTAACAAGACATTATTAATAAAAGGAATGTAAGTAGGGGCAACAAGTGGATTCAACTGAAACAGGTAGAGACCTTGCCATCCTCTAGCTGTCCCAATTATCTTGTTGGAAATGAGATCCTGAATATCACAATGATCAGTGACAAAGGTTACCGAACATGAATTTGAGCAGAAAGTTTTGACACAAAAATTATGTTAAACTTGAAATGAGGCACATATAGTACATCAGTTAAAACCACAGTAGATGTAAGCTGAATAGTTCCTCTTTTGTAGACAAGAATGATGCACTTGCTAGGTAAGTGCACATAAGTGTTTGACACATCTTTGAATGTGGTAAACTGTTTGTCAGTAATAACAATATGGTCAGAGGCTCCTGAATCAACAATCCATGTTGATTCAGGTGAAGGAAATGTAGTACCTGCAGCATTAATGTCATAATGATCCTGTAATGCCTGGAACTCAGATTGATAACCTGCTGCAACATTCCCAACAACAACACTTACAGTGGCAAATTTAGCCTCTGCAGCATTAACACCTGATTGCACATTAACTTTATTTTGCATGTTTTCGATCATTTGCCTTAGATGCTCCTGTTGTTCAATTGTAAAGCCTGTAAAAGGAATAACACTATTAGCAGTGTTAGGTGCTGGATAGTTTGAGCTATATCCTGTTGCAAATCCAGATGCATGTCCTCCATAAGTGCCATAGTGACTATAATATCCTGCACCAACTCCTACTGCATTGATGCTTTTGTTTTCTTATGTTGGTACTGCATACTGTGTAGCAAGCTTAGGTCCTGCTATGATAGTTCCTTGTGTGATTAGATTGTTAGATTGGCCTTTGTGATTGTTGCTTTGTGGATAACCATGTTTTTTATAACATTTATCAATTGTATGCCCTTGTTTTCCATGTTAGCTACATAGAAGCATTTTCATGTTGTAATTCCCTCTTTGATAAGTGCTCCCAACTTCATTGATGTGGTTATGTTCAACCACAGATTGCCTTGTTGATCCTGGACTTGAGCCATTAGAACCTGTTTGACTACATAGTACTTGAGGAACATTCTGATTGGAAGCATAGGCCTTTTCCTTCTCATGTTGACAAGCATCATTGAAAACTTCATTGATGCTTGGTGTAGGTTTTCTCATCAAGGCATGAGACCTAACTGTTGAGAAGTTGTCATTGAGTCCTTTCAGAAATTTCACAACAAAGTCTAGATCATGAAATTTCTGCAAAGCTTCTAAGCATCCACAGATGAACAATACACATGTGCATTCTGGTAGTGGCCTGAGTATTAAAAACTCATCCCAAAGTATCTTCAATTGTGTATAATACTGAGTCACAGTGTTGTTACCTTGTTTAAGTGCATAAATCTCTTCCAATATACTAGAATACCTATATAGATCCCCACATTGATATCTTTCTTCCAAGTCTTTCCAATGTTGAAAGGAAGTTGTTAATAAGCTGTATGCTTGGGCCTATGTTTTCACTGACATTGTTGACTATCCAAGTGAACACCATCTGGTCTGCTTGTTCCCAAGCATGATACATAGGCTTTCCAAGTTTAGGTAACACAAAACCAGGTATATGCTCTATAAAACACAACTTATTTTTTGTAATAAATGTCCTTCTCACAGTTCTTCTCCATCCAAAATAGTTCTCTGCTCCAGTTAGAACTTTTGAGCATAGCTTAAGGCTAGGATTCTTATTAGGATGAACATAAAATGGATGTGTAACATGTATTTCAGCTATAGATGTGTTACTTACAAGGCCAGACATGATATGGATTAAAAAGAAATGAGAAAATCTTCTGATACTTAGTTCAGTAAAGAAAAAAAAATTGAGATTAGAAACAGAAGAAGAAACAACAAATGCAAATCAATACAAAACTTCTATGAGCTGATTAAGATCAACAAATATGAAACAAGAAGAATGTTGATGATCGCAAGGAAGCTAGGAAGAGAAAACTTCAATATGACACAAAAGGCACTAAGGAAATCTGATTGAGATGAATGTGTTAAAATCGAAGCTAAAACAATCACTGATTATCATAAAATTAGTAATAGAAAAGCAATTGGAAGAGAATAACAGCCATGGATGAAGCTTGATTTTAGAAAATTACTTACAAAATTTTCAGAAAATCTGCAATTGAGATAGAACAATGCTCAGAAAAATCTCTGTGCGGAAGACTTTCTGTGTTGCAATGATTCAACACAGCTCTGATACCATGAAGAAATCTCATATTTACTTAAACCTAAAAGTAAAATGTAGCAAGGATAAAAATGCAAGAAGAATTCGAGAGCTTTTGGTGAAATTTTCTGATGAAAGTTTTCTTAACGAAAAAGAGTATACAAAGCTGTTTATATACAAATGGAGTGGCAGTTACAAAAGCAGTTACTTTTGTAACTGCCTTGCTGATGTGGAATTCCACTAACAAAATATCTAATCTAGATAATAAGATTACATTGAGACCCTATTTTTCAATTGGGTCATTTCTATTTCTATTTACAAAGAGTGGGCCTAAACTATACTAATTAAAACACATCCCAAGTCCATACATCTGCTGTCTCTATCTTCTTATCCAAAATCATTGGCCCACTTCTCTTCTATCTCGAATTCTTTAGTATGCTTCTTGCTGCAAAGTAGAAGCTTTTCTTCCTCTACATGCTTTGCATCTTGTTCTTCTTTCCTTCTTCTTTTCTCAGTTGTTCTAGCTTGCAACTTGCTCTTCTTAACAAATTTTAACAAATATGTGTTGGAAAGTGATAATTTTACTTAATTAAAGTATTCAATGAAGAGTTGGAAGAAGGATAAAATTGAAAAAAATAATTATCATTAATACATATTTTATTTAGAAAGTGGGTAGTTAATTTGTGACAAACAAAAAAGAAAATATGAACAATTAATTTGGGATGGAGAGAGTATTGCAATTCATTTCTCTCTCCTATATTATATTTTCAATTTCTCACGTCGTTAAATGGCTTAATTGCCCATTTTCTCCTTTCGACGAGCGTAGTTGTGAATCTTATTGGTGGCCACCGTCTCTTCTACTTTTAATCATATTCTCTCTTCCTTCATCTTTTATCTCTAGTTTGAAAGTGAATGTCTTCCATGGTTTTCTGCTTGGGAGGCGGGGTGACTATGCCCTCTAAACCCCTAATCTATCCGTTTTGTGACATGTTGTTTGTGTAGGGTGTTAATATTTGTTTGTATTGGGGGTACTTTCAAGCACAACTACGGTGGGCACCAAATGATTCATCTTGAACAAACGAGCTCCGATCTCTTAACTCCGATATCAATGCAAGTTAAGGTGCCTTGTAGAAGAATGAAGTAACCTATAAGACAAAGACGATCAAAATGGTGGTGGAGATGTAACCAGACACTCTCTGATGTTTAATGTCCCAAAGAAAGAAAGAGACATGGAAAAAAAGTTCAATGTCCAAAAGGCAAGTAACCAGATTATCAAAACAGTAAACAATATATAGTATTTATAGGATGTTAAATTCCAAGAATATGAGAGTTACCAATTCCATTAGGACTGTTCTTACCATAAGTCTTCGTATTCGGAAAATGTTTACGGAACACAATTCCATGAAGAGTCAATATCTTTAATAATTGACATAAATTGAACATGTTTATTTGCACGTGTCGATGTGTACTGATGCGAGTCGACCTATGTTAGGAGCACCACGGGCCCAACATGAATCTCGGGCCGAAACTCACCGAATAAGATATATTGAGAGTAGCTATAAGAATATTTCACTAGACAAACCCATGACTTCATAGCAAGATATTGCATCATCATCTTTAAGAAACGTATGAAATTTTCCATTAGAAGTTACTTACCAGTTTAACAACTTGTCTAATTTAAACATATAAAGATTTTGCATTGAATTTTTTGAAACGATATAAAAAACTCAAGCAAACAGTAGCAACGATTGTACCAGAGTGTGCCAATTGACAATCTTTACTCTCGAAAGTGGGAAAATTCTAATATAGTACCGACTTTGTGGGACAGGCTCCACAGTCCTCTCACATGTGTTATAGCGGGACTTATTTTGTTGGTAGATTTCACTCAAATTTATATGAGATGATCGTGGGGTCAGTCCCACAAAGTCGAATTCATGCCAAAGTAATCTTCGAAAGTGCACTTAGTGTGAATGATTCGTAAGTCCCAAGTTTAGTACTTGTGGCAATCAGTAATTGGTGGAAAATGACATCAAAATTTGACCACTGAGTTGAAATTAATTTGAATGTCGGCAAAAGATATTGTGTAGTCTTTTAGATTGTAAGAAATATTTTAGTGGGACAAAATAGAAATTGAATAAGTAAACGTCAGTTGCGTCAGACGTCGTTATAAAAGGTTATTTTGACAGTCTCACTAAAATAAAACAGGTATTTCTCCAATATAGAGGTATACAGAGATAACAAATTGAACAATGAATAACCCCAACGCCTAAAGCTTCAGAGAAATACTCCCTCCGATTCAAAATAGAAGTTGTTTTAGGAGTTTTCACACAAATTAAGATACTAATCTGAATGATTAAAATAACTCTTATTAATACTCCAATTACATTAAATCTCTCTTCACAATCCATATCTCCAAAAAAATGTTTCATTTCTCTCTTGTAACTTTCATTTAGTACATTTAATATTCATTTTAATATTGATTGATTATTTATCATTCCAAGTAAAACTCACCGCTAAGAACATACTCACAGAGTAGTAAATATGAAAACATCCAAATCCTGGGAGTGATAAATCATGGAAACAAAAATTTAAGTTTTGGTGGCAAAATTAAAATTTGAATTTGGACAAATAATCAAACTTTGTTATGGAGCCAAAACTTCTTTTTTTTTTTTTGTTTCAACATGTGTATTTAAAAGGAGTACTAAGTAAAATTAGATGTACTCCCATTTTTAATCAATGGATTCCAATAGTAATAATTCTAAATTTGACCTCAATTTCCACCAACAAGTGAAAGTGAGGAAGTTCTTTTTTATGAGACATACAATCCTAATATAGAACCCACTGGTAATATAGATTTTCGATTCTGATGATTATCAGAACATCTTCAACACATACGTTATTAAATGTGAATTCAAGTCAAGAGTTTGAAGCCCGTTTTACTAGAATTAGATATTAATGTCTTGCTTAAAAAGACCGAATATCAAGTACTTTTCTTTAAACCACTAGGTTTCATCCCCGCGCGATGCGCGATTGTATTTCTAATTTTTGTTTTAATTCATATCTCTTTTGATGATGTCGTACATGTTTTCTAGTTTGCTTGCTTAGAGATATGACTGAAACTGGATAACCATGTTAATGAGCTCTAGAGGT
Organism: Vinca minor; assembly: GCA_026122235.1. Classification (NCBI taxonomy): domain Eukaryota; kingdom Viridiplantae; phylum Streptophyta; class Magnoliopsida; order Gentianales; family Apocynaceae; genus Vinca; species Vinca minor. The sequence continues at coordinate 5,544,441 of JAOCZM010000241.1, read as the reverse complement.
ATGGTTGCTTATTGGTGGTTGTAGACAACTGCATTGCTTCAACTTTTAAAGTCATGGTGGTTGGTGCTAATTTTAAAACCTATATATAGCATCTACTAATGATTATGGTGTCTAAAATCAAATAAATGTTTAATATGACTAAGAAACATGAGAGGCAATTGCATAGAAGATTATTGAGGCAACATATTTTAGATTTGTAAATCCTCTATAAGAATGAATAATTACGATTACAACAACAAAATAAATTTGAATCTTACCTTTTCATCCAAAATCAAATAATCAACACTCATTAAATCGTCAAGTTTCTGAGCATTGAAAGTGTTCCATAATCTGGTTACTCGAAATAATATTCTCTTTTCTTGTTTGCATGTTCCAAGTTCATTGAAATGCACATATTGAAGTCTTGATTTCCCCATAATGTTTTTGGGGTGAGGGAATGCATGGATGTTTTTGGTTTATATAGTCGGTTATTTTCTTGAAATATTAAATCTAATTTATGATGCAAGATTTTAGAATTCTATATACATGAATAAGAATTCCGTTTTTTCTTGGAACATTAAATCTACTTCATAATGCTAGTCTTTTAGAATTTCTATATGCATTAATAAGAATTCAAAAATTCATTATGCATATTTGTTGATGTAAGTCTTTTAGAATTCTTATATGCATTAATAAAAATCCAAAAATTTATATAGTGATGCTGACCTTTAGTTCTAATAGGTCCTTTCATTTGAATGGTAGTGAATTTGGCATTTTAGTTTAGAAGAAACTAAAAAGGCACTTCATTGATTATTTCAGTTGCATGTTAGGATTATTTCAGTCATATTTTTTGTTGTAAGCATTTTAGAATTCCTAGATACATGTTATTTACTTAGAATATGAAATCAAATTTATGATGGAAGACTTTTAGAATTCCTATATACATTAAATCTACTTCATTAAAAAAGAAAACTATTGAACTTCATTAAAAACGAAAACTATTGAACTTCTTCATTTAAAAAAATCAATTGAACTTCTTTATTTTGAAAAACTCATTCAACTTATTCATTTAAAAAAGAACCAATGAACTTCTTCATTTAAAAGAAAACCATTCAACTTCTTCATTAAAAAGAATCGTTGAACTTCTTCATTTAAATTCAATTCATTTATGTTACATAGCATTTTATAATTTCTATATACATGTTATTTTCTTAGAATATGAAATGTACTTTATGATGGAAGACTTATAGAATTCCTATATACATTAAATCTACTTCATTTAAAAAGAAAACTATTGAACTTCTTCATTTAAAAAAACCATTGAACTTCTTTGTTTAAAAAAACTCATCAACTTCTTTAGTTAAAAAGGAACCAATGAACTTCTTCATTAAAAAAAATAAAACTATTAAACTTCTTCATTGGAAAAAACCATTGAACTTCTTCATTTAAATTCAATTAATTTATGTTACATAGCCTTTTAGAATTCCTATATACATGTTATTTTCTTATAATTTGAAATCTACTTTATGATGGAACACTTTTAGAATTCATATATACATTAAATCTATTTCATTAAAAAAGAAAACTATGAATTTCTTCGTTTAAAAAAGAACCATTGAACTTCTTCATTTAAATTCAATTCAATTATGTTACGTATCCTTTTAGAATTCCTATATACATGTTATTTTCTTATAATATTAAATCTACTTCATTAAAAAAGAAAACTATTGAACTTCTTCATTTTAAAAAAAAACCATTGAACTTCTTTATTTAAAAACCCATTCAATTTGTTCATTTAAAAAGAACCAATGAAATTCTTCATTAAAAAAAAACCATTCAACTTCTTCATTAAAAAAAAAAAATCATTGAACTTCTTTATTTGAATTCAATTCATTTATATTACATAGCCTTTTAGAATTCCTATATGCATGTTATTTTCTTAAAATATTAAATCTACTTTATGATGGAAGACTTTTAGAATTCTATATACATTAAATCTACTTCATTAAAAAAGAAAACTATTGAACTTCTTCATTTAAAAACAATTGAAATTATTTATTTAACAAAGCTCATTCAACTTCTTCATTTAAAAGGAAGCAAAAATAAATAAATATAATTACTATAATAAAAGTTACAAAACTCTTCTTCTTCTTCATTCATTAATATATGAAACAAAACCATAAATTTGTAATAAATGATTGAATTCTTTGAGATAAAGATATAACTAATAAACTTTATAAATATGTAGCTACCATTAGCTATATAAATCTCCTCAAGTTTTTATCTCCATAACAACTTAAGATTAGAGTTGAAGATTATAGCTCATGAAGAAATAATTTTAAAGAGTAAATTAATGATAAATTAATATCATCCCACAAAATACCACATGTCACATCATAAAGTTTCTACTTCAACTTGGCAACTTTATATATTATAGATTTCATATAAAAAACATATGGGAGTTTTGCATTATGGATTGATTATAAGCACAATGTAAAAATCATTATGGATGATATTCACAATGCAAAATCATTACGGATGATATTAAAAGGTCAGTTCATTAGATTTGTGCATGAATTCGTAGAGAGCAAAGAATAATCTTAAGACATGATAATGGATGTATACGTCCCAATAACAAAGAATTAATAGAGAGTTGTATGAGAATTAAATATTTTGATCAAAATAAAAATTGGGAGAAAATGATATGGGGGTAAATTATTCAATAAATGCACATTTTTTGTAAAAAGACTTATAATTAGCAACAAAAAACAACTCATAAAAAGACTTATATTTTGAATCATATGAAGTACTGAAAAGGAGAGAAAGGGAGAAGACTATATTTTTTGTGCAAATAAATAAGAATCGTAGAGGCAATGACGGATGCAGAGTGTTAGCCCACTGAATTTTTTTAACTTCTAATTATATTTTTATATAATGATTAAGTCTATGTTTTTAAATTAGTGACCCTCGCTATAAACTTTGGTGACCCCATATTCAAACAATACCAAATGTAGAAGACAATAACGCGGTAATTCAATTCTCTTGGTTGTCGTGTGAGTCCAATCGCTTTCTTTATTAATTTTTCTGTTTTTTGAAATCTTTTTAATTTTTTTTCTAAAATTTTACTTGTCTCATACATAATGTGACATTTGTTTTTTGAGAAATCCGTTCAAAAAAATTGTATTTACTAACTAATTTTCACCGAAGTTATATGTATTTTTGTCCCGACTTCATTCTCTCCCCTTTTAGTTTTAGTCTAAAATCATCGTGTTTGTTAATTTGTCAAAACCGTAATAAAAAATAGTAATTGATTGAAATATTAATAAATAAAGGTTTTTACTAAAAATATAAATAGTTTATTGGGAAAAGTCTAATAGAAATGTGACATTTTTTTAAAATGTTGTAGGGGAGGTCGCCTTCAAAAACCGTGGACGCCCCCCTCTCCAACATTTTCATAAACGTCGAATTTTACTATATAATTTTTTTAGTTATTTTTTGTCTTCGTCCCTAAACAAGTGACCCCAGTGTCCCTAAATCATGGATCCCCACTGTGTAGAGGTACTATTTATACTATTCTCTTCTCTCTCCAATCTTTAATGTAATGGGTAGGATTGAAAAAACCACCATTAATCAATTATTTATTTAGAAATTGATAGATAATTTGAGACGAATTAAAAATGAAATATGCACAAATAATTTGGAATGGAGGGAGTACCATTTTATTCCCACGTTCGGAATAGACCTGTTCCGCTCCATAGCAGCCGTCACTTATGAATAGTTGCATCTTTATAGATGAGAAAATTTAAAATTTATATATAGATCAATGAATACAATACAATACATAGGCCAAAAATGTTCATTGACTTTTTATCCTATGTATTGCACTAATTGGTTTGAATACAAGTTTAAACTTAATAAAATTACTCGTCGCTTACCAACGATATAGTGATATCCAGGAAAGTTTGGCATGGGGCGGCCCTTGTGGCATCAATGCACAAGGTTCGTCCCTTAAGGGAATTTTTCCGTGATATCCCGTCTCCAAAAGCAAAGTTATAAAAGCCTCTATATTTCAAAATTCTTCTCCCTCAATTCCGTTGGTAGCAGTAGCAGCAGCAGCAGAGCAGCCATGGCGCTTCAATCAGCTTTCCATGAGAGAGTAGAACAAATGGAGAGAACTCGAATCAAACGCCTCTCTCTTCTACAGGTTAATCTTCAATCCTATTTATCTCAAAATAATTTCTCTTATTCATACTATTTTGTATAAATTTCGCCGAATTTACTCCATTGTTGATAGGAAGAGAAAGAGCTTCAGATCAGCAAATCTCAAGTGTTAGGTTCAAAGCTATCGAATATCAGATTAATGGAGCAGCGATGTTTAAAGCTTGATTGCAAAATTGCTTCTCAACACCTGACTGTGTCTTTTCTCAATCTCCAGCTTCATCGCCTCGAATCTATTTACTCCAAAATTCTTCAACAGCTGAGGTATTTCTTAATCATAATACTCATAACGAGAAAAAAATGTAGAATTTAGACTAGGTTGGATTATTTTGTTTTTAAAGCCTTTAGATTTGATCGTAGTTTTAAATTTTTGTTGTTGTTTCTCTTAGGTTTAGCAAGCATATTCGACAATGATTTTGGGTATGATGATCTGTATAATTTGTGAGCTCAGCACCTTAGATTGTTAAATTGATTAAAATTTTGAAACTGCATATTTAATCAAGTGTTTTAATTGATCTATTCAATTTCAAATATTGGATTTGGCTAATGTAGGGTAATCACAATCCAGTTATCGATTGTGATCTCTTTATTCTTAGACTTGATATGATGGAACAATTTTTATATTGTTCTATGTTTAGAGATTCAAGGAATGAAGTGGTAGAGTTGGAGGAGTTAGAGAAAGAGAAAGAAAACTATTATGTTTCACAAAGTCAAGAGATGGATAATTTTAAGGCAGAAGCAGAGATTTATGGGGTTAATTTCTGTTTACAACTGGAGGAACTGAAAGCTCGTGCAAATGAGGTATGTTAAACTTCACGCTTTTATCATTTGCAATGAATACCATACAATGTTCTTGCCTTCTTGATTGCCTTGCTTGAAAAATATTTATCTATTTTTTTGTTAAAGCTGATTTATATACTTCTATAGCACTATAAAGTTTCAGTCATCACTTGGAATGTGCTTTAAGGTTTACATAAATAGGAACATGCGAATACTGTAATTCATTTCAATCTTATAATGCTCACGTTTGTACATCTAGGATTATTCTAAAAGAAGCAATGAGAATAAAGTAGTTATCATAAACAATTTGTTCTGAACTCGATAGATGTGGATTTAATAGCTTGATTGGTTGTTAATCCGAATAGGTAAACATATATTTTGATAAGTTAAATACATATAGAATTGATAATTGGATGAGAAACTGTGTCCTCATTTTCTGATTCTGTCAGAAGGAAGCAGATTAGATTAAGAGAAATTCAACTATCCCGATCCTGTGCAATGCCAGAGCTGGATATTGTACCATTGGTTGGAATCTATAGGGGAAAATTTGAGGATTCTTGGTAGATTCCATTGGAGGGTAAAGTTGGATGCATGGTTTTCCTAATTTTTTAATGTACTTCTTACTCTGATAATATCTTGACCTTCAATAGTCTAAAACATCTTATTTGAGCTTAAGCACTAAATTTGGAAACATATTGCACGAAGAATATTGAACTGACAAGACATACTTTAAATGTTCAAGAAAGCAACCTAGTATCCTAAGGACATGATTCCCTACTACATATTTCTGCCAAGGTGAGAAATACAAAAATGAGAATTCGTTTTTGCATTCGAGGGTGGGGATGGGGGAGGTGATATTGACATATTCTAATTCAAAAAATTTTGTCATTTCAGGAGAAATAAATTTACTTCCTTAAGCCGGAAAGTCTTGTATTATTTTCTACATTAGACCAAAGAAAGTAAACGGGAAAAGTGTTTTATGTATTAGGATGTGGAAAACAAGACAGGGACTATGTTATGTGGAAATTTAGCAGTAATGTCATTATACTGAAATTGATGAATGCAAGATATTGGTGGGCTTGAAAGTATCTAAGAATAGCTCAAAATAAATTAAGGGAGTGTCCCAGGATCTTTTTATACTTGTTTACAAATTCTTGGGAAGGTATGGTGGCTCAAGATCTTTTCTATACTTGTTTACAAACCTTCAGAAGGTTATCTTTAACACGCAAACTGTGGTTCAGAATTTGTTAATATTCTTCAAGTTAGCTTGTGAAGCTTCATAAAGTTATGAACTAGAAAGGATCTAATATTGCGTTTTTGGGTAAAAATAATGCTGATTCTTACCATATGAAAGTCTTGGATGAAACAGTCTGTAGTTGTTTTATCAGTTATGAGTGACTTAAAATGTTTATACGCATATTTATCAAGGCTGTCATTTATAGTGGATACCACAAACTGATAAGCAATGCAATAAGCTTTGTTGAAGATTTATAACATCCTCCAATAACTATAGATTTAACCTTTTTTATTTTTTATTTTCTTACTTAGCTTCATATATTTCTTTTCCTATTGACTGATCTTATAGAGGGGGGGTAAATGATGCAGAATTCCAAACACTAGGCTGCAGGATTATGCTAGCTAACAGAAAATCAAATTTATTTACTGCCTAATAGGAAGTTAGGAACTCATTTCTTTCATATTTGATATTAAGAAATCTTTGCTCTAGTTCTGCTCAAGTTGACAGAAAAACCAAATAATGACTAGGGCAAGGGGAATCCTTCTATGGCTAATGCTTTTAGCAAATTAAGGTTCTGTGACAACTTTAATGGAATAACGTTAAGGGACAAAATAATCTATAAAATGCATGTATATTTCCATATTGCATCCTGAAAGATTCAACTGGAACTTTAGAATTCCCATCTTTTCTTTAAAGCAAATGATTATATTTGATACATTTGGTCTTATGCCAACAATTCATTCTCCATGTTAATAGTTAACACCTTAATCTTAGTAGCTCACTATCATATAGTATTGTGTGACTTGCCAGAACAGTTGGTGCTTGAAGGCCAGTGAGTCTGACTGAAAATAACAAATCTAAAATATTTTTAAAAAAATGGAAGCCTTTTGATTTTCCTAGTAAATCTATTACAGTATGCTTTCTTGCTTATATGATGAAAGAATTCCTAGAAATTCTTGGAAGAAGACAAAGCCGAGCCAATACATTTCTTTGATAAGAAGATGATGAGAGCTTCATATGTGATTGAAGTTTGGAAAATCTTCTGGAAGTTGGTCCACAAGTTAAGACAAAGATTTACTGCAAATAGATTTTCCATTATCTATTCTAGCTCTTGTTGAAGGTCGTGCTTGGCGCGATGGTAAAGTGTTTACTTGCTATCCGCTAGGTCACGGTTTCGAACCCTGAAAACAGCCTCTTTATAAAAAAAATAAAGGTAAGCCTGCGTACATCAAGACCTTCCCCAGACCCTGCTGATGCGGGAGCCTTGTGCACTGGTACCGCCTTTTTTTTTTATTCTAGCTCTTGTTAAATTTCTCTGATACCTGCCCATCCTACATGATTTTATTTTCTTTTGTAACATCGGAAGCTTACAAAGATGGACTATTGTTGGACCTCCACTTGCAACACAAGTCCCTGCAATGTTATTTAGCAACAATCTTATCTATTTCTATCTTAAAACTAATATCGTCTACCTTTTATAAGCTAATTGGTTGTCTGCGACCATTTTGTCTTTCAGCTCAAGTCAAGTTTCTCGAAACTCCAAAACAGTGTAAACTATTCAAACAGCTCAGAGATTGCAGCAGCAGAGACAAAGAGGAATGAACTTCTATCCGAGAAAGAGAACTTGGATAGTGTTTTGGCTTCTAATTCTCAAATAAAAGAGCAATTAAGAAAGCAGCTTCAAAGTGTATTGGAAGAGCAAGTTCAACAGAGAAATAAATGACCTTATTCTTATCAGATAAAAGTCTCAAATAGCACATGCAAAACTTCAAGGTACCTGAATGTAACTACTTTGCATTCATAGCATTTCAAAGGAAAATTAATCTTTATTTGGTTTTCTGTAAATAATCGTCAAGATTTGTTTTAACTGTCCTTAGATGGAATTCTACTTCAGTCATGCTTTGAAATGAGAATTGAATCATATCTCGGAAAATTGTAACTTGTGACAATTATAAACATGTCATGCTTTGTAATTTTAGAGTACAACACATGATACTCATGTAGGCATCATCTTTAGGATTGAATACCTTCTGTGATTGACTTTTTAGCTATGTAGACCCTCCCTACTCTTCTGACCACCATTGTCCTGAGGCCTACCATAATTAAGTTCGTATTAGGCTTGTTAGATGTCTATATCGATTAAAAAAAAAACAGAAATGGAAGTCTAGAGAACCTTTATAAATCAGCATTTGTACCATAACAAGATTGGCTTGCCACTTGGGTCAATGATTTTCCATGATATAGCAAAGTATGTCCTAAAAGTAATGAAGTCCTCTGTTCTGACTTCGGAATGGAAGGACTATTACAAGCAAAAAAGATCAAGACTTATTAGTTTATTTTTGACAGATAATCAACCACCTAGGAATTATATAGCATTAATGTTATATTGAAAGCCCAAAGGTTTTAATGGCTTGTGTGTATGAATAAAGATGCTCCAGATGCACTATGTACACATGGAGCATCCTAATTAAACTTCTTTTATTTACCCCACCCCCACACAAAAAGAAAAGAAAACTCAAGTCAAGGAGCACCATTTTGTCGTTGATATACTTGCACGGCAGCATTTTTTTGAACTCTGATATTGAAAATTCAAAGGCCTTGCAATATGCAGTTCCAGTATCGTTAGTTAGAAAATTTTAGGTGTTTTATTTGCTTATCTATCTTTTTCTCTCTTTAAATTGTCAAGCGTACACTGTACAAAACAGAAACTGATAGCAATGTAAAGTATTTCCTTTTCCTTTTAACTTTTTAGCGGGGTAGGGGGTGTTGATAAGAAGGACACACCAGTCTTACCTAAAGACTTAAGAATTTTTTCTGTAGCAGCAAAGTGATACTTTAATCTCAGGAAGAAAAGGGCATTGTAAAAACTTCGTGACCATATTTGTTCCTGCTATAAATCCCTAGTTTCATATTGAAGTGTTCAATTTCTTGTCAATTTCATAGGGTTTCAGTCAGCCTTAGATTCTTAGAACACTATGATTTCTAATCAGTGTTGTCAAATGGCGCCGCCATGGCCCTATGACGTGGCAGTTTTTTGTAGCCACCGGTATACGCAATGACGCCGTCATGGCGCTATGACTTTTTAGTTATTTGTTTGATTCATTTTGTTTTTTTTTGCTTTTACATTATATATATAATTGCTTCATGTGCAATAAACTTTTACCTACCTTATAGCAACAGTCATGGCATTTTTAGTTTATTCCATCGAATCTAATCTTATGGCTTCACATTGATTTATTTGTAGTTGTAGAACAATGCCAGTGAGCAGACCGTTCTAGATTTACAGATCCACAACAAAGAACCAAAAATGAAAAATGAAAAATGAAAAAGAGAAAAAACATTGGTGAAATTTTACAAGTACTCTGTTTAGTGATTACAATAAAATATCTGTATCTACAAAGACTTGGTTGGCCAGACACGTTTGCGGTATTCTGCAAGTGCCCACAATGGGAAGATATTTCGATACTCTGCATAATGTAACATGCAGTTCTTCATGTAGACTCCTGTGATTTCCTATGATCATAAATTAAATTAGTTAGAAAATATTTAATTTGTGAGACAAGATAAATTCGATTCATGCCGGCTTGGGGTTGAGAACATACCTGTTGAGGGAAATCTCCATTCTCCATCTGGGCATTAATTAGTAGCTTGGCTGCCTTGTGCAATGGGGTTGGATCTCTTTCAGCCTAGGTAGTGATCATACAGGGGCAAAGACATTATAAGAGCATCACATACACACATATATTGGATTTGACAGGAATACAAGGATAGTAATGCTTACCTGCCCTCCATACATAAGACCTAACATAGCCCATGATGTTTGTACTAAATTTGTTCGGTTACCTTCTAGAGGCATATATTTCTGATAACCAAGACAGTAGGAAAAAAAAATGTGTATTAGACGTTTTATGTTACTCTTTTCTTATTTAATGATATAGTGGTTTAAGTAGCTTCAAATTGGATAGATTAATTACCATGCTGGGGCAAGATTCAAGGCATTCTCCCCAACCACCCTCTTCATTTTGAGTTGACAGATAGAAGTTAACGGCTTTTCTGATTGCTTCGCTAATCTTATACGTCTTCCCAGCAGCAGTTAGGCCTCCTAGCGCACACATGGTACCATAGAGGAAGCAGATTCCCCAGTAGCCATACCTGTTCAGTTTAAATGTATTGAGATGCAAGTCCAAAATAATTTACCACAATTTCATGTTTTTGATCACCCAGTTTGGAAAATGTTGGCTCACCATGAACCATTAGGCCACTGTCTTCCTTCAAGGAAGCATACAGCTCTGGAGATACCAACTTCTATCTCTTTCTCTCGGTGAGCTGGATGCAGACTCTTGAATAGCATAAGAGCTTGGACAATAGCCGCTGTATTCTCAACATGCCTGGTATGCCAAATGATAAAGTTAGTTCCATTTGCTACTATATATAAATAGCTACAAGTTTAAAAGTATAAACTATGATAATCTTACTCTTGTTCGACAACAATGTCAGCAAAAAGTTCTGAAGGATTCAGAACCTCTAGATATGGCTGTGGAACTGGGGGTTCCCAAATAGCAAAACCACCACTCTTAGGACTCTATATGGAAAGAAAAGAATTTTGGATGAATGATAAAGCTCAATTCTCGAATTCTATCAATATATAAACACAAATGTGAAAACCAGGGGAGTCGATTTGACTTCGTACTTGCAAATAGAGAAGGACGTTCACGGCATCATACATGCGCTCAACATTAGCTTTTTTTCCGGTAAGATCTTCTGGCATTTGTGAACATATGAGTAAACACTGCAGATATAATAGTGATTGGTCGATATAACTTTCGAAGAAGCCTTTATATGTGCATGGTTTGTACAAATTTACAGTTAAACTTACTTTTAGTGCTTCAGCTGTGCAGTCGGAAACGGTCCATCCATGATCTTGATCGGAAAATGTCCATGAACCTTTAGTAAAGTGGCGATACATTGCTTTGAAGTCTCCTTTTGGGTTTTCTTTAACCTAATAATTTGTAATATGATATTTGTAAAATGAACTTATCTTTCAATAAATCCGTTCTCCTAGCTTAGAGATATGAACCTGAGATTCTTGTATGTAGAAATGTGCTTTCTTAAGACAATCCCCATATTCCTCTACCATTCCAGTGGCAACAATTGCTTGAGTGGCTAGAGTACAATCCCACAATTGACTTCCAAAACTCTACAAATTATGTAAAATTATCAGTTTCTATTCGTCTCGATCTTCTGCCCATTATTTAGTTACAGAAACTTACCTGCATTTTCATTCCATCCTCAGCAACCCACAAATAATCAGGAATTCTAGCAAGATGGTACTTAAATTCGTCACAATTCGGATCGTATGCCCACCAACACATCATTTGCAAGCACTGCATCATTAAAACTAAAGTTAGAACATTAAGGATGACATGATAATTTATGTAAACAAATATTAAATACTAACCTTACCCACACATCCCATATTAATGTATCTGCTTGTTTCTGATCCATATCGCATGTGTTCAATACATTTTCTTAGAGCCCTTTCTCTAATCTTCTTACAAGGCCAACGTCTCATAATTGGCTCACTGAAATAGTTGAGTGTGTCCCAGAGAAGATCTTGTATGAAGGAATGGGGATAGTACAAGTCCTCCTGAGAAAGATTATTTCCACCATCAATAAGTTTCCATTTCTCATGTTATCTTTTGAGGACAAATATCAAATATTATGTAAGGGTATTAGAGTAAAATTGACTCTTGTCTCCCCTCTTTCAATTAAGCTGCTAAACTATCTAGAAATACTTCTATTTAAAAACGGAGGGAGTAATTCATTTGCTAGTAAAATTCACCAACCTTGCAACAACCATGTCGAGTTTTATTCCAGTCAATTTGATCATATGGCTTGACATGAATCTCTTGTCGTAGTTGAAGAACAAGGTCAGTGATAGGGCCATGATATTTTCTGCCATACAAATAGGACATGGGCATGTAGGTTGTGCGACAGTAGGCCCACATTTTTGCTGGGTGGTAAGGGAAGACCGAAGGGAACAACCAGAATTCTGGGGGCAATGGATTGCACCCATCCCAGTCATAGACTCCAAGAACCTAAGCCAAATCAAAAGCAACGTTTCATACCCTAAAAGATAGTATAAAATTCTCTTCTTTATATAAAGGTTTTGGTATTTTTGGCAAATTACATTGTGATAAAAGTCCAACTTCACAAATACAACTGTTAAGAAAAATGGGTAATATAACGTAAAAATGTTAAGGAGTTTGAATTGATATTGGCGTGTTTATATTATGTATTAACAATAGAATTCCTATATTAATTGGATTCTAATATTTTAGTCTTTACAATATTGTAGAGTTAGTTTATTATTCCATTTCCTTCTTTACTTAGAGTTATATTGTTGAGTAACTTCCTTACTTGTTTAGAACTATTACTCTATTTGTATTTATATGGGGAATTTCCATTAGTTCATCGAATCAATTCAATATATTTTGATTTCATATATTCTTACATGGTATCAGAGCCAACTAGTTCGATGTTATTAGAGCCTTGGACCTGAGGGGTGTGTTGAGAATCCCATATCGACTAGTTAGTGAGCAAGTTTGTTCTTCATGATGATTGGGCAATCCGCTGGCCGATTTCTTATTCTTGAATAATTCATTGATTCATCATTTTTCGGCAGAAACTCTTGACGTTGATCAAGAAATTCCTCTGACCGATTTCTTATTCTTGGATAATTCATTGATTCAATATTTTTCGGCAGAAATTCTTGACATTGATCAAGATATTCCTCTGGCCGATTTCTTGTTCTTGGATAATTCACCAGATTCAATATATTTGACAGAAACTCTTGACATTGATCAAGATATTCCTCTAGCCGATTTACTCATTCTGACTGAAGTATTACCTCAAAGTGTCATGGCAGAAGCAATTCGATTATCTGGTTCGCAAGTTGGGTGTTCTCGATCTACACACTCCAACTTGAGGGGGAGTATTAGGAATAGAATTTCTATATTAATAGGATTCTAGTATTTTTAGTCTTTACAATATTCTAGATTTAGTTTATTATTCAATTTCCTTCTTTATTTAGAGTTATTTAGAGTTACATTGTTGAGTAACTTCCTTACTTGTTTAGGACTAGTACTCTATTTATATTTATATGGGAAATTTCCCTTTGTTCATCGAATCAATTCAATATATTTTGATTCCATATATTCTTACATTACGTGATCTTATATTTGAAAGCGTTTAAATATATATATATATATATATATATATATATATATATATATATATATCCCCATTAACTACTATAACTACAAGCAATTGAATTTGCGATTGCATTGAACTACCCATTGTAGTTTATACTAAAGTATGTTAAATGGAAACCTCCTATAATACAAATGATTCATGAAATTCTTGGTATAGGCAAAATTAAATTTTTAGTTTCGTTTATATATGTAAGCTTGGAAATCGAATCATTTATTTATTTCGAGAGATATAGATGAAATTACATACCGAAAGAAAAATCTTTCCCCAAGAAGGGATGCCAGTGGCACCACCATGATCAAGAATCCATTTTCGAGCTTTGGCAACAACACCATCACCATCATGATCAGCTCCTTCCCCAAGCAGACGCAAAGCGACGTAGCTAAGGGCTGAACCAATCATAGTGCTGTGACCTCCAATGTAGAATCCCCACCCCCCATCTTCATTCTACACAAAATATTGCACTTTTACATTTTAATCTTTAACTCTGGTTTTTATTTGAATACAAAATGATTGCAAATTTTATTTCTGGACCACAATATATTGAATATTTGTATTTTTTACACGGAATAATAAAATGATTGAAAGATAGTTATTATAAACGCAAAAGTCTAAAATAACCTTAAATAATGAATGCATGGTTATTATTAGAGGATAGTGGAGTAATCAGTTAGAGATAAAAATGATCAAAATTTATAATAACTATGTATTGTTTCTGAAATCTGATATATATTTTGAAATTAAAAAAAAACTCGAAATGTTTTATATATTGTGTAACCAGTGACGGATTCAGAAAAAAATTTCACTGGGGTCATTTGATATACACAATAATTAACTGCGGTTATTTATATATGTAAGATATATCATATATAATTAAAAAAAAAATCACTGGGGTCATTTATACATTTATTATCTAAATGGAGTAAAATATATCATATATAATTAAAAAACAAATTTCACCTACATCCGTCTCTGTGTGTAACAGAGATAATTGTTACTCATTTCGTCCCGAATTATCTGTCCATATTTCACTTTTAATATGTCCCAAATTAATTGTCCACTTTCTGAATAAAGTGCTACATAAGTATATTTTTTCCAATCTTATCTTTTACATTGAATGTTGGAGAGAGGATTATGTTTGACATTTTACCATATTCTATTACTTCCTCCGATTAAAAAAATAAGTCTTTTTAGGAGTTTTCAAATAAATTAAGATATTCATCAGAATGACTAAAATATCCATAATTAATACTTCAAAAAATAAAGAAATTAATAGAGAGTTGCATGGGAATTATATATTTTGACCAAAATAAATATATGGAGAAAATGATATAGGAGTAAATTAGTTAATAGATGTACATTTTTTGTAAAAGGATTTGTATTTTGCAACAAAAAATTAACTCATCAAAAAAAAGACTTATATTTTAAATCGAAGGGATTATAGAATTTGATGAAACTTTAATCTCATGCAAATTAAGAAGTTAACAGATAACGTACCTGATGATTGTAAATGTATCGAATCATCTCCTCCTTATGTTCAGATGTTAAGACTGTATTAATTGCTCCACTAATGTATAAGACAATCAGCTGTGGATATTTTAAATAAGAAACAATTAGATTAACTGACATAATGCTTCTTGTTCAGAACAACAAATTAGAAACTCAATTTACTCCCAAAAAATAATGAAATAAATTAATAAAAAGCAATTCTAAACCAAATTACTTTTTAGTTTTCCGTTTACCGATACTTTCACCCTGCAAAATCTGAATAATCATTGGGTGGCTTCTCGATTTAACTTTGGTTCTAAAAATAATAGTCCATCCGATTCAAAATATAAGTCTTCTTACAAGTTTTCACACAAATTAAAATACTAATCAACATGATTAAAGTACCCCTAATTAATACTTCAAAGAACAAATAAATTAATGAAGAGTTGCATGGGATCTATACATTTTGACCAAAATTAATATAGAGAGAAAATAATGTAGGGGTAAATTAGTCGATAAATGCACAATTCTTGTAAAAAGATTTATATTTTGAAAAAAAAATAAAAACACCCACAAAAACTTATATTTTGAATCGGAGTTACTATTTACTAATAAAATGTAAGGACTCTAATTCCTTCACATGTTTCTTGATAAAGCAACTATCTTCAATTCAAGAAAATGCTCAGAAGCATAGTTTTTACTCCGTTCGAATCTAGAAATTACTTTTTTACAAAATAAATAAAAAAGTTGATATTCAATTCTGAATGGAGCGAGAGTAATATTTAATACTTTTCACGAAGAAAGAATTATTATGTTTATATTCTCATTCTTTTTTTTTTTATTCTTTGATTTTTTTGTTTACTAAAAAAGAATTACCAGTGGGGGTGTGAAGAACAAAGGACCGGAATTTTCCGCTGGCCAGTGGCCATCGCTGGCTTGAATTGCACGATTTAACCGAAGAGCTTTTTTAACTGCTGTTGTTACTGCTTCAAATGTTACTTCTTCGTTTTCTCTCAGCCTAATTGGTGGGATGCTCAAAAGATCAATACCATTTTCTTTGATAAGCTGGACCAGAAAATTCAAGTAAAAATGTGAAAAACTTAAGTATCAATGGGAAATTCGTAAAAACAAAAAGCACTACATACACAGGTGTGTGTCTATATATATATATATGTGTGTGTGTGTGTTTGTATTAGTAAATTTGTATTTTGTATTTTTTATATCTAAACTATTTTATGTCCACTTGTTTTGTTAAATTTGTTTATTGGTATTGGGTTTTGACTAGTTTTCAAAAATATTTTTATAGGGCGTCAATCGAAGTATTTGAGCCGAACTTTGCATATTTTGAGCTCAACTCACTTTTTAGAAAGTTTAACTCACGCTCAATCAGAATAAACTTACAAACTTTAAGGTTACGCTCAACTCACATTTTATTGTAAGTTCAGACTTAATTTGTTGCCCTCATGAGCTAAATTAGTAATAGCAAAAAAAGAAAATCATAATTAGACCAAAAAAAAAAATACTTGGATGCATGAATTTTAGTAGTATTTATATTATAATTTTTTAGTTATGTTATTCGGTACGAACCTTAAACGGGGTTGAGTGACATCAATTTCACATAAAATAGGGTTGAATATTGAGTTTACGCTCACGCTCACATTTTTCGGGTTGAGTACGTCTGGTTCGGGACTAACTTTTTTACAACATCCTTAAAGTTAATGATGTGAATTCAAGTCTTTAAGGGCGGTAACACGTGCAAAAAACAATGTTCAAAATTGACTAGAAACCACCACAATATACAAATTTGACAAAAATAAGCAATTAAAAAATAATTTAGATATAAGACACACTAAAATAAATGATTTCCAACAGAAAAACCAAACATATAAATAATGTATATAAACATATATAAGGTTTGATTTTTTTCGGTACCTGCATTCTCATGAATAAATCAGCACATGGATGAACTCCTTTCTTGCGGTTGTTTCTAAAATCTTGACGAGCCTTTTCGAATGCTTCAATTTCTTGAGGCGTTCCACCATTTGGATCATATTCCCATATTTGTCTCCCAACAAAATTGTTTGTGCTGTATAAATATGGCCCCTTTCCTTCTGCTATCTTAAGCTTCCACATTTTTTTTATCCTTCAACAAATTCATATAATAAGAAAATTTTATGCAAGATTTATAGAAAGATAGCGATCAATGAATAGTGTCCTTTTCTTTTTTGAGGGTACTAAAAGTGTGAAATTCGTGCTCCTAAATAGGATAGTTAACTCATAGTCAGAGATGAAACTAGAAATTTTATATCGATCGATGTAGGCCAATTCTCCATAATTTTAAAGGGATATGATGTTTGAAAAAAAAAATTAATTTTTTTTAACATTTCAATTATTATAGGAAAAATAGCAATTTTAAAGGACGAACGCCATTGTCCTGTCACAATTGAAGTTAAATGGTAACAATTTTGCAAATTATTGATTGAGTTAATAATTATCACTAACTTCTAATATGAAATTTAAATTGATAAAATCTCACACCTAAATTGTACTGTAGACAGTGACGGATATAGGATTTAGGGACAGTGGGGTCATTTTGTGTAGAGACGGAGCCAAAAAATAAACTAAATAAGTAGCAAATATACACACTAACTAGAAAAATATGGAATTCTCAACACACACACCCCTCATGCACAAGACTAGACATCTGGAGCGTTAATATACACCGACGACATCAAAGGGAACCTAACATTCGAATATGTGATTCTGATACCATGTAAAGATTTAAAATAAACACCGAGTTTAAATTTTTTTATTTTTTTTAAAGGTAATATTTATTGAAATTAAAATCATAAAACCGTATACAAAGAGGGGGATATTAACCTCGATATTTTCTGAATCAAGTGATACACGTTCCTCTTGCACTGTTATGTCAGCTTGGCCTTTTAAGGTGGGCGCTTTGGTGTGTTTATTAAAATCTCGAAAAACTTGCAAATATTGCGTGACGATCTGAAACCGGGGGGGATTGGTGTGTTTAGCTTGGTAGCTGAAAAAGTTTCAGGCAACACGTTCTTTATTATAGGACAGACCGGCGAAACTTTTGTTCTTCCATGGAATCAGCGCAGTCGAGGGGGTACCACGGTCGGCTGACCGGAGAGCCGCGCAAGCAAAGTGGTTGTGATTGATTATGAGATCTCCTATAATTTAGGAGAGAATTTTCATATATTCTATTGGATAAAATTAAATGAATATGAGCAACATACAAGTGTTCATTACTTCTTTTCAATTTTCACTCCGAGTTTAAATTACGAAGTAAACATCTGTTTATAAATTTATAGGATACAAGAGTACTCGTAGGCACAGTTTGGTTGGGTGAGAAGAGGAAATAAATAGGGAGGGAAAGTAAATGTAAAGGTAAATTAGCTATTTATCTCTTTAGGTCGAACGTAGAGTTGAAAGGAAAAGTAAATGTGGAGGGGGAGAGGTCTCCTCAACGTTTTTAGTCCCTCCAATTTTAGAGGAGTTGTAGTGTAAATGAAGTTGAAATATAATTTTTCAATAGAAAGTACTTCCCTTCCACTCATACAAGTAAGTAAATGATGTCACTCT
The DNA here is from genome assembly GCA_026122235.1 of Vinca minor. Classification (NCBI taxonomy): domain Eukaryota; kingdom Viridiplantae; phylum Streptophyta; class Magnoliopsida; order Gentianales; family Apocynaceae; genus Vinca; species Vinca minor. Next base: position 5,525,861 of record JAOCZM010000241.1, on the reverse strand, counting down.
CCCTACTCTTCTTCCTAATTAAAGTAAATGGTACCACTCTACCCTTCCTCGTTAACCAAAGAAAGCCTTAGTGGCTTATTACCTTAAGAAACGTCTATGATTACGTACACATACTTCTTAATACAAATCAAATCTAATTTTAATATTTACGGTCCAATAGCCATTAGCACTTAACCTTTCGAACCTTGTAAGGAAGATTATTATGTGGTTTATTTGTAAAAGAAGAAAAAAATTGTTTCTCAAATAAAGGAATGGATTCAAAGTGAAAACTTTAGTTTAACTTTCTTGTAGAAATCTAATCCAAATACACGGACAAGAAGCTTTGCAGCTCAAAAAAAAAAAAGGGATTCACTTTTGTACAACAAAGAAATGTATGATAAAGAAGGTGTCGTATACCAGTATGGAAATTTTTTTTAACAGAAACAAGTATGCATAAAATATCTTGCTTCATCTTAGTTCAATGTATAGAGAAAAGGTAAAGAGAAATGAGAATTGGAGAAATTTCTTAAATTGTTTTTTGCTAATTCAGTAATTTCTTAATTATTGCATTGTTGTAATTTGTAACATACATAACATTATCATTATATAGGATGGTACTCCCTCCATTCCTAAATATAAGACTCTTTAGACAATTTGAGAAAATTAAGGAAGTTGTCCATTCCACCTAAACTTCCAATACTACCCCATCCTCCCTCTCTTTCTCTCTCACTTCTATATTATAAAGAAAGGAAAATGTTGAGGGTATAATTGAAATGAATTGTTGACACCTAACAAAAGAACCTTAAACGACAATTAATTTGGACTCCTAGATTTCTCCTAAACGATAATTAATAAGGAATGGAGGGAGTACATAATAACAAAAAGTCTTCATTTCTACAGTTTCTTTGCTTAAAAGATTCTATATACATTTCATAATATAAATTGTTTAAGACATATATAAAAAATTAAGTAAGCAAAAAAGAAAGTACTATGTTAGTCAAAATATCAATATTACTCTCTTAAGGATTCGTATACCACTAATTCTATTTAAGAGAGTAATATTGATATTTTGATTAAAAAAACATATTATTTTTACTTATATTATGGAATTGAGAGAGTATTATATTATTCTTATATAGGAATCTAATCTACCCTGCCCCATTTTTGGAATTGCATTTAAATCTACTCAAAACGTGATTCTATATGCTATCAAGAATGAAAAGCTAATAAATAGATAGTCAAAATGTACTCTAAAATTTTAAAAATAATCACAAATAAAAAGAGGTACCACAAAAAGGAGACAAGTACTCATACTCCTTCCTTTTTATTACATTAATTGTTTTTAGATACTTTAGTATAAACTAGAGAAGAAAGATTATTGAGATATATGTAATATATTTATGATTCTAGTACAAAGTTGTATAGTTATATACAAATAGGGACCTCCACTTTCAACCTCTCTCTCTCTTTTTTCTCTTCTTCTTCCTTTTGAAGCTTCTTCATTTTTTTGGCTTCCATAGTTAGATCCAATCAAGAATGGTTGGATCTAGCAATCTTTCTTTCACTTTTGGTGTGTTCACCCCCTTCTTTTGCCATAAATCTTAATAAAAAATTTTCAAAGCTGTATTATTCAAGATTCAAGACTCAGATGTAAAATCAACTTCAGATCCTTTCAGATCTGGAGTTTATCTCTATACCCAGAGTTGTTCTGGGCCCTTTCTCAGTTTTCTTCATCTTTCCGAGACAATCTATAGGACAGTTGATACGCCCATTGTGTCGTAGATTGTTGATTTCTAAGAAAGGTGATGAAACTGAGCTTGCTACTGCTCTTCTATTGACGTCGTTACCTCCCAGCACCATTTATTGTTTTTATAGGCATGCACTGCTTCTGAACTTCGTTAATATAGAGGATTCAAAGGCATTTCAAAGCAATATATACTTGGAACTGTTGTCTTCTAGAAATTTAGACTTCTTATTTGTTGTTTTCTGCCTTTTGAGAACGGTTTTTCGTAATTATAGAATAAATGTCAACCATTTAATCATTTAATTTAACGGTTGAAAATAAATTAACAATTGTTCAAATTTTAGTAAGAGAAATCCGTTGTATATTTAAATCAATTATTTATACTTTTTCTTTAAATAGCAAAAGAAAATTTTCTCAATATTGTACGGGGCTGCTAAAGTTGTCAAATTAGTAATTCCGGCCATTTTTCAAGCAAAAAAATGACGCGTGCACAGCACATGTGCTTGTGAGTAAGAGTAAAATTGTCCGACTTTAGTTTCCTCCAACCTGAAATACATACCCGATCGTCCTGTACACAAAAAATACTCGTTTGTAAAATAAACCAACAAAACAAGTAAATCGGAACAAATGATAATTTAGATTGATTAAAATGTAGTTACAATCTCTGGATTATTCTCGATTTTGAGAATTGGATCCGCTGATTCTTCTCGTCAATTTGACCCGGGGCTTTGAAGCTTAATTCCGAATTTGGTGGCGGAACTCCCTCTGATTTGATGAAGAAGACCTTGAATTTGACTTGAGGATTTGAGAGCAAGTTGGTGAAAGTCTCTGGTTGTCAGAGCTTCGCTACTTGCCAATGATCAATTTTCTGTCCTCTCTTCATCAACACCTTTGGCCACTATTTATAGACTTAGGATGAAATGTGAACATGATCACTTTTCAAATTTGAATTTGATATTTCTATTAATTTAATAAATAATTATTAAATTAATTATATTCCTAACTAACTTAATATAAATTAAGAAAATATAAATAATTTGATTGGCCGAATCTTCTCCAACGAGTGACGTGGCGCGATTTCATTTGTCGCAAGACTTCTTGGCTTTTTTATTGGACGAAGGCTAAAACTTTGCCACTTGTCCACATTTGATTGGTCCAAATACTTTAATTTTGACGGACCACATAATAATATTAGGAAATTAATTTGGTAAATTTCCAGTGTCTACAAATTGCCCCCTTGAAACTTGTTCACGTGCACGGTCCAAAGTGTAGCTTGAAGAAAGAAATATGTCTTAACTGGACAAGTTTCAACTGGATCTGTTTTTATTTGAAGAAGTAGAGATTTGGGCGGACACCATTTTTTTTTTTTTTTGGAGCTCCGTTGCTTCTTTTTATTAATTTAGGCGGGCTTGGGCCTGGTCATGAAGAGCTGAACAATTGGGCCGCTGGCCTTTTTCGTGATTGGCATTATCAAGTCCAAAACATTTGTTTCCCGTGATGGGCATTATCTCTTTTTTTTTTTTTTTTTTTAAGGTTTATCAAGAAATCCAATATTACTTATCAGATAGACTTCAGCAAATTTTATCTCTTAGATAATGCTGATATTTGAGTCATAATCCAACTTTAACACCCCTTTGTTGATCAAATTCATCCTTGAGAAGTCTATAAAAGGAAGAGTTAATGTGATAATTTTTTTACACCACAAACCCACGTTCAATTCTCCTCCATGAGCAGCTTGTCCCGACATTTTTCCAGGCGCTGAATTGAGCAACACCTGTTGTCGTAATATGTGGTCTGCAATTTCTATATCTGGAATTTTTTTCTTCAAGGCTTTGCATGGCAGTCTTCAACGCAATTATCTTCGTCTCAGCATCCAAAGCTTGCCGACTTGATTCCTTATATATATATATATATATATATAAATCTTGGACCATCTAGGTTATCCACCTCTTATATAAAAGAGGATAAAAAAGATGATAGTAGCAATGAATCTGTCAAGGATAATAAAGTTGATGGATTAAGATTACATGATGATAATATATTGAGAGCCTTTAATAATAAAAAGGACCCTGAGACTATGTCTCAAATGAGTTATAATTTTGGTAATGGATAGTAAACCCAAAATAGATTTTACTCCTGGCTCAATAGCCAGAAAAATTATTAGTAATGAATTTAAGTTACCCAGATGGGAAGCTTTTAGAATATGGTTATTTCAGAATTTTGATAAAATTCAACAAAAAGAATTTCAAAAAGAATTCTATGAATTTTGTGAATTACACAATGAAATTATATATTTTGTTCCTTGGTTTTATTCAACCTATATTCAAAATTATATTAATATTTTGGAAAGGAATTATAGATTAACCAATGGAAATATTATAAAGGATGTTAATCCTCCATTAACAGAATTTAAGGTGGAAAATTGTGATTTTCTAGCTTTATCAAAATTATTTGAAGATGATATTTTGAATATTACTGTTAAACAGATAAATTTATTAATAAAACAAAATAATTTTGCTAATCTTAATTTAAATATATTAGGAGAGCAAATGGTTTCTTTACATAAGAAAATTGATAGTGTAATAACACTAATGAATAGTCAAATTACAGTGGTAAAACCAGAAACTGTTGAACCATTAAAGGTAGAGACTAATTTACAAAGTCCTCCTGAAATTAAAGACTTTAAGTCTAAGAAATCTTCTGTATGGGAGAAAGATGTCACTGACAAACTAGTAGAACTTCTAGGAAGTCAAGTGTCAAAATTAAGTTTAAATACTTTAAGTGATAATGATATAAATCCTTTTGGAAAAGATTCAGATGAATCATCTAATGAAGATAATATTAATATAGTAATAAATGACTCAGATGATAATATTCATGCTGTAGTAAATGAAAAATGGGCAACTAAGCCTATCCAAAAGAGGTATTATTATACTAAACCCTCACCAATAGATACTCTTCAAGAAGAAGATTATTTTCAGCTTAATAATAGCTATGGTGGAAAATATATCTATGAATGGAACATAGATAATTTCACTCAAAATCAGATTTTTAGTCATATGCATATGATGCTTATGTATTCTACAATTGCTAAAAATGAAGGTAATAATGACCTTAATATTGCAAAAATGATAATTGCAGGATTTACAGGCCAACTAAAAGGTTGGTGGGATAACTATTTAAAACCTGAAACTAGAGAAGGCATTTTAAAAACTGTTAAAGTTGAAAATGGTGAAACCAAAGAAAATGCTGTTTATACACTTGTAGTTCAAATAATTGAACATTTTACAGGGACATTCTCTGAAAATTATGATACTATTAGAACTTTATTGCAAAATCTTAGGTGTAAAACACTTACTGATTTTAGATGGTATAAAGATACTTTTCTTAATAGAGTATTACAATTACCAGAGAGTGATAGTACTCATTGGAAAGCCAAGTTTATAGATGGCTTACCTCATCTATTTGCGGAAAGGATTAGAAAATCTTTAAAGGGTAATAAACCTACAATTCCTTATCAGGAATATAGTTATGGGAAGTTAATAGGAACTTGTACCCAGGAAGGTTTAAACCTTTGTAATGAAATTAAATTAAATCAACAATTAAAAAACCAAAGAATTGTTGAAAGGAAACAATTAGGTGAATTTTGTGGTCAATTTGGTATGGATATGCCTGCTTATAAGCATAAAGGTAAAAAACAAATTGTTGATAAACCTTCTTATTATAGGAAGAAGAAAAGAAAGTACTCTAAAAAGAAATTAGAGGAAAAAGCTGATAAGAAAGAAAAGAGGAAATCCTCTAAGAAATATAAGAATTATAATAAAAAGAAAGACAAAATAATTGTCTGTAATAAATGTAAAAAAGTCGGACATATTGCAAAAAATTGTTGGACTAAAAAAGAGATTAAAAATCTTGAATTTGATGATGAAGTCAAAGACAAATTATGCAAATTATTGCTAGATTCAACTGATAGTTCAGATCAATCTGATAGTTTAGATATCATAGAAAGTGACTATTATACTAGTTCTTCTAATGAATCTGAATGTGAACCTTGTCAAATAGGACAATCTTGTATAAAGCCTCCTAGGAAGGATGAACAACATTATAAGATGATATCACAATTTCAAGATGAAGATCATGAAATTAATGTTTTAGAATCTGATCATTGGATAGAATTGTTAAAAACAATTAAGGATCCAGAATTAAGATTAAAAATGATAGATCAGATGGGTAATACACCTAGTACTTCTAAGAGTAAAACTCATATTAAAGAAGAATTTGATATTAACAAATATAAGGAAGAATATAGCATGTCTGAAGTTCATAAAATGATCTTAGAAAACAAAAATTCTAAGGAAAAACCAACTTCAGTAAATGATATTCTTAAAGAGATTGATAATCTTAAATCTGAAATTAAAGATTTAAAAAAGAAAAAATATAGAAAATGATACAAGGATTTCTAATTTAGAAACCTTAACAATTGTTGAAAAAATTGTATATATATATATATATATATATATATATATATATATATATATATATATATATATATATATTTCGTTTCATCAATTTTCTTTTCCAGAGAGTTGATTCCAAAAAAAAAGAAAAGATTTTTTTTTATTTGCATGGCCGCTGTTCTTCTGGTGATGACCCCCAGTGGCCCAGGATTCTTTATATATATATATATATATATATATATATATATATAAAATCACAACACCTTCTTTGACTTTTTATCTCGCTTTGCTGATGACGATGACCCGACGGCCCGTTGGCCTTTTTTTTTTCTTTTTTTTTTTCAGATTTAAGGAGAATCATTTGCACGCAACACAACACTTGAAGTTGAAGAGGAAAAAATCTCAATCTCAGACTTTTTATTGATCGCGATTTGGAACACTTTTGCCCTTGTGGAATAAAACTCGGTGCCCAGAGGTTTTGGAACCTTCGAGTTTTTCGACACGTAGCTGCACTTTTGATCTTGGGGATAAAACTCGGCGCCCAGAGGTTTTGGAACCTTCGAGTTTTTTCAACACGTAGCTGCATCTTTGATCTCGGGAATAAAACTCGGCGCCCAGAGGTTTTGGAACCTTCGAGTTTTCCAATACGTAGCTGCGCTTTTGATCTTGGGGATAAAACTCGGCGCCCAGAGGTTTTGGAACCTTCGAGTTTTTCAACACATAGCTGCTGAAATGGAGATTAAAGATCGTGATAAGCCAGATCCAAGTATCTTCATTGCTGACTATCGTAGAGGATCTCGCACCAAGGCCTTAACTTTAAAGACTTATCTAGCGGTGATTGGGGCATTTCCTGTAGAGCGAACACCTGTTGACTTGGACAATCTACATCTAACTCAATGGACTTCATCATCAAAAAAATATGTGGTCGATTCAACTGCGAACGAGTCAAATCAAATGGTGATACTGCTGCATTCTTCTACTCATGATACAAAGAAGAACTCCAACAACTTTTATCTCCCTTTTTCCCATTGCAATATTGATAAGATTATTTGGGATGTTCCTTCCTCGGCTTTTGGCGAGTCGTTGTACACAAGAAATTATTGGGAATGGGCTGAAGATGTGATTTCAAAGCACCGTGATGTTCTTTCTAAAGCAAAGATTGATGCCGCCGTAGAAGCCTCTTTATGCACGTATGACTATTGTGAAAGTGTAATGCGCGCCTTTTGTGAACTTTGGTGTCCTTCCACAAATACATTGCATACCTCAATTGGAGAAATATCTATTTCACTTTGGGACTTATGCTCGCTTGGGGGTCTTTCGGTCTGAGGCTTTTGCATGGCCCTCTGGTATGTTGCACCTGCATTTTTCAACCCAAATGGCATCACTTTGTAGCAATAAATACCTTTAGGTGTGCGGAAGGCAGTGAGTTCTTCATCCTTCGGTGCCATGCGTATTTGATTATAACCAGACGAACCATCCATGAATGACAACGTATCATGTCCCGTTGTCGCATCAACCATTATCTCAGTGATTGGAAGTGGAAAATCATCTTTGGGGCATGCGTTATTCAGGTCTCTGAAGTCAACACATACTCGAAGTTGTCCATTCTTCTTTCTCACAGGCACAATATTGGATATCCATGTGGGGTACTTGACTTCACGGATGAGCTTCGATCAACTTGTTGACTTCTGTTTCAATCCGAGGAATCAATTCAGGGCGAAATCTCCTTTGAGTTTGTTTTATTGGCCTTGCCCCTTGCTTCACGGCCAAATGGTGGACAGCGACTTTCGGATCTAGACCTGGCATTTCTTTATATGTCCATGCAAAGACATCTTTGAATTCTTGCAAGAGTTGAACATAAGATTGCTCTTCCTTTGGCGACAGAAATGCACTTATGAAGATTGGACGTTTGTCTTCGTCAGTGCCCAAGTTTATTTCTTTCAATTCATCTACAGTGCTTTTTACACCCTCTTCAAGCTCGGGAGGGGCATCTTCAGCATCTTCCTCATTGCAAAACTCTTCATCGACAATGGTAGTATGGTGTGATGCAATGACTTCATCATCTTCCCCTTCATCGTTTTCTCTTCTTGCAGGATTCCTTGTGGGATTAGTTGCAACCAGCCTTCGAATTCCTCCACTACCCGATGGCACATTTTGGATAGTCAGATTGATACCCTCTTGGATGTAACCGGCTGCGATTAACCTTTGTAGTTCAACGGCGATTGGATCACATCGTCGTGGAACCGGTCGATGAGTTACATTTTGTGAAAATGTGACGTGATTAGATGAACCAACACTTTCTTCATCTTCTTCCTTAGGGTTGGTCTCTACGATTGTATGCAACTTAGCCTTCAACACCTCATCACATTTCACAAGAAGTGTAGTTTTCCTCTTCATTCTTGAAGGTATCAAGCTGCGACATTCATTCCCAACCGAAGATAATTCAACCTTTTTATTTTGTTGGAGATTCTTTGTCACTCCAAGTCTCTTCCCTACAGGATTTTTGGTCGACCTAACTCTTTTAGGCCCCAAGCGATCAAATACAGACAAACGGGAGTCATCATTTCCCAATCGATCAAAGACAGACCTTCGAATATCCATTGAGTTTTCATCTTGTACGGAGATATAGCAATTGCTAGCTCTTTTTATCACAATGCGCACAGGAGAAGATGGTTTGTATCCAAGACCAGCACGAGAACTTTCAACAGAATAACCCTTTTCTTTCAGCATTCTTTGAGTTTCATTTAAGCCATGGACTTTTGCATCAACAATCTCAGGGATGAGCTTTCCCAAAGTATTGGGACTTTGATGATCATATCCAGCATTAGCAAGAAGTTTATATGCATTCGGATCGAAACCCTCTTTTGTCCTTTCAGAAGGTAACATGCCATGCTCCCTCTTCAATCTTTCATCGGAGTACACAAACCCCTCCAAGATTGGATTTGCTTGCTTGACTGCTTCAATTTTAGTCAATGGAAGAGTGAGTTCCTTCAATGCTTCGACCTCAATAAGAGGGGATTGCCCCTTTTTCCTCATTGGTTTTGGAATATAACGTAAAATAGGAGAACCTTCTTGAGAAGAAGTAGTCGATGTTGTATCAATTTTTGCCTTATCTTTCACATGCAACAATTCTTTAACCTTTGGCATCTCGCTTTTCGTTGTTGATCGTCCTCTCGCAAATGTCACATTTTTTCCACGAAAGTAGAATTTGGCATCCGCAATGTGAGAATCTGCCTCACTAAAAGGTTTATCATCAGCTACCACCTTTTTCATAACACCATTGCTAACATATTTGAAACATTGATGCAGAGTGGATGGAACGACACCATTCTCATGAAGCCACGGCCTTCCTAAGAGCATGTTATAGGTGGTTTTATAATCAATGACATGAAGAAGAAAGCTTGATGTCAATTCATCCATGACTAAATCCAGCCTTACCGTTCCTAGTGCTCTTTGCCCTCCTTGATTAAATCCTTGAATCATAAGGCGACTCTGTGACAGTTCTTCCACAGGAATTTCCAATTCTTTCAACGTACGCAGAGGAAGAATATTAACAGCAGAACCGCCATCTATCAATATTCTATTCACCTTTCTTTCTCGCGAATAGCAAGTAACGAATAATGGCCTATTATGAGGTTTTGATCCTAGCAACAGATCATCATCATTGAAAGATATTGCAGTCATACAAGCTACAACCTTTGAGACTGATGCTTCATTGGTCAAACGTTGCTTAACATCATTGAGAAGTTTCCTTGGAGAAGCATTCTCGAAACTAATTTCCCCTTCTACATGTGTAGCAAAACAAGAGACAGCATCGAACTCATCCAAAAGCCTTCTTGGAAAGAACTCCCCTAGTGTAATAGGTTGTCGGTCCTTTAGATCAGAGGAGGGTTGGACCCTTTCAGCATGAATCTTTGGTTGGATTTTTATCCTTCTAGGGGCCTTCCTTCTCAAAATTTTGCATTTCTCAATTGGACTTCCACTATTTGATTTATGACATTTTCTCCGTTTTACCAACGTCCATCCTTCTGAATCAAAGCCACTTGCATCATTGCTTACAGACATGGCATCAATATTCTTAATAGAGAATTGGGAGGCTTCCTTAATCGGTGAATCAGGTCGAAATTCAACTTCAAATGTTACAGGGTCAAATTTCCCAAACTTGATAGTGATGAATTGTGAAGAAGAAACAACCGCAGCTATAGGTCGAGGTGAGCCACGAATAATGCTTGTTTGATTTGCAGTTACTCTTTCTTCTTCAAGCAGAATACGCCCTTTACAAGCCAACTCCATGATTTTATCCTTGAATATGAAACATTTCTCAATGGGATGGCCAAGAAGACGGTGATACTTGCAATAATTTGGATCTGTAATCCGTCCTGCTTCTTCCGGTCTCTTCATTTCAGGTAATTCAATCATTTCTGCTCTCAACATTTCATCAAACATTTATGGAATATCTGAATCTAGAAAGGGGTACACTTTGCCTTGCATTTCTTTCAATGTCAATCTTTTCCTGCTAGCATCTTGGGAGACATCTACATTCCCATTAACCTTTTTATTCACCTTGGTAGAAATTTTGACAGGTGCAGTAGTTGTCGTCATGGAATCATTGGCTCCAGAAGAAGATTTGATCACCTTCTTGATATCTTGCCTTTCTTTCTTACGTGGTTCGGGGACTGGCACACCTTGATTCTTGTGTTCCTTGAGACTTATCTCCATATCATGTGCACGAGTAGCCAGTTCTTCAAATGTCTTTGGTTGAATGCCTTTGAGAATGTATTCAAGGCCCCAATGCATTCCTTGGATGCACATCTCAATTGCAGACTTTTCACAAAGACGATCTCTACAATCCAAGCTTAGATTTGTCCATCGGTTGATGTAATCAATCACACTTTCACTATCCCATTGCTTAGTATGGCTCAACTCCAACATGCTTACAATACGACGAGTGCTATAAAAGCAATTCAAGAACTCAGTCTCAAGCTGTTCCCAACTATTGATGGATCCGGGTGCCAAATCGGTGTACCAATCAAAAGCATTTCCTTTGAGGGATCGAACAAATTGTTTGACAAGAAGATCACCATACGTGCCCGCATTGTTGCATGTCTCAACAAAGTGTGCAATATGTTGCTTCGGGTTTCCCTTTCCATCAAAATGTTGGACTTTAGGAGGTTGATATCCCGGCGGCATCTTCATGTCATCAATCCTCTTGGTGTAGGGCTTAACGTATCCGGAAGAAGATCTCATGCTCCCTTCATACTTATCTTTTATCGTGCCCATGATAAAGTCCTTTAATTGGTCTGCCTTGATTGATCCATCAGAAGAGATTTGGATATTATGCACATCTTTTGGTTCTGTAGCTTTGTCACCAGTTGGATGCTCTTTTGGAGCGTTCTTTTCATGCCCATCATCTTTTGGGAGATAAGATTGTCTTGAGGTGGCTTGACTACCTTCTCCAGCGTTAGTATCAAGGCGGTTCAACAATTAAGCAATTGTGAGTTCTTGTCTTTCACAGTGCTTTGTGAGCCCTTCCACCACTTTTGCTAAGTGTGCCAGCTGTTCTTCAATGGGTGATACATCCGCCATCATAACAGGCATGATCGAATTTGCAGATGAAGCCTCGTGGCAGAACATGCTTGAATTTGGTACTTGAGGAGTCTCAGACGAAGAATCAGTGCATGTCTCATCATCATCTTGAGTCAATCCTTTGGATGCAAGAATTCTGATCTGTAAGTGATAAAGCTGCATTCAGAGTAGCATGAACATCTCCTTCCGCTCCCAACGGCGAAACAGTGTCATTGAAGATCGGATTTGTGTAGTTGAAGGTAAGACGGTCAGCAATTTGTCCTTGTATTTCCTTCTGGGCCAGAGCTCTCGCCATCCTTCGAGTAGTTGGTCCGGTGTAAACATCTGGCATGACCGAATCCATGCTTGCTCTGGCATATGCAATTTTCTTTCCAGCAGATTTTCCAGTAACCTTGATAATGTTGTTGCTTGAAGCCATTGATGTGATTTGTTCTTGACGAGAAGAATGAGCGGCAGAGATGGTCCCACCGTGAACGCCAAACTACACTTGGAAGCTACACTTGGCAAGACTCCGTAGCACAAGCATGGAGTCAATCCACATGCTATGAAAGTACTTGCAAAGTCAATGAAGAAGGAAGATCAACATGTCAAGAGCTACTTAATTCAACAAGTGGTAGACTCATTGACAAGAAGAAGTGTGAAGTCCAATACACTACAACTCAAGAATGTTAGAGGACTTCATCACCCAAGAAGATGTTGATCAAAGGCTTCAAAGTCAAAACTCCAAGAAGATAAACAACTTGAAGACTTGAAGACCTTAGGAAGATTAGTCTAAACTTATAGGTAATCCTTTGTGACTAATATTTCCTTTTGAGAATACTAGGATACATAGATGTTTAAAGTTAAAAAAATGCATGTTTTCAAAACTCCATGTTTTACTTTGTTCAATAGTTTGAAAAGGTTTTTGGAAACAAGTTGGTCAGTGCCTAAGTACTTTAATATGTCTTTCATATCTTTACAAAACACTTAGGCATGTAAATGAGAAAATTAGAAACTTAACTAAGTGTAAAAACCACTTTGGGACTGTCCTCCGGTCGACCTAGACTTTGCCTTGGTAGACCAGAGATGTCCGGTTGACCGACTAGTGTTGATCAGGTCGACTAGTAAGTTTTTGTCCTTATTCAAGTTTTGAATGTTCCAATGATCCAACGGCTATATTCTATCCGGACGACCGATATATTAGATAGTTCGACTGACCTTTGCTTCGGTAGACCTGACCACTTAAATGCGATCGACCGAGATAAGAACAGAGGACCTTTATCTTTTGATTTAAAGCACTCCGGTCAACCTATTGTCTAGTAGCGGTCGACCGGAGCAGTCATTTCAAGGCCAAAATTATAGTCGTTGTGACAAACAAAACTTGTGTATTCTTGCCCTATAAAAAGGTTTCAAAGCTGATTTTTTCATAACTAATCAAGCCTTAAGAGGGCATAGACATATACACTTTCTAAACACAAAAGCAAACACTTTTGTGCTTAATTTCCATATCTTTCAAAAGCATTTGTGTTGAGCTAAAGCTTCATCTATCTTTCTATTCTCAAGATTGATTAGAGATTTCATATGTATATCCAATCCAATTGAGGGATTTGTAGTAGCGGGCTAAATTGTAAAATCTTCTTAGAAAGAGATTGGTTACCCAAGCTTCTCATTACTTGAGAACTAGTTCTTTGTGAACTAGCAAAAAGCTCTTTGTGAGCTTCACTATTGGTTAGCGTTTGCATGTCCTATGTGTAGGCAAAATACCTCTTTGTGAGGAAAACACTCTTCGTTAGTGTAGACTTATTAGTGAAGCAAAAGTCCTCTTTGTGAGGTCAAACACTCTTTGTGAAGCAAAAACCTTCATTTGTTGAGGCAATTGTAAAAGGTAGAACGCACATTGCATTTGTTGTGAAGGATATCCATTAGTGGATGTTAAAATCCTTAGGTTTACCCTAAGGTAGTGGATGTAGATTCTTTGTGAATCGAACCACTATAAATCTTTGTGTTAGTTTTCTATATCCCTTAACTCTTTACTTTATATAGTTTATGAATTGCAATAACTTGTATACTTGATTATATGAACTATTTGCATAGAATAGAAAACAACACATGCTTCCTTGCTTTATACAATTGCTTCACATAGTCATCTAAGTTGCCTTAAATATAATTGAATCACCTTATGTGCTTAAACAATATACTTCTTGTTAAGGTGAACACTTAAGCAAAAAAGTTTTAGACAAACTTTAAAAAAAAATTAAGATCTAATTCACCCCTTCCCCCCTCTTAGGTTCTATACCCTCAAAGGGTATTTCAATTAGTATCACAGTATAGTCTCCTTTTTTATTGGACTTACGTCCTAGGAGGATTCATGGCTCCTATCCAAACTCATTTGCAATAATAGATAATTCATCCTTCACAATAAATTCCAAATATGTGCACATCGCATATGAAGAACCTTCCCATTAATTAAACAAATTTGCAAATAGCTGCTCAAAAATAATATTTACCCTTTGCAAATAGCAAGCACATCCATTGTATAAGGTGTAGGAACATAAGCAACCATTATTCAAGCAAGAAATTAAAAAAAGAAACTTAAATATAATAATTTAAATTCCATATCTACAAAGAAAAACATCGAAAATGATACAAATAACAAATTTATTTAGGAAGGAAAGCAGTGTTACCTCAAAATACGAGTTTGAAGAGCCCAATTGTTGTCAATAAAGTATGGTGTGATACTCATGTACCCCTTCTTTTATTAGTGGTCGACATATCATATCGATCGTAATTGCAACTCGACTTCCTTCATTTGCACTACATTTTCATCTTTTCTCTTTTAGTGTCATAGATATTCAACATATTCTTTCTTATGGTATAACGAGAAACCATATGGAAGTTAGAAACAAATCTCCTAAAACCAACATGTTAAACTATAGAGAGAGGTATTCAAGTAAACAAATGGCTTTAGCAAGTTCTTGTCTTGCAACTTCGAGATCAAAAGTGTTAGGCAACATTTGGACAACAATTTTGGAACTCAATTCTCCATTCTAATCCAATTTGAATGGAAAATAAAGTCTGTCCAATTAGATTTCTCTAATTCTATTCAATTCAAATAGAAAAAACAATTTTCCATTACATGTTTTGTGAATAGTAAAAAAAAACCCCATTTTAACATTGTTGATCGAAGGATCAAAACTAAGGTTCTCAAGACAAAAGGCATTCTATATGAAATGTTTTATGTGCATGCATGACAAGTGTGAGACATATTCTTTTGAGCTTAGATTATAGGGTAATTACAAGATATATAAATTCTAATCAACCCTAACATATACCTAAGTCTTCAAGGCTTCTTCATGTAATGACATCTCTTGAATCTTCAACGTATAAGGATTACTATATGACTTGTGGTTTCATCTTGAAGATCTTGGTACTTCCAAATGATCTATCACATTAAGAAATAACGTTAAAACCTCATCAACGATTTGCCGTTTATCAAAATAGATAAACTAACCTTTAGAGTTTACACCCTTTCTTCTTCTTCTTCATTTCTTCATATGTCTTGATTTCTCATATCTCTCTCTCTCTCTCTCTCTCTCTCTCTCTATATATATATATATATATATATATGATTTTGGGTTTTTGTATACGAATCTTGATTTTACTTGGGAGTATGGAATAATGATGGTTTTTGCATAATTAAAATGGCAAAATGTTCAATTCTTGGATAAGAAAGAGATGGTGGTGGTGGTGGGACAACGGCGGTGGTGTGGTGGAATTGGCCAGAAGAGAAGAATGAAGAGATAAAAAGTTTTTTTTAAAAAAATATATTATAATAAACTTCAAAATATACCCCTCGGAATTAAATAAAATTAAAGAATGGATATTGACTTACGTGTTGACTTTTGAAAGAATATACGGAATGACCTATATTACAAAACACAAATAGAAATGGGACTCCAATTTCAAGAATTAATAATTTGGGACATAAATGTCCAATTGCAACATGTTGTGGGACCAAATTGGCCAATTCCCCTTAATTTAATGCCTTTGTTTATTTTTAAAAAATTGAAATTGTGTGTGATAAAACCTCTAACATGTCATTGCAACTAGCAGATAGATCTATACTTTATCCTTGGAAAATCCTAGAAGATGTGCTAGTAAAAGTGGATAAATTTATATTTTCTGCTAATTTTGTTATTTTGAATATGGAAAAGATAAAGAGATTTCTCTTACTCTAAGAAGACATTTTCTTGGTACTGGTAGGACCTTGATTGATGTTCAACAGAGAACCGTCATTCTAAGTATTCACAATGAGGAAGTCATTTTAATGTTTGGTAGTCTATGATATGTCCTACTCTTGTTTTTTATTTTGTTTTAGATTTTACGTATTATATATCTTGTATTATGCAGAATGATTTTGAAGAGATATTATCTAATGATTCTTTTGAGTTTTCTTTGCTGAATGAGAATTTGAAAGAGGAAGTTGAGGAGGACACGTTAGCGAGTGCCAATAAATTGGAAGCATTATCTACATATTTACAAAAGACATCAATATGAGGAGCTGGGGAACAATTTGAATAAATTGGTTCCTTCTACCGAGAAGCCACCCAAGCTTATTTGAAGAATCCCTTTCGTTCTCATCCCAAATATGCTTTCTTAGAAAAAAAAACATTCTAAATTACCGGTAATTATTTCATCTTTGACATGTGAGAAAGAGGAGAAGATTTTGAGAGTACTTAGAGCTCACAAGAAAGCTTTATGGTGGAGCATCTCTGATATTAAAGGTATCATTCATACAATATGCGCATCCATACAATTCACACGGAAAAGGACTATAAGTCTAAAGCTCAACCTCAAAGGCGATTAAATACAACTATGAAAGATGTGGTAAATGCTAAGGTACTAAAGTTTATTGGGTCTGGTATTATCTATCCTATCTCTAATTTGTAATGGGTAAGTCATGTTCAAGTGGTTCCTAGGAAAGAAGGGTATGATTTTGTTTGTGCAGATTTTTTTAATTGGATTTTTCTTTTACTTTTCTTTTTATGAAATTAAAGTTCAGCTAATAAACAAATTAATGAAAAGATAAATAAAAGATTCACCGGGGTCAGGTATTCAAATCCCCATAGCTGGGAACTACCAGTATCTTAGAAGATTTTAATCGGTAGTATAATTGGGATAAAATTTTCCATTTTAATGGAATTTTAATTTGAGGAGAGAGAAAATTAAAAAAGTAGGATTGAAAATGATAGAATGATCGTTTGGATAGAGAAAATGTGATTTTTTTCATTTTGAGAATGGATACCCCACCAAAGCCCCCACCTGAATATGCCTCATTGTTTTTTTGCTAGAGTTTTTCTTTGTTTACTGAATTTGCATTACATGTGTGTACTGACACAGTCGACCATTACAATAAAACTATTGGTCAAACGAACTCTACTACTTTCCAAGCATAATTTACATGTTTATATACACTAAAAAAACATTTTTATTTGAATTCAAATGAAAAAGTAATATTACAACAATAAACAAACTCAATGTTTTGGATGGTAATGGAGACTGTCAACTAGTAATTGTCACTGTTGATAGTGAATATTTTGAGTCTTGATGCTGCCTGGTTAAATTTGGCTTTCCAATGCCTGGCAGAGCGTGTTGTCACATCTTAAGGGAATCAGTCGACTGACATATCGTGTTTTCAAATCTCACGGATATCACAGTCAACTGGAAGATCGCAATATCAGTGAAGGGTTAGGATAATAAAGATGTAATTGTTGGAAATTGGTAGTAAAGGCTATGGAGAAGAGAGATGTAATGGTTGGAAATTGGTTGTAAATAGGGATGGCAATTTGACCCGTGACCCGCCGATCCGCCCTGCCCTGATGCCTTTTGGGGCAGCCCCGCCCCGCCCCGTAGAGCGAACGGGGCAGATCGGGGCATGGTATTTTTTTCCGCCCCGCCCCGCCCCGACCCATTTATATTAAATTATTATAATATTGTTATTATTAAACATAATCATGTATAATTTTCATTTTAATATACTAATTGTACTTGTTTGAGAATTGATTTGGGATAAAATTAATTATTTTTTAAAAAAATTAAATATTTTTTTAAAAAATTAATTATTTTTATGATAAAATTAATGATTTTTATGATTTTTAAAAAAATTAATTATTTTTATGATAAAATTAATGATTTTTACGATTTTAATTTTTTTGATAAAATTAATGATTTTTATAATTTAAAAAAAATAATGATTTTTAAAAAAAAAATAGAATGGGGCGGGGTGGGTCATATCTGCCCCGTGCGGGGCGCGGCGCGGGGCAGAATTTTTTGACCTGGGATGGGTGGTATTTCAGATACCCGCCCCGATCTGCCCCATTGTCATTCCTAGTTGTAAAGGTGATATGAGGGATATCAGTCAAGGTTAGGTGAAGAGAGATGTAATGGTTGTTGATGGGAAATAAATGTGAGTTTGTTAGATATTTTAGATAAAGAATGTGAGTGCTTTTTTACTATTCACAAAATATGTAATGGAAAATGATTTTTTCTATTTGAATTAAATAGAGTTAGAAAAATCTGATTGGACAGACCTCCATTTTCCATTCAAATTGGATTAGAATGGAGAATTGAGTTTCAAAATTATTGTCCAAATGGTGCCTTAATTTTTCAGTTTCATCTTCCCATCAGCTTTCCTATGAACTTGCATTTGTTTCTGTTTTTCAAAAGCATCTCCAATACTTTTGAGACATCTCCAATACAACCATTTTATGTGATTTCTCAATCCTGTAGTCCCACTTTTAAAACTCCCATTGAGTTCTTTCTTACAACAATTTCATTTTGTAACATCCACCCCATTTCTTTTTAACCATATAATTTCAAGCCGTACTAGTCAATCTTTTTTTGGTTAGAAGGTATAGCGCTATGGAAACACCTAGCAAGATGTTACTACCAGTACTACTATACCTTTCATCCAGAAACAAAGAAGACACTCCTTTATCAATATCACATTAGTTCTGTGGCGTAACTAGAACTAAAATAAATTTATCAATTACTTTTTATGAACAGATCCAAATATATCACTTATAATCAAAACAAAAATATAAAATGGGGAGACAAATAGGAGAACGTAGAAAATAAGACTGAATTTCATTTTAATCCCTATAAATGGCTCGCAATGTCAACTTCATCCCTGAAATTTCAAAAATGTCAATCTTGTCCCTAAAAATGGGCCACAGTGTCAAGTTCGTCCCTGTAAATATCTTACAGTGTCAAATTCGTCCCTAAAATTACAGAAATGTCAACCTCGTCCCTAGAAATGGCTCCAGTGTCAAGTTCGTCCCTAAAATTTCAGAAATGTCAACCTTCATACCAAGTGATTTTATGATCTGTAGAATTATATATATATATATTGCAGTTTGATTCCTGTTTCATTATAATGGGTTTTGAATTTCTTTTACGGTAATTTTCAATTTTCTAGATTTTCTTTAAGCTCCAGTATATTATTCATACATATATTGAACATGAAAATGTTACTTACCCCAATCAGTACATGGAATATGTGATTAAAAAAAAAGGATTTCAAAATTTGTGAAAAATTGTCCTTTTTTCTCAAGAATATAGGGGAATGCATGGGCCTGGCCCAGCTTTTCCATATTGGTCATGACATGGCACCCAAAATTGTGGGAGAAACATTTTTGTCCAGGACGGAAGTGGGTCCCGGGTTGAGGACGGAAGTCTCATCCAGCAGGAAAAACCCTAACTTGGTCCCGTGACTTTGAGGACGGAATTGCCACTTCCGTCCTCAAGATGCAGGCAATTTGCAGCGTGTAGTCACTTCTCACTTTTGCTTTTTTGACCATGCAAAATTTCTGGAAAATTCCCGAACAGTTCTGGCAGTTTCGTTCGCATTCCTGACCGATTTTCAGAGACTTGTCCAATAAGAAAATTAATTTTACAATTTCCCACCACATCTATAAATACCCCTCCAAACCTCTCCACAATCTATCACCTTCTCAAACCCATAAAAACTCTATCCTCTTTAATACTAGCTTTTCACAAATTTGTTTGTACAAAAACCCTATCCTGAATAATGGCCAACTTTCCCGAATTTATTCAAGAGAATGGCCAGCCGAATACGAGGTGGAATTAATAGAAATTTGTTATTATTTTAGTATACAGGGTTACCCTGGTGAAAAACGTTGGTCCGATTGCTACAATGAAATTGTTTACGGAATTAATTCTGTGACCGGGGGACAATTCACAATTGCGATGATTGACGCAGGCGGTTTTGGGATTTCGAAGCACTCACCCACAAACCATGGTTCAAGTACGATGGAAGGACGAACATTGTTAACTTGGACGGTGCTGAGGCCCAGTGGGAGGAATACGTTGCGGTAAGTTGCATGTAATTACGGCACACTGTATTAACTCTATGTTTTCATAACTAAATGTTTTGTTTATATAACTCTAATTTAGGCTAATCCAAGGGCTAAGCGGTACAGAAGGAGTGACGAATTTTTCTTTATCCTTCTCTGCCATATTTTTGGGTACAAAAGAAGAGGATTTTTGGACGAAGATGGACTATGTTCAAGATCTCCTGAAGAGGTAACTGTGGAGGCTCCCCCTGAATACCCGATATCGGATGCATCGTGCAGCAAAACTAGTTCTTGGAAAATGATTGAGCATAAGTTTCGAAAGAATTAGGGTTTGAATAACCGGGACTTTGTATTCTTATATGTTAGATGTAAATTTATTTGTATGAATTTAATGGAATTCTCAGTTTTTTGATATTTGAAAGTTCCGAAATGAGTAATATTTAAAAAATATTGAAAATAATAATTATAATATTAACACATAGGGAAAAATTTCTAGCACGAAGGGAGAGTTTTTGAGGTGTTATTTATAGATTTAGTGCGAAATTGTAAAATTAAGTTTTCGAATTGGACAAGTCTCTGAAAATCGGTCAGTAATGCGAACGAAACTGCAAGAACCGTTCGGGAATTTCCGGCGAGGGGGCATAGACAAAAAAGAAAAAGTGAGAAGTGACCCGACACTGCAAATAGCCTGCAATTTGAGGACGAAAGTGGCAATTCCGTCCTCAAATGCACAGCGGGGAGGGGGGAGTTAGGGTTTTTGGCACAAAGCTTCTACCGGTCCGTCCTCAACCGGCAGAAGCTTTGCCTATTTGCTACCAAAATATCTATAAAATTCAATACCCTCCCATCCATTTTTCATACCCCAAACAACATTCCCCAATCAATTTGTTCTAAGCAAACCCATCCTTCCTCAACCCCATATTTCGTTTTGCTAAAAAATGGCACTAGAATGTCCGATGAGATTGTATTTACATTTCGACCACAATATAGTGTACGAAAATGGTGGTTACTCCCGTTTCGCGGAGCCAAGCGAAAGAAGTTTGGAAGTTATACAAAGGATTTCATTCCGACAACTTTGCCATAGAATATGTCGGGGCAAAGGAGTCTAGCTTTCTAGTGTCAATGTTCGGCTAATAATGATTCGTCCATTTTTCGTGCCGACGTACAACATGGTGGCGTACGATGTTGTAAACTTTAACGAGGAAGAAGGTTTAGACACTTTGTGGGGAATCCAAACGGATTTCAAACTCCAAGGGATTCATGTTGGTGCCCTGTTGGAACCTGTGCAGAGACATGCAGATAGATTTGTAATACCGACAACAGAATTTGTACCGGAGCCACAATTTGTTCCGGAACCATTTTCTTGGGAGCCAAATCCATTACCAACTATGCCCCAACCGTCTACTTACGAACCCTGTACCGATAATTCGGTCATGGATTCCTTGGGTCCAATATCCGACATTGACGGTATTCCAGAAGCGGAAGACGACTTCGCCGACAATAGTGCCGGAGAACACGAGGACGACGGGGTCGAGGAAGACGCAGAGGGGGTAGCGGAAGATGCCAACCCCGAAATCCAACAACAAACTGCTGGACCGAGTACTGAAGAGACGGTCCAAGAGACTGAACCAACTCTATCTACCTCCGCCCCGGTCATTCCAGAATGGAATTTGCCGTCATACGGTAACTATGCTAATTTTACTTGTTGGAATGATATGGGTTCCATGAAACCTATCCCTGAAATCACATACGGGGGAGAAAAAATTAAAACATGGAATCCCAATCTTCCCGAAATAAGCTTGGGGATGCAATTCAAGGATAAACGCGAGGCAATGTTGGAAGTTAATGTGTGGCATGACAAGGTGGCATTAAGGGAATGGAAAAGAGAGAGTAGCAACAAACATTGGTTCAGCGGGGTGTGTAGAAATTCAACCGAAAATAGCCGATGGAGTTGGTACGTTCGCGTAAACCATTGCTGGGTGGATGGAATGTGGAAGGTTACCAAGCTTAACCAGGCCCACTACTGCTTGATGGACCTGAACAAAAAACGCAACATGTCCTCCAGCTACATCGGGGTAAAAATTCTACACCTTGTTCAGGCAGATCCTGAAATATTTGTTAAATTGATTAGGGCTGCATGTGAAACTAATATGAGTTTGACTTGTACCTATAGAAAAGCTTGGTATGCCCGCCGAAATGCTATAGAAACACTTTTTGGTACTTGGAAATCAACTTTTCAGGTACTGCCCCATTATATGCGGGCACTAAGTGATTCAAACCCGGGTACAAAAGTCAAATTTCTTTACCACCCACGAGTAACCGCTAATGGGCCCAAGGTGTTCAGGTCATTGTTCTGGACTTTTAAACCGTTGGTTGACGGTTACCCGTGGTGCCGGCCTATAATTTCAGTTGATGGGACACACCTAAGGGGGAATTATAAAGGGACACTCCTGGTTGCAAGCACTCTGGATGCTAACAACCAAATTTTACCCCTTGCTTTTGCGTTGGTCGATTCAGAGGCAACTTCCACTTGGACATGGTTCCTTAGGAATTTAAGGGACCATGTTGTGAAAGACTTTCAAGTGTGTCTTATCAGCGATCGTCATGCCGGCATTCTTAGTGTCGTGGCAACCCTCCCCGGATGGCAACCCCCAATGGCAGTGCACCGATACTGCCTTAGGCATTACAGGTTCAATTTCCTCACTCATGCAAAAAACAAAGAATTGAAAGATTATGTGTGGATTGCTGCAACCCAAAAGAAAAAGGTTAAGTGCGATTTTTATCTGGAGCGTATCAAACAAAAAGATGAGGATGCGTTTAACTGGTTAATGCAGCAACCCAAAGAGTTGTGGACTTTGGCATACGACGGGGGAATGCATTTCGGTTGCATGACTACAAACATGTCTGAGGCGCTTAATAGCGTTCTAAAGCAGTCTAGAGCGCTGCCTTTGAAAGCGCTCGTGGAGATGATTTTTTTTAAACTTGTACATTATTTTGACACACACTGGCAAAATGGTTGTCAAACGCCTTTCCCTAAGAGGATATGGGAGCAGTATTTCGCGTACGAACAAAAAGCAACAGGTCTGACTGTGCAACGACACCACAAGGACCAAGGTATCTATAGGGTCATGTCCCGACATAGAGGACCGGGCGAAGGTGGAAAAATATACACGATCAACTTATCAGCTCGTGCGTGTACTTGTGATAAGTGGTCTACTTATTCAACTCCATGCTCCCATGCCATTGCCGTGTCCAAATCGATAATGCAGGATGCTTCTCAGTACATCCACCCTGTCTATTCTCTCGATCATTATAGGAATACTTACAAGTCCATTTTATATCATGTACCTGATCTCGTTCATTGGAGACCTCCCCCTTTTGATATGACATATTACCCTCCTAACATGAAAGCTACGCAGGTGGGTCGACCTCAAAGGCGGAGATTTCAAAAACTCTGTCGGAAAAATGCCCCGTCTGAGGGATACGATAATTCGCCCTTCAAGTAACCTATCTCGGGCCCTCCCTTAACATAAATATCTAATACATTCATTGGAGATGGTATAAAATGAACTTTATTTGTGGGACGATGATTGTTGTCATACAAAAATTGTTGCAATCCTCCGTCTAGGTAGTAGGTGTCATCTATTTTGGTTACATAGACGCACCATTGATTCCCATGGTCATCCTTTAGGTAGACACAACTAGCTAACCCGAGACCAGTTTGCTCCAACCAACTTGTGTACTTCGATGGAAGACGCTACAAATCGAAAATGATGAGTTAGATAGCTAAACACATTTCATACAAGAAAAAAGTACTCAGTACTAAATAGAATACTACCATTTTTCCATCGGTTTGATTTCCGACCGCAATTCTAAATTGGTGTCTGAAATACTCTTCCAGGGTTTGAGAAGGTGGTAGATTATGGAGAGGTTTTGAGGAGGTATTTATAGATGTAGTGAGAACTTCTAAAATTTATTTTCGAATTGGACAAGTCTCTGAAAATCGGTCAGAAATGCGAACGAAAGTGCCAAAACCGTTCAGAAATTTTGCATGGTCAAAAAAGCAAAGGTGAGAAGTGACTACACGCTGCAAATTGGCTGGAACATGAGGACGGAAGTGGCAATTCCGTCCTCAAAATCACTGGGCCAAGTTAGGGTTTGTAGGGTTTGTCTCGTTCGGGCGAGGACGGAAGTCTGGCTGACGTGGCAAGGTGCGTAGGGGAAACCGCCAGGTCAGCGGGACTTCCGTCCTGGACAAAAATGTTTGTCCACCTTTTTCGGGTGCCATGTCATGACCGAATGAGAAAAGCTGGGCCAGGCCCATGCAATTCCCAAGAATATACTAGAGCTTAAAGAAATCTAGAAATTTGAAAATTTCCGTAAACAAAATTCAAAACCAATTATAATGAAACCCGAATAAAACTGCAAAAACTTCTACAGATCGCAACATTACATGGTATGTAGGTTGGCATTTCTTAAATTTTAGGGACGAACTTGACACTGCGAGCCACTTCTAGGGACGAGGTTGACATTTCTGTAATTTTAGGGGCGAACTTGACACTGCAAGATATTTACAGGGACGAACTTGACACTGCGAGCCATTTATAAGGATGAGGTTGACATTTCTGAAATTGAAGGGACAAACTTGACATTGCGAGCCATTTATAGGGATCAAAATGAAATTCACCCAGAAAATAACGGGGAATGCAAATCGGAGAACAAGACCACACTACACAATAAATAACTAGTACAATAGTATTTATACATGTGTGCCTACACTATATTAATTAACTACTAATAACACCACACTACACAATATTTAGGAACTTATTATACTTTAGGAAGAAAACAATATAGCATATGTCCATATAATTAGACTTTAATTAGGCACTTCCTAATTAATTAGGTAATTCTCAAATAATAACTTCCAATACTCCTCATCAAGTTGGAGTGTGAATATCGAGAACACACAACTTGCTAACCATATAATTAAACTGATTTTTACTCAAATATTTAGTTAACACTTTGGCGAGTTTCTCCTTTGTTCTGTTGCTCATTTGCTCTGATACCACTTTGAACAATTTTTTAAATGCGGAAACAAATATTTAATAAATATTTTGGTGGTGAGTGTAGTCCAAAACACATAGATCAATCTAACAACACTACGGAGAGGAGCAGAAAACGTATCAACTCTCAAATCCATATGGATCAATAATCCTAACCATGACTCAAATCTACTCCATACCACACTACAAGCAACTAGTCCTGCATTGAGATTGTTTCTAGGTAGAAAAATTCATCTTCATGGATTGCCTTATAACGAACAACTCGAAGTGTAACATCCTAATATATTTCGCTTGGATTATGCATGAACCGACTAAGATGATGAGACTGCATAAGTGTTGTCAGGTCTTGTATTACAGGAACCAAGGAAATACAAGTCGACCACACAAGGCCTCGATCAACCGGATGAATGGTCAATTGACATAGCCAAGAGATGGAAATGATGGTCGACCCAGCCTCGGTTGATCGGAGTAATGGTCAATTGACATAGCCAAAGGCTGATATTTCATAGTAAACTAAGTCATAAGAGGGAATTTGTTTTACACGCTTTAAACAAGCAATCAAACACTTTGAAAAGCTCAATATTTATATCTTTATCAAAACACATCAGTTTGAGCAAGAGCTTCATATCTATACTCTTCAATTCTCAATTTGAATAAGAGTTTTAATTTGTAATATCCAATTCATTAAGGGATTTGTTATCTAGAGCTAAATGGAAAAGTCTCATTTGTTGATACTAATTTTTCTCTTTGAGTTTGTTCTCTTAGTGAGATTAGCTCTTAGTGAGCTACCTCTTTGTAAGTTTATTCTCTTGGTGAGATTAGCTCATAGTGAGCTTAACTCATTGTGAGTGTGTTCTCTTTGTGAGACAAGTTATAGCTCTTTGTGAGTTAGGCTCTTTGTATGATAGTAAAGTGGTTGAAGGTAAAACTCTTTGTGAGTTGTACACTTATGTAAAAGAGGTTGCACACACCTTCATTTGTTGTAAAGGGAAGCTAGTGAAGTTGCCAAAATCCTTGGGTGTGTCCTAAGGTACTGATGTAGATCTTTGTGATCGAACCACTCTAAATCGGTGTGTTTGATCTTCTAACTCTATCTTTTTACTTTCAAGTTCTTGCTTTATTCATTTTTCTTATATTCCATAAGAACTTGTTTGTATGAACTTTATTTGTTTATCTTAAGTTAGATTGTGTGTTTTGTTTATCCTGCCTTGGATTGGTCATTTGACTTGCACTAAGTGATCTTACAAGATTTATATATCTTGCTTAGTGTTGGTTCTATGACTTGTGTTGTTTAACCTTACAAGCTTTGCATATACGACTCTTGACTTCGTCTATCCTTTCTTTGATCATTAATTGTCTTTAGTTCATATGTGTTGCATCTAAACACACTAGTAATCTAAGCTTTAACTCACCTTATGTGCTTAATCAACATACTTGTTGTTAATGTGATCACTTAGACAAAGATTTTACTAGAAAAACGAAAAAGTTTGAGAACCTAATTCACCCCCTTAGGTTCCCCCTTCGGGTATTTAATTCGACAATAGAGCAAATGGAAAGATATCTTTATAAAATTGGACATTTCGGGGAAAACATAAATTCCTAGAGTGAAGATCATAGACTTTCCAACCATTTTGTCCCATAGGATATCCGACAAAAATACACTTGGTGGATCGCTCGGTGAATTTATATCCCTAGTGGGATTTGTGTTATGGGCGTAACATAGAGATCCAAAAACCCAAAGATGGCTATAGTATGGTGGTTTTCCAAATAGAATCTCATATGGAGTTTTATTATTTAGGACTTTACTAGGAGTGTGATTAACAAGATACCCCCGCGGTTTAAATACATTCCCTCCAAAAATGATTGGTAGATGAGCCTTAAAACGAAGGGCTCGTGATTTAGAATGTGCCTATTTTTTCTTTCTACTCGCATGTTTTGTTGAGGAGTATAAACACATGATTCGTGAAGGATAATGGTTTGAGAAAAGAAATCTCTAAGGCTTAAAAACTCGGTTCCATTATCACTCCTAACTCTTTTGATGACTCCTTGAAACTAGGCAGAGACCATTTTTTGAAAATTAATATAGACATTTTTTGTGTCACTTTTTTCCTTAAGGAGATATACCCAAACGGACCTAGAAAATCATCCACCAAACATAAAAAATAATGCGATCCAGTCAAGGAGGGCGTTTGATATTTACCCACAAATCACAGTGTATTAGCTCAAAAGGACGTTTCGCCTTATTACTACTAATAGGAAAAGGTAATCTAGAATCTTTTTCACGATGACAAACATCATAAGGTATGGATTTATTGTCTGAGAGATTTATTGGAACAAGAATATTAAGTAAAGTACTAAAAGATGGGTGTCCGAGTCTTTGGTGCCACAACTAAAAAAATTCCTATGAATGGACATCCGTCATTACTCCACCTTTGGAGTTTAGAGTCACTGTATCATATTGTTGTGCTCAAATACGTCTCATCAGGAAAACTCATGCTAATAGGAAATTACAAAATTTTGCAAATTTTCCAATTTATTTTCTCGCAAATAATATGATGAGAGGCATCTCTATCAATAATCCATGGGAAAGAATAAAAGGAGGCATTTTTACCAGTGGTGTGGAAGGCAACAACTTTATTTTCATGGAGTATTTTGGCTAGTTCCAAAGCCAATTCTCTCAATTGCACTCTATCCAAAGAGGTTGTAACTGTTTGTTGCACTGAATAGGCCGCTGGTCTTGAGTAGCTCGCGCAATGCGCGGGGTGTCAATGACATTGCTTGTCTCCTACATATAAAATTGATGATTTTTGAAATTGAATAAAAGGTAGAATGAGTTCACTGCAATGGAGATGATTCATTGTCACTGGTTTTCTACGGTATGTAGGGCTATTTTTTTCCCCTCTAACCTAGCTTTTTTTCTCTTAGGATCGTTTTCTCTCTAATACCATAAAAGACTTGAACGGAAAATATATATTTCACTCTGACAAATTAAAGAATTATCACAAGAGTATTTATACATTTGTGCCTACACTATATTAGTTAATTATTAATAACACCACACTATACAATATATAAGCAACTGTTGTACATTAGGAAGAAACCACTATACCGTATGTCCTAATTAATTAGACTTTAATTAGGCACTTCCTAATTAATTCGCTAATTCCCAAATAATAACTTCCAATAGTCCTTCATCACCATCGCATGCCATCTTCTCCCTTCATATTTACTACCCAAATTGGCCTCATTATCCTCCTTCGATGCTTCATTTTCTTTCATAATTTTGGACGACATAATGAATTGCATCGTCCCCGTCTTGTTCTCGTCGATTTTTGTCACCACTGACAATTTGGCGAGGGCTAATCTAGATTCTGATGACGATAAAATAAGAGTTATTTCTTTGAGTATTGGAGAGATCCTCACTGCCTCTTCTTGCTTTAGTGCCCTGTCAACAAATTGTTGAATCTGCATGTTGAAATTATCACATATGTTTTAAAATGTATTCTGAATATTTGATTGTGATTTGATTAAGGTTATAGTAAGTTTCCTATTAATATAGAACTATCGTTGATAGTAATATCCTTATTAGTATAAGACTCTTGTATTATATATACATTGTAATCGTATCACAATATTAAATTTAATAAAATATATTTTCCTAAAATCTTTTATGTTATTAATGCAATATGTGATTGCTCTTGCTGCATCTCGGGGTTGGCCCATTCATTAGATGGATGTTAACAATACTTTTCTCTAAGGTGATCATTCAGAGGAAATTTATATGGAACCACCTCCAGGCGTTGTGCCTCCTAAACCAGGGCAAGTTTTTCGTTTAAGAAAATCCATATTTGGCCTCAAACAGGCATGCCGGTTTTGATCACAAAAGTTAACCAATACTCTTATCAGTTTTATCCTTCAGCAATCTCCTACTGAGCATTCTCTTTTAAAGTATGTGAGAGATGGTGTTATTATTATTATCCTTGTATATGTTGATGATATTTTCATTACAGGAAACGATATTCAGAAAATTTAGAAGTTTAAAGAATTTCTCAATTCTAAGTTTAAAACCAAAGACTTGGGTAATTTGAAATACTTTTTGGGAATAGAGGTAGCTCGGTCGTCCAAGAGGGTTTTTCATTGTCAAATAGAATATGCGTTGGAAATTTTGCAAGAGACGGGCTTATCTGGGACTAAGCCTTTTTCAACACCTATGGATCAACAACTACGTTTGGCGGATGAAGATGAAGATGGAGCCTTGATGAATGACTCTGGGAAATGTAGGCGATTAATAGGTCGACTTCTTTATCTGATCATTACTCATCCTAACATCACCTGTTATGTTCATATTTTGAGTCAATTTATGCATAAGGCAAAGACATTGGGAAGCAGCTCTTAGGATTGTGCATTTTATAAAAGGCAATCCAAAGGGATGAGTGTTGTTGCCAAGAGATAATCCGAATCTCAACTTAGTGGCTTATTATGATTCATATTGGGATGTTTGTCTACTAACTCGACGTTCGATTACATGATATTTTATCATGTTAGGGAATGCACCCATATCTTTGAAATCCAAGAAACAACATGTCGTCTCCAAATCCTCTGCAGAAGTGGAATACAGGGCTATGAAAAATGTTACAAGTGAGATAGTTTGGCTGAGAAGTTTACTAAGGTTTCTTGGTGTATCTTTGGGGCCTGCACATTTGTATTGTGATAGCCAATCATTTCTTCATATTGCTGTTAATCCTGTTTTTCATGAGTACACATAGAGATGACTGTCATTTTTTAAAAGACAAACTCCTGTCAGGAGTAATCACTACTCACCATGTCCGTACCAATGAGCAACTTACGAATATTCTAACCTAGGCACTGCATCCTGAACAGTTCAATTATCTTGTTGGCAAGTTGGGAGTTCTAGATATACATTTAACAACTTGAGGGAGTGTTGGAATTATCACATGTGTTTTAAAATATATTCTGAATATTTGATTGTGATTTTATTAGGGTTCTAGTAAGTTTCTTATTAATATAGAACTCTTGTTGATAGTAATTTCCTTGTTAGGACAGGACTCTTGTATTATACATACATTGTAATCGTATCACAATATTAAATCTAATACAATATATTTTTCCTAAAATCTTTTACTGCATTTAGTTATGGAAAATTCAACGGTTATTCTCCTCCAAGGGTCTTCCTCAAACAAGAAAGTAATTTAGTTTCATTTTCTTTTACTTTATTGTTGGATGAATTTAAATTTAGTTATTTGGGTTTATGTTCAATTCTGATTTATCACATAAAGTTGGGATTTATTTTTCAAATTAAAATTTGATTAAATTGGGCAAATATGGTATTTGCTTAAATTGGGCATATCTGGTATTTCTTGCACTCGCCTTTGGAAAACTAATTTTGTTTATAATTTGATGCGTTATCTTGATGAACGTTGATCATCAAATTTTTTGGGTTTTATTTGCTCACAATTAGGAATTTCTGGAAAAAATATTTTGAAATTTCTTTCTTGCTAATGCATACTGTTGTTTGTTTATCATCTGAGGTAACTATCAAAGGTCTTGCAAATTTAATTTTCTTGGTTTTTTGTGAGTTCTTCGTTCCGAATTGGAATGGACAGCGGGGCAATGGAGGCGGAGATTGATTCTGGAGATGGTGGTCGGTGGCGGATTAAGAGAGGGAGTGGATGGGTGCGGTGGTGGTTGGGAGAAGAAGAAGAAGCTATGTTTATTTTTTATTTTAAAAAAGAAATGACAACTTTACATCTGTTTAATTGATCATGTGAACTGCACATGATGAGGTTGGTTGGAATCCGCATTGGAATTGGTGGCAATGATTCTTAATGAATCTCGAAAATTGTCTTATGATTCTTTATGCTATTAAAACATCAGAAGAACTATCGAGGGAAAAAAAAATAGTATGAAGACACTGGAGCAAATTTCCCGGGTGAGAGGGGGAGATGAGATTGTACTACAAAATCTATTAGCGTTTTGGGAAAATAAACTTATTTCATTCATCTTTAAATCTTTTACTATTTCTATATGCTGGAGCAAAGAAACTAAATGGGCAAATACTTGTGTATATTAGGATGTGGAAAACAAGCAAGAAATATGTTACGTGTAAATTTAGCAGTCGTCTCACTCTTTCTTTCTTTCACCCAAGTCTTCTCCTTCAAGAGACCACATTTTCGCGGCTCATTTTCTACTGAAAATAATAAGATTTTTTTTTTTTGCATACGCGCATATGTGTGTGTGTGTGTGTGTGTGTGTGTGTGAATATATATATATAGATCTTTCGGTCGGTAAGGTTCCTTTACTCAA
Source organism: Vinca minor (assembly GCA_026122235.1). Classification (NCBI taxonomy): domain Eukaryota; kingdom Viridiplantae; phylum Streptophyta; class Magnoliopsida; order Gentianales; family Apocynaceae; genus Vinca; species Vinca minor. The sequence continues at coordinate 5,494,351 of JAOCZM010000241.1, read as the reverse complement.
ACCTGTAATGTTTGGTTCAAACCTTACCATTACCTAACAGATTTACCCCATTACGAAATCGATCACATAATTGGGTCGAATACGTATCAGAATCGGGAAAAAACCATACCACTTCCATTCCTACTCTGATTGAAGCACATTAATACTTTTTGGGGAAGAACGGAAGTTGTGAGAAGTTTAATGAGATTAGGCCCAAGACAAGAACATGAGTAAAAAAGTCTAGGGACAAGGAAAAGGTATTGTGCCTAACCTATAGAGTAGCCGAAGGTGACCAAGCCTTTTCGGATGACTAAGATCAAGCGATGCAGGATAATCGGCCGTACCAAACTCAATTAACAGTTAAAAAATACGGTGCCTAAAACGTAATAAAAGCTACGTTGTCGCACCCCTGTTCGTACATGGTAATGAAATATTCGTTGAGTATTGCATACTATAAATATTCATTCAGTATTACCTACCAACTGAAGGGATTCATGGGCAGAAACTCGTTCTAAACACCCATGAGTCCTCCCCTGAAGGATTCGCTCATACAAAACGAATCGAAAAATACAAAGAAAAACTTACATTTCTTGGTTCAAGAATCTGATTCTTGAATGGAAAGGTTATGTCTTTGGCTCTCGGCAGCAATCACCTTGAGTCCTCCCTTGTGGAATTACTCCCTACCGGTATCCACACGACGAAACGATCAGCGAGTGCTAGCACTTCTGATTTTTCTGAGTTTCGGGAATATAGAGAGAAATGGAGGCAGAGAACAAGAAATCTGATTTCTTGGTATTTCGGTATTTTGTGCGGCTCAAGCATTAACCCCTAGGGTTTCGGCCAAGAGAAGTGTATATAGGGAGTGAGAGGTTGTTTCAAGCACAACTCTCACGTCCTACCTACCTCTTTTGGTAGTGGGAATCTATAACTCCCACGTCCCCTAGACTTCTGCTGGTAGTGGGAGTCTTTATCGGATAATAACTCCCACGTAATCTCAGCTATGCTGAAAATGCCCCTTATCTCTAATTGGAATAATAACGCTTTATTATTCTCAGAAAAATAATGTCATATACAATGAACCTAGACATATTCTAGATTCATTGAATCTGGACATGAAGCTCATTACCTCGTCTATGTGTGTGACCCTGTAGGTTCATATCACAATGGCAATGAAAACATACTTAGTAGTAGTATGTGTTCATAAATCACAAGTAGTCACTTGCAGGACATTGTGACTACCCAAAGTGAATGAATTTACGGTGGAACCTAATATCAATCCACTATTTAATCCCTTTGTCTCGCGATATCCTAATTAAGCATAAGGCATGGTAGTCGTCACCCTTATTAAGCTTAATTGTATTTATGCTCGATCTCCGAGTAAACTGTTCCAACAAATAGTATTTGATAACCATTTTATCAAATACATTTGAGCACGACCATGCATTTAAACAGTTTTTCCCTATCGAGGGGCCCATGGATATCTCTCTCTAATAATAGAGAGGGACAAATTCCTTACAATGCCTCTCACATTCAAGCCATGATAGGACGCTACATCCGATCATCAGTCGTATTGATTACTCGATTAAAAGTAACGTCCGACTGAGTCGAAATATGGCTCCATTCATGCTAGAATCAATGGAGACATAAGGTCTAAGAATTCTAAAATAGTATTGAGGAAGTAATACTTATGACTAAGGACCATGAAGTATTACTTCTCTAACGGATCACGTCCGATATGATATATCTCAATATATTGCATCTATGATATGATTTGTACTCATCACACATGATTAGTAAAACATAATCATCAATCAAACATCATACTAGTTTTATTTCATTGTAAAGTAGATTACATAAAACTAGGGACAACTAGAATAGTAAGTACACAAGCAAATGAGTTTTACTATCAAATCACGCATTTGATGTTCATAAGCAAAATTAACTATTCAGATGAAATGCTCAAAAAGATATAAAACGTACAACATATGCTAATGGTCCTAGGGAACTACTAACACCAACACCCCGGGGGTAAAAAGAGATAAAATGCCAACAACACAAAGGTCCCTCCCATAACCTCAACATGTGGTACCTCAGGTAGTAGTGTTGTCACCATCGACTCCGCATCATTTAAGAAAATACTACCCTCTTTAAGCATGTTAACAACGGAGTTCACTTAAGAAACATCAGAGAACATTGCACAATCAAATCCAGAGGAGAATTTTCGTCGCTCAGACAAAGAATCATAAAATTGAATCCTTCGGATACATTTAATCCCGGGGTAGTCTATCTTTGGGATAAGAAATAGACCACCCTTCAACAAGATGGTCTCACACAACATGTCTTAAAATCTTAATGCCAATAAACCAGTTTTTCACTAAAGCAAATCCATGGAACTTCACTCAACACGACTCATTGTCATAGCAGCTTCATACAGTTATAGTCCCAAAAACGTATAACGAAATTGACATTGACAAATATGAAGGAAATTCTGACCCCAAAATATTTTAGACTCATATCAAGTTGCTATGTTTGTACATCATCCAGACGATGCTATTCTTTGCAGAATGTTCCAGAGGTCTCCTAAGGAGTCTGAACTCAAATAGTTTGATGTGTTACCAAACAGAAGTATAAGTTAATTAGAACAAATGTAGTAGTTATTCCCAAATCACTTTTCTGGGCAAAGAACTTTTATCAATACTTCAGATCATTTGCTTACATTTTCCAAAAAAAAAAAGGACATTGTGAAAGCTTACATCGGCAGATTTAACATGGCAGCCTTTGAAATCCAAAACATTTCAAAATAACAATTCATTCTGGCATATATTTATGGCTAAACAAACATGGATTTTGCAAAGAAGATTGCATAAGAGCTCACAACCGAGGTGCACGAATTGTTGGTCATGGTAGAAAAATTCTCCACACGATAGAAGTTTGGAATTACTAAAAAATCGTGAGTGAAAAAGTAAATCCAATCCAGAGGCCCTTTCTCCATATAAAAAGCCTCAGTCATGGGAGAAATGTAATGTCAATCCTCGGGAGAGATATTTCCAAATAAATGATAAAGTAGAGACTCCAGAAGATACACCCCTAGGTAACTAGAACTCAACTTACACATCAAGTTGAGGCGCTGGGTATGTAGCACCGCCCCAAAAAGTGACGTCACCCGTGAAAACATAAGTTACAAAAACATTGCGCTTTTTATAAAGATAATGGACATGACAATGTATAATGTATTAAACTTCGCCGAGAAATTGAAGGAGCTATAAAACAACGGTGGTTAAAAGAATTGATAGCTTAAGCATCAGGTTGAAGGCAACGAGGCAAGGACAAACGAAAGAACAATCAACAAGAAAAGCCGAGCTAGATGTCCCAAAGGGGATCAATGTGGTGAAACATTTTCCAGTGGGTGGATCCAAAAGACTGAGGTCTAGTGTGGAGGAGGCGTTAATCATTAAATTCATGATAGGACAATGCCTTGTTAAAAGATTAATGGTAGACACCAAGAGTGCAATCAACATATTGCTCAAATCAACACTCAACGAAATGGACATTTCTTGGTCCGAGGTCACTCTTTGTGACCAAACTATCACCGAATTTGCGGGGAAAGAAACTCATACATCTGGGTATATCACTTTGTCAGTATAAATATAGGATGAAGAATGCACAGTCAAACTAATGAACTTCTACATTGTTGATACTTACTCATCTAACAACACAATCTTGGAAAGGCCAAGCTTGAATGTATGGAATGCAAGTGTATCAACACATGCACAAACAATGAAAATCTTTGATGGATAAGAGATAATAGAGGTAAGAGGACATCTAGCCATAACATGCCATTCATACGAGCTACCCGAGCATCCCGAGCCCGGTAAGGTGGTTGGCTTCATTGATGAAGAGGATCGAGGTATTCTGCCCGACGAAAGGTTTGAGCTGTTCCAGTTGGATGAGAATGACCCAGAAAAAACCATCTAGATAAGCAAGGGGTTGCACATATAGTTAAACATGAAGGTAATCGTGGCAATAAGAAAGTATAAGGATATATTCGCATTTGTCGACTCGGGATGTTGTTTTCTTCGAACTCCGAGACGCTTTGATCTCACTTGAAGGTCGGGTCTTCTTGATTATACTTCTTCCCTTCAGAAATCTCAAACTCGGGTTGAGGATCGACTCGGGATGTCGTATTCTTCGAACCGGTAGGTGCCCGACCCAATCTTGAAGGTCGGGTCTTTTGCTCAATACATATGAAGAATATGAAAAAGTAGAGAGAATTCAGAAATTAAGACAGAAAAGTTTTGGGAATTGATATTTATTTCATTCACCTAAGAAAAAGATTCTTAGTAAATATCTAACCTAGCTCATTTCCCGAGAAAGCCGCGGCCAGAGTTTTTTGGAAAAAAGAAAAGGACTTCATAAGCTACGACTTCTTGACTCCTTGGGCGACTTTCTTGTAGTACTTTTCGTTTCAGGTCCAAAACACTATTCCTTGCCTAGGTGCGTTTTTAACCGTCTTTGATAGCAAAATATCTTTCGTACCCATTGTGGAAGCCCGAACCACCCATGGTTGTTGCTTCTCAATTATCTACGCTCCCAATGCGCCTATGATGTAGCACCCGGAGGGCTGTTAGCTAGAAAGGTAACAACTTTCCTAGAGCTAAGGATATTTTTTCAACCATCATTAAGCCCAATACAAAAGGTTTTCCTATCCGCTTTCTTCTTCGTGTGATTGAGATTTGGGTTTTTTTAATACCAATTGTGCGTCCTTTGGATTCGAGGAATTCTAATTATAAGTGCAAATCAAAGGATGAAGGCATATCTTCATACAAATCGTTCAATAACGGATTAGATCTTCATAATCGATGTATTGTCAGAAACCTCCAGCCTTCATTGCGATGAATAATCTAAATCTGCTCTGATAATTTCCTCAAAAGATCAAGCACGACACAACCTTTCCGCTATACTTGGGTGTGTAACCTTGTCAATGGTGTGATTAAGACTGAGTTAGCGTACGCATGGCCAAAGAGAAAAATGTATATTTGTTAAAAAGGTGCAATGGTGGTCCCAAGAACCCTATCCAAGCCGGAACGATGGTAAGCTCCACATTCATATCGTAATCGTACGACCATTTAAAAAATCTCATATAAACTCTGCAAAATCGCCAAATACTCCTACACCAAAATCTACAGTGTAGATCAAATCGGATCAGAAGATGCTAAGGATCTTACCGTCCTAGAGTAAAAGATACCTTGAAATCCACCTTCTAAAATGCCTTTCGCATATCCTCCATTCTAGGCCCTAATCGTGAAATTTTCCGATCAAAACGTGTTTCCATGGTGATGAAAGTACCTCCAAGTCGTCCTAGGGACGATAGAAGGCTCGCCCATATAAGTAACAAGAGGCTGCAACTGCAGCGGTGATGATATCAATGGAGATTACGATAGAATGTCTTTGAAAGACTCCATCGGCCATACTCCACCACCCTCCAATGCAGTCGCTCGGCCAGAAACCATAGATGGTTCAAATTTCCAATCTCTTAAGAAATAGGAGAGGAGAGAGAAGAAAACATTTTTTAATTGAAAGAGGAAGAAGTATTGTTGATTTAGTAGATATGCATATGTACATATGGAAATATACAGAAGAAGTAGTTGCAAGATAATTTCTTGGATTTCCATTACTTCAAGTTGATATTTTACATTACATTCTCATACATCCACATATTTTTTACTCTTACTTTGCTTTGCATTAAGATTTGACTAGCTACACTCTTCGTGTTTCACACAATGGATAAGAAGGTAGATTTAAAAATTCACATAAAAGGAACCGAAAATGAAAAAAAAAATATTAAAGAATAATGGTGAACATTTTGCAAGAAATACTTTTTTTAGTGATTATTACGATAAATATCTATATCTACATAGGCTTGGTTGGCCAAACTCTTTTGCGATACTCTGCAAGCGCCCACAATGGATATATATTTCTGTACTCTGCATAATGTAGCATGCAGTTTTTCATGTAGACGCCTGTGATTTCCTGTGATAATGAATTTAATTTGTTAGAAAATATACAAGTTGTGGGAATTAATAAATTTGATTTTTATGTGGTCTCGGGGTTAAGAATATACCTGTTGAGGGAAATCTCCATTGTCCATTTGGGCATTAATTAGTAACTTGGCTGCCTTATGCAATGGTGTTGGATCTCTCTCAGCCTAGTTAGTGACCATCGAGTGTTAAACACATTTAATAAGTATATATATATATAATGTGAATAGAATGATAGGAATGCTTACCTGCCCTCCATACATAAGACCCAACATAGCCCATGATGTTTGTACTAAATTTGTTCGATTACCTTCGAGAGGCATGTATTTCTGATTATTAAGACAGTAAAAAGTATTAGCATATTAGACTTATGTTGCTCCTTTGTTTTTAACAGTGATAGTTTAAATAGCTTCAAATTGGAAAGGTTAATTACCATGCTGGGGCAAGATTCAAGGCATTCTCCCCAACCACCCTCTTCATTTTGAGTTGACAGATAGAAGTTAACGGCTTTTCTGATTGCTTCACAATTTTTATACGTATTCCCGGTAGCAGTTAGGCCTCCTAATACAAACATTGTACCGTAGAGGAAGCAAATTCCCCAGTAGCCGTACCTGTTCAATTTAGTGTACTTATATCCAAGTCCAACATAATTAATGCAGTACATTTTCATCGTTTTAGTCGCAATTATGTACAAAGATGACTTACCATGAACCATCAGGCCATTGTCTTCCTTCAAGGAAGTTTACTGCTTTTGAGACGGAAATTTCTATCTCTTTCTCACGGTGACCTGGATGTAGACGTTTGAATAACACAAGAGCCTGGATGATAGATGCCGTGTTCTCGACATGCCTGGTTCGCAAAATGATATAATTAGTGCTATCTGTTATTGTATATAAATTCATACAAGGTTAAACATATAGTGGATGATGATATTACTCTTGTTCGACAACAATGTCAGCGAAAAGTTCTGAAGGATTAAGAACTTGCAGATATGGTTGTGGAACTGGAGGCTCCCAAATAGCGATACCACCACTCTCTGGACTCTGTTTGGAAGGATAAAAATTGAATACAAGTAGTTAGTTCTCTAATCCTATCTATTCTCACAATTTTAGGATTACATACAATATCACCTAGTAATTTAAATGAGGAAACCCCAGAGTTATTTTAGTTCATACTTGTAAATAAAGAAGGACGTTCACGGCATCATAGAGACGCTCAACGTCAGCTTTTTCTCCGGCAAGATCTTGTGGCATTTGTGAACATACGAGTAAACACTGTATTGATAAAAAAGGCATTTGTCACGATATGTTATTCCTGGCTAGCTGTTATATGTCAATGATTTGCAGCAAACCTACCTTTAGTGCTTCAGCTGTGCAGTCAGAGACAACCCACCCCTGATCTTGATCAGAAAAGGTCCATGAACCTTTAGTGAAGTGTCGATACATGGCTTTGAAGTCTCCTTTCGGATTTTCTTTAACCTACTCATTAGTGATAAGATACTATTAAGAAAAAATCAAGTTAACTCAATAAAATCATCTTTTTAGGTTTAGAGAAATGAACCTGTGATTCTTTAATGTAAAAATGTGCTTTCTTCACACTATCTCCATATTCTTCAACCATTCCAGTGGCAATAATTGCTTGAGTGGCAAGAGTACAATCCCACAATTGGCTTCCAAAACTCTGCAAATTAGGTAAGTGATAAGTTTCTATCGATCTCAACACGATTTATATATAACTCTTTTTGCCATTATATTTTCCTAAAAAAAACCAACCTGCATTTTCATTCCATCCTCAGCAAGCCACAAGTAATCAGGAACTCTAGCAAGGTGATACTTAAATTCATCGCAATTCGGATCATGTGCCCACCAGCACATCATTTGCAAACTCTGCATCATTAAAGAAAAGTTAGATCATTCATGATGCAAGAGAAAATCTGCATTAATAATACTTTCCTGTCAATTAGCATAATACTAACCTTCTCCACACATCCAATAGTAATGTATCTGCTCTCTTCTGCTCCATAGCGCATGTACGTAATACATTTTCTTAGAGCTCTTTCTCTAATCTTCTTACAAGGCCAACGTCTCATAATTGGCTCAGTTACATAATTGAGTGTATCCCAGAGAAGATCTTGTACAAATGAATGAGGATAGTACAAATCCTCCTGAAAATAAAGAATTACCATAGACTTCCTTAGACATTAATTTTTTTGATTTCCAATGTTATTCTCTTAGAACAAATATTAAACATTTTCTATGCAGTAAAATTCAACAACCTTGCAACAGTCATGGCGAGCTTTGTTCCAATCGATCTGATCGTATGGTTTGGTATGAATTTCTTCTCGTAGTTGAAGAACAAGATCAGTGAGAGGGCCATGATATTTCCTTCCATACAAATAGGACATGGGCATGTAGGTTGTTCGACAATAACACCACATTTTGGCTGGGTGATAAGGGAAGACTGAAGGGAACAGCCAGAATTCTGGGGGCAATGGGTTGCATCCATCCCAATCATACACTCCAAGAACCTAAGCCAAATCAAAAGATCAAAATTTTCATAGCATGCGAAAGAATAGTATATAACTCTCAAACAAACAACTACATTCTTTAAGAAATTTTAGGTATTTATTTATTTACCTTAATTTTTTAAAGTTACCATATAACCAAATTTCAATTTCAGAAATACCACATTCAAAGAACAAATGTGGGTATTAGAATGTTTATAAAGTTAAGGAGGTGGATTTGACATTTATGATTTTTATGACATTTTGTATATTCTTGAAATCTTGAATATATATTCATTCTAGTAACTTTTTTTTTTTTTTTTTGAAAAGAAAATAATATTCTAGTAACTAATAACTACCATCCAAACTCGTTTATATATATATATATATATATATATATATATCTCATTATTATTATTTTTGTTACATTGCATCTCCTAAATTATAAATCAAGTATTTGATTACTAAACTAATATTTAAACAACAAAATCTAACAGTTTCAAAACATGTAAAAAAGTCACAAGTGTGAGGCATTAAAGAATTTTTTTCTACAAAATACTTGTAAACCTAGAATCTAGAGATTTATTCACTTAGCGAGATATGAATGAGATTACATACCGAAAGATAAGTCTTTCCCCATGAGGGGATGCCAGTGGCACCACCATGGTCAAGTATCCATTTGCGAGCTCGGGCAACAACACCATCACCATCATGATCAGCTCCTTCTCCAAGCAGACGCAAAGCGACGTAGCTAAGGGCTGAACCAATCATAGTACTGTGACCTTCAATGTAGAATCCCCATCCTCCATCATCATTCTACACCAAAAAAGAAAAAAAAAAAAAAATTGTATAAACAATATTGCACATTTAAAATATTTTTCATTGGATAACTCACTACAAGAAAATCGTTAGCCAAGGACAGTTTGGTCGCTAAATTGAGAATAGCGACTGTTTAGTGATCGAATGGGTTGGTCAGATAACTTTCGCCGCTAAATCAAGTAGCGGCCGAAATTTTGTGTCAGTCGCTAAATAAAGACTGTTTAGCGGCCGTCTATATTTGACTTTCAAAGACCGATTAACAAACGTATTATTTTGCGACGGAAGTACCGTCGTTAAATGGTGACTGTTTAGCGACCAATTTATTAGCAACGTGGCTACATAGAGGCTGTTTCTTTACCATTTGTTGTTGACTTTGACCTCCGACTGATTAGCAACCGTATATTTTGCGACGGTTATTTCAGTGGCTAAATAGTGATTGTTTAACGCCTTTTCCCAGCTATGGGTTTTTCGGTAGCTAAATGGAGTATTGAATTTTTATTATTTGTTTATTATTATTCTGTCACTAATCGGTTGCTAATTTAGTTTTTTATTAATAAAAACATTTGAAATTTTAGTCCCTCCCATTATTTCATTTTGAATATTTTATTCATGAAATTCGGTCGCTAGTGAAAGTAACAATGGTAACGACGATTTAGACACCGAATATCAACAAAAAATTTCCCGAGTCTCAATTGAGTTGGTATTCCGTCGCTATACGGGAGACCGAAATTTTTTATCGCTAATTTCGATCGCTAAAAAAATTATTTTCATGTAGTGACTGAAATGCTTACTTGATGGTTGCAGATGTATCGAATCATCTCCTTCTTATGTTCCGATGTTAGAATTGTATTAATTGCTCCACTGATGTATAAGACAATCAGCTGTCAATGTAAACAAATTAGAAACAATCAGCTGATAATAAAAAGTGTTGATCAAATTTTGAGTGACAAATTAAAATGAAACAATAAAATGATGATAATAGGAAAGAATTTACTCCAAAAAAATAAGATAAATAAAAAGGGATTCGAAATTAAATTGTTTTTGTTTCCTTAATTATGTTTAGTTACTAATTCTCAAAAATGAGTGGCTGATGAAAATCTTAGTTATACATTCTTTTCTTACCCATACATTCACCATGCAAAATCTTGATAAAAGAGTGTCCATTAGGCAAAAGCTTGTGAACACCAAAAAGTTATTATTTTCCTTTGATGATTACTCCTTACATAACAATAAAAGTAAGGTTCCTTAGCTAGTGGGCCAAGGGCTTGCCCACAACTTTGAGGTTGTGGGTTCGATACCCACCTCACACAAGAGGAATGATTTAATTGTCATTTATTTGGGATTCTCTTGTGTGGGTCTTATACTTCTCCCTCATGGGGCACCCGCTCAACGAGCTTCTACGACACCCGCTCAACGGGACTTTCTACTGCTTCCAGCCGGGCTTCTACTACTCTTCCTCTGGTGAGGTCCAATAAATAATTGTAATAGAAAAAAAAATATATATACAATTCTAGAAAAAAATAAATATATCCATATATTGTGTATATATGGACAGTGAATAATCCTCAAGAATTTATTTTACCACTAAAAAAAGAATAAAATTTAATGACTCCAACTTATTCTCGTCTGTCTTGATAAAACATAGTAAATGTGTTATCTCCACTCCAATTCTGATGAATGCACCAATATATATTTTATAAATATAGTATAAATTATTTATACAATCATAAGGTCTAGTAAATTACCAGTGGCGGTGTGAAGAACATAGGGCCGGAATTCTCCGCCGGCCAGTGGCCATCGCTGGCTTGGATAGCCCGGTTTAATCGGAGAGCTTTTTTAACTGCTGTTGTTGCTGTTTCAAATGTTACTTCTTCTTTTTCTCCCAACCTAACTGGTGGGACGCTCAGAAGATCGATACCATTTTCTTTGATAAGCTGGTTGAAAATAATTCAAATTTGTAAAGGTTTAAAAAAAAATAAAAATCAATAGAAAATCCTAAATGAGAAAAAATCATCATTCGCGTGCATGTCCCTATTCTTGTATCAATCAAACACAATTCGCCATCTGTATATATAATTGAAAGAAATGTTCATATAATGAATTTTGATTGGTTGGGTATAGGAATAGGGATATATGATTTTCACCCGCAAAAAATGGGATGCATCACCTTGATTTGAAGGACTACTTGGTACCTGCATTCTCATGAATAAATCAGCACATGGATGAACTCCTTTCTTGCGGTTGTTTCTAAAATCTTGACGAGCCTTTTCGAATGCTTCAATTTCTTGAGGCGTTCCACCATTTGGATCATATTCCCATATTTGTCTCCCAACAAAATTGTTTGTGCTGTATAAATATGGCCCCTTTCCTTCTGCTATCTTAAGCTTCCACATTTTGTTTTGCTACTTAAATATATTTCACTTCCAAACTTATTTACTCTCTGCAGAAGAAATCAACAAATTCATAATATTAGGACCTGAAACATTAAAGCAGAAACACAAGAATAATAAAATCTAATATTGGAAGATAAAAAGTTAGTGACCATGAATAAATATTAAAAGATAGAAAGTTAGTGATCATGAATAAATACTGTCTATTTCAATTAAAATTGTCACACTTGTTACAAAAAAGGCTTAGAGTAAGACCCATGGGTCTGGGTCTGGGTCTGGCTCTGCCAATAGTTAAGTCAACTATTTAAGAATCATTTTTGCTACATCAAAATAAATATCTAAGTTGACATCAATAATTGTCTGAAATTACATAGATTTGAAGAAAAAATGTACTAAAAGAGAAGAGGAAAGAAATAAAACCATGAAATCTCAATATTGTTGGCAATTTATTTTTAGTCCACAAAACAGTCGATCGACATGGAGCCAAAGCCAAAATCAAAATCAAGAGCCAAAAAAAATATCTAAAATTACTAAATTGATTGAGATAGATATTAAGCTAAGATAGAAATCTTATGGAGGATATAAAAAGATCAATGAGAATGAGAAAAAAAGAAAAGAAAATACCTAAAATGAGTAAACTAATTAGGTCGGAGAAAAGCTTAAGTGGATTGAAATGGTGAGAAGTAGTAGGAGTTATATATATAGGCAGGGTTGCTATAGAATCCATTGTATTTTATTTTTATTTTTGTAACAGATAATTGTAATTTTATTGGGCAGATTTTCTTTTTTCTCAAAGGAGAAAACACCATATATAATTATGAAAACTTCCCCATTTGGTAGCTGAATTTAATCAGCCATGAGGGAAGACCAAGTAGGAAAGTATATAGGGTATCTTTATTGCGCCCACTTTGTGGTTGCACCATAACCATCACACATTTATTGGGGAAAAACTAGACCAATCATAAAACATTTTAACTTGTCATATTTGAGTTAAAAGACTTGCTTGATATTTTCTGGGGGAAAAAAGGACAAAAGGTAAAATATATTGCATATTTGGATTATGTCTGATTTGAGTTTAAAATTTAAATTGAGAACCAAACTCTCTTTGAATTTAGTCGTTAAATGAAATATCAAACATTAAATAATGTATAATTTTGTTTGAGTTTGAAACTAGTTTGACACTAAGACCAAGAATCTCAAAACGAGACTCAATCCAATCAGACTCATATAAGTGCTCTTGTGTCGAGGATAATTCTGATATGGATCAGGTCCATTGGATCATGTGGTTCAGAACTAGCCACATCACTACAGAATGAGGAGAGAAATAATTTTGTGATGACGTGTCTAATTCTATACCACAAGGTACATGTGAACCTGATCCATATCAGAAAAAACCTGTGTCAATACTGTTTTTACCTTAATATCTTTACGGACAATTCGCCGTGTATGTCCTCATTCTCCGTTTTTATCCAATAAGGTAAAAAAATCATCTGTCTCTGTGTATGTCCTCATTCATGTACCCAACCAATCATAATTCGTCATGTGTAGCAAATTCTAATTGGTGGTGTACAAGAATAAAGACATACACTGGGACAGACGATTTTCACCCCAATAATATTTGGTTTGAGATATTTCGGGTAAACAGATGGGGAAGAAGCCCGTTAAATACAACATGAGATAGGTGTGTAATCTTGAGGTGAAAATCTATGTAGCAAATTTTTTGACGGGATCTTTTTTCAAACAGTGAAATTATTGTGAACAACAAAAATGTTAGTACAGTCAGAGACGAAGTAAGAATTTTTAGGTTATGAGCGAAAAATTGTAATATTATGTCGAACTAAATATAAAAACTAAAAAAAAAATGTTGAGGGGAATTTTGATCAAATATTCCAAACTACAAATAAAATTTACTATATTTAGTAGAATTTTTAAAAATCTCGGGGCAAGAATCGTCCCTGAGTACAGTTGATAAAATAGTTTTTTTTTTTTTTTTTTTGCTAAATGAAAAAAAAGGTGCAAGTGATGGTGACCAATACCTCCCGCTACCTTATGTTCGGGCTTTCGTGTTTATCAGCGAACATATCAAACTTAACTGAACAACCAGCGCAAGCATTGGCCCGTCAAAGTTGCACCAACAAGGGGTAAGTATAATTCCTATAAGCCAGCCAAGATTCGAACTTATGACACCAGCTTTACCAAACCAGTTGATAAAACAGTTATGACAGGGAAGAAAATGTTCGGAGTTCGATGATCCATGTCCTGACAATAAATCTTTTGCTTTTTAAAAAAAAAAATGAAATTAAATACACAGTTTTTACATAATTGACTGTGAAAAACAAATTGCTTCATAAAGAAGAAATTTTATCTTTACTTGAACTAGTTGATTTTCCATAGGTGAAAAAAGTCCCATGTAAAAAACAATAACTTTATTGTGAACTATTCCCATAAATGACACAAGAACTAGAACGGAACGACTCGATAATAGTGCCGATCGAATTAAATAAAATATACACCAATAGAGTTATGGAAAAAAGTGAAAGAACGTCTTTTTCTTAATTTTTATTTATTTATTGGTGGGGGGAATCTATCTATTGAAAAAATTAGAGAAATTTAAGAAATGGTGAGGGAATTCAAACTCATGACATCTACGTCATGAGGTCTCAGTCTTGGCCAGCACATCAATGCCTCATTGATAAGTGAATTAAGGTTGAAAAGGTAAATTTGATATATATGCAATGGCAAAATTGGCATGCATGCAAAAGAAATCAAGTCCCTCATGAGAGACAGCCAACTACTTAGTGTTAGTAGTATTCTAGCTAGTCCATAAAACCCCATTCCACATGTGATAAGTAAGAAAAGATTAAATGTTATATAATATGTGATTAAGTACTTTCGAACATTTCGAGATTTTTCTTTTGGTATAGCGAGTTTGTTTGCCAAATAATTTATCGTAGGTGTTGTTAGACTTTACATTTCGAATCCACGGACACGGAGTGTGACAAGTCCACTAAACTTAAAATAATATTTGTGGACAAGAATCCTATCCACACTGATCCAAAATGGTCCAATAATAATCGTGAGAATAGCGTTGAAATCAACCGAGGTCCACCATGAATGACTCTAATTAATGTTTCAACAAAGTTTTTCAAATATAATATGTTATCATTGCTTCGAAAGTAGGTCAACCAAAGCAACTCATGAGCGCAATCATGAAAATCTTTAAAGACAACCGTTTCCTTCTTCCTACCATTCCCCGGCAAATTGAAAGGTGGACAAATAGAAGGTGGAACTTGTCCCTTTGTCTACTTATCATGTAGTAAATTCTTATAAATTCGGTCATACCTCTCACTTTTATAAACAATGTCTTAAGTCTACTGGTAAATGTGAGTCCCTTCTGAAAGTAAGGCTAAAGCTGAATTTATATAAATATAGGAGGTGAGATTGTATCCACTAAACTGATTTCATCCCTTAATTACCTAGTATAGATTGTCCTAATCCTATTTCTCTATAACGTATACTCACTACAACAAAATTCACATTTGGCTACGAATTATTTCGTAGTTAAATAATCATAATCCGTAATGCATTGTCTTTGGCCACGAAAATATTTCGTCGCCAACTCTGTGGGATAAAGTATGTTGCTAAAAGTATTTCCAAATAAAGAAAAATATCGTCTGCATTATTATACTTTTCGTGACAAAATTTGTTATTTAGTTAATGATTATCTAATTTGCTACGACATATGTCATAACTATTGGACATATAATTTCGTGGATAAAAATGCATTTTGTCACTGAAAGACTGCCAAGCCGAGTAATTGCATAAGTAACTAATGACAAAATTAGTTTGTTGCTAAAAAAATCCTCAAAATAATTCGTAGCTACAAAAACGTTTTTTGCAACGAACTAGATTTCGTCGCTGAAATTTTATTTAATGTAAAGAAAAACACCTGGGTCGGGTCTCCAACCCACCTGTGCCCAAAAACTAAGAACCCCTCCCAACCCATTAAGCCCACATGCAAAGGCCGATAGAGTATAGGAACTTAATCATGTACATGTAGTGTTAACGATTACACATTCTTCCGACTGCCTCTTCTCTCTCTTTTTTCTCTTCTTTCTTCCTCTTAAAATTTCTTCATTTCTTGACTTCCATGGCTTGGTTGGATCTAGCCATCCTTCTTCCACTTTTGGTGTGTTCATCCCCTTCTTTTACCGTAAATCTTGATGGAATTTTTTCAAAGCAGTATTATTCAAGATTTAAGACACAGATGCAAGACTTACTTCAGATCCTTCCAGATCTGGAGTTTATCTCTAAACCTGGAGTTGCTCTGGGCCCTTTCTCATTTTTCGTCATCTTTCCGAGACAATTTATGGGACGGTTGATACGCCCATGGTCTCGTAGATTGTTGATTTATAAGAAAGGTGATGAAACTGAGCTTGCTATTGCTGTTCCAGGATCTCGGAGAAGTTGTTGCAAAGAGTTTTATCATGTATTTATTTTTTTACCCTTTTTTGTGTTGTTTACTCGGTCCAGGGGTGTGGACTTTTATCTTTTATAATGGTGTTTACACCATTGTATAACTTTTATTTTTCTTGTAATTGTGTTTTATCTTTTGATTGTAATGGCTTTGGCTATTTTATGATTAATGGGTAAATCTTTATTTAGCAAAAAAAAAAAAAAAAAAAAAAAAGTGCTAACGATTGTGTCATATGTCATTTGTATTATATTTTCGCAAACATATTTATATTATGATGTATTATGAAAATAATATTACAAAACACATTTATTTAATCAACATATATCTTCATCTAAATATTGGATAACTATTTTGAGTTGATATATTTTAGTTTCAATTTTAATGCTTCTGCTTATCCTACTAAAAAACAAAACAAAAAAAGAAAAAAGCAGCAATAAAACTTGTAATAATAATAACAATAATTTAAATTACAATTACAATGATAACTGAAACTTCCAATTGATATGTATAGTAATTCACCTGAAATTTTCTAAACTTCTTATATAATATATGTTTAAATAAATAATGTAAAACAAACTTGAAACTCCTGTTAGATAATAAAATATTTAATCTTCTTATATATTGTTTAATTCTATTAATTAAACAGAAAGACAAAAAAGTCTGGATGCTCTCTCTGGGATCCTAAAAAGCTCCGACTATGTCGGATTACTTACCTAAAATTCTAGGTCTTTCTCCACTGTCTTTGAGCGTGTGTACCGATCAGACGATGAACACTATCGCCTATGGGATTTCTATAGCGTTGAATTCACGCTATACGGTGATATATCAACGGGCAATCAATTTTGTATTATCAAAAGGGCAAATCCGGTGATACCTGAACTCTTGATGGTTCTTCGAACTGGCGATGCTCCTGTATTAGAGGCTACACTGGGACGTGGGACTTGGGGGATGGAACCATTAGATTTTGTTGCAGGAAAAAATGGGGTTACGAAATTGTTTATCTTGAGACGACTGGGTGTTGGAGGGGGAGAAAATCTTCTCACGTCGGCAATGGAGTTTGTCTGGCGAAGATTGAATATTGAATTGGTGAAGACTGAATTGGCTTAGGCCGGCCATAGCCAAGGCCAAAAATGGATATCTTAGTGCGTATTCGAGTGGAATAAAGGCTACGATGAGGAGGCGTCCGACTGAGAAGAAAAATAGGTCACCGGAGATGAAGAAAGTAGTCGCCGATGGTCGGTTTACTGCTTGGGGGCGGAGGGTTGCAGGAGGGATTGTTGGACCGGATAGGGTCAAAGACCCGCGAGATGGCCCGAATTTTGGTGGATCTAAGATCTCTGATATGGAGATGCTGGTTTGTGGGCTGATATGCTCTTCTATGGGCTTGGATTATGATTGATCAACCCAAAAAAATATTTATGTTGGGCAAGACGTTGGCGGGTTGATGGGCTCTAGTATGGACCAGGAGGTTGGCGGGCTAAAGGGATTTAATACAGGCCTAGTCTTTAATGGGCAAGCCCAGAATATGACAACTTTTAGGCAATTTGAAGGTTATGTTGTTGGGTTGGTTGGGCCATGCCCGGTGCAAAGAATTGCTTATTGGTCTGGGTCTGGTCATTCTAGTCCAACATTTGGTGATTTTGATCGCCAATATGTTATTGACCCTTCGAATTGAAAGTATGTTTCCACTCCAAGTACACCAGTCATTTTTTCGGGCTCATTTGCCACTTATGAAAATCTCTCAACGAGAGTTCATGCCATTAATAAGTGTAAGGTGGAGGTCGCAAGGCGGCCCTGCCAAAGCCTATGAGTCGCTTGATTGAGAATTGTCCGGGACTTAACAACTCATGGACAATTCAATACCTAGTGCGCCTGAAAATGGTTCACAATTCTGGAAGTATTTTCATTTTCTTAATAAATTTAATTGTCGGCCTCAGGATAGTATTAGGTTTTTATCCTTGTCTAAAGTTAAATTTTATTCCGAGTTTTTTTGTAAGCAATCAATGGCGGCGACCATCTCGAATTTGGAAAAGCATGCCTCAAGATAGAGTTTCTTTGCAACATGGCTTCCAACGGAGGATCGTGAGCAGACGTTCTGTTCGTATCTGGCGTGGTCGCTGGCCAACTACTTTATGTGGTTTTCAGCTGATCTCCCTTCCTAATTTTACGTGTTTTGAAAGTTTGCAGACAAGAACTCTGGAAGTTGTGGAAGGCCTCTAGTTTGAGCGTGGTCTCGGTTTTTCTCTTTCTTTTTGGTAGTAGTGTATGGTTATACGGTCATAGAAGTTTGTACTATGGGGTATTTATTCTCTAGATTTTTCTATGACCGCGAATCTTGTAATGTTCCGGCTCATTGGTTAGCTGAAATTTTTGTAAGGCTTGATGCCTCATTTCAAAGGGTAGGGGATCCATTGGAATTACACCTCCCGCATGTAGTTTATAATATCTTTTAATGATATTACTTTCTTTCAAAAAAAAAAAAATTATATTAATTAAGAAAAGAGAAATTAGGTCGGCTAGTATAGTTGTCTAAGCAGTTATGACTCAGAACACTAGATCCCAAGTTCGACCACCCCTACCTAAAAAACAATAAGATTTGTTTCTAAAAATGAAAAGACAAATAAAGCGATAATGATACTAAAAAATTTTAAACTAAGGGACTAATTTTAAATAAAAGCTTTAGACCAAATTAAAATTTTAAAAATCATCTAGGCACAACATAAAAAAATATGTGCCAAAGTAGATAACTTTAACAACAAAATCCTTCATAACAAGAAGGAAGATTACGATTTTCACTATATAGCCACAAAATATCTTATTTCATTCCTCAATTGATTATTTTAACGACAAAATTATTTGTAACAAACGGTTAAATTAAAACGGTGCTAAATAAGTTTCGTAGCCAGATGTATCATAAAGTTCTCAAAATAATTAAGCACAAAATAAGAAATTTCATGCCTAAATATGCTTCTTTAGTTACAAAGTTATTCGTCACTAAAGACTAACATCAAAGACCACAAAGCAAATTCTTATCAAAATGTAACATGATATTCATCGTTAATTATGCATGGAAGAAGAGTTGGTGCGGCTAACTAGACGATTTCAGCAACAAAAAATGATCGTTGCTAAAAACTAGTCTCATTATCTACGAAATAAGTGTCATAGCGAAAATTAAAATGTTTAGCTTTACATTGTGCGTCACTATTAGAAATGAAATAATGTTTTGCAGCTAAAATTATTATATTTAACTACGAGCTATTTCGTCGCTTAAAACTTTCAGTCTTTACCTACGAGAATTATAGAATCAAAACATTTGTAGCAAATAACACATTTTCTTGTAGTGACTCTATGAAGATGAGTACATTTCACTAGCCCTACATGTGCATGCATGGAAAAAAAATATTATGCAAGTAAAAATTAAAACTAAAATAATTATTTATTAGTACTTGTCCACCTCCAAAGTTTCTCCTCCCCACCACCCCCAATTTGAAATCGCTACAAGTAAAAAAAAATACAAAGAGGTTCTCTGAGGCAAAACTGAAAGTAAGTATAGAGTGAAAGAAATGGAGCAGTACACAGAGAATTATAGGAAAAATATTAGAGAAGCACACGTATTGGTCTAAATTAGACTCCTTATATGGAGTTTGTTATAGAAGAAGTAATTATTATATTTAACCAAAAAAAAATGATATGACAAAAATGGAGAATCAAACTAAAAAAGTTGGACAAATAAGAATAACCTTTACGTGATAAAATAGATACGCGTAAAATGAAAAAAAAAATAAATAAATAAAAATAAAAAAGGTCTACATATATAATGGCGGTAGAAAATAGAACTCACTCAAAAGTAATATTTCTGCCTTGGTTGCTATATTTGTTTGTGGAAAAGCTAGAAAGAGATGTTATAAAGTAGAATTTTGTAGAATTTTTCGATTCATGCTACGATCCCCATATTTACAAATTTTCGAACATATTCTATTCCAAATCAAAACTTGTATAAGAGGATGAGGAATAAGAGAGCTCACCAATCTTAATTTTTGATTGAAGTCGAAAGTCGACTGCACCATAGTGAAAAACGAACAGAGGATGAAGTTGAGAGAATTGAGGGGTCGAATTGAACCGGATCATTCAATCTTTTAACTGAGGGGACCAAAACCTGATCTGAAATGACCATCGACCCAGCTGAACAGAGACAAAATTGAATCGCACTAGATCGCCCATCCAACAATTTCACGATCCGGATCGACGATCTTGTACGATCTTATCACTCAACGATTTTTTTTTTAATTTAACTCGATTTATACCTTCCGGATCGTGATATCGTACGATTTTACAATCCAACTCGCGATTTTGACAAGCTTGGATGTTATTCACTATATTAGATAGTGACGTACCATTTCCGTAGCACGTTCTGAAATATAGTCCTGGTCATGATTGACTGCTTTTGAGTTTGTACATATTACTCCATACATTCCTTAATATTAAATCCATCCCAAAATGTTTGTCACATTTGAAATTTTTATCAAGATTAAAAAAATGATTGAAAAGTAATTAATATGAAGAAAAAAAGTCTTAAATACCCCTCAATTAATGACTAACAAGTTATTATTAGTAGTTGTTAGTTGAGTAACAAATTAGGGGTATGACTAGAAAAATAACAATAAAGATGCATTAATTTCTGAAATGTTGCAAACAATTTGGAATGTCTCAATAACTGAAACGTTGCAAACAATTTGGGTTGCCGACAAAAACTTCATACCTTATGGGAGCATGCTTACATCACTCTTCAAGAAATTCAAGCTTAAACTCTCCAGCCTGATTCCTAGATTGGACAAGTACAACAAGTATGATTAGGGGAACTTCCATATAATGCACTTGATCCTTGTAAATGGAAGTGTAAACTCAAATGCACCGATGAAGAGCTTTTTGCGGTGGCGGTTGCAATGGGAGCTAACCAAAAGGCTAGTGAAACAATTAAAAGAATCATAAAGGAGAGAAGGGATCAAAAGCGAAATGAAGCTCGAGAAGAGGAAGAAGGACAAGGACAAGCAAATGTCCACATGGAAGAAGAAGTGCAAAGAGACATTGGGGGAAATGGTGAAGAAGAAGTACCACTTATAAGGAAAAGAGGAGTTCAAAGGCCAAGGGCAATCTCACCAAACCAAAATGAGGTACTACTTCAAATTCTTGCAAAAATGGAGTCCTTGCAAGACAACTTTAACTCTAGAATGGGCAAATTTAAAGAAAGATTGGATGCTCTTGATAACAAAGTTGAAATTGTTATCAAGTACACCAAAATAAAAATATCAAGAGTTGATGTTGTAGAAGTTGAAGAAGAGAATGAGGAAGAGAATGCTAGTGAATCTAGCAATGATAGTAGTGGAAGTGAAAAGGAAAAAGAGCAAGACAATGGTGAAGAAGAAAGAGAAGAGGAGTTAGGAATTCATGCCACTTTGACCGGAGATGAGATTGCTCAAGTGATTGACAACTTGAAGTGAAGAAGCAACTCCTACAAAATCAAGAAGATTTTTTTTTTAACTCTCCATCTCTTTTATGGATTTTCCTATATGTTAGGAGGAGGGGGTTAAGTGTATGCTTTTTATGTCTCATATCCTATGTAACACTTGCTACTCGTGGTGTATAACATGCTATACTTTATAATATGTTGCACTTTTTGCATGTTTTAGAGAGCTCAATGATGATATCCTTGTCATGAGAGCTCATCCTTAACCCCCCCCCCCCCCTTCCCAACTCTTTTTGATATATGACAAATTAATGGGGAGAAAAATGTGCTATGTAATGTGCTAAACTTAGTCTTTTATCTTAGATCATAGCGTGAGGTTTATGTTTGGATCTTCAAGTGTTTAAGCTTGTGTTTTAGTTGGTTGATTGTCTTAGTGCTTAACTTGGAGTCAAAACTGTATGTATGGCATAAATATATGCCTTGGAATGTTTTGTGGCATTTAGAAATGCCTTTAAACTAATTTTGCAGGTTGTTCTAAAAATTTACCTTAAGTTCGATCAACCGAACTAGTTAACTGCGGTCGACTTGGGGAAAATTTGTCGTCGACTGGGATTCTCAAAATCAGAAAAACTGTAAATTGTTTCCTCTACATCTTTCAGTTTTGTTATCATTTAACATGGGCACAACCTCAGTGGAGAATTCATTAAGTGAAACACATTTATCCCCTAAGGTTGTTTTATATTGAAAAATCTTAAAAGTCCATAGATGACCTTGAACTTATCTTTGATCACTCAAAGGTCATCTTATGTTGAATCTCTCTTTACATTACCTATCACATTACATCAAAGTTTTCTATAATTAAAAAAGGGGAGTGTTAGTAGTGCCCTAGGACCATTAGCTTATGTTGTACGTTTTATATCTATTTGAGCATTTCATATGAATAGTTAATTTTGCTTATGAACATCAAATGCGTGATTTGATAGTAAAACTCATTTGCTTATGTAATTACTATTCTAGTTGTCCCTAGTTTTATGTAATCTATTTTACAATGAAATAAAACTAGTATGATGTTTCATTGATGATTACGTTTTACTAATCATGTGTAATAAATACAAATCATATCATATATGCAATATATAGGGATACATTGTATTGGACGTGATCCGTTAGAGAAGTAATACTTAATGGTCCTTAGTCATAAGTATTACTTCCTCAATACTATTTTAGAATCCTTAGACCTTATGTCTCCATTGATTCTAGCATGAATGGAGCCACGTTTTGACTCAGTCGTACGTTGCTTTTAATCGAGTAATCAATACGACTGATGATCGGATGTAGTGTCCTATCATGGCTTGAATGTGAGAGGCATTGTAAGGAATTTGTCCCTCTCTTATTAGAGAGAGATATTGTAAGCCCTAAGGGCGAACAAACTCAGTTTTTGATATTGGACAAACTTTTGATGTTGTGTCTAATGATCTTAATCTTTGTGATAGAATATCGGAACTCATTATGGAAGCTCTAAGTACTTCAATCAAGCCATTGGTATCAAGATTCAAAGTTATGCAAGGCTCATTTATCAAGATTGAAGATTGAAGACTTAGGTTTGGTTAGTTTAGCTTTGTCGTCATAAGTCGTTATCTTATAAAGCTCTAACCAAAGCTCTCATGAACATAAGCTCTACACTCTAGTCTTGCATGTTTTCATAAACACGTTTTCAAAAGGCTAAGTTTCAAAATGATCCTTACATGTGTTCGTATTTCAAAAGCCTTTGTTTTCAAAGTATAAGTCTTATAAAACGGTTTTCTAAATTCTCCTATTTGTTACCTTTTGGGAAAACCTTTTAGACTTCAAAAGATTTTAAAACGTGTGAAAAATCAACATCTCTCAAGCTCAAAAAAGTTCAGTCAACCGAGCTCAAGCTCGAATCAACCGAAGAGAAACAGAGAGTTTGATTGATTGGCTTCGGTCGACCAAGGGATGAGTTCGGTCGACCTATGCATTGGTTCGGTCGACCGACCTAGGGCTTCGGTCATCCGAGGTTGTTTTTCGGTCAACCGAACTCTGCGAGTTCTAGCCGTTATATGACCGTTGCAGAGTCGATTTTTCAGCATATTTTGAAAAGTATAAATACTCTAAAGCTGAGAATCACTCCATGACTTGGACATACAATAAACATTCATATCTTATCAAGTCTAAACACTTTCAAAGCAAAATACTCTTCATCTCTATGATCTAAATCATTCAAGAGTATTCTTTCAAAAGCAAGACAAAGAGTGTGCATCAAATGTTCTAAGAGCTTAGTATTCTTGTACTTCAAAGGTAATATCTTTCACTTAGAAGAGTGAACAATCTTTGTATTAAACATTCTTATTCCCTTTTTTTAGTGATTGGGTAATTGTTGTAAAAGTCCTACTTAGTGTGGGCAAGCTCTTAGTGAGTTTTTCTTGTGTGGTTGTGTTGTAAAAGTCTTAGTGAGTTAGCCACAAGTGTAAACATTCTTCTTAGTGAAGTTGTTTAAAATCCTTGGGTGCGGCTCAAGGTAGTGGATGTAGATTCTGAGTGAGTCGAACCACTATAAATCCTTTGTCTTGTTGTTGGGTTTTGCATTGCTTTTATTCATCTTGCTCAAACTTACACTAGCATTGCAAAGAATTAAAAAAGTTTCCAAGATAGATTAAAACCCAATTCACCCCCCCTTCTTGTGTTTTACAGATATCCATGGGCCCCTCGATAGGGAAAGACTATTTAATTGCATGGCCGTGCTCAAATGTATTTAATAAAGTGGTTATTAAATATTATTTGTTAGAACAGTCTACCTGGAGATCGAGCATAAATACAATTAAGCTTAATAAAGGTGACGACTAGCATGCCTCATGCTTAATTAGGATATCGCGAGACAAATGGATTAAATAGTGGATTGATATTAGGTTCCACCGTAAATTCATTCACTTTGGGTAGTCACAATGTCCTGCTAGGGACCACTTGTGATTTATGAACACATACTACTACTAAGTATGTTTTCATTGCCACTGTGAGATGAACCTACAGGGTCACACTCATAGATGAGCTAACGAGCTTCATGTCCAGATTCAATGAATCTAGAATGTGTCTAGGTTCTTTGTATCTGACATTTATTTTTCTGAGAATAATAAAGCGTTATTATTCGAATTATAGATAAGGGGCATTTTCGGTATTTGGTTAATAGCTGGGATTACGTGGGAGTTATTATCCGATAAAGACTCCCACTACCAGCAGAAGCCTAGGGTACGTGGGAGTTAAAGACTCCCACTGCCGAGAGAAGTTGAGGATGTGAGAGTTGGTTGTGGGAACAAACTCTCATACCCTATATAAACCACTCTTGGCCGAAACCCTAGTGTATGAGTTTTTCAGCCGCAATTAACCAAAGCCAGCCGAAATCAGAAATTGTATTCTGCCTTCTCCCTTTCTCCCTAATTCCAGAAACTCAGAAAAACGGAGAGCTAGAACTCGCTGCCCGTTTCGTCGCGTGGATATCGGTAGGGAGTAATTCCGCAAAGGGAATTCCGTTGGTGGCAGCAAAGCATCCAAGAAACAGGATCTTCCATTCAAGAATCGGATTCTTGAGCCGAAAATTGTAAGTCTTTT
This sequence comes from Vinca minor, assembly GCA_026122235.1. Classification (NCBI taxonomy): domain Eukaryota; kingdom Viridiplantae; phylum Streptophyta; class Magnoliopsida; order Gentianales; family Apocynaceae; genus Vinca; species Vinca minor. Next base: position 5,469,057 of record JAOCZM010000241.1, on the reverse strand, counting down.
TCTCGGTTTTTCGATTCGTTTACGTATGAGCGAATCCTTCAGGGGAGGACTCATGGGTGTTTGGAACGAGTTTCCGCCCATGAATCCCTTCAGGGAGATTGTAACCCTAAGGGCTAAATTCTCTTTTTTGATGAACGACAAACCGTTGATGAGATTTAATGCAATATTTGTTTATGTGATAGATTGGAAGAAAATTACCAAGTTTATCAAGAAAGCACATACAATACAATGGTACTTTTACACATTGAAGATCCAAGAGATGCCTACAAGAAGTGTTTGAAGACTTAGGTTTATGATTGGATATATTAGATATTTCATATCTTGTAATCTCCCTTAGGAAAAACTCCAATGATAATGCTCATTCTTGCCACGCATACACTAAAAATGTTTTCATGTTAAAATGCCTTATGATTTAAAACTTGTTTTTTATCCTTAGATCAATCATGTTAAAATGTTTTTGAAAACATGTTTAAAAGTGTTGCAAGAGCCATATTAAGTTTATAAATGAGATATATAGCATTTGATTTGAGACTTAGTGGAAGAACCTCTTTTAACCTTCACCTCGGCCGACCGAAGTACTACTTCGGAAGATCGGTTGAAGGTCGGTCGACCGACCCTCAAGTCAGGTCGATCGAGGTGTGTCACATCACTCATTCTTTTCAAATGATTTCAATCACTTAACGACTATTTTGATTCGACATACCTCAATTCAGTTCGAACGACCGAGATCATGCTCCGGTCAACCGAGATATGGTCCGATCGACCGAGCTCAAGATAGAGCCTTTTCAAAAATAAGCTCAGAAGCACCCCTGGACCATATTCCGATCGACTGAAGTGCCTAATTCTGACAGTTTTCTAGTCGTTGGTGCATTAAATGCTAGCCACTTTCTCTCCCCTATTTAAACTCCAAGGTTGGAATTTTGCAAAGCATTCATTCCATCAAGTGAATTCAATATACTGTCATTTAAAGCATCATTTATTACTCTTTTCAATCAATTTCATGTGCTAAACAAGTTTATTTATAATTTATTGAGCTTTATAATTTATTGAGCTTTACACTTGTAAAATATCCATCGCTTCAATGTGATATTTGGTTATTCCCCTTTCCCCTCTCATTTGTGAGATTAGTTTTTTGTGAGATAGGAAACACTCCTTGTGAGTTTCATCTCTTTGTTTGTGAGTTAGGCTCTTTGTGGGCTAGTTAAGTGGTTCAAGTAAAATTCTTTGTGAGTTGTAAAAGATTGATCTCACCTTGTAATTTGTTGTGAAGGGAACTTCCTAGTGAAGTGTTGAAATCCATGGGTGTGTCTCGGGGTAGTGGACGTAGAATCTTTGTGAATCGAACCACTCTAAATCTCTTCTTTTTTGATCTTCTTATTTACAAGCTTTCATTATTTTTTCTGTTTACACATTTTATTTTCAATTAGAAGAAAGTTTAAAAATTTTACAAAAACTCTATTCACCCCCTCTAGTGTTTTCATGTTCTACTGAACGAATGACACATATTCAAACGCTATTCATGTGTGTTCCTCAATATAGAAACATGTTCTTTCAACAGAGGAATTTTCTAAGCTACTTAGTAATTTGAGCATGAAACCGAGACATGTTTATACTCTATCCATAACTTCAGCCATGATCTTGAAAGCCTCGTCCTTTCGAAGACACCTTAAAAGAATACATGTGTTGCTCTTCCGGTACAATTCCTCATCCACCAGAACATGGTTGAGGGACTTATTGCGTATTTCCTGTTGAGTACATGAGTCGGGACTCTTGAGATTAGCAATAATTTACATCCGCCAGTCTGTGGCCGGTCATGAGTCCATTGCGGCCACTGGCCCAAAAACCACGATTTTGTCCTGGGTATTCCCAGGCCATGGCCGGTAACCAGAAGCATATTGGGTCAAGCCATTTTCTTTTGAATTTCCATTCCTTAGGATGTGCATAATAACCACATCAACTTTGGGAGGCGGTTGGCGATATTACACAAGTTGACTATATTTGGATTTGTGCATGTGTACTCTTCGGTTAATTATGGGATCACCAACTGTGAATCTCCCATGATCTGGACACATTGGGAAATCATCGGAATCAAAATCCTTAAGCCGATTATGAGTACTTCATATTTGTCCTGGTTTATTAATGATCCCTTTTCTAGTTTGATCATAAATATGCTTTTTCTCCAGTAGGACTGATATTCGAGATTCTTTCTCCTTCTCCTTGGTTTTCTTTGGATATGTCGAATGTCAAAATCCATTGCTTCAAGCTCATTACAGGAACTTCCCTTGGCAATAAACAATATTCTAACTTCGTGCAAGCATGAAAAAGGGAAAGACATAGTTTTTCAACAAGGGTGTTCCCAGTTTCAGGACCGTTGAGCATTCGTTTTAGGTAATAAACAAACCCCTCACCTCTTTCAAGGATATCTTGTGCCATAAGACAACCAATTGATTTCTCTGAAGCCATATATATGTAGAGGTTGAGAAGTTGATAAACTCAGTGAGATGTGAGTACCGACAACCAGGAGTGACTAAGCTTAATTTGATCGAAGCTTGTTTGTTGTTTCAAAGCCCTAGTCGAATTGGCTATGAGCCTTCGAAGAAAATTTATCTTTCCCATGAGACTTTTGTAAGCCCTGAGGGCTAATGTGATCAATCTTGTTTTGATGATAACAAGAGATTGAGAATTCTAATGGTTGTGTGAGCTATTGTTTCAATGTTAGGTTATTATGAACTCACACAAGCATTGAAAGGTAGCTTCATGTGGACATCAAAGATCATTCTACAACAAGAAGAAGCTACATTTTGCAAGTCTTGAATGGCACAAGCTTAAAGGTAATTCACAATGCCAATGAAAGATATTGCAAAATAAAAGGAAGATCAACAAGTGTTGAAGTCCACGATGCTACAACTTGACAAGACTACAAAGGACTTCATCACAAGAAGAGGATGATCAAAGGTCTCAAGTCCAAGCTCAAAGAAGAACTCATCTTGAAGCCTTGAAGACCAATAAGAAGATTAGTCAAGATGCTTATAGGTATATTCTTGTGACTAATCTTATTTGATGAATGTTAGCTTATAGTAAGATGAAACTCAAACTCTTGCATGTTTTCAAAACCATATTTCATACTTTGATTTAATCTTTCAAAGGTTATGCAAAAACATCTTTTAAGTGTTGGTTAATGCCTAAGATCTTTAAAATATTTTAAATATTTTCAAAAGCACTTAGGCATGAGTTTGAGAACATTAGAAAGTTGATCAAGAAGAAAAACCACTTATGAACTGAAGTCCGGTCGACCGAGTCCTAGACCTCGGGCGACCTAATGAAGTACGGTTGACCGAAGTGTCTTTTGTACTTTATCAATTTTGAATTTTCTAAGAATCCAACGGCTATAAATATCTCGGAAGACCTACTTCAGGTCGGTTGACCGGCAATTTCCTAGGTCGACCGAACCACTCATCACGGTCGACCGAGATCATGACAGAAGCCTTTAAACTTTACTTTTGAACTACTTCGGGCGACCGACTGCCTAATCCGGTCGACCGAAGCTGTCCTGTCAAGGCAAAATTGTAGTCGTTGTAACTCGATTTGCTAGATATTTTTTTACCCTATAAATAGCTTTTTAGGCTGATTTTTGTTCTTTGCTCAAGCCAATAGAGGGCCTTAGTTTAGATGTTTTAGTCAAGCAAATCAAACACTTTCATGAGCTTAATTCTTCCAATCATTTATCAAAACATTTATATTTGAGAAAGAGCTTCATCTACTTATTCTTTCATTCTCAAATATGAATTAGAGCTTCAATTGTATTATCCAATCCTTAGAGGGATTTTTCTTTCTGGAGCTTAAATGTAAAATCTCATGTGTTAAATTTATCTTTCTTTGTAATGGGTTGAGTGGCAAGGCTTGTTTGTGAGAGTGGTGGTTTTGGACCTCCATTAGTTGGAGTGTATCTTTCTTGTAATCATAGGAACTAGAGTGAGTAGTGAACCCGAAATAGAAGTACGGTTGAATGTGTTCGTAAAATCTCCTCACTTGGTAGACTAGGTTAGAGAAAGAGTTCTCATGGGTAGAGGGGTTGCATGTGTGCATAAAAGGACTATTAGTTGGCCTTAGGTTACATAAGTGTGTAAAGACCATTTGTTGGTTTGTCCTTCCTTGTAAGCTCTCTCAAGACAAGCTAGTGGAATTTGCCAAAATCCTTGGGTGTGTCCCAAGGTAGTGGATGTAGATCTTTGTGATCTAACCACTCTACATCCTTGTGTTTGATCTTCTAACTCTATCTCTTTACTTTCAAGTTCTTACATTATACTTGTGCTTATATTCACATGAACTTGATTGTATGAGTTTTATTTGTTTATATGGAGTTAGATGAATTGCTTGTCATATCTTCCCTTGGCTTGGGCATAGGACTTGCATTTAGAGATCTTTATAGCTTTATATATCTTTTGCTAAATGATTGTTCTCATGACTTGTGTATTTGCTCTTATAAGGTTTGCATATAGGAATCTTGACCTAGACAATCCTTGATCATATTCATTGTCTTGTATTCCTATGTGTTGCATTCTACACACATAAGTCATCTAAGTGTTTATCATTTAGTTCACCTAATATGCTTAATGAACATAATTGTTCTTAAGGTGATCACTTAGGAAAATAATTTGGTAGAAAAGTTCAAAAAGTTTGAGAACATTATTCACCCCCTCTAAGATTATCCCCTTCGGGTATTGCAAATGCCCTACGGGTATTTCAACTTTGAAACACCTTCTTGTTTTGAGGCGCCCTAGCTTCCAAAATATCTTTGGCTTTGTTTTTTTTTTTTTGCTAAGTTTTGGCTTTGTTGCTATCCCTTTAAATTCCCTCATGATGGACCAAGGAACCAAGTAAGCTTCCAGTCTTGACTCCTAACGCACATTAGCATCCATCATCATATTATGTCGCCTCATTAGTATAAATGACTTTTCTAGGTCAATCAACTGCTGTTGAAAATTGACTGATTTGACCACTAAGTCATTAATGTATACTTCCATGCATTCTCTAACGATATCATGAAAACCCATATTCATTGTTAGCTAGAAAGTGTCTCCCGCATTTTTAAAACTGTAAGGCATCACTACCCAATAAAAACGATGATTGACCCTGGACAGCGAAAGGCCATTTTATCCAGTCTATCTTATGATATGAAGATTTGGTTATATCTAGAGTATCCGTCCATAAAAATCATGAACTCATATCCTGCAAAAGCATCCACTGATATTTCGGCCCTCGGCATGGCATACTCATCTGTCGTGGTAGCCAAGTTTAAATTCTTGAAATCAATATAAACACGCAATTGCGCATTTTCTTGAAGACGGGTACGATGTTAGCTACCCATTCAGCATACCTAATTGTTCTGATAAATCCACATTTTATCAACATTTCTATTTCTTCTTTGATGTTTTGTGCTAATTCGGGATTAAAACATCGGGTTGCTTGTTTGTGTGGTTTAAATATTTCTTTGATAGGCAACCAGTGCTTTACAATCCTTTTGTCAAGCCTTGCATCTCATCATAGTTCCAAGCAAAACAATACGTTATTTTTATTAATGTTACCATTTGATATTCATGTTCCTCGGTCAAAAGGGCATTGAGCTTCATGTTGCGAATTTCCTCTGAATTTCCCAAATCGATGTCAACTAGTGGGTTTTGGCAAAGAAAATTGGGATGTTTCCCTTTAGCCAAATTTGTGTTGACATTAGAAGCAGGGAAAAGATCAGCGTCTACAAGTAGTTCTTGTATCGGCCATCTAAGATGGCTTTCTGAATAAACGTTTGGAGATGATACAACCGTTGGTATCATGACTGAAAGAATTAGGTCATTTGCAACACTTCTTATCTTTGAATTCCTCGGACGTTGGGATTATCTGTACGTAGTTAAGCTTGATATGCTTATCCTTCAACAAGTGATCAAATATTTGATCATCATTGGTGATGTAAAAGGATAAGTCTCCTTAGAATATTTTTTTCTCATATCCTTGCCCTTGATGAATTTTAGGATCAGGCATGTATAAGCCATCCCATTCAGGATCTCGGTTGCCAATATTTCAGAATATTGGGCCTCTTCTGGGTCAGATAAATCATCTATAAATGAAATCATAGTCTGACATTTTTGGAAATGGGAAGCCATTTGTTTCTCTTTTTCTTTGATGGATTCCTTTATTTGGACAACCGGAGAAGCTAAGCGGGATAGGTATGAGAATATATGGAGAATGATAATTTCCTTTTGTTAAGGCACCATTTTGGATTTGTCTATTTTGACATATTCCGATTCGGGCAACAGAGTATAACATTTCATTTTTCTGAATGGTTCGAGGAAGTCTTTGACCGCTACCTGAGGTTTTTGTTGGGCTGCTACCAAATCGGGTATAGTGACTTCCACTACTTGTTTATAGAATATTTAATGGAACAATCTCTCCATCTCAGCCCATGTATGCACAACATTGGCAGCAAATTTGTGTACCACATGAAAGCAGTTCTAGTCAAGGAGAGGGGAAATAACTACAACTTGTCGAGTTCATTGCATCCTAAATCGCCACACTGAGAGGTGAATTGCCTAGTGTGTTACATGGTAGGCTTCTTGTCTCCTTCTGAAAGGGTAGAGAAATCTGGTAACTTGACGCTCATTGGTAGACTCATTGTGGTAACTATATATTCCAGATATTGGTTGACTCGTTGTGGTATCTATATCACTTAGAATAACTAGCATTAAACATGTGGTATGCACTGATCTATAAGTATCAAACGAAAAATACAATATATAAATTTAATTTTGTACTCATAAATTGTTATGGGATGATCTTCCAACCAGGGACGAAACCAGGAATTTGGTGTTGGGGGAAGTGAAAGCGATAAATCTCTTAGGGGGTAATAAAAAAGGCAAAAACAAATTCTTACCCTTGTCTTTTTAAAAAAAACTAGACCATTTATAAGTATGGTCTAGTTTATTACAATTATATATATTATTAGACCTCTCCAGAGGAGGTCGACCTCACCAGAGGAGGAGTAGTAGAAGCCCGGCTGAGCGGGTGCCCCGTGAGGGTCGTAGAAGTCCCGTTGAGCGGGTGTCGTAGAAGCCCGTTGAGCGGGAGGGTCGTAGAAGTCCCGTTGAGCGGGTGCCCCGTGAGGGTCGTATAAGTCCCGCTCGTAGAAGTCCCGTTGAGCGGGTGTCGTAGAAGCCCGTTGAGCGGGTGCCCCGTGAGGGGAGTAGTAGAAGTCCCGTTGAGCGGGTGCCCCGTGAGGGGAGTATAAGACCTCACACAAGGGAACCCAAAGAAATGACAATTAAATCATTCCCCTTGTGTGAGGTGGGTATCGAACCTTGGACCTCTCGGTCTCAGGCAGTGGATGTTACCCACTGGGCTACCGTGCCTTCGATTCTTGCCCTTGTCTTTGCCCATGCTTCCAACGGTTAAAAGGTATATATACAATTGTAGGTTGGTTCAATTTAGAACATTCTAATGGAAGAAAATGCACATTTTAAATGCAAATATATTATCTATGGAGTTGCAAATGGTTCAAAGCAACAAAAAGAAAAAAGAAAAAAAAAAAAGGAAGATCGACATTTTTGTGATTGAATCCAGGGACGAAGCCAGAAATTTGGTTTTGGGGGGCGAAACGATAAAATTCTTGGGGGCAATAAAAAAGGCAAAAAAAAATTATTAGAGGGACGAAACTGATAAAATTTCGATAAATAGTAGTATTTTTAAAAATCTCTGTCTTCGCCCATGATTGAATCGAAATGTGTTCTCAAAACTGATACTTTTTCCTTTTTCAGAGATATAACAATTTTTTCATTTGTCTCCCCTTTAGGTATTGATTCAATGTAAAATGAAACAAATTCTTTTTTTCTTTTGATTTTTCTGTTGTAAATTATCAAAATTTAATACGATAGTTTAGGTATTCGAATTTTATTTCTCATTTATTGTGTTTTTCTTTTTCTTTTTTCAGTTTCTCTATTAATTTTATTAAATAATCTACATCCCGTGCATAACACGGGTTATTAGGGTAGTATATATATAATATTTATAATTGTATTATTCTTATTCGAGTGCGAGTTTTAATCGGGTTGAGCGGGGTTAAGCGCATGTTCGGCTCACATAAAATTTGAGCTTGAATATCATGCTCAAGCTTGGCTCACACTCATATTTTTTCGAGTTATGTTAGCCGGTTTGGGCACAACAGTTATTATTTGATTAGATGACACTTAACGACTTTAGCACCCTTACCATTTTCTAATAAAAAGCTCGACTATAAAGTCGATCTCCGAAGTTTCAAATTAGTCCGAAACTTATGGTTTCTTTCTAATGTGCTGTGATTCTTGAGAAGACTCAATTAATTGTTTGTATGTGTAATGTATAGCTGAAATAATAGAATTATTTCACGAATAAATATAATCTATTTGTCCGTCCTAATAAAGAAAGAGGCATTAATTTGGTAGAGCAATAAAGAACTATTTAATGTCAATTGCGTATGGTGAGATCTTATCAACTACTCAAATTGTGATTGAATTCATAGGGTGTCAATTGAGTTATGTGAGCCGAGTTTGGCATTAGCTCACGCTCAATTCACATAAAAATTGGAAAACTCATCTCACACTCAGCCAGGAAAAGCTCATAAACATTTAGCTCACGCTCAGCTCACATTCGAACTAATCTCACGAGCCTCACGAGCTAAATTTATATTAGCAAAAAAACAAAAATCTTGTAGTAAGAATAGTATAATTAATGAGTATTGACACTAAATTCTGACAAATATACATAATGCAATGATACTTAATTCTTGAAGCAAACTAAACTAATAAAAACATAACAAAGATAAAAACATAACAAGGTCAAAGGTTAAAGAATCTGCATACAACGTAGACAAAAATCCTTATATATACTAAAACAAAAGAAACGGAAGTCCCATAATCGTAAAAGCCTTATATAGAGAAAAAGCAAGAGAAGCAGAAGGTCCATAATTGTTTGTTATGCTAATAAAATGAGTCTTATATAAAAAACAAGAGAACCCATGCACTTAAAATTCTAACAAATGATGAAATTGCAAATTGCAAAAGAGTGATTTAATTCCATTGTTGTGCCAAATCAAAGTTCGGCAATCCCATTGAATTCTTCTACAATCATTCAAATGTATAGGGAAATAGTAAGCTGCGAAATTGATTCAAGATACGACCCCCGGTGCTAAAAGCACTCTCAGATGCTACTGAACTTACATGAATTGATAATACATCTCTTCCATCATAGACAAAATATGGAATTTAAGAGCATTTGCTTTCCAATAATCCAAGATAATAAAGTCTTCATCAACACTACCACTCTTTGTTGGGTAAAGTTTTTCCTCCAAATAAACATCTAGTTCACTCTTACAATGCATCATTTCTTTCGCTTCACTAAATTTAAGGAATTCTTCAATGAATGCCAATTTCTAGGTCTTCTTCTTTTTAATTAGTATTATTATATATATAATATTTTAACTAAATTATTATTATTCGGGTTCGAGTTTTTTTCGGGCTGAGCGAGGTCAAGCTCACGCTCGGCTCATGCTCAACTCACCTCAGTTCACACTCACATTTTTTCGAACTATGTGCGCCGGGTTCGGACACCCCTATGAATTCATACACAAAAAGTCCCCATCAAATAGTACTCCTACCGTCATAAATTATCCTTCCACATTTCATTTTTAATCTGTCCCAAGTTAACTCTCCATTTTCTAAATTAAGAGTTAATTAATTGTGACATTTCCAATCATACCGTTTACATTGAATGATGGGGAGAGAAAAATAGAAAAGAGAAAATAAGGTATAATTAAATTTGTATTAAAATTAAATAGGATTATGTTTGACATTTTATCATATCATACTATATAATTTGATGAAACTTTAATTGTCGTGCAAAATACAAAGTGGACAGATAATTTGGGACGGAGGGAGTATATTCTGAATAGAGAGAAGTGTCAACTCTCTCTAATGTGTCAACTCAATTTGTCAAGCAAAAACCGGCCAATAATGTTATGTTGGACTCTGACTTTAATGCTCATCTACGCGGATAGAATGTTTAGGCCAAGTATGAGAAAAGTTGTCCAGATTTTCTTTAACCCTAATGAACCTTTGATGAAATTGCCCGATCTGAGGCCTACCGCGATTTTCACAAGTTAGTTTTTCAGGTTTTATACATTCATCCTCACACAGGATTAAAGAGTTCATCATAATTATTTTATTGTTCTATATATGTTTAAGATTGTGATTTTGTGAATTTTCAAAAGTTCTGGAACTTATTAATTGTGAGTTTTATTTTACTAGTAAAGCAGTAACTAGTGTATAGAGATGTATGCATTACACTAATTAAAAACAATGTAATAAATTAAAAGCCAATTAAAAACTTAAGAGATGTTATTGTACTTATGGTAGGCCTGCAAACGGATACGAAATTGTCTATTCCGGATTCAGATCCATTTTTAACTTTTCCTACCAAATTCAAATTCGGATACGAACGGATCTATAATATGTGTTACCAGATCTGGTAAAACCCGTTTCAAAAAGTCAAATGCTCCTCTTTTTTTTGCTTTTCTATTTTGGCGGATTAACAACAACATATACGTTTAATCTAACAATCTTGCCTATCAGATGCTACCTCACCCCAATATACTGCAATCCACAAATAATTCTATGAACCAGAATACAATTCATAATCATACTACTTTTCAAAGTTCGAAATTCAAATAAAAATACATAAAAAGAATATCGATCACATTTCAATATAAATATTCAGAAGCCTCCTCAAAATAAAATACATAATGTTTGAATAACTATAAAGTCTCAAAAGAGATCTAACTAAACCGCTTGGTTTACCATATATATATATATATATATATGCCCGGCCCACATTCGAATATGAACCCTTATAAGAGTAATAAAATGGTTACAGGTTTGAAACATAAAATAATCGGATATATATGATTATTTTATGTTTCAAACCTGTAACCATTTTATTACTCTTATAAGGGTTCATATTCGAAATGTGGCTGCATATGAGTCTGGAGTCATATACGAATTCGAGTAAGATACGAGTCTAAACCTGACCTGTTTGCACGCCTAGTTATAATTTTGCATTGAACATAAAGAAAATAAACTATGAATATATATATATATATATATTAAACGGATCCGGGTCTAACGGATCCGATTATTTTATGTTTCAAATCTGTAACCATTTTATTACTCTTATAAGGGTTCATATTCGAATGCGGGCCGGGCATATGAGTCTGGAGTCATATACGAATTCGAGTAAGATACGAGTCTAAACCTGACCTGTTTGCACGCCTAGTTATAATTTTGCATTGAACATAAAGAAAATAAACTATGAATATAAACAAAAGACATGCAGAATATAATTAAAAAATTAAAAAAATTAAAAAATGAAGAACAAATTTTAAAAAAAAAAAAAAAACTGCGTCTGCCGGGAGTCGAACCCGGGTCTATTGCTTGGAAGGCAATTATCCTAACCGTTGGACTACAAACGCTTGGTTGGAAGACTTTTACCACTCTGTTTATAATCTAATGTACAAGGTTCTCTCTATTTCTTATTTATTTATTTTTTTTCAATTTAAATTCTTCTCCTTCATACTTCCTTTAAACAAAACTGATGCTCACTTTTTATTTACATACAGAAATTTAATTAATTGAGAAGAATTCAGATTTAGCCAGAGGGAGTTTCTTAGAAAAATGTAGATAAACATTAGATTGAGCGCCCCATTACATACAATAAAATTTTCATATTTCAATGACAAAAAGAAATGCTACTGAAATGTTAAATTAAAATGTATGAGTTTATAAAAGATATTCAGCTAAAAATTTCATACCCCTCTCTGGATAATAATAAAATTTTCAAAAAAGAAATTTAAACTTGCAACTTTTTAGATTAGGATATTTCTCTGCATAAAGTTTGTTTTTGATCAAATATAGACATAAAAAATTTACGGGGACCGATATAAAAAAGTGGTAGAATCAAGTCAAAATTGGTCACATGCCATTGGAATTAGGGTAAAAATTGTGTATCTGAAAATATTTTTTTTAGTGAATATTCTTAGTTGGACACCAACAATTAAAATTTTTTTCGTATTTGGCTAAAAAATTAGCTCAAAGTTCAAATTGACTCTTCTCTTTCCCCAATATCTTCCTCTTTCATCTCAATCTTAATTACGGTGAAAGTTGTTCAGTAAAACAACACTGTGAAAATTTATTTTATACAACTATTTTAACAGTTGGGTGCAATTTGTGACAATAGCGACCCCGATCCTGCTTCTCCAAAAGAAGCCTTGTAGGACATGGGGATTTACCAATTATGTCACACCCCGTAACTGGAATGGTGACATGGCAGTGTTTCATTGGTAGATGAGACACCCAAGTACACAACAGAGTTATTAAAAAGGGAATTCAATTTTATATTAATCCAAAAAAATAAGAGTTACGCAGTGGAATTAAATTACTATAAGTAAAATAACTCTAAGTATTACATCAATGGAAATTGTTCAACATTACTATAAATGAAATACGTCTATGTGAAAATGAATAAACGAATGAACTAAAACTCTCTAAACCAAGGCGGTTATGAATCACTCTTCATAGCCTCCATCCCAAGTACTGTCATCATAGATAGGATCAACATCTACATCACCTGCACATTAAGAAAGTGGATGAACTGAGCTCTGGTGCTCAGTAAGGACCAAATAATCACAAGTATAAATTACAAATAGACACTAACGCACATTCCCGATTCCCAAAATATGTGAAATCATTGCATACTTTACTTGACAAAACTTTACTTGTAATACACTTTAAAACTCCTGCAAAACACATAAAAGAACTTATAAAAGACTTGGCTTGAAACAGAACAAAACATAAAATTTGGCTGAAACACGACCCTAGGACGAATATTCGTCCGCGACTTCGTCCACGCCCTATGACGAACCCGAGGACGAAGCATTCATCCGCAGTTGGGCAGTAGCCCCCAAAAATTGTGCGGACGATGCTGAGGACGAATGGTAGGACAAACCATTCGTCCGCGGCCACCAAAAAAGTGTTTTTTCAGTATAAAAAGACATGTAAAAGCCATATATCCGCATCAAAACTTTTCCAACCCAAAATACACGTTACAAGACTCAAGACCAAGTATCAAATAGGACCAAAACAAGAACAACAAGTTAAAATAACAAGTAAGCTATATAACCATACTCTTCATGTCCAAGCACTTACATAACTGAATGTACGACGGGCACCGTGCTCTGTTCATACGGTACGCACGATTATACACTTGTTGGACACTACGAGCATAGCTACCGCTGTGACACGACTTCCCACCATTCGAGCTCAAGTATCTAGTCACGACTCTACAACAATAATTGTAACGGCCCTAACAGTTTTCCTTGTTAGGAAGACCCCTAGAAGTTCATACACACAGGGTTCAGCTTCACCCCTTGAACGAACGGGTTCATACTTTAAGGATTCAGCCTACATTGTAACTTCATCTAACACCTTGGACTCCACAAAACCGTTACAATCCCAATGATTTTCCCTCATCAGGTGAAGGTCCAAGAAGTTTTACACATATCACATGATCCCCGAGATCAACCTTCGCACTTCTTTCGTGCTCACGTTTATATCCTTCGAATAAGTCCTATCATTAAGTAGATTCTAGGCACGAGCTCAAATTAGGGCGACGACTCGGTCGACCTATACCACATAAGACTGAAATCAACGAGATCCAAATAGGACGACTCAAAACAATGAATGAATAAGCAATTACGCAAATTCAACAATAAACAATTACGATCACGAATCACAATAATGATATACAATTATATATAATGAATTAGATAAAAAAAAATAAGAGCAATTCATATTATATCTTCACGTAAAAATAATCATGTTCGAAGCAGAAATCCAATTAACAAGACAATAAACACAATACGTGCAATTGATTCGTAAACCCAACAGTTTATGCAATAATTTACGTATAATCAATTCGTAAACAATCACGAATCAGTACCCAATATATATATAACAATTCGGGTAGAAAATAGCAAAAGATGGGGCCCTTACCTCGAACGAAATCAAATAAACACACAAACCCGAAATCTGCACTGCCCCGTACTCCGAACCCCGATCCGCCTGCGCTCACTCGAAGCTAACTCGAACGCCGTCGAATTAATAAATCGTGCGTCGAAAACGGATAAGAAAATCTCCCTCGGTGATCTCTCAAAGTCTGTCCAGATTTCTAACTCTCAAAATTTTGTTTTTCCTTCCCTGCGGCACAAGCCATGCCTGCTTCTCTATTTTCTTGTATTATGTTTGGTGAGTAATAATCCCCTACCCCTTTTTCTATTATATATATATATATATATATATATATGTGTGTGTGTGTGTGTGTGTGTGTGTGTGTGTGTGTTATACTTCCTATTTCTTTTATTTTAATATATGTGATACTCTCACAATCTAATATGATTCCTAATTAATTCCAATTCCAATCAAACTACTCATCTAAGTGAATTATAACTAGGTCCATCAAATACGATACACGTACGAAATGCCCCTCAACAAACGTACAAAAATGTAACACGTAACATGTTATGGAATTTAAATAAACACGTGATCACGTAATGACACGAAATAAATTGCGTCTACGCAATTAATCACATAAAAATTAATTACACGAAAAGTAACACGTAAGCAAAAGTTACGGGTATCACATACTTCCCCCTTACAAAAGTTTCGTCCCGAAAAATTGCACTAACTACAACATAGATACTACCACTCTCCCACTCAATAAAAAGGCTCTATGGGTATTCAAATAGCATGGTACTATATGCAACATAACAAAACCATCATATTTACTTTGATTCAATCTTTCAAAAGGTTTTGAAAAATATTTGTTAAGTGTTAGTTAATGCCTAAGGTCTTAAACTTATTTTAAAAGACTTTAAAAAATACTTGGGCGTGAGTTTAAGAACTTTAGAAATGTGATCAAGTGGAAAACTCACTTTTGGATTGAAGTCTAGTCGACCGGGTCCTAGATCTCGGACTACCTGATTAAGTCCGGTCGACCTACATGTGTTGTCCGGTCGACCTAGATTGTTTTTGTCCTTAGTCACTTTTGAATGTTCCAAGACTCCAACGGCTATAAAATCTCGGACGACCACGTTATGGGTCGGTCGACCGAACCTTTGATTCGGAAGTCCGGACCAGCATTTTCTGGTGATCGAGATCTGTCCAGAAACTTTTTAATCATGCCTCTGAAGCACCCCGGACAAACCACCTACTGGTTCGGTCGACCGGAGTTGTCTTGTCAAGGAAAAAATATAGTCGTTATAACTCGTTTTGCTTGTGATTTTTGGCCTCTATAAATAGCCTTTAAGACTGATTTTTGTTCTTTTCTCAAGCCAATAGAGGGCCTTCATTATACATATTTTATACAAGCAAATCAAACACTTTGATGAGCTAAATTCTTCCAATCATTCATCAAAGCATTTCATTTTGAGAAAGAGCTTCACTTACATATTCTTCTATTCTCAAATATGAATTAGAGCTTTCATTTGTAATATAATCAATCCATAGAGGGGTTTATATTCTTGAGCTTAAATTATAAAATCTCATTTGTTGAGACATATTTCTTTGTAAAGGGTTGAGTGGCAAGGCTTGTTTGTGAGTGTGGTGGTTTTGGGTCTCCTTAGTGGAGTGGATCTTTCTTGTAATCATAGTAACTAGAGTGAGTGGTGAATTAGAAAGTGAAGTACGGTTGAATATGTTTGTAAAACCTCCTCACTTAGTAGACTAGGTTAGGCAAAGAGTTACCAAGGGTGAATGGTTGCTTAGTGCATAAAGGACCTTTTGTTGTCCTCCCATTGGAAGGTTGCATGAGTGCATAAAAGACCATTTGTTGGGTTTTCCTTCCGTGTAAAGCTCTCTCAAGACAAGCTAGTGGAATTTGCCAAAATTCTTGGGTGTGTCCTAAGGTAGTGGATGTAGATCTTTATGATCGAACCACTCTAAATCCACGTGTTTGATCTTCTAACTCTATCTATTTACTTTCAAGCTCTTACATTATACTTGTGCTTAAATACTTTATGAACTTGATTGTGTGAGCTTATATTGTTTATTTGGAGTTAGATTAATTGCTTGTTATATCTTGCCTTGGTTTGGCTATAGGACTTGCACTTAGTAATCTTACAAGCTTTATATATCTTGCATAAGTGCTAGTCTATGTGACTTGTGTTGTTTGCTCTTTCAAGCTTTGTATATATGACTATTGACTTAGACAATACCTTGATCATATTCATTGTCTTGAGTTCTTATGTGTTGCATTTAACACATAAGTCGCCTAAGTTGTTTATACCTTAAATCACCTTCATATGATTAATGAACATATTTGTTGTTAAGGTGATCACTTAGGAAACGAATTTGGTAGAAAAGCGAAAAAGTTTGAGAACCTTATTCACCCCCTCTATGATTCTCCCCTTCGGGTATTTCATGTAGTTTGGTCGCGGAGCTCACTTGTCTGTACACACAGTAGGCTAATAATTTGGTGAGTCGGTATCCGGGTTCGCCAAGTTATGGTGGAGACAGCAGAGTCATCTTTAATCCCCAATAGAAAGAAGATGCCCTTCCATAATGGGTCTATGCTAAATCAAACTTCTAACCTTGCATAGGAAAGCCCCTGGGAGCCCGAAACATAGTCATCTAAACGAGTTTCATTCTTCATAGTTGTCTAATTAGTACACGAAATCTATTTCGACACCCAATGTTTGTTAAGCTGACCCTTTTGCATTTCAGATAAATTTCACGGCTCCCCCACCCCTGAAAAATTTGCACGTGGCTCCCCCCTCTCCCCCTGGCAGAAAGTTTTCCTTGGGCTCTCCAAATGCCTTTTTGCAATTTTTTGTTTTTTAATTTATTCATTTTTTCCATACTTGTTGTTTGATTCATGATTTTTGCGTTATATGTTTTGGGAAATGAGCCAGTCTTGTTAGCCCGAAGGGCAAAGTGATCAATCTTGTTTTGATGATAACAAATCATTGATAGTTCTACTGTTTGTGTGAGCATGTTATTAATGATAGGATCCTTAGCACTCACACCAACATTAATGAAAATGGTAAGTTCACTTCTTGTGTATACCAAAGGTATGATCATACACACAAGGAATCTACAATTTGCAAGACTCTATAGCACAAGCATGAAGTCAATCCGCATACTATGGAAGTACTTGCAAAGTAAAAGAAGAAGGAAGATCAAAATGTCAAGAGCTACTCAATCCAACAAGTAAAGAATCAAGTGGTAGGCTTCCTGACAAGAAGAAGTGTGAAGTCCAATACACTACAACTCAAGATTGCTATAGGACTTCATCACTCAAGAAGAAGTTGATCAAGGCTTCAAAGTCCAAGCTCCAAGAAGAATCAACTTGTAGACTTGAAGACCTTAGGAAGAATAATCTAAGCTTATAGATAATCCTTTGTGACTAATCTTTCCCTTAAGAATACTAGGGTATTAGAATGTTTAAAGTTCAACAATAAATGTTTTCAAAACCTCATGTTTTACATTGTTCTAGTATTTAAAAAGATTTTTTGAAAACAAGTTGGTCTATGCCTAAGTTCTTTAAAATGTGTTTTATATCTTTACAAAACACTTAGGTATGTGCATGAGAATATTGGAAACTTAAACAAGTGGAAAAACTACTTTGGGACAGCTCTCCGGTCGACCTATGCCTAGCCTCGGAAGACCAGAGATGTCCAGTCAACCGATCAGCGTTGATCCGGTCGACCAGTGAGTTTTTGTCCGTATTCGAGTTTTGAATGTTCCAATGCTCCAACGGCTATATTCTATCCGGACAACTGAGATATTACGTAGGTCAACCGAAAATGTTTCGATAGACCTGACCACATAAATGTGGTCGACCTAGATACGAACAGAGGGCCTTTAACCTTTGATTTAAGGCACACCGGTCGACTTACTGTCTAGTAGTGGTCGGCCGAAGCTGTCATTTCAAGGAAACAATTATAGCCGTTGGGACCAACAAAGCTTGTATATTCTTGCCCTGTAAATGGCTTTCAAAGCTGAAGTTTTCTCAACTAATCAAGTCATAAAATGACACAGGGATAGACACTTTCTAAACACACAAGCAAACACTTTTATGCTTAGTTTCCAAATCATTCAAAGCATTTGTGTTGAGCTTAAACTTCATATATCTTTCTATTCTCAAAGAGTGGTTAGAGCTTTCAATTGTATATTCAATCCATTTGAGGGATTTGTAAAAGTGAGCTAAATTGTAAAGTCTCCTTAAAAAGAGATTGATCACCCAAGCTTCTCATTAAGTGAGAACTAGTTCTTTTGTGAGCTATCAAAAAGCTCTTAGAGAGCTTCACTCTTGGTGAGTATTTATAAGTCCTATGTGTAGGCAAAAGACCTCTTTGTGAGTCAAACACTCTTTGTGAGTGGAGACTTCTTAGTGAAGCAAAAGACTTAAGAATAGGTACAAGTCCTCTTTGTGAGGCTAAACACTCTTAGTGAGTGTAGTCTTCTTTGTGAAGCATAAGTCCTCATTTGTTGAGACAATTGTAAAATGTAGAACCCACCTTGGTTGTGAAAGGTATCCATTAGTGGATGTTGAAATCCTTGGGGATTGCCCTAAGGTAGTGGATGTAGATTCTTTGTGAATCAAACCACTATAAATCCTTGTGTTAGTTTTTCTCTATCCCTACTCCTTTAATTCATTGTTCATATACTTGCTATAAATTGCCTAATTGATTATATGAACATGTTGTTAGTAGTGCCCTAAGACCATTAGCATATGTTGTACGTTTTATATATTTTGAGCATGTCATTTGAATAGTTAATTTTGCTTTTGAACATCAAATATGTGATTTGATAGTAAAACTTATTAGGTTATGCAATTACTATTTCTAATTGTCCCTAGTTTTATGTAATGTTCTTTACAATGAAATAAAACTACTATCACTACTAGAAATATGGCTTGTTGCGACGAGACTTTTTGCGTCGGGCGTTTACCGTTACAAATAACTGTCATTTGCGTCAAGAAATACACACCTACGCAAATAACGGTACGACGTCGTTTCGTGATATGTATTTACGACCGCTAATTACTATTTGTGTCAGCAAATTAATTTGTCGTGAAAAGGGGATTATATGCGATGGGCTTTAGTCGACGCAAGAAGTTTCGCCACAAATAATCAAAATTTGCAACAAGATTCTCCCTTCACATATGAAGTTGATGCAAATGACCAAATTTGCGACGGGCTTCGTTCGATGCAAAAGGTTTCGCCCCAAATAACAAAAAATTGCGATGGAATTCTCCCGTCACATAAAAAGTTGATGCAAACGATCAAAATTTTATTTAGTTTGGTGGTAGATTTTCTCGTTACATCCCCTAAATTAATTATATTTTTTTAAAAAAATTACTCCAATGAATCCAAAAACAGGACTAAAATGAAATATAAACAAATTATAGATGCTTGATGTATAATTATCTTTTTCTTTCCCCTTTTATTTTGCTAAATCCCCAGAACACACCAGAACCTCCTCTCTCCCTCTTTTTATTCAACGCAGAAGCAGCCCCTCTCCTCTCAATCTTACTGTTCTCCGATGACCACGCCCTCTCACCATTGCCACCGTCGTCCGCCATCTCTCTTCCCTCTCTATCACCATCAATCCTGAATCCTTTCCCCTCTAGACTATTTTCCCCCAATTTTTAAAATCCCTAATTCAATTGTTTAACAGAACCTTCCACTATCTCCGATCATCATCTCTACCGCAGCACTGGCCTTTAATGCTATTTTGTTCGTTTTCATGCTGCTTTGTGTATGATTTTACATTTATTTTGTGCATTTTACGGGATTAATATCTTTATAGTGTAGCAGCGACGGTTTTTTATTCGTATTTTTGTGTTTTCTTAGTAGCTACTAGTATACTGTATATATATGATGATCTATAATTTGGATTTTCGTTATCCTGTTGTCTCTTTGGCTTGTCTAGTTTCGGAAAATACACCTTCCTCTGTGTATATCGGTTACCCTTTAATTCTGCATTTTCCTAAGAAATTTTAACGGCTTATATCGGTTACCCTTTAATTCTGCATTACCTTCTGTAAATACGAAATGTATTTTGAGAGTTCTTTTTGTCTTTGTCTGTGATTTCAGATTGCATTCATGGCTACACCAATTGAGACTCTGCCACCGAAAGTTGAATCACAAATTTTCAAGCGTCCCCTCGTAACGAAAGAATCCTTTCTTCCAGAAGCAGGAGGACTGTGGCTGCTCATCCATGGAATGATCTCGAGATAGGTACTTAATTTCATCCTTAAATACTGATGGTACTGTTTTCAGCATTGTTTAATGGTATCTTGAGATTTAGCATTTAGAGTAACTTTATTTGCGTGGTGCAAGACCTGAAGCGCCAAAGATTTTCAACTGTGTAAGAACACAACAACCTTTTAGCTTATTGGATTATTGTTTGAACTTATTTTTTTTATTTATTTGAATTTTTATTTATCCAAAGCATTAATGGGTTGAGGGCCCTAGGCATTCTAAATACCCTCGATGAAAAATATGAATGTAATGGTGTTCGAGATCGATTGGAGCTACATGTTTGTTGGTTTTCTTGCCTAAATTATATGATCTTCACCTTCAATGCACTGGACTCTAGGATTCTATTTCTCTAAATTTCTAGGGCCATATTTAAAAAGTTCCTTTGCTTGCATGAAAACCGTAAAGGAAGTTCTATATTATCATAAACATGATGGTACAAATTTAAGTTGCTGCAATTAAAGTGGAAAGTTCCATTCTAAACGAATGGTTGTAGAACTTGCAATATTTGACATTTCAGATTCTGTTTTCCCTTGATTTCAGTTTCTCTTCACTGTTATTGCTATTATTATTTTGTTAATGCTCTACATCTAAACTTTTTTTTTTCTGTTTTCTTTTCATTATTTATACTGTTATTACTATCATTTTTATTATTTGATTAATTTTCAATTTCCTCTATTTTCAAAATAACTCTATGTATTGCTAGTATTATTATTGTTATTGTTATCCTTGTCTTTAGATTATTTCTCCTCTGAATTCCATTTCATGTATACTATTTTAGATGATATACTTTTGTGTTGTAGTAGTAGCAATATCAATAGTAATTTATGGTTAGTTTAGTTGGTTGTTGTTTGTGATTACTAGTTTAAGCATCAAATATATTTTCCCTTGACTTTGATTTCTTTTCAATGTTATTATTATTATTACTTCTACTTGGATATTTCTAGTAATTTCCTTGATTTCAATCCCTTTTACAGGTTTGGGTCAAGAATTCGAAACAACAATCCCTCTGGTCACTTATCTTGAACCAGCTAAAGTCCGGTTAGTACTTCTCTGCCTTTAGGGCAGGCACACAGATGTTCCCACGAATTCCGTTTCCAAAATTCGCAGGCAATAGCAGGCTCAGAAGAAGTATCGTTCCAAATTTCAAGAGCCAAAGTTGTATAAACGGATCTATTTCAAGGTAATCATTATTTGACAGTAAAATTCTTGATACTTATCTAATATATATAAGTGATTGTGTTGTTGTTGTGAGTGCAGGAAAGAGTGAAGAAGAAAGCAACTTGTATATGGGACTCTACTATACCAGAGTATTAATTGAAAGAAGCAAAATTAAAGGAAATTTTTACCTATTGTTCTTATTTTTCTTTTCTTTTTTTCTTTGATGGTGATAATCAATCTTCTTGTTGTGTGTGCAGGGAATGAAAGCAGTAAGTAGTTAGAGTGGTTTTGGCAGAATGGTGTTGGGAGGATGATTTATGAGGGAGATTTGATGTAGAAAATAGAGAAGTTTCTTGTTTTAGAAAAGGAAACGGTATGAGTAGAAAAGGCTATGGCCTCTTCTATTTATAGCAGGGTCAGGCATTTACTTGTAATTTACATATTGAAATGGACTTCTTGTGTAATTTGTGATATTTGTAAGGATTAAATTATAATTTATAAAATTTTCCTTGGTGATCAAGTATACTTAGAGATTAAGTATTCATTTTTTTAAATATTAAAATTACTATTATACTCGTCTTCTAATAAAATTACCAATCTATTGTTTGGAATATTTTACCCCAAAAAATTAATTTAAAAGACACTTCTAGCCTTATAAAGTGAAAAGACAATATAATACTAACTTTTAAATTGATATCGAAATCAGTGGCCATCACATTTGTGATTGTGAAAAACTATTTTCGATGGTATATAAGGTGATGCATTATATGTTTTTGTGTCGGTTATTGCGTCGGAAATTATAATCGATGCAAAAACTAGTCGTTTTTGCTAAGTTTTTACGTCGGGAAATAAGTGTCGCAATTGGAAATATTCCCGTTGAAAAAACTAATTGCGTCAGGCGCTTCCCGTCGTAAAGTTTTTGCGGCGCCTTCCCATGCGACCCCTCAATTGCCGTCGTATAACCGACGTAAAAACGTTTTCGCGTCGGTAAAGGAACTTTTTGCGACAGGCGTCGCCTGACGCAAAAGGCGTTTTTTTTAGTAGTGTATGATGTTTGATTGATGATTATATTTTACTGATCATGTGTAATGGATACAAATCATATCATAGATGCAATATATTTGGATATATTGTATCGGACGAGATTCGTTAGAGAAGTAATACTTCATGGCTCTTTTGTCATAAGTATTACTTCCTCAATACTATTTGAAATCCTTAGACCTTATGTCTCCATCGTTTCCAGCATGAATGGAGCTACGTTTTGACTTAGTCGGACTTTACTTTTAATCGAGTAATTAATACGACTGATGATCGGATGTAGTATCCTATCATGGCTTGAATGTGAGAGGCATTGTAAGGGATTTATCCCTCTTTTATTAGAGAGAGATATCCATGGGACCCTCAATAGGGAAGACTGTTTAAATACATGGCCGTGCTCAAAATATATTTTAATAAAGTGGTTATTAAATTCTATTTGTTGGAACAGTCTACCTGGAGATCGAGCATAAATACAATTAAGCTTTATAAGGGTGACAACTACCATGCCTTATGCTTAATTTGGATATCGCGAGACAAAGAGATTAAATATTGGATTTATATTAGGTTCCACCGTACATTCATTCACTCTGGGTAGTCACAATGTCCTGCTAGGGACCGCTTGTTATTTATGAACACATACTACTATTAAGTGTGTTTTCATTGCCATTGTGATATGAACCTACATGGTCACACGCATAGACGAGTTAACGAGCTTCATGTCCAGATTTAATGAATCTAGAATGTGTCTAGGTTTATTGTATCTGACATTTATTTTTCTGAGAATAATAAAATGTTATTATCCGAATTAGAGATTAAGGAGAGGCATTTTCCGTATTTGGTGCTAGCTGTGATTACGCGGGAGTTATTATGCGATAAAGACTCCCACTACCATAAGAGGTTAATAGGACGTGGGAGTTGGTTCTCGTAACAACTCTCACACCCTATATATTCCTCTTTTGGCTGAAACACTAGGTTAGTTTTCTTCTTGAGCAGCAAAACAAAAACCTCTGAAATTAGATTTCTGCCCATCCCTTTCTCCAGATTCCTGAAACTCATAAACGAAAAGCTAACACTCGCTGCTCGTTTCGTCGCATGGATACTGGTAGAGAGAAATTCCACAAGGGAAGGCTATTGGCGGCAGCATCACAACATCCGAAATCAGAATCTTTAACCGAAAAAAGTAAGTAATTTTCGTCTGTTTTCGATTCCTATGGTATGAGTGGATCCTTCAGGGGAGGATGTTTGGGTGTTTAGAACGAGTTTCTGCCCATGAATCCCTTCACATATGTGCTTAGGATAGAAATAATCACATGCTTCCTTGCTTTATACAATTGCTTCACTTAAGTCATCTAAGTTGCCTTAAACATAATTGAATCACCTTACGTGCTTAAACAATATACTTGTTGTTAAGGTGAACACTTAGGCAAAGAAGTTTTAATAAAGCTTAAAAGTCTTTAAGAACCTGATTCACCCCCTCCCCCTCAGGTTTTATACCCTCAAATGGTATTTCAATTGGTATCAGAGTCGAGTCTCTTTTTTATTGGACTTATATCCTAGGAGAATCGATGGATCATAGTTTTTCAAACTTAGATGACCAATCCCTATCTAGACCACCTCTATTTGATGGCTCAAACTTTGATAGTTGGCAATGTACTTTTAAATTGTTTTTGTCTTCTAATGACATTTCCTTGTTGAGCATTATAGAAGAAGGTACATTTATTCCTTCAATCTACACACAAGGTGTCATGGTGCCAAAGTCTAGGAAAGACTGTGATGAAGAAGACTACAAGAGGATGACACTCAACTTCAAGGCCTTAAATGCTCTTTGTTGTGCATTAAATGAAGAATCTCTCAACAAAGTGCATGAATGTGAAGATGCTTATTCCATGATGAATATGCTTGAAGCATCATACAAAGGAGAAGTTGGAGTGAAAAAACCAAGGGTGAGAAATCTAGATTTGGGGACTCAAGCTTGTGAAGGTATAGAGGACATCTCAATCACACTTAAAAATCTTAATACAACCAAGAAGTGTGATCAATGAGAAAAAAATGGTAAATCCTTAATGAGCTCAAAAGTTATACAAATTAAGCCTTCACAAGATGAGATAGAAGAAGCGAAGATGGAAGCGCAATATGATGATCTTCAAAAGAAACTAAATTATGATGGAGATAATGAAGATCATTCATCTTGCACAAGGAAGAGAAAAAGATTGCCACAAAGCTTCAAAGAAAGATATACAAGAAGAAGTGGCTTACATCATGAAGATTTTAAATGGAGACGTACACAAAAGAAGAAAGCTCAAACACTTCATAGCACTTGGTTTCCTCAAACTTCAATGGCAAATACATTCAAGGAACCAAGATGCTCAACTACAAGTGATGATCAAAGCTTCAATGATGATCTACAATCATCATCACTTGGTAAGGTTACAAAGGTATCAACTTCACTATCTCATAATACTTTTGTTGATGTTATTAATAGTATGAGAAGAAAGATTGATGCTATTACTTGTACGCTTGTTGATGTTACATCATGTTATTTTAGTGATCCTTCACATGGAGATAATTATTGCAAGAGCTTCATTCACTTGATGTTTCTCTTGCTAAAATATCTAAAATATGCAACATCACAAGATTGGATGATTCTTACTCTTACTTCTCATCTAATAAGAATCATCCGTGTACTTGTAATATTGAAAATGTTTATCCAAATGCACACACTTGCCACTTGAGAAAATGCTCTAACAATGAAGGACCTTTGCAAAAGGTACCATGTGTTTCTCAAGTTTCCCTTGTAGGTTCTAAGAGATCTAAGTCTCAATTCAAAGAAATGAACCTCAAGGAATGGCAAAGCAAAGCTAAGACTCCAAGCAAAGAGTCACGTGCTAAGGACAACGAGTTTCTGAAGAGCTCATCAAAGAACAACAAGGAAAACATCAATGATGACTTCACAAACCAAAAGGAGATTGCTTCTAGTGCAACAAATGTAATTATCGAAAGAAGAAGCAATCAAAGGACAACCTCCTCCAGAGAAGGAAAATGTCAAGATCAAGGCCAAACTCTATGCCTTATTGGTCTCTTTGATGAAGATCAAAGTGAAGTTCAGAGTCCTAAATATATAGGCAATGAGGTACAATCTAATCCTTCTCTTGATCTTGACTATGATAATGAGGAGGATACTTATGTGTTTTTAAATGATTTATATGATGAAATGAAAAGATTAACTAAGAAGAACAAGATCACCAAAAATGAACTTACTTGCTCACTAAATGAAAGATCTAAAATGCAAGTAGAATATGAGAGTCTTCTTACTTATTTTCACATCATATCAAATGAAAAAGAGAATGCGCTTTTATCTCTAAATGATATGTCTCTTGATTACCAAAAGTTGCTTGACAAGGTGCATATTGTATAATCCAAACTTGTTGAGCATGATATCTTAAGGCACAAATTTGATGTATTGAATGCTTATGTGAATAAGTGTACATGTGCTAGAGATATCCTTGGTAATGTGCTTGTTGTTCCTCATGCTCATATTGCTAGTAAATGTCAAGAGTACAAACACACACATAAACTTGCACACTCTAACTCTATCAATGATAGAACTCCCTCTCCACTATGCTAATTGCTAATTGCTCTTATTGTGGTAAATGTGGTCATCATGCTTCTTGTTGCATTAATAAGAAAAAGATTGAAAGAGGTGTTAAGACTATTTGGGTTGAAAAGAACCCCAAAGCTAACCCCCCCAATGATCCATAAGAAAATGGGTACCAAAATTGCATTATATTGCAGGAAACATGGGAGATTCGGCCGACCGGATACGGCACCGGTCAACCGTACAAATGGTCAAAATGCCTCAGCCAAAGGAAATGTATCCCCGTCGACCGCAACAGACTTCTGGTCGACCGAAGTTGTCATTTCAAGGAAAAATTATAGCCGTTGTGACCAACAAAGCTTGTATATTCTTTCCCTATAAATAGCTTTCAAAGCTGAAGTTTTCCCAACTAATCAAGCCATAAGATGACATAGGGATATAGACACTTTCTTGACACAAGCAAACACTTTTGTGCTTAATTTACAAATCATTCAAAGCATTTGCGTTGAGCTTAAACTTCATCTATCTTTCTATTCTCAAAGAGTGATTAGAGCTTTCAATTGTATATTCAATCCATTTGAGGGATTTGTAAAAGTGAGCTAAATTGTAAAGTCTCCTTAGAAAGAGATTGATTACCCAAGCTTCTCATTAAATGAGAACTAGTTCTTTTGTGAGCTAGCAAAAAGCTCTTAGAGAGCTTCACTCTTGGTGAGTGTTTATAAGTCATATGTGTAGGCAAAAGACCTCTTTGTGAGTCAAACACTCTTTGTGAGTGGAGCCTTCTTAGTAAAGAAAAAGTCCTAAGAGTAGGTACAAGTCCTCTTTGTGAGGCTAAACACTTTTAGTGAGTGTAGTCTTCTTTGTGAAGCATAAGTCCTCATTTGTTGAGGCAATTGTAAAAGATAGAACCCACCTTGGTTGTGAAGGGAATTATTAGCCACTTTGATCATCAACATATTTTCGTCTAGCCACTTTGGTCAAAATTCAAGTTTTTTAACTTATTTTTTTACTTTTTCCATCACTAAAGTTTTTTAGGCCTGCCATTTTGGTCACTAAAGTTTTTTCGGCCTGCCATTTTGGTCACTAAATTTTTTTTTTTTTACTTTTTCCATCACTAAAGTTTTTTAGGCCTGCCATTTTGGTCACTAAAGTTTTTTTATTCTGCCATTTTGATCAATGTTTTTTAGTGACCTAAATGGCAGAATGAAAAAACTTTTGTGACCTAAATGGCAGACCGAAAAAACTTTAGTGATAAAATAAGTTAAAAAACTTGAATTTTGACCAAAGTGGCTAGACGAAAATATGTTGATGATCAAAGTGGCTAATTATTCGTTGTGAAAGGTATCCATTAGTGGATGTTGAAATCTTTGGGGATTTCCCTAAGGTAGTGGATGTAGATTATTTGTGAATCGAACCACTATAAATCCTTGTGTTAGTTTTTCTCTATCCCTACTCCTTTAATTCATTGTTCATATACTTGCTATAAATTGCTTAATTGACTATATGAACAAATGTGCTTAGGATAGAAACTATCACATTCTCCCTTGCTTTATACAATTGCTTCACTTAACTCATCTAAGTTGCCTTAAACTTAATTGAATCACCTTACGGGCTTAAACAACATACTTGTTGTTAAGGTGAACACTTAAGCAAAGAAGTTTTAGAAAAGCTTAAAAAGTTTTTAAGAACCTAATTCCCCCCTCCCCCCAGGTTTTATACCCTCAAAGGGTATTTAAAGTCTAACCCCAATTATGGAGCCACAAACTAACGGAGAACCATATTCAATTTTGTTTGTACTGTTTTTTCGAGCCTTTCGGTCTAGTTGTTGACTTAGTACAAAATTTAACTAGATGTTTCTACCCATATATCTATCATTCTAAAGTTGATAGAAATAATAATGAATGTTATTTTTATATATATTAAGGGATTAATGGGCAGAAACTCGTTCTAAACACTCATGAATGGTCCCCGGAAGGATCCGCTCATACGATGAAAATCGAAAAATAGTTGAAAATACTTACGATTTTCGGTTAATGGTTTCTGACTTTGGATGTTGTGATGTGACCACCAAGAGCCTTCAGTTGCGGAATTGCTATCTACCGGTATCCACGCGACGAAAAGAGTAGCGAGTGCTAGCTCTTCGTTTTCTGAGTTTCGGAAATCTAAAGAGAATGGATGGCAAAAATCTCTATTTCGGTACAAGGTTTTTGCTGCTATCAAAAAGTGTAGCTAGGGTTTCGGCCAAGAGAGATTATATAGGAATGAGAGTTTGTTCCGAAAACTAGCTCCCACGTAATCTCAATCTCGTCTGGTAGTGGGATTTTTTATTGCATAATAACTCCCACGTAATCCCAGCGAAAGCCAAATAACGAAAATGCCCATCCTTAAAATTTAATCAAATAATAACATTTTATTATTATCAGAAAAATAAATGTCAGATACAATGAACCTAGACACATTCTAGATTCATTGAATTTGGACATAAAGCTCGTTAACTCGTTTATGTGTGTGACCCTGTAGGTTCATATCACAATGGCAATGAAGACACACTTAGTAGTAGTATGTGTTCATAAATCACAAACGGTCCCTAGCAGGACATTGTGACTACCCAGAGTGAATGAATGTACGGTGAAACCTAATATCAATCCACTATTTAATCCATTTGTCTCACGATATTCAAATTAAGCATAAGGCATGGTAGTTGTCACCCTTATAAAGCTTAATTGTATTTATGTCGATCTCCAGGTAGACTGTTCCAACAAATAGTATTTAATAATCACGTCCGTGCATTTAAACAGTCTTTCTATCGAGGGGTCCATGAATATCTATTTCTAATAAGAGTGCGACAAATCCTTTACGAGTCAAAACGTAGCTCCATTCATGCTGGAAACGATGGAGACATAAGGTCTAAGGATTCCAAATAGTATTGAGGAAGTAATACTTATGACAAAAGAACCATGAAGTATTACTTATTTAACGGATCACGTCCGATACAATATATCCAAATATATTGCATCTATGATATGATTTGTATCCATTACACATGATCAGTAAAACATAATCATCAATCAAACATCATACTAGTTTTATTTCATTGTATTTACATAAAACTAGGGACAATTAGAATAGTAATTACATAAGCTAATGAGTTTTACTATCAAATCGCATATTTGATGTTCCAAAGCAAAATTAACTATTCAAATGACATGCTCAAAATATATAAAATGTACAACATATGCTAATGGTTCTAGGGCATTACTAAAAATATATAGGGGTACAATTACCTATTTCCAGTGCTTATCTATCATAACTAGCCACTGACTCACATGCGATTTAATTTAGGCATCTAGGATGTCAACATTTCACTTGTTTTTTAACAACTATTTTTTAAGCGGATAGTTGACAGTGTTTATTTCGATGGGTACTAGCCCACTCATGTACTACAGTAATAAACTAGAATGGGGTTAGCCATAACAGGCGAAAAAGCTCAACGAGTTGTAGATATTATAAAAGAAATGGGATTTGCAGGCATACTTTTCTTGTTAGTGCCCATGCATCATGTTTAGTGTCAGCCAAGAAAGCGGATAACATTCGATTCGGACAATGACTTATGCTTCAGAAAGCTATATAAGAGGATAAAGTCCTATGAAATAGGAAAGTTATACTATGCTATCACCAATGATGAAATTTCTTCCATCGTTGATATCACAAGCTAAAGGGTCCGATTATGGAAAGAAATAAGCCTACTCTATACTATCACTGGACAATGAGCGGGGGGAAACATTGTGTACTTTTATCCGCGGAGAATGGGTTTTGGCATTCGAATTTTGGCAAATTGATTCGTTGGACAATTGATTAACGGTGGGTGTGGAAATGGATTATTGTGGACGACGAATTTATTCTTCTTCATTGTTTGTTGAAATTATCTTCTCTATCATCCTACTGTTCATAACGGAAAGATGGCTGAAAAATAGACAAGTTGAGGATAAGAAGCAAATGTGATTGAAAAAACCCAAAAAAATTGGCACTACAGGTGGAAGGTTAGAATCAAACTCATAATTACTACAAGGATTCAATAACCAATACCAATCCAAGTAGCCAATTATGTTAGATGCATTACATTGTTGATATTTGTCTGAGAAATTAATTTATTACATATATACGAAACAAAACCCGAAAAAACATTATCACTACTGTGGAAGGAAAGAATCAAACTCATAATCAATACAAGGATTCAATAACCTATACCAAACCAAGTAACCAATTATGCCAAATTCATTACACTATTGATAAGTGTCCTTAATATGCATTACTACATATATAGGAAAGAAAAAAAAAAGTAGATTAGGTTTTTTTTATTGATTAGGGTTTTCTGGGACTCATTGAAGTTCATTCCAAAAGGCACAACGATCCCCTTTAATTGTGATGATGTTAACGATGACTTCACTAACAAAATCCATACTAGCAAGCTATCCTTTACCCCTTCCACAAACAAATGATCACACTCCCACTATCACAACCCAATCCATGCAACATGCATGCATGTCAATCTAACAACTACTTTCCCCAAGTTAACCTCCATCACTATAAACAACCTCGATTAATCCGCCATATGTTCATCTTCCACTTCACTCTTTACTCTTCACTCCCACCATTAACATATAGTAAATTCCAACTCTTCTTCACTTCTTTCATAAAAATATAAGCAAGTCATCTTCAACTTCTCTTCACCCCAGGACCATGCTGAGAAGAAACTGCAACTAGGACTGCCGTGCACTTGTACCCATCCATATGCACACTAATTTTCATCACCGAGTATAACAAATATGGAGTGTTTTCATATCCTCCTATCATCAAAATCCAAGTTTCGTTATCGGCCCAACACCAATCATGGTATACGGCCCAGTTCGGGACGGTTAATCATCCCCAATATGTACACCTTTCCATAGGTACACACAATACCCATGCAAAAGTCCGTTGATTTACTGAATAATGTCGCCCTTTTCATACCCTACCCAATCTTTAAATACAACTCTTCCACTCTCCACTGTAAACCCACCACTCCCTAATCCGACAAGTTTACGGTCTTTTGATATTGTGTTTCGCACTTCGTTATCCACAATGAACTAATGGTCAAACCCGCCAAGTGCCGACGAGAATCTAGAACATTTGCTCCCCCAAGCTACTACGAGAGGACAATCCATCACCTTAATGTAATTTATTTTCGTTTCTTTTTTAGTGAATATCGGCTTTTTTTTTTTCTTTTTTTTGGTGAATATGTAGATTATTATCGTGTTCCTTTTGGGGGTGAACATGTAATTTTTTTTTTTTTTGTACAGTATGTAAATTATTTAAAACCTTATAGTTACTTAAAGTAACCTATAATAAAATTCCAAACCTAACCTTAGTAATGGATTTGGTGCTTATGGGTATGGTCTGAACCATTCTTGGAAGAAAGAAAAAAGAACATTTTGGTGAATACAATTAGAGGGATAATAACTTAATCTCGTAGGTAGGATCTAAGATGATTTAAGCTAGAACTACATTTTTTTTTTTTTTTGATGAATAAGAAATTGTCCATTAATCACAATGTAGCAGAGGCCATTACAATCAAAGAAAAATCTGAAATTACAAGAAAATAAAAGTTATACAATGATTTAAAAACCATGATAACAAGTTAGAACTACCTACACTAGTATGGAAAAACTGTAGAAGGAGAATGAGAGAAAAATATTAAAGTAGGGTAATGAGTTGGCTGCTTTAATGGTGTTGAGAGACTTTTTTCTAACCCTAATCTCATCACATACACCGTTAGTCAGATAACACATGTGTAGGGGATATCACTGTCTCTTCTCTTTCCCCTTTTTCTCGGGGGATTACATTTGACTGGCCCAATTTTTGTATAATGGTCATGACATGGCACCCAAATTTTGGGAACAAACATTTTTGTCCAGGACGGAAGTCCCCGTCCTGGCTGACGTGGCCAATTCCCAGATGCACCCTGCCACGTCAGCCAGTGTCCCAGGACGGAAGTCCCATTTCCTCCTGGACTAGCAATGTGTTGTGCCAAAAAAATTTAGTTTTTTTTCAGTAGGTTGCAGTTTTTGATGTTTTTTTCCCTGTGTTGGTATTCTAACAACATTAAAAATCCACAAAACACATTATTTACCAAAATTTGAGTAAAAAAATGAATAAATTGTGTATTAATATAAAACGAACAACGGAATAATCGAAAAAATATTTTATAACGTAAAAATGTAAAATAGTTCGTAACAACAATGAATGAAACGTAAACAAATTAAATGAAATGATATCTACGGCCCCGAAGGTGTGTATCGATCGGGGCTTCTCGGGTCTTGTCGCAGATAGTAAATGCGGCAATGTCTCGCTCGCACGGCGCTACCAAGATCAGTTGGGAAGACTTCCACCCCTTCCGGGTCGATAAATATCGGCTCCTCGGGCAACGGAGTCTGATGCTGCGTCTGAGGGATGCGAAGGCTATACGAAGGAGACCCACCCGAAAAGAAGCCCGGTTGTGCCAATGTAGAGGGCCCTACTCCCGGATGCCCCCTGTCTGAATACCCTGGGAATAAGTACCCATGCTCGGATATTGGAATTCGAAACGGGTGGGTACGTCGGCCGGGCTAGGGAACTGAGTCTGGGCCGGAGACTGAGTCGGATCTTCCTCAGGTTGAGCCGGCTCCTGGGCCCCGCCACGGTGCCGAAGTCGCCTCGCTGCAAACTCCTCCTGGGTGGCCTACCGGTTCCTCCGTGTACCTGGCCTCCCAATCTGAGATCTTCCCCGGACATGCTCCCTCGGCTGTGTAACCGGTTGCATAATAACAGCTTCTGCTACATCGGCTGCACGAGATCAGCACGAAACACTCTTCCCACCTGTCACGAATGCCTCATTTATTGTCTTGACTGCCTAGGAGATGAGAAACTTGTACTGACTGTTGGTTCGGGAGGCAAGCTTCTCGAATTCTTCGAGCATCAGTCGGTTCGATTCCTCCTGCAACATAGATATTCATATTAGTATACTTTAAATTAAAATTAAAATGTTAACAACGGAAAGAATGAAACTTACAAAAATCGCCTCGGGCGTAGCGATGGGTTGAATGCCCGTCGGGAGTGGACTGGGATCCCTATTCTGGGGGTTAGTCAGAAGGTGGACGGTAATGCGATTGTACCACTCCATGTACTCACGGGTAGGTACAATAACATTACCTGGAACAGGAGCGGCGTCCGCTAGTGCATCCACGCGCTCTTCCCACATAGCTATGTAGGTGGCGTGATCGGTTTCCCAATTCCTTGCCGGTCCCGCTTTGAACGAGTGAACGTCAACACCCGCTTTAGTTCCCTCTGCCTCCGCCGGGATCGTTATCCCCTGCTGGAACCCGAATTGCCTGGCAACCCTATTAGGCATATGATACTCAACTATCTCGAAGCAAACGAGAGGCGTGCGTGCCCGACAGGTCGGCTGGAAGCCTTCATCCCGGGCTGCCCTCTCGGCAATTACCCAATCAGGGTACGGCCTCCACATAAACTGCATAAAAAAAATGGACTTAGTGTAAAACAAATGATATGATTTCAACATAAAATACGAAATTACCGAAATATACTTACCCCTTGGGCGCCCGTCAGCAGATCCAGCTGATCTCGAAACACCGTCAGCTACGATTTAGGTGCATCGCGGAAAGTCCGACCCGTATTCCACCGCGACCCATAAGCTCTCCCGTCAACAGGAATATCATGTAGAATGGGGCCGCGGTTCTCGGGCCGGAGATACGATATTCGCTTCCACGCCCACAACTGGTATAGAAAAAACATGGAATAGTCAGCAAATAACAAAAATACATGCTAGCAATAAAAATGTATAAAAATTTACACAAACCTGAATTAATAGGCAACATCCAGCTATGTCCTTCGAGACTGCCTGTGCAGAGGTGCACATCTGTCGGTACAGATGTGCAAGGACACCGCTAGCCCAGGAATGCTGGTGCTCTGCTAGGTTTCCGTCGCTGATTAGTAGGAGATACCGCATGTTCCCCCCGCGACCCGGATTTGTTTGGAAAGAGGAAAGTGGACATCAGGAGGAAAATCAGAGCCCTGGTCCGCTGGTCTACCTCCACGTCAGTAGCCTAGGGCCTCACTGATGTGGGCATACACCTCTACGAGCGCGATGGTATTACCCCTAATAGACTCGGGTGGGGGTCGGAATCCTAGGCTCGCGTGCACGTGCTCAATCCACTGAGTTTTGCTGAGGTTGTAGTCCTCAAGCCAACTCACCATGTGGCCCCCGGTGGGCAGTCCTAGAAGGCATCTTACGTCCTCTAGGGTAATAGTAACCTCACCACATCGGAGGTGAAAAGAATGTGTCTCTGGGCGCCACCGCTCTACTAATGCGGTGACCAAAGCGTGGTCTATCTTTATTTTGCCTATCCTACAGAAACCCCCCGAAACCTATGTGGTCGATAAGCTGAATCACTCTTTGATTGCCCTCGTGTTGGTAGGCATCAAAAAAATTCCCGTAGTTGCTAATCATTTTTAAACTAGTGTTAAGCTCTACGTCCCCGCCCCATATTCTAAGAGCTCTATGCGATGCGTGTTTGTTTAAAACACTAGGATCATAAGGACCGGGCAGAAGATGTGCAGGAACAGACATCTATACAAAAAAAAAACAATAATATACAATTCATTAGAAACTACACATGTTATACCACCAAATTCAAAATTCCCCTAAGTAAAAAGTCACAAAATAACAATTCACAATTCACAAAAATCCTCAATTCACAAAAAAATTCAATTCACAAAAAACCTAAATTGATAAATGCCCTAATTTTTTAATTGACCTAAATTCACAAAATCAAAACAAAATTCAAACATATAAAACTTCAAATAGGGAACAAATTACTCTAAATAACTAAAATCACAGCAATTAAAAGTTCATTTGATAACATATATGTTAAATTAATCCAAAAAATTCAAAAACAATTAAGGTTTTATACCTTAAAGTTTGAGAGATGAGAGAGAAGAGGGTGCTTGATTGGTGGCGGCGGTGAAGGTAGGCGGCGGCAAGCAGCAGCGGAGGGGGAGAGTAGGAGTGGTTGGGGAGGGGAAGGGTTTGCCTTGAAGGGTTTTTTTTGTTGTTGTTTGGTCGTGTGAGGTGGGAGAATAAGGGGATTTTTTTTAAAGACTGCCAGGCCAGGAGGCTGACGTGGTAGGGCGCGTGTGGGAGTTGGCCACGTCAGCCGTCCTAGACAAAAATGTTTGTCCCCAAAATTTGAGTACCATGTCATGACCATTATACAAAAATTGGGCCAGTCAAATGCAATCCCCCTATTTCTCTTTTTTTCCTCTTGAAGTTTCCTTATTTCTTGGCTTCCATGGCTAGAATGGTTGGATCTAGCCATTCTCTACCCTTTTTTGGTGTCCTCACCTCTACTTTTGGCCACAAATATCGATGGACCTTCCCTAATGCGTTTTTCATCTAGATTCAAGACTTGGGGGGAGAGATCTTTTGTTGATCTTCTTAGATCGGCTAGTTGGTGGTGGTAAGATATGGATACCCAGTACTGTTCTGGGCCCTTTCTTGAGTTTTCACCTCTTTTCTAGGCGATTCTTTAGATCGTTGATAAGTCCATGTTCTTCTGAATCGCTGTCTACGAAAGAGGTTGAAACCAAGTACTTGCCTCTGGGGTTCGAAAATGGCGATGAAGATGTTGCGGAGAAGACTATCTTTTGTTTGTTTGTTAAATTAGTAGTTTTAGTTTCTTCCTACCTCTTGGGGTGTGGGTTATTTTCCGTTACCTTGTGTAATTTTTTTTCTTGTCTTGTTTGTCTTTTTCCTTTCTCAACTCCTCTCTTTTGTTGTATTAGAGAAAAAGTTTGGGAACTTTTCAAGTTGTAATGACCCCGGTCATTTTATTATTAATGGGTAATCTTTTATTCATCAAAAAAAAAATGTGTAGGGGACATTTTGACTACGCTGACTCCAGTGCGGAATATGGTAATTCCGAGACATTTTGACCATGCTGACTTCAGTGAAGAACGGGGTAATTCCGCACGTGTGGAATTTTCCTTCTCCGATGAATTAAATTTTTTACTGTTAAGATTGATTTAAAATAAACAATTGTTCTGAGCCTCAGAAAGCCTGTTCTGTTGAGTATATTTGAAGCCCAGTTGGTTAAAGAAAGCGGTTAGGCCCACTTCTTGTAGTAAGTCTAGAAGCTTCAGTATAATTCTTTTTTTGAACAGATTCAGTATAATTCTTTTCTTACGTTCATCAAAACAAAAAAAAAAAAGTATAATTCTTTTCTTTTCTCTTACCAAAATTTGCCGTTCCAGAATTTTCCAATTCTCGTATTCTTCTATTTCTCTTCTTCTCTCAGTACCCTTCCATTGAGGTATTTTTCTTCTTATCAGTACTTCCTTAGGATTCAGAGAAAGAAGAAGAAATGGCTGAAGATTTCAAACTGGACTTGGAGGAATTGAGGCATCTTCAAAGTATTGCAAAGAGGCCTCGCGTTGTTTCTCTCATTTCTGCTGAAATTCACAACTTCGAAAAGGTTTCATCCTCTGCATTTTATGTATATTAATCTTGGAATTTGGTTTTGGATTTATGTTCATTAATCTTGTTATGGTTTACAATTCAATATTTTCTAATGGGATGTTTTTCTTTCTAATATTTGGCTTCTTTCCTTAATATAAGACTTTGAGTAACAAAGAAAAAATTAAGAGGTTTTTTTTAATCAGAATATCAATATCACTCTCTTAAATAGAATTAGTGGTATACGAGTCTTATTTAAGGAGTAATATTGATATCTTGATTATATAATATTTATATCTTATTTAAGAATGATATTGGACGCGTATACTCGAAATGGATTATAAGCCCTAATATTCTCGAAAAACTTATAGAGATGTGTAATGGTTTTCTTTCCTTAAGATTGTTTTAGGTAGTGGCAGATTGTTTTGGAATAATATTCGTTGCTATTTACCTTTAGTTGTCTTTGAAAAGCTTGGTCTGGATAGTACTTTCTCGGCAAAATGGCCTAATCGTCCCAAATGCATTTACGATTAATCCTTAAGGTCCTAATTGAATATTTTTAAATTAGTGGGTGGTGGTGGATAAGAGTATGGAGGATGAAGATGGGGTTTTAGATTTTATTTTGTTAATTTAAATTTAGTATTCATAGTTATTTTTTTAAACAATTGAGTATCTGATTTTTAATGTGGGAAATATGTTGAAATGTCTGAAATACTTAAAAGTACCTCATGTGTTACCATTTGACTGGGTTGACAAAAAATAGACAGAAAATTAGACGGATGTCCTTTATTGGCAGGTCGTAAATACATTTAGGATCTTAAAACTTAAAAATATTCAATTAGGACCTTAAGATTAATCGTAAATACATTTAGGAAGAATTAGACAATTTTTCCGTACTTTCTCAGGACATGGTTTCTGATCAATAAGCAAGACAGTTAACATGAAAGATCTTTTAGCCTAACCTGGTAAGAGAGCGTGTTATGGATGAAATGAAGACCTATCAAATTTGACGTGGTACTCTTTGATGGTGGTGATGAAGGGATTCATGGGTAGAAACTCGTTCTAAACACCCATGAGTCCTCCCCTGAAGGATCCGCTCATACAAAAACGAATCGAAAACAGCGAAAAATCACTTACATTTTTCGGCTAAAGATGTTGTCTTTCGGATGTGTCTGCTTGCCACCAAAAGTCTTCCTCGCGGAATCGCTTTCTACCGGTATCCACGCGACGAAACGAGCAGCGAGTGCTAGCTCTTCGTTTCTGAGTTTAGGGAATATAGAAAGAAGAGAAGGGCAGAAATTCTGAAATCTGATTTTGGGAATGATTGGTTTATTGCGGTTCAAGCATTAATTCTAGGTTTCGGCCAAGAGAGGTTTATATAGGTTGTGAGAGTTTGTTTCAAGAACAACTCTCACGGCCTATCCACCTCTTTTGGCAGTGGGAGTCTTCAACTACCACGTCCCCTAGACTTCTACTGGTAGTGGGAGTCTTTATCGGATAATAACTCCCACGTA
This sequence comes from Vinca minor, assembly GCA_026122235.1. Classification (NCBI taxonomy): domain Eukaryota; kingdom Viridiplantae; phylum Streptophyta; class Magnoliopsida; order Gentianales; family Apocynaceae; genus Vinca; species Vinca minor. The sequence goes on along the minus strand of JAOCZM010000241.1, from coordinate 5,430,805 downwards.
ATACCAGTTAAAACCAAATACCAAAAATACCCCTCATTCTCTCTAATTCGAAATAATAACAACTTTTAGGGGTGTCAATCGAGCTATGTGAGCTGAGCTTGGCATAGCTCACGCTCAGCTCACATAAAAATTGAAAAAATCACGCTCACGCTCAGCCCGGAAAAGCTCACAAACCTTGAGCTCACGCTCAGCTCACATTTTAACACGAGCTCGAGCTTAGCTCACGAGCTTCCCAAACTCACTTATATTAGCGAAGAAAACGAAAATACTGTCTCAAGAATAGCATAATACAATGAGCTTTAAAACTAAATTTGGACAAGAATACACAAAAAGAAGCAAAAGTTTCAGAATTGTTTGATATGCTAATAAAAGGAGTCTTATATAAAAAAAACAAAAAACAAGAGAATCCATACACTTAAAATTTTAACAAATGATAAATTTGTAAATTTCAAAAGATTGATTTAATTCCATTGTCGGTGGCAATTCCAATTTTGACAATCCCATTGAATTCTTCTACACCATCTCACTTTTTGTTGTGATTCATCCCAATGTATTTTGTACCGTGTTTTCCTACGCTGTCTTTTCATGTTTTCTCTCTCCTTTAACTTTTGTACCTGTCTCTCTCCTGTTGTAAGACTCATTCTTTAATATAATCTCCTTTCTACCAAAAAAAATACTATTGAATTAATCCACACATTATAATTATAATGTATATAAGCTTTTTTTAAATTAGTATTATTATTATTATTATATATATATATATAATATATAATATTTTAATTATATTAATCTTATTCGGGTTCGAGCTTTTTTCGGGTTGAGCGGGATCAAGCTCACGCTCAGCTCACATAAGAAGCGAGCTTGAATATTAAGCTCACGCCCAGCTCACGCTCACATTTTTTCGAGTTATGTGAGCCGCCCGAACCCGTTGACACCCCTAACAACTTTATTATTCTCAGAAAATAAATGTCAGATACAATGAACCTAGACACATTCTAGATTCATTGAATCTGGACATGAAGCTCGTTAACTCGTCTATGCGTGTGACCCTGTAGGTTCATATCACAATGGCAATGAAAACACACTTAGTAGTAGTTTGAGTTCATAAATCACAAGCGGTCCCTACCAGGACATTGTGACTACCAAAGTGAATGAATTTACGGTGGAACCTAATATCAATCCACTATTTAATTCCTTTGTCTCGCGATATCCTAATTAAGCATAAGGCATGGTAGTCGTCACCCTTATTAAGCTTAATTGTATTTATGCTCGATCTCCAGGTAGACTGTTCCAACAAATAGTATCTGATAACCACTTTATCAAATACATTTGAGCACGACCATGCATTTAGACAGTCTTTCCCTATCAAGGGGCCCAATATATCTCTCTCTAATAATAGAGAGGGACAAATTTCTTACAATGTCTCTCACATTCAAGCCATGTTAGGATGCTATATCCGATCACGCTATATCCGATCATCAGTCGTATTGATTACTCGATTAAAAGCAACGTACGACTGAGTCAAAACGTGACTGCATTCATGCTAGAATCAATGGAGACATAAGGTCTAAGGATTCTAAAATAGTATTGAGGAAGTAATATTTATGTTAAGGACAATGAAGTATTACTTCTCTAACGGATCACGTCCGATACGATATATCTCAATATATTGCATCTATAATATGATTTGTACTCATTACACATTAGTAAAACATAATCATCAATCAAACATCATACTAGTTTTATTTCATTGTAAAGTAGATTACATAAAACTAGGGACAACTAGAATAGTAATTACATAAGCAAATGAGTTTTACTATCAAATCACGCATTTGATGTTCATAAGCAAAATTAACTATTCAGATGAAATGCTCAAAAAGATATAAAACGTACAACATATGCTAATAGTCCTAGGACACTACTAACAGGTGAAACAAGAACTAAAAACCTTTCAGCGTAATTTATAATTTCATAACTCATAAGTAATCGATTATTGACTGGGGGTTTTGTATTTCTAAACTTTGACGATATTTCTCCTACGAGTTAAGTTTTACTGAAGATCATATGTAGTTAGTAGGTTGGCTTGGTAAAAGTATTTGAGAGGTGCTGTTCTCTTGATCCATTGTATCTGGCACTTAATATTGGCAGCAACAGAAATAATATTTATTATAGCATCAAAATCTGAGTCCCTGGGAACACAAATGTGTAGTTCTTTCTATGCTTCAATTTGCTAGGAGAGAGTTTTTAGTCGAAGGTTCTTGCTTTTGCTAATAGACTAGGAACAGTATGATGATTCTCAATAGTAATGACAGTCAAAATATTCTTTTGGTGGAAATGATTATTTGGCTCGTTGTCAAGATACATGTGCTTTTGTTTATACTCTCAGAAGATTATAATAAGAGAAAGACTAAAATTTTGAACTGTAGGGCTTATTACAGAGAGTTCTATATGGAAAATAATCAGATGTTTACTCCCCCCGTACATGCAAATGCACTCAGGAGGTCATGTAAAAATGTTATAGAGCTGTTTGGATTGTGAACATCGTTCGTTGGTTTAATTACCTTAGTGGTGAAGCTGCCATAGGTGTTGATGCTAGCTTTGTACGGTATTAGTTACGAAGTAATCTTTGCAAACAAGTACCATAGGAAGAGGAAAAAACTTCTATGTAGTTTTTAGAATATTTTTTTGGTATTCTTCTTTGGAGGTCATGAGGACCTTTGTTTGGTCTTCACTATATAACAATGATGCTTCATGACCTCCTTAAAAAGGTACCCAGAAATAAGGACTCAGACAACATTCTAAACCTGAAATAAAAACAAAGGAGAATCTCCTTACAAAATCCGTGCATCCTACCTGGTTCACTAATCTATCTAGAAGGGTTATGCATTCTAGGATAATCACTTCTTAAAAAGGTAATACAATGTATCCATTTCAAGAACTGCAAATGTCATTGCTGTTCAAACTGTATATTAGGCTTCGACCCTTCATTCGACCCATCTAATTCTTTTTCCCTTTTTTCCAAAAAAATAAAATAAAAAATCGACGAAATCTAAAGGGTTATCACAAATTATGATTTCTTCGAGCTTGAGGTTGAGTCTCTGACGGGTTTAGGAGGCTGATAAATGACGTAAACTTATCCTTGTAGAGCAATGCCTCTAAGGGAGCTCTAGGACTGAGGTTCTGAGCTTTGTCTCGCGTAGAACTAAGTTGAGTTCAAGAACTTAGTAAACATGAGTTGTGATCCTAATTCGAATTTCCATTTCTCAGTCAACAGTCAACATAATCTTTTTTAGCCAATGGAAGATTAGTTTGATAAGTGTTGGTAAATCTAATGATATTCTACTGCTTAATCAATTTCTAATCCTGTTCTTATTTTACAGCTTTCTAAAAGTGATGTTCCTGCATCAGCCCTACCAGTGCCTACTCCAATTGCTACTGCACCAAAGCCAGTTTCAAACCCTGCACTGACCTACGCGACACTAGCATCTTTCAGCTGGGATCAAGATAACGATAAACTGAAGGTACCGTAAAAGTACTTTACAATCATGTTGTTTGTAGCAATAGGTACTTAACCACGAAATTTTAGCCATCCCTTGCAGTCTGCTTGGAAGGATAAGTTATTTGATGTATCTTTGTACTAGTTATTCTTTGTCGGTTGACTAGTATACATGTAAAGCTTAATTGTTGATGTATTCACCTGCGAGAATGAGTACTTTCTGTCTATTCAATTCTGGGTAAGATATTTGTTCCCCTGGTGAGGTTCCTTGATGACTGGTTAGACTTTCATTTCATCTTCAAGATATTTTTGTGTAAAAAAGAAGGGAAAATTCTAAGTTCTTACTTTCTCATATTTCGCAGCTTTATATCTCTCTAGAGGGAGTTGATCAAGAGAAAATTGAAGCTGACTTTAAGTCGATGTCATTTGACATCAAACTCCATGATGTCCAAGGAAAGAATTATCGCTGTGCCATACCCAAATTGCACAAAGAGATTGTGCCTGAAAAGTGTAAGATTTTGGTCAAGCCAAGCAGGGTTGTCGTCACACTAGTCAAAGCCTCCAAAGGAAACTGGTTGGATTTGCACTTCAAGGAGGCCAAGGTAACAGCTTCTCAAAATGAAAATCTAATATGTGGGAGTTCTCTTTCGCGAACAGCTTTGTGACTGTCTTTGTTATTTACAGCTTAAGCCTAATTTGGATAAGGAGCGAGATCCAATGGCTGGTATAATGGATTTGATGAAGGTAAAGAGCTTTTTGTTTCGTGCGATATTTTTGCATTCGACTTCAATGTTGTGTTTTTATTTGATGGGATTGGAATTTCTTCCTAACTTGCTGATGGTTATTTGAAGAACATGTACGAGGAAGGAGACGAGGAAATGAAACGAACAATTGCAAAAGCATGGACGGATGCTCGGTCTGGTAAAGTTGCTGACCCCATGAAGAGCTACCGTTAAATGTAATGAGCATGCAATATCTATTACTGGATAGGTGTCCTTTGTGCTGGGAACTTGGGAAAATTATGTTTTTTTTTTTTGGGCACAGGGTGTATATTGAACTTAGATACTTAAAAACAAATTACTCGTGAGTTGTCTTTATATCAGTTAAACCAATGGCTAGACAATTTTTGTGATCATTTTGTAGTTCGCCTGCACTTCCAGTTGGTGCATCATTGATTTCTGCCTGTGGATGCTGTTACCTTTCTGCCTATATTTGTCTGAAATCTTTTGTCTTCTGAAAGTGAATATTAATTCTGAGTGGATGGTTTCTGCTTGCCTGGCTGCAATCCAGGTTGCTTTTTTTAGGTTTCAACTCAAAAAAAAAAAATTCTTACCTTTTTTTCTGTTTTCATTGAATGGCTAGTTTTTGTGATGAGAGAAGCAATATGACTAATAATAAAATAAAGTGAAAAATTGCGAAAACTTGAACAAATAGACCAATCTTAGACAATCGGTAAAGGTTAAAAAGGAACCTATTCAGTTTTCCCAGTTCTTTTCTGCATATAGAGTGGGTAGAATGCAAAGACAAGGGGTTACCTACTCTTAATGGTCAAAGTGGGCTCCTGATTGTCAGGAGAAACATTTTCTCTCGAAGTTAAGTACGAATAAGCTCACTCAAAGTACGGTAAATAAGAACAAACAATAGTAGCAAATCACCAGTTTTTTCAATATTCGCGATAAACAAGGTTTCAGTGAGCGACCTTTAAGAGTACAAGACTAGTTACTTTCGAATAGTTTCCCCTTTTATTACGGGGTAAGAAGTAAGAGTTCAGACTTCAAAGGGTGGTCTACTTCTTGCTCGATGAGGGTTATCAGGTCAGGTGGTTATCAGGTCAGGTGGGGTAAGATGGAGTTTCTTTTACATTTCTTCTAGGGAGATGGGCATAGAGTGACTTCGATTCAGTCTTTCGGAAGTGGAGCTAGGATTTTAAGAGTAATTTGCGAGGCAGGTACTTAAGCTTAACAAAAGGAAAATGGTAGATTAACTTTACTTATTTTGTCTAAGATTATGCTATTTCCGTAAATGTTACCATCGATATTAAAGTCGGATTACTTTATTAGCCTAAGAATGCTCAGAGTTAAAATTAACCAGTTCTTGAAAGTAATCAACTTAAAAGCATGAATACCAAAACTTTAAGCAAGATCTTATAACAATATTTGCAAACAAACTAAAGAAATAAATGCCCTAGTGTCGAGTAGAAGAACAAGTTACCTGTAAGTTCATAATGCAATATCATACGACAATATTGCATATGTTACCAGTACTCCGAGTAAGGGTGTCGGATACGGGTACTGGGTACATATCTAGATTTCGGGTGCTTATACCTCTAAAAGTAAGGATACAAGGATACTTCTAAAAACTTGACGCTGGTACGTGGATACGATAATAATTAGGGGCACATGAAAAATTTAACAAATTAACTACCTTTTATAAAAGAAATATACCTATAATTTGGGGAATAGACCTATAATATCCTCCTCACAATATACAGATATGGAATATCACCATTGGAAATGCACATAGTTTCGGTCAAAATACTCAATTTTTTGTATTGCATCCAATAAGGACTCATACACAATCCCATGTTGTATCGTGTCGACACGGATGCTGCAGCTAAAACTAAAGAGCTGAGGAACAGAATCATTTTACACTATGACAAACCAGAGTTACAAATGTATTCTAGAAGAAAGTGAAGGGGAAAAACAGTTCAGAGATTTTTTTTTTTACTTTTTATTTTTTAAACCATGCACAAGTAAATGCTAGGTCCATCGAAGATATCATTTAATTTGCTTCAATTTCTTTGTATCAATTACTATGTTTTCCATTTTCCTCTCAATTTGGCTGAAACAAGTCTGATAGGCAGGTAACAATAAAAAATTCATACCATCCTCAGGCAGCACTTCTTCTTCTTTGTTTTCAAGAGTCCAGCAAGTTACCAATTTGGTGGTTTCAGTATTGTTTTCAACAAATTATATAATTATGCAATCGCATAAATTATACTCCCTCCATTCCCTATTAATTGTCGTTTAGGAGATATTTAGGTATTCAAATTAATTGTCGTTTAAGCTTCTTTTATTAGTTGTCAACAATTTATTCCAATTATACCCTCAACATTTTCCTTTCTTTTACTTTATGGCAAAGAAGTGAGAGAGAGGGAGGGTGGGGGATAATATTGGAAGTTTAGCCCAAAACCAAAACGAGCTCCAGTCAGGGACGAAGCCAGGAATTTGATGTTGGGGGGGCGAAACTAGTAAAAAAATTCCAAAATTCTTGGGGGGGCGAAATTGATAAAATTTTCCAAAATACACATAAAATTTTAAAAATAGTAGTATTTTTAAAAATCTTGGGGGTCCCTGGCTCCAGTGACCGAGTCAAACCATCCATCAGCAATCTACCAAAACCATTAATATCTTACACACCACTTTATGCAAGCAAATGATAATTATAATTTAGAATATTAGAATATTTTAGTTACCATAATAGATAGTTTCTTAGGGAACAAGAATCTTTAGTTCACCATAAGATCCACTTTTAGATTAAAAAAAACTAGCTTGAATGAATATAAGCTGCAAGCCCTTTTTTTTTTTCGCAATTCGAAATCAACCTCCATCATAAGTAAATAACCTTTGAACTTGATCGTAACAGCATTTCTTAAACTGCATTGCTACCCCAAGTTCAAAGATACCGCTAAGGATACATCTCAGATGTCACTTGACACATGATACATGTCTACATAATTAGAATGTAAGGTGTGAATGAATTACTGCTTAGAACTGAATCTTTATAGGTGTAAACGAAGTTTTTTGTCGGGTATAAACATAAAAATATGTCCTTTAGGAGATTATGGTGGTACAGGGTGGAGAGGGAAGTATGCAAGTCTATTTGACACTAACAGACAAGAACAACAGTCAAGTGTTAGTCCTAGTAATTATGGTCGGCTACATAAACCATAGAAAGGGTTAAGTGAAGTTTTCGACATGGATACCTTCTCTCCCCTTGTTTCTATCCAAGGCCGTACTCTCATTTAACACAAACAAAAATAACCAAAAAAATACTCATTTCTATATCTTTGTCAAAATGATAATGCAATTGAATAAACAATTTAAGTGAAGGTCAGCTCCTTCCAGAGGGACTGCTTTATTGTGGTTTTACGTTACACTGAGTCCTTCAACTCTTAGGCTGATGATCGCATCAATTTCATCTAGGAATATAGTTGAAGGGGCATAATGCCGAGCAAGCTCAAAAAGTACTTTAACCAATTTTTCAGAATCACCTGAAGACCCATTCTATTTTTTTTTTTTTTAAATTTATTATTATTTATTGTGGGGCATCTATTACAAGAAATATGAGAATTTAAGAAGCGGGGAGAGAATTCGAAGTTATGACCTCTACGTTATAAGCCCTCAACCGTAACCAATAGACTAATGCCTCATTGGCATCTAAAGACCCATTCAATAACAGTAAACACCTGCTAGTATAATCACCAAAAAGAAAAAGATTGTATTGCTAGTATTATTATTTTGGTGAGATCACAAAAAAGCTTTTTTTTTGGTAGAAGGAGAAATAACAATTTAGATCACAAAAAAAGTTATGTACGTGAAACATGAAATCTTCAATGATGTCATGAATGACGACACTCAGGCTCACTATCATACTAGTCATTTGGAATGAATTCGGCCTTGTGGGATTGTCCATACAACTCTCTCAAATGAGTTGGAATGGAGTCTACCTGCAAAGTAGGTTCCGCCACAACTCATGTAAGAGGGCTGTGAGCAGTGACGGATCCATAAAAAAATTTCACTGTGGTCATTTGATATACACAACGATTCACTGCGATTATTTATACATTTATTATCTAAATGGAGTAAAATATATCATATATAATTAAAAAAAAAAAAATCTTGGAGGAACAAAGAGAATAATCCCTTTCCAACGAATTCAACCCCAAAAAAGGATATTCTCATTTTTTCTTTTTTACACAGTAGAATAGAAATTTGACCACATTTTCGAGAAGATTCTCATATATTATTCCTGTCAAAACTGCAAAATTTACACTGCCTTATTGGCTTCATCTTACAGGGGCATGTCATATATCACTGACACTGAGAAGCCCAAAAATATGTCATTCTGAGGTTTTCTAGCTGGTAATGCAACAAAAAATTACATTTAAAATATGAACATCATGCATATAGCTTTAGTAAGAGATTTTAAGACCTCCAGGCCTGATAGAGACTATTGGTAAAAGCAAAGAATTAATCTTGGGAGGCAAATTTTAGCCCCGGGACGAATAACTTTGCTAAAAATCAACTCGATCGACTATAAAAGAGAGATTTGGGACACAGAAGCATCAGAATCATGACAAATACTAGTCAAGAATGAGCTAGTGAATAGAAGCCTCAAATGAAAACAACAACCTGTAGGAGAAACAACTCAGCTGTTCCTATGTCAGGAAGAGTTTTAGCAACGTGAATATCCCAAGGGAAAGAGCCCTTATCTGGGAGAAACAATAGAACTAGAAAATGATGGAGATAACTGAGAAAGGAGAAAGAAAAAAAAGTGAAATGGCCAAGGAGCAGATGAAATACATTTTACGAGGATTAGGATAACGCGATTGATACTGTTAAAAATTTAAAGAAAGGATATAATGGTCCTTTGAGTTTTTGGATGGACATGTTAGTAAATACAATACTATTTATTTTAGGACATACCAACTCTTTTTCATGCCATACAGACAAGAGTGTCCAAAATTTACTATGATTTTCAGGCCATCTTTCTTTAACAATATTCCTTATACAGCATATCTTGCTGATGTCACACCAACATGGGAGTCTAGGATGAGATGAATGAGCTTCATATGAATCTTGGAAATCCCTAATACGGTGCTTCCCTTAATTAACAAGATAGAATAAGTCATTTTGCAGAAAATTATTGTACGTGATCCAAGTTTGCAGCAGCTACATATCTACTACATACATATGTACTAACTCTGTTTTTCTATTTGTCTGGATTTAGTTTCTACGACTTCCAGCTTTTTATCTCTCTTGAGGTATATGTTTGTTTATGTCACCTCCGAAAATATCATAAAAAGAAAACAGCCTACATTTGTCCTCCTTTCGTAACCAAAAAAAGCAATATTCATCCTGAAGAAACATCAGCCTCCAACTGATATACAGGGCTGTAAATTTGCTGCTATCCAGTTAGACATTGAAAATGACACTTGAGACAGTACCCAACAGTTCAAGTAATAGAGTAACCAAAAGATGCAGTACGTAAGAACTCCTATATTCCACAGATTATTGTAGATTATCCAAGTATGTAATCACACAATATACACATTGTAAAGATACCAGTGAAGGAAAAAGAAAAGACTTTTAAGACGTAAATATTGAACACGAATCATACGGATTTTCAATAGTTCCGGCAGATGAAGTCCCATTAGTGTGAGCTGAGCTCCCTTGAGCCTGAATTGTAACAAAATTCAAGCACTTCAAACATATAAACTGGATACAGAGAATTCACATTGAACTTAGAATTATTGAAAAGTACCTGAAGCTGAAACTGCTCATAAATGGACAATTCAACTTTGTTGTTCACATGCCCACTTCCACTAGAAGAATTTCCATTAGAATTAGATACCGAGTGACCATTTGAATCCGCGGCATTGTTCTCCGACTGTTTCTTCCTCCCAAACTTAACAACTTAAAATCTTAAATATACGCCAAAAGAAGAAATACTCTAAGAAATATGCATTGCTTAAATGCACATTTAACTATTTGTTTGAATCCTAAAAATTTAAGATCAGCATCATCATTTAGCTCTCTGTGAATCAATTAATAAAAATGCATAGAAAATAATAGCTGAAATCAAAAGCAATAGAGAAAGCATGAACTTCCTTCTCCAAAATCACCTTAAAACAACTCAAACACAATATTGAATCACATATAACCAAATGAAATATAAATGGCAAGGATTTACATACATTTATTCAGCTTTACTAACTATTTAAAGATCATTCGTCTAATTTTTGCTGCGTTTGTATCTAACACTAACAACATCATAAAGATCTTCATCTTCAATCCTTCTAATGGTTTCCCTTTCCCTTTTTGCTTTGAATACCAATCTGATAAGAGCTTCATCTTCTTCCTCTAATTTCTTCTGTTTTTCCAACTCTGCCCTTTTCAACACACCAAGCATGGAATCAATGCTAACCTTTGCTTGTCTTGATTTCAAAGACTTCATCTCATCCAAAGCAGCAACAATATTCATCTCTCGTTTAGAATCCAACGTTCTATTTTCCAATGACTTCATCGAATCACCTATTTCTTCATCGCCTCTTCTGCTATCATCCGCGGCACGCCAGGGCTCAGATAGCCTTTTCCCGCCCCACTCAACGACGTAGTCCGAGTTCTTAGGATCCGTCTGATAAGTAATTTCTGCCGAACACCTAGAACACTGGAAATAAAACCTAAATATTTGAATTCCTAAATAAGTATCTCCCTTAACAATTTCTTTACAAGAATTGAATTTAGTACCTTTGTATATATAATTTTGGCAAGTATTACAGCAGATAGACATCGGTAGCATCATCCGAACCTTGATTTGATTGTTCTTAGGTTGTCTCCGCCTTGGAATCTTGACAGGATCGAAATCAGATGGATAAAACTTATTAAGAACTTTCCTTTCTCCCATTTTTTTTGTCAATACAAAACAATTTTCAAATCAAAATCACTCAGAAGTAATTAATAAAATCGAGAAGAAAAGAATTTAGGGATCAACAAGAACAAAAGTGGAGAAAGAAATCTTGCGGCAAAAAGCTCCAGAGATGATAACTTCCGAACTTCTGATTACATATATATAGAAGACTAAAAGCAAACGATCCTGTCAAACTAGAAAATCCTAAACCAAAACGAATTAGGGAATCATAATCCTAGTCGATTAGTTTTGACTAGGATTATGATTCCCTAATTCGTTTTGGTTTAGGATTAAAAGAAAAAATTAACTATGACCTTGAAATCAATTACTCCCTCCATTCCCTATTAATTGTCGTTTAGGAGATATCTATGTATCCAAATTAATTGTCGTTTAAGATTGTTTTATTAGTTGTCAATAATTTATTCCAATTATACCCTCAACATTTTCCTTTCTTTTCTTTATGACAAAGAAGTGAGAGGGAGGGAGGGAGGGAGGGAGGGAGGGTGGGTGGGGGATAATATTGGAAGTTTAGGTGATAATGACAACTTCCTTAATTTTCTCAAATTGTCTAAAGAGTCTTATATTTAGGAATGGAGGGAGTAGGAAACTAGCAGGTAAGTTAGTGAGTTGCGAGTATAAGCGGAATTGTCCTTCTGAAACGCGTCATTTTCTCGTCGTTTTGAGGTCCACCAATATCATGTTCCACCGGTCCGACTATGGTATACTTCTTTCCTTCCCATTTAATTCTCGTTTAGTTGATATATATGTATCTAATTTAATTGTCATTTATATGTCTTTTATTAAGTGTCAACAATTTATTTTATTTTTTTAGTAAAATAAGATAATATATATATATATATAAAACACTCACTAGCCCGTAGGATAGGGAATAAAGTTGTTACAAAAGGCCTATCCTGAAACACTCCGCTCCATGCCCAGCCACTAGTTGGCTAACATATTGGGTATGGATCCGGGTATCCCTAATAGACCTAGCAAAAAAAGCCCCATGGGCATCCTCCGCCACTAGGCGGCTCACAAGAGGGGTTAAAGAGTGAAAAATCAAAAGATCGGAGGAAGAAGAAAGTCCTCCTGCTTTGGCAAGGCCCATCTGCACTGGCGTTTGCCTCCCGGTATATGTGTGAAATGCTAGACTTCGGGATGATACTGAGTAGCTCCATGCAATCGGAAATAAGAGGACATAAAGGGTAAGTAGATATGTCAGCATTAAGTACCATTTCAATCACTACTTTAGCATCTAAGTTGATAGCTAGCTTATGAATGGTAAGATTGATTGCCAATTTTAAACCATCTTTAAGTGCCCATATCTCAGCAACATTATTCGAGCAGATACCAAGGTTCTTGTAGAAGCCCACAACCCAATCCCCATTACAGTTCCTAATCAATCCCCCACTGCCAGCCAGTCCCGGGTTTCCCAGTGAAGAACCATCTACAATAAGTTTATACCAACCCACCTCCGATTTACACCATGAAACACTAATCTGGGTAGTTTGCATTGAACCCCTATCTCCTCCCCCAAGGCATAAAATTCCGTCGATCTATCAATTGCATCTTTCAAAGGTTCGATACAAGGTTTACCAGGGGAGAAAAGATTCTGGTTCCTTTGAATCCATAAAGCCCAACAACCGTAAGAGAAGAGCGTTCCCCAAGGCACATTATTGAAAGGCGAAGAAATCTTAGATTCAGAGCATTTTTTAAGCCACAAGTCGAACTCTAAATCCTGCACACCCCCTCCCCCCAGATAAAAAGATGCAATTTCAAGTCGAGCCAAAGCTTTTTTGCTCTAACACAGTATCTAAGCAGATGCACCACTTTCTCCGGGTGAACCCCACATTGAGGGCATGTAGGGTTGAGAAAGATATGCTTCCTAAGAAGATGTTCTGAAGTCGCCAGTCAATTGTGGTAGCAAAGCCAGATGAACATTTTTATCCTTTGGTTACAGTTTGTAGTCCAAATACGCTCCCACTTCTTGTCCTTAATTGTATCTTCCCTCTGTTGTGGATCGTTAAGTGAGCTTGCTTGGAGTTAAACTCACCATCGGCCAAGGTTTTCCAAGTTCTACGGTCTGGTAAATCTGGACGACCCGGTCTGGGGATCACTCCAATACTGTCGGAGATGTGTATGGGTATATCAAATGACACATTTTGAAGGTTCCAACCCCATGTATTATCAAAGAAATCCCTGATTTTTACCTCATCCTCCCCTATGTTCAGGGGTCCCTCAATCAAATTTCTCAATGGCCCAAATCCTGACCAATCCAAAGCCTAATAACTTCCTCATTTCCCGGGATCCAAGGAGAAGAATCATGGAAGAGCTCTAGCCCTTTTTGGATAGCCTTAAGATTGATAGAGCCCTGGCCTTTCTTGACCTTGATCAATGCCTCAGAATTCGCTTTAGTGTATTTATTCTTATGGACAGTTGCCCAAGTAACAGAATGGGGCTTATTCAATCTCCAATACAGTTTGGCGAGTCCTACTTGGTTAGCATGCCTCGCTTTCCTGATTCCCAAACCTCCCAACTTCTTTGGCCTTGCTACCCTCTCCCATTTGACCAGATGTATCTTATTTTTTTAGGATTGAGAACTTCACCAAAGGAAAGAACGGTTTGCTTTATCAATCTTATCGCAAATGTGCGACAGAATAGGTAGGCATTGGGAGTAGTATGACAAGATTTGGATAGATGAGGATTAGATGATAGTACTCCTTCCCGCAATGGACAGGAGGTTTGCTTTTCAGCCCGAAATTTTTTGCCTCGCCTTATTTAGGATGAACTGAAAGTCTGAGTTCTTTTCCCAAATTATTATAGGTTGGCAGAGGCGGTGTCAACAATTTATTCCAATTATATAGTCAACATATGTTTTATATATTGGAAAAATGAAAGAGAGGGAGTAAGGAAGGGGTATTATAGGAATTGTAGTGGAAAAATTAATCTTTGTTCGAGTTCCTTAATTTTTTCAAAGTGTCCTAAACGACCTACGTTGAGGAATGGAGGGAGTAGAACATATGTTTTTTTTTTTCGCACACCCGTAGATCACCGATGTTTCAGAGAAATTAAAAAATATAAAAATCTAACCGGCGTTAAATTTAAAAATAACAACTACTACTTTTCTCATAGATATTATCATCAAACGGTTTTAACATTGATTCTAAATATGCGGAACAACTGTTAGTTCCACATTTTATCCACTTCCCCATGTCTCACACTAGGGATGGCTGAACATTTTTATGTTAACCCGTGCAGAACAATTTTTGTCATTAAATATAAAATTTACGATTAAGATTATTTTGAGTTGAAGAGGTTTTCAACTAGGGTTGCAAACAAATCGAGCCTTATCAAATTCTTTGGGTTCATTGGATAAGGCTCGATTAAAATTCAAAATTTTTGAACTCAAATATGATTTTAGACTCTAGCCTAGCTTGACTACATACAATTTTGGTTCAAAAGAACGCAAAACAGGTTCTATAATTTTGAGCTTTCAAATCAAATTTGAGATTTAAGAGTTTATATTGAACTCATGCTCAAACCTTGAAAAAAAAAATTCGAGTTCGATTAGTTCAAAGTTCGACTCAACCGGTGTTAAAACACCCATTAAGCTAAAAAAAACATATAAACCGTTAAATGTTTTTAGTCCACAAAAATTTAAGTTTTTTGCAGCAGATTCGAACTGCATATTCCGACGGTGGGACTAATTTTAGTGGATTTCATGTGCGGCCTTTTTTTGGATCTGTTAAGACTATTGGGCTGGCCTGTTAGGCCCGGGACATTGGTGACCGATAATGCTTGGGCCTTATATTCGGCGAATAATAATCAGTTTTATGTTATTATTTTTTCTTTTTTAAATGTTTTTTGTCATGATTTGGGCCTTATGATTTGGAGGTTAATAATGAATCTTACGTTACTGTTTATTTATTTATTTATTTATTTATTTATTTTTTTGCAGTTAAGTGCTTATGTTTTTATTTTTTAGCCGGCCTACTTAATTATTTTGTTGATATTTTAATTTGAATTATTACAGTTCTTACACACAATATACAAATTTTGTCTCAATATTCATATGATCATTTATTTGTTGCGAATAAAACACTTAAAAGTAATAAAAATAATTAAATCATGCGTTTATTGGTCCTAAAATGCTTAACATATTCATCATACTTCATGATTCCTAGTTAAAAGAAAGTCCGAATAACTATGGTGAAACCAATTGAATAAGGTAGTTGTGAAACCCGTAACTTTTGCTTCGCGATATTTTACGTGTAGTTAATTTTTAGCGAGTAACTGTGAAACCTAGTATTTTATTTCGTGTGATTATGTGACTATGTGTCCATTTAATTAAAAAAAAAAAAACATGTTACGAGTTTTTATTATGTGTACATTTTATTTGGGACATTTCACACGTGTATTGTAGTTGGGATTTAATTTTAATTTACTTTGATGATTAATATAATTAGATGAATATTTGGAATAGGAAAAAAAAATAATATAAAAAAAAAGAATTAAAAGGAAAAGTTGTGGAGATCATGGGGCATAGGGGGCCTTTATCTCGGGGAAATGGGAAAGGCAACAAACTGAAAAAAAAAATAAATGAAATAAAGGGCGTGGAGATCAAGGGGCATCAGTTTGGGGGGTTTTAGTAATTAAAAGAAAAGAAACAGTACCTTTATATACTACTTCGTTCACTAGCAGAAAGGAGAAAAGAGAAAGATACTTATATATATTGTTTGTGCTTGTTGTGCAAAGAAATAAAAAGAAGGAAATCAGTGTTTTTTTATATATTAAGAGTTTCGTGGTCAGTGGTTCTCAAGGACTCTTGGCCGAGAAACACAGTAAGCAAACAGAAGGTTTTTTTGAGAAATATTTTGTGAGATTCTGTCCAGAACTTTGAGAGATCACCGAGGGAGCGTTACTTATCCGTTTTCAGTCTATAATATATCGGATCGAAGATAATTGTATAAGCTTTGAGTGAGCGCAGACGGCACTTCATTCCGATTCCCAAGCAGGAAGTTATAGCTCCGAGAGTAAGACTGTGCAGTGCTGTTTGGTTTTTCTGTTATTTTTGTCTTCGTAAGAGGTAGGGACCCTCTACGTCTTTTTAATTATCGCAATTAATCATGTATAATCAGTGAGTTATGTTGGGTTATATATTTGGTAGTGATTGGGCATCATATATTGCATGAATTGTTAAATTTATGAATCAATTGCATGAATTGATTTTTATCGCTTTGGAATATTTCGAAATTGCTATGAGTTGGTCTAATTGCTTTATAATCTGAATTTTGTATCGTTTTACTGTTTTATTATACTTAACTTTAAATGATGTAAATGTGGTTAAGTGATAATGTGATTCGTGGGTTGTTAATTTCATATTTGATGAACTTGTCTAAACGATTATCGCTTGAGTCGTCCTAATTGGTTGTCGTCATTCAGTCCTTTTTGGTTTTGGTCGACCGAGTCGTCGCCTTCTATTTGAGCTCTTGTCTATGAACGATTGATTAGCAGGATTCATTCGAATATCGAGTCATATAAGAAGATCCTTTGTGGTCTAAGTGAACAGTGAAACATCCAGGGCCTTAACCCGATGAGGAGATCATTGGGACTGTAACGGTTTTGTGGAGTCCCTGGTGAGGGATGATGAGGCAATACATAGAATGGATCCTTAAACCTTGGACCCTTAGTTCAGGGGGTCATACTGAACCCACGTGTTGAAACATCTTGGGCCGTCCTAGTTTGGACTATAACTGGGACCGTTACAGTCATTGTTGATTAATAAGTGAATAGATGATTGAGCTCGAATTGCGGGATTTAGTGTCATAGCGGTAGTGATATTCCTAGTGTCTAAACGATGTAGTGATGGAGTGTATTGTGTTGGTAAAGCGTGGTGCTTTGCATACATTCGATTGTGAAAGCGTTTAGATGCGAAGAATGTGACTATTTAGCTTACTTGTTGTTTCACTTGTATTTTGGGAATGTGTTATGTGCCTGCTTGTGTTTATTATTTGTGAATATCTGGTCCCTACTGAGCACCGGAGCTCAGTCCATCCGCTTATTGTGCAGGTGATGACGATTACATTGATGATGTTGGTAGAGCATGGGAAGGGGAACATGAAGAGTGATCCCTAAACGGATTTAGTTCTTTTATTCGCATATTCGTAGAACTATTTCATTTATAGTATTGTTGAACCTTTTTCATTTGTAATACTTAGTATTTCACTCAGAATAATTTATATCATAAATGAATTCTTTTTAGTAACTCTGTTTGTCGGCTTTGGTGTTTTATCAACCAATGAGACACTGCCATGTCATCGACCCTGGTTACGGGGTGTGACAGTAGTTTATTTGCATTATAGTACAAAATGGGTCAAAAATCTTTCCTCCATCTTTTTGGTTCGCCATTGAGGTCCTGTTAATACACTGAAATATATGTTTTTATTAAAATGTAAGATTGATGCGTATTTTTTTCTTCGCCACAAATAATGTATTTACTTGTCAAACTAGTTTAATCTAAAAGTTAAATTTAAAATTTGTAAAAACTATTATAATAAAAGATAATTATTTTAAAAAAAATTTCTAACGTGTGCCCTTCGGGGTACATGTTAATGAACATAGTAATTTAAGTTTTATATTTCCTTTAAGATTCTCCATCTCTGATGGGCCGTGGAGACTAGGCCTGCAAACGGTCGGATACGGATACGAAATTGTCTATTCCGTATCCATATCCATTTTTAATTTTTCCTACCATATCCGTATCCATATCCTAGCGGATCCAAAATATGTATTACCAGATCCGCTGATTTGGATCCGAATACGGATATGGTAAAACCCGTTTCAAAAAGTCTAATTATACTATAATCCACAAATAATTCTACGAAATATAATATAATACAATACATAATTACACATGTCCTTCCATACCTTTGAAGTTAATTTCTTTTCTTTCTTTGTATTGCTCATCTCAATCTCAGGCTCAACTTGTTGATCTTTTATTGCATCAATATCCAAATCGAGCTCGACCACTTCACTAGGAGTATTTGCCATCCTACATGAGAAAGACAATGAATCAACAATTAGTAACAAATCAGCAATTAAAATAGATAAAAAAATCCAAAATAGATATAATAGAAACTCATTAAAAAGAATTATTATTTAAAAACTTTAGAACTCGTAATCTTTTAAAGATCAAGTAAATGGAAAAAGATCAAGTAAACAAAAACGACAAGCAACGGAACAAAAACATACCGGGGGAGAGAGAGAGAAGAAGACGGAAGAAAGAGAAAAAAACTTACCTTTTAAGCGGAGAAGATGAACAACCGCTGGAAAAGAATCGAAACTCATCATCAGAGGAGCGGTAACGTCAGATCTGAGAAGAAAAATGAGGAACTGTGAAGAAGAGAAAAGAAAAATTAAATTAGAATAAAAGGAGAAAATGAAGAAGAACTAAAATAGAAAGAGAGAGAAGGGAGAAAGAAAGTCAACTTCACCGGAGAGTCGCGGCCGGCCGGAGGAGGAGGCTACCGGACCGGCTGAAACGACGCCGAAGAAGGAGAGTGAGAGGAGGGGCGCCGATCGGGGGAGATATTTTAGGATTTATTACAAAAAAATTATATATATGAAGAAGATCGAGATGACCTAGAACTTCTTAGGACAAATTCGCATAATCAGTCCCTGAAGAACCTAGAATTTTCTATGTTGAAGTTTATTAATTTGCACAGTAGTCCCTCCTTCTGAGTCCTTCACCTATAAAAAACTTATAGTACAAAAAAATCATAAATCCTATAAATTCTGCAAAATATATTGTTTTAGAGAATATATATATATATATATATATATATATATATATATATATATATATATATATATTATTTTACCTAAAACGGATTCGGATTTAACGGATACGATTTTTTATATTTCATATTCGTATCCATTTTATTACTCTTATACGGATTCGGATTCGAATACGGGTATATGGATATGAAATACTTACCATATCCTTAAAAAAAATACGGATTCGAATCGGATACGGATAAAAATCCGCTCCGTTTGCAGGCCTAGTGGAGACCCCAAG
This sequence comes from Vinca minor, assembly GCA_026122235.1. Taxonomy (NCBI): domain Eukaryota; kingdom Viridiplantae; phylum Streptophyta; class Magnoliopsida; order Gentianales; family Apocynaceae; genus Vinca; species Vinca minor. Next base: position 5,411,540 of record JAOCZM010000241.1, on the reverse strand, counting down.
GCAAGCCTAACCAGTCCAGCTCCTATGCGGAACAGGGATTGTTCCGCACGTGCGGAACAATTCCAGCCGTCGGATGGGATTTTGAACGGTCCAGATCTGGAGAGAGAAAAGTTGCTGCTGGACTTAAAATATTAAAAAAAAAATTCTCTCTCCAGATCTGGACCGTTAAAAAATCCCATCCAACGGTTGGTAACTTGTCCCGCAGCTGTCCCGCATAGGAGCCGGGAGCGAGCCTAACAATTCAAGAAGGCCTCCCATTTTGTTTACTATATTTATATTTATAAGTAAAATATATTTTTCAGGGAACACGTTAAAGTAAGAAGGAAAATATCAGTATGGTTATAAGTAAAGTAATTTTTTATTTTGGAAATAATAAGTATAGTTAGAAGGCCCCAAGAACAATGAAATGAATTGTCCATATTATTTATTGAGAATGAAAATTTAGAATACCTTGATTACAAAATATTTTTTTTCCCGGTGGGGCGACTGTTGTCCTCAAAGGTGTTGATACTAATTTGGACTCGGCTGTGAAGTGCTCACAAAGTCTGATTCTTAGTCGGAGTAAAGATTTACCCGGAGCTCTTTAACATGGCATCAACTTTTCAATGTGAAAATGAGAAACTAACCTCATCAAATGGCAAGAACCCTGGTCCTTAGTGTGGTATTAGTCCGCTACAACTCGTCCCAAACTCATGGGTTCTTGATTACAAGACTTTATAATCAATGCTTTTGCGTCTAAAACGTTAATGAAATAAATAGTGAGTTATCAAATTAATTCTCTTCTACACGTTTCGCTTACGACCCCAAAATATTTCGTGATACGACCCTGATCTCTGATAGGATTTGGCAAATCCGTCGTGAAGGAACCCTAATCCTGTAGAAACCATAAAAACCCCTTTGAACCCTAAGTAACCTTGGATTGAGGGTGGATTTGGCAAATTCGTTCTCAATTGGCAGCGGTCAAGGTGCATGACAATCAATTGTAGGCTTTGAGGACGAATTTGATGAATATGTCGTCAATCCCGGATCAGATATTCGTACCAAACAGTACAAGTGATAAGAATTTTTATTTTTTTTGTGATAAAACGTATTTGCCAAATCTAGCTTATAAGATTCCGGATCGGAGCTTACAATTCCGAATAAAATTAAGGCGTGTACTGATAGTTTGTACAATTGCAAATAGTTTATTTCCTAAATTATTGTTTTTACAAGTGTTGACAATAAAATTATGGAAGCATTTGACCAAAAAAAAAAGAGAACATTTTTATTGCATAAAAAAAATACAAATCTTATAACACTTAAAAAAACTAAACACGAATTAACTACGAATAGGTTAAAACAATATCACATCCACGGGGGCTTCATCAGGTAGGAGGCAGAGTTGGAACAACCGAAAGAATTAGCAAAGCTGACATATTCTGTCGGCACTGATTTTGGGTACTTGTTTGAACCCTTAGGTCTACGCAATCCGGCGCAATGCGCTCCCACTGAGAACCATCGTTGCACGAGGCCTCCGACATCGGGTACTCGGTTGGACCTCAACATACACCTCTTCTGGTGTATTTGAAAACTCTCTAGCTTCGTCAACAGAACTTTCAGCCTCTCTCGCTGTTTCCTCCTAAGCATTGTACCAGACTTTCCAGTGCGCGGGATCGCGTGGGCCATCACATCCAAACATCATTACTAAAATACAAAACAAAACCTCGCCTTTGCCCCAGTATCTTTTTGCTCTTATTTGTTATAAGATCTTTTTGCCATGCTTCATCATGCTTCCTTGTTCTTAATATTGTCCATATCCTATCTAATTACATCAAAGTTTGACATAATCAAAAAGGGGGAGATTGTTAGCCCTAAGGGCGATCGAACTCGGTTTTTGATAATGGACAAACACTTGATGTTTGTGTCTAATGTTTTCATCTATGTGATAGAATATTGGAACTCAATATGGAAGCTCTAAGTACTTCAATCAAGCCATGTTCAAGATTCAAAGACATACTATTCAAGGCTTATCTTTCAAGATTGAAGATTGAAGACTTAGGTTGGTTAGATTAGCTTTGTCTTTATTGGTCTTTATCATTAAGCTCTAACCAATGCTCAAATGAACATAAGCTCTTCACTCTAGTCTTGCATACATGTTTTCATAAACACGTTTTCAAAAGGCTTAAGTTTCGAAATGATCTTTACATGTGTTCTTATACAAAAAGCCTTTGATTTCATAGTTAAGTCTTTTAGAAAAGTTTTCCAAGTGTTCTAATGTGTTACCTTTTGGGAAAACCTTTTAGACTTCATTAGACTTGAAAACAAGTGTTTAAAAATCATCTTTGAAAGTCCGGAAAGTCGGTCAACCGAGTTTTGCCTCGGATCAACCGAAGCAAAACAAGGAGTACACTGTGAAGCACTCGGTCGACCGAGGTCCCTGGGTCGGTCGACCGACCCTCAGCATGGTGCACCGAGTTCGAGCTTCGGTCAACCGAACTCTGTTTCTACTAGCCGTTTTTTGACCGTTGGAGACTCGATTTTCAGCCAAATTTGAAATGTATAAATACTCCAAAGCTAGAGAAACATTCCAAGGGCTTGCAAAACATATTCTCATTGATTTCTTATCAAGCCAAAACACCAACAAAGAAAATGCACTTCATTGCCATGATCTAAAGCATTCAAAGGTGTTATTTCAAATGCAAGACAAAGAGTGAACTTCATATGTTCAAAGAGCTAAATTGTTTGTGCTTCAAAGGTATATCTTTCACTAAGAAGAGTGATCAAACTTTGTACTTAAACCTTCTCATTCCCTTTCTAAGTGATAGGGTTATTTTATAAGTCCTACTTAGTGTGGGCAATTGTAAAAGTCCTACTTTGTGTGGGCAATTGTAAAAGTCCTACTTTGTGTGGGCAAGCTCTTTGTGAGTTTTCAAGTTGTGGTTGTGTTGTAAAACTCTTAGTGAGTTAGCCACAAGTGTAAACATTCTTCTTAGTGAAGTTGTTTAAAATCCTTGGGTGCGGCTCAAGGTAGTGGATGTAGATTCTAAGTGAGTCGAACCACTATAAATCCTTTATCTTGTTATTGGGTTTAGCTTTGCATTTGCTCATCTTGCTTAAACTTTCACTTGCATTGCAAAGATTCGTAAAAGTTTACAATAATAGTTAAAACCCAATTCACCCCCCCTCTTGGGTTTCTTCATCATTAAAACACAATTTTCTGCCAAAATCATAGTCATCATAACTGATAATGGGGCAAAATTCATTTTATCAGTCTAAATGTATACACCATCAAACTTCTTGCATTTATACTTATGAACAAAATGGGGATGTTGAAAGAAAATATCAACATCTATTGAATATAGCAAGATCTTTGAGGTTTCAGTTCAATGTAACTTTATCCCATTGGGTTTTTTTACATTAAGCATGCAGCTTATCTGATCAACCTGATACCTTCCCCCATTATCCAAAATCAAACACCATATGAGAGACTATACACACAAGTTCCTAGTTATGAAAATCTTAAGGTGTTTTGATGCTTAAGTTATGCTTGCACTATAAATCTTGGAAGAGGTAAATTTGACCCTAGAGGTAAAAAAGTGTGTATATCTTGGTCAATCATCAACTTCTAAATGGTACATTTTACTTGATTTTGTGACTCATGAGCTTTTTGTTTCTAGGCATGTTCTATTCTATTCATAGAACATGTGTTTCCTTTTGTCTCCAATCCTGATGTTGATCCTTATACTCCTAATCAAGAACGCAATACATCAATTGATGACTTCTTTTCTTCTATTTCTACTGATTTTCCTATTTCTTCTCATATTCGTATTGTTGTCCCTCATGAACCATCTAATTCAGGATCAGTTGTTCCATATTCTGATCCTTCTAAGCCTATTAGGGTTAGGAAACCACCTGCACTTCTAAAAGATTTTGAGTGTCATAATATAAATGTTACTTCTCATCATTATATTCATCAAGTCATATCATATGATAGGTTGCACCAGGATTAGAAATCATTTGTATTTGCTCTTGATGTTGTGCAGGAACAAACCTTTTTTTAGAAGCTATTAAACATAAGGTGTGGAGGGAGAGTGAATTGGCAGCTTTGGAAGCCAATTATACTTGGATTTTGACACACTTGCCCATATGGAAAATTGCTATAGGTAACAAGTGGGTTTATAAAGTTAAATTTAACTCAAATGGGACTATTGAAAGATATAATGCTAGGTTGATAGCTAAGGGTTACACACAGCAGCCTTGAGTGGGTTACCTTAGTACCTTTTCTCATGTGGCTAAATAATGACATCAATTAGAACTCCTTGGGCCATTGCAGTAGGGAAATGATGGTATTTACATCAGCCTGATGTGAATAATGCATTCCTGTTTGGAGAATTACATGGGGAAATATATATGACACCACTACTTGGATATGCTACAACTCCTAACCAGGTTTGCAAGCTTATCAAATCACTTTATGGTTTGAAGCAATCTAGCAGGAAGGGGAACTCTATGTTGACACACACTGATCTCTTTAGGTAATCAATCATGGCATAACTATAGCTTGTTCGCCACAACTTTTGGGAACACATTTATAGCATTGTTGGCGTATGTAGATGATATAGTGTTGACTAGCAATAGTATTACTGCTATAAATGACGTGAAACATGCTCTGCATGACAAGTTTAAGATTAAGGATTTGGGAGAGTTACAATATTTCCTTGGTTTGGAAATCATTAGGAATGATGCTGGTATTTTTCTTTCCAAAGAGAGTATGCATTGGAGCTCTTATCCATTGAGGGTTTTCTTGATAGTAAACTAGTTTCTACTCCCATTGATCCACTTGTTAAGTATGTTCATCAAGATTATGAACCTTATCTTGAGGTCACTTCTTACATGAGGGTTATTGGCAAGCTTTTATACCTCACAATGACTAGACCTGCTATTTCATATAGTGTGCAGTGACTCAGTCAGTTTCTAGACACTCCTACTTTACTTCATCACAAGGCAACTCATAGAATTTGGAAATATATCAAACAAGCTCCTGGTCAAGGTTTATTTTTCTCAACTAAGTCTGATTTTCAGCTCAGAGGATATACTGATAGTGACTGGGCAGGTTGCATTGAAACTATGATGTATATCACAGGTTTTTGCATGTTTCTTGGTGATGCCTTAGTTTCCTGGAGGTCTAAGAAACAACATACTGTCTTAAGGAGTTCTGCAGAGGCAGAATACAGGGTCGTGGCTATGGCAGCCTGACTGAATACAGTTAGTTTATTTGCTTTATGAGTTTGGCTTAAAGCAAGTTCAAGTTTTCCCCTTATTTTGTGATAGTGTCAATGCATTGCATATAGTTGAGAATCATGTGTTTCATGAACGCACAAAGCACATTGAGATTGATTGCCATGTTGTGAGGGAGAGATTACTGGCTGGTGTTCTTAGACCTTTACCAATTTCTTCTACTATGCAGTTGGCTGACTTGTTCACAAAGGCATTATCTCCTACCAGGTTTCATTATTTGGTTGATCACCTAGGTTTGGTTAATGTCTTTAAGGGTCCTTGCGCGCGCGCCGGGGGGTGGGGTGGGGTGGAGATCTTGAAGAATGAAGATGTGCAAGATGAAGATGATGATATTATGGATGTTACTTCAATGGGTTGGATATATTAGTGAATTGGGCTACATAATAGATCAAGTAATAGGCTAGTTTATTAGCAATATTAGCCAATGTAATAACTCGGCGGTTACTTCATTTTATTTTTTCCAGATCAGCTTGTCACATAGGCATTTTCAGTTACAACTTTCTCCTTCTTGGTTGTATATAACTAACATCTTAGCTATGCTTTTGTATTATTGTGAATATCAATAAAAATGATGCATTGTATTTTCTCACTTCTCTCTCTTCTCCCTTTTCTTCATTTTCTCATTATGTTTCATGTTCTGTAACTGGTGATGAAATTGCATATGTTGGTGATAATTTTGTTGTTGTATTGGTATAACTAAGATTTGGGACATTTTCAACTTCTTTCCATAGAAGATTGTATCTTGTTTTTCTTAGTATTCGTTTGAGCAAAAAAATTGAAGTTTTTGGGAGAATTAAGAATTAAATTGGGCGTATCGGTATTTTATGTTGGTGATGGTGGTTGGTGGAGGCGGAGATATGGTGATGGAGGCGAATATTGATGTTGGTGATGGTGGTGGTAGGAGAGAGGGGATGTAGGTGGAGATTGATGTTGGAAGTGGTTGTAGTGGAGGCAGAAGTGGTGAGTGAGATAAGGAAAAATGACTTGTTTATTTGTTTAATGACTATTTTACCCCCTAAAATTGATGGATTTCATCCAATTTTAACGGAAAAGACTCTACATGATGTCCGTAAATAGTTTGAGGACTCTTTATGCCGAAAAAATAAACTAGGACTGTCAAAGGTAAAGTGAAATATGGGGGACAACTGGAGCTATTTTCTCTTCATTTTAACAAAAAACATTCCAGCCATTTTCTTTTGTTTTTTGTATATATCAGGTCCAGACTGCAATTTATAGCTAGTACTCCCTCCATTCCCTATAAATTGTCGTTTAGGAGATATCTAGGTATCCAAATTAATTGTCGTTTAAGGTTCTTTTATTAGTTGTCAACAATTTATTTCAATTATACCCTCAACATTTTACTTTCTTTTCTTTATGATGTATTAGTGAGAGAGAGGGAAGGTGGGGTAATATTGGAAGTTTAGGTGAAAATGACAACTTCCTTAATTTTCTCAAATTGTCTAAAGAGTCTTATATTTAGGAATGGAGGGAGTATTAAAACACACGAACGGCTCTTTCTCTCTCTAGTTGAGAGTTCTCTTCCTTCTCTCTAGTTTGAGAAATTTCCTATCCCTTCAGCCTGCTTGGTTTTGAAGTGGTTTGCTTTTTTGTCTAGATCAGTAACTTGGCTTTGGGCTTGGTTTCTTTTTCTTAGTGGTTTGGGTTTTATGGCCTGGTTTGTGTTTTAATTTGTAGTGGTTTTTTATTTGTTTGTTTTGGTCTGGCCCTTTAGATCTGGTTGGTTTTGTAGGGCTCTGTTAATGCGAAGAGCATTAACTATGGGAATCTTCGAGATCGGTGGAAGCGTTAATCTTGCCGCTTTTCCCAACTTTCCTATTTTTTTCATTTGCTCTCTATATTAAATCGTTTTTCCTGAGTCTTTGGTCTTCTCCTTCCCCTTTGTTCTTTGTCCATTTGTTTTATTTTTATTTTTTTTATTTTTTTTTAATTTTTTTTTATGTTTGCAGATCTGGTCTATTCTAGTTATATTTCGGGGTGTGTATTGCAGATCTGGGGATTTCAATTAAGTTTTCTGAAATAGAAGTTTTCAAAAGTTTTTTAAATCCTCCTTATGAAACCCAGGAATGATATTACAACTTATTCCCATAATTGCAGATCTGGGGATTTCAATAGAAGTTTCTTTGTTTTGATTCTCGCTAGTTCCTTTTGCATTTGACCCCCTAGTCGTTAGAACTCGCTTTTGTACGAAGAACAGTCATCTCTATGGCTGGATCTTTGAACCATGATCCGGGAGTCCTCGTTTTGACTCCGGAGAAGCTTAACTGCTCAGATCGTCCTGAGCATGTCCTTATAGCTAAAATTTATTCTGCCAAAATTTCTAACTTTAAATGGGTCAAGGAAATCTTGCAAAATGCTTGGAAAACAATTGGGATGGTGAGATTTAATCTCCTTAAACCTAATCAGTTTTTGTGTGCCTTTGATAACCAGCAAGATAAATACTCTGTCCTTAATAATGGTCCTTGGACTGTTAATGGTGGACATCTTATACTGAAGGACTGGATTTCATCCCTTACCCTTGAGGAGGTGGATTTTTCAACTTCAGATTTTTGGATTCAGATTTATGGTCTTCCGCCTAATAGAATAAATCTGGATAATGCTACTCTTATTGGTAATTTCGTGGGGTCTTTTCTTAAATTTGACCAAGTTCCTTTCAACCGGAACAGAAACCTAAAGTTTATAAGGGTCAAAGTGCAGATTAATGTTGCAAGCCCGATTAAACCAGGTTTTTTCCTTGAAAGAGAACATGGGCTTAAGTCCTGGATTTCCTTCAGGTATGAACGCCTGGCTGAGATTTGTTTTTCTTGTGGGTGTCTTGGTCATAGGGAGTCTCTCTGTTTAGAGGTCACCCCTGTTGTGTTTGGTCCTAAAGATCCTAGGGTTGCTTTTGGTCCTTGGATGCATTCTACTTTTAAAGAGAGTTCTAGTGTTGATATGTCTGTTCCTGGACATAAGTTTATTAACAGTATGGTGAAACCTCCGGTCATAGAGAGTGGTACCAACTCTGATGCGATACCTGCTGATGGAAAAGAACTTGAGAAGGATGTCGAACAAACGCCTCAGAGATCTAGAAAAATGATCATTCAGGAACTTGATAGCGACGAGGTTAATGCGCCTAAGGTTAGTAATGCACTACAGGTAAGTGAGGCTAACCCTGCTGATGTTTCTTCTGATGTCAGTTTTCCTACTGTGGAATCCTTTGTGAGCATGACTGGCTATAATCTGCAATCTCATATGCCTGATATTTGGAAATTTAGGAGTAAAAGGAAAAGTGATGAAACCTTTGTGTTTCCGCCCAGTAAATATGGTTCTATCTTTAGCAATAAACATATCAATACTGATTTGCTTGTATCTTCTGTTAACCAGGAAATTTGTGTAGAGAACTTAGGAGCTGATTCTGAAAATGGGGAATGTGACGTAAATGTTAAATCTGGCTCTGGTGTTTTGAAGTCTATCTCTAACCTCTGTTTGGATAAACATTTGGACTCCTCTGCTTATCTGCTTAATGGAATAAATGAATCTGATTTGCATGCTATTATTGAACCTGGTTCGCATGATAATATACATGATTCTGTGTTAATATCTGAAGTTAAGACGGTTTTTGTGAAAAGAAAATTCATTCATGTTAAAAGTTTGGCTAGGAAAAGACATCTCTGGGGTGTTGACCTTAATTTTCCCAAGGACTTGTCAGAGGAACCCCTGAGAGGTGAAAACTTTGATACTCTGTTGACTTCTTCTTCTTCTATGGCTGAGGAGGCGGGCCTAAGCACGCCCCCCGGCTTTAAATGATTTCAATCATCTGGAACTGCCGAGGGTTTGCTAAACCTGAGGCAGTTAGATCCTTGAGATTATTTCTCAAGATCCATAAACCTTCTCTCCTTTTTCTTACTGAGACAAAAATTTCTTCTGTGGATAGAATCTCAGCTTCTGTCTCCTCTCTTGGTTTTCCTAATTGTTTTGTTGTACCCTCTAGAGGTATTGCGGGGGGTCTTGTTTTATGTTGGAAAGATAATTTGTTTGTTAATATTTATGATTGGAACGATTCCTCTATTTCTGCTTTAATTAGACCTTATGGTAATGCTGATCCTTGGCTTTTTTCAGGTGTGTACTGTCCTTGTATCAATTCTTTAAAACCTGATTTCTTTGCTTATCTTAGTAATCTGTCTAGTAATTTTGGGGGTCCTTGGTTGGCTATTGGGGATTTTAATTGCTTTTTGGACCAATCTGAGAAATTTGGGGGTAGGTCTGCTTCTACTAGTAGTTCGGGGATTTTTGCTTCTTTCATCGAGGAAGAGGGCCTCATTGACTTGGGGTTTAATGGGTATCCTTTCACTTGGGACAATAGTAATGGGGGGGAAGCTAATATTCAAATCAGATTAGATAGGGGTCTAGCTAATTCTTTATGGAGGGTGCTTTTTCCCAAAGCTTCCATCTCTCATCTTACTGGTCTCTCGTCTGATCACCGTCCTTTGCTGTTAGATATTGCTCCTAATAATCCTTCTTGGCCTAAACCTTTTCGTTTTGAGGAAATGTGGACCAAGGATAGTGGATCCTTTCAAATTATTGAGGATTCATGGAAGGATGAGGTAAATGGTTCGCCCATGTTCAAGCTTGCTAGCAGTATTCGTAATGTTAAGAAAGCCCTCATATGGTGGAACCGTCATGTCTTTGGTCACATTCAATCTAATATCAAGAATCTTCATGTTAAAATTGAATCGATTCAATCTCAACCTCAAACTAATGATACCATTCTTTTGTGTAAAAAAGCTCAATCTGATTTGGATGATTTGTTGCATAAAGAATTAATTATGTGGAAAGATAAATCTAAATGTCGTTGGCTTCAGGAAGGTGATGCTAGTACCAAATTTTTCCATCTTTCGACTGTTATTCATAGGAGGAATATTGCCATTGATAATATTTTGAACTCTAATAATGATATTGTTAGTGGTTGGGAGAATATTGGGGCTCTTTTTGGGGAGTACTTTGTTGATTTGTTTAATACTTGTTCCCCTACTTTCCCTTCTAACCTTGAGGGGCTGATTTCTCCTTCTGTTTCTGATATGCAGAATGATTCCATTTGTGACATTCCTGATGCTGTCACCATTAAAAACACAGTATTTGCAATGAAAAATGGCAAAAGCCCGGGACCGGATGGGATGTCTTTGGCTTTTTATAAAACCTATTGGCATATTATTTCTGCTAAAGTTATTAGAGCTGTTCAGCATTTTTTTTGAGCATGGCTATATTCTGAAGTCTCTTAACCACAATTTTATTGCTCTTATTCCTAAAAATGCTAGTGCACACAAAGTTGATCAATTTAGACCTATAGCTCTGTGTAACTTGATTTACAAAGTTATAACCAAAATAATTGCCTCTAGACTTAAGCCTTTACTTGAACATATTATTTGTCCTGCCCAAGCTGCCTTCATACCTAACAGATTTATGAATGATAATATTATTGTCTCTCATGAAATTATGCATCATTTGAATAAAAAGAAAGGTAGGTTGGGTTTGATGGCTCTTAAAATAGATATGGCTAAGGCTTATGATAGAGTAGAATGGAATTTTCTTGCTTGTGTTCTCAAAATTCATGGTTTCAAGGATAAAGCTATTTCGATTATTCATAATTGTATATCTTCTGCCTCTTATTCTATCTTGATTAATGGTTCTTCCTATGGACTGTTTCACCCTAGTCGTGGTCTTAGACAGGGGGACCCTATGTCTCCTGCTTTGTTTACTATTTATTTTGATGTTTTGTCTAGGCTTATTTCTAGGGCGGAGAATGACAAGCATATTCATGGCATTAAAGTCTCGAGAGAGAGCCCCTCTTTTTCCCATCTTATGTTTGCTGACGATCTTACTATATTTTGTCGAGCTACTGTTAATGAGGCTATTTCTGTTAATAACTGTCTCCTTACTTTCTGTGAATGGTCTGGTCAATCTATTAATTCTAATAAATCCCTGATCCATTATAGTAATAATGTTAATGTGGATTTAAAACTTCATATTGGTGACATTTTGGGCATTTCTGAATGTAATCATACTTCTAAGTATTTGGGCCTCCCTTTCTGCAAAATCAGATCTAAAAATGAAGCTTTTTATGATATTATTGAAAAATTGCGATCTAGATTAGGTGGCTGGAAGATGCATAACCTTTCTCAAGCTGGCAGATCTGTCCTTATTAAATCTGTTACTCAATCCATCCCTCTTCATAGCATGCAATCTTTTTTGTTGCCTACTTCCATTTGTGCTAAATTAGACGGTCTCATTAGGGACTTCTTTTGGGGTTTCAAAGAGGGTAGTGGCCGCCATCTTTATCTTAAAGCTTGGGATTCGATTTGCAAACCAAAAGAGATTGGTGGTTTAGGCTTTCGAAAATTCATAGATTTTAATAAAGCTCTCATTGGTAAACTTAACTGGCAGATTCATAACAATGTTTCTAAACCTTGGATTAATTTGATTAGATCTAAATACTTGAGGGGAAAATCATTACTTAACTTGGATGCTTCACCTGCTGGTGCATCTTGGATTTGGAAGGGCTTGTGGGAAGGCAAAGATTATTTGAAAGAAGGGCTTTGCTTTCAACTGGGGAATGGTACTGATATTGACATATGGAATGATCCATGGATTCCAGGCCTTTCTTCTTTTAAACCCCCTCTTGATAGTTTTGACCCTAATGGGCCTGTTAGAGTTGCTGACCTTATAAATACAGATCTTCAGGCTTGGAACACTTACCTGATCCATAATATGTTTCCGAACAATATTTCTACTGAAATTCTTAAAATTAAAATTCCTCCCCAAGAGGCAACTGATATGCTGGTTTGGGCGCCCTCTACGACAGGGACCTATTCTGTTAAATCTGCATACCTTTTCTGTAACAGGTACAAATTTGGTTCAACTAATTCTCATAACCAAGTTTGGAGCAAATTGTGGAAAAGTGGTCTTCATGGCAGGCACAAACAATTCCTATGGAAATGCATGAATAACATTCTGCCGACAAGCAAACGACTGCAACCCATCTTCAAAAGGGAAGATCTTTGTTTATTTTGCAATTCGATATTGAATCAATTGAGCATATTTTTTTAAAATGTCCTATCTCTAAATTTATCTGGTTCCAATCTTCATGGCATTTTAAAATTGAACCATTTATGAATTGTTCCATATATGAATGGATTTCTGATCACCTGCTTGACTTAAACAACAGTTGTCTTATTTCTCAGGAAAAAAAGGAAGAATTTCTTAATTTTGGAGCTGTGATGATGGAAATGGTGTGGATGATGAGAAATCTTGCCATGCATGACAAAACCATCCCTGACTGGATGGAAATTACCAAAATGATTGAAAACAAAGCTGGATCATACTGGAATGCTGCTATTCAAAGGAAAAAATTATCTGTTAAGATATGTAAATTTAATTGGTGTTTACCTCCTAAGGGATTTTGTAAAATTAATTTTGATGCGAACTGGGAAACTAATTCCCCATCTTTTTTTGCTTGTATTTTGACAAATGATGAGGGGAAAACTTTAGGGGCTTGGACCAACAGATCCATGGAACACTCACCATTTGCGGCTGAATCTGAAGCAGCCAACTTTTGCTTTGCAATAGGTGAAGATGTTCAATGCAGTAAACTTATTATTGAAGGGGATGCTCTATTTGCTATCCAAGCTTTTCTGGGAAATCAGAGCATGGAAAGTTGGCAGAGCAGAGTTTCTACATCGAAAGGTAGAGAATATCTAAGGAAACATGGGGAATGGAAATTAGCCTTTGTGCCAAGGAATTGCAACACTTTTGCACACAACTTGGCTAAATGGGCTAAATGTAATAATTATATAGGTTATCTTCCCCCCAATTCTATCCCTTCTGCCATTGGACATTCTTGTAATAGATTAGGCTTGGATCATGGTACAAGCTCCGTGGGAGTTTTGCCAAGTTCTGATGTCAACTATTTGGATATTAGTGGAAGTTGAGGTTTTATTCATCAAAAAAAAGGGAGTATTAAATTTGTTCTTAAGATCTATTTCTAAACTGTTAAACTTGTCAGAATATGAGGAATCCAATACTTAACATGGTAAGTATTAGGTATTGTACATTTGCACTATGATTAAACTAATTGTAAGTAAAGCCCGGTTCTATAATTAATTAACATGTACAGCTTTGATACCTTAACCTCGTAATCGGATAATTAATTGAAGCGAGACTCTCGATAATAAAAAATAAAAATATTTAAACAACAAACAATGTAAACCAGACGAATTGATCAATATTTAAGTATTTTCCTCTATCATTATCAATGAGATATTGGAAGTTCGTTATGTCATTAGATCTACAAAAATGTTTAGCTAAAAGAGTTCAGTTGAAATATTTTTCATTCACTCTAATATTTTCTAATTATATCATGTACACATCTTAATTATATATTTTCACCTTTTAATTTTATGATATATAACTGAAAACATATATAATTAAAATATTACGAGAGATGTTAAAGTGTTATAGACACGGATGATGATCCGACAGCTGATATATAACAAATAGTACAAAGAGATGTTAGTTGCAGTATCCATTTAGATATATGCATAGATATTAAATTTAAATAGTCACTCTTCCAAACAATTGTTCTCTTCAACCTTTTGGCAAAAAAACGATTATTCCTCCAGCGAAAATGAAATTAATTAATTGTCATCCTATTTACAATATTTCAACCGCCTTACTTTCTAGTCAGCCAAACTGTCACTCCTTGTCCATGACCAAGTGGGGAAAAATAAAGCTGTTTTTGTTTCACATTTCTTATATTGAGAATAAAAATAAATGAATAACTAGTTAATTGGTTTATAGGCCCGCGTTCTTAAGTAAGGATGAAGCCAGGAATTTGGTGTTGGGAGCGAAACTGCAACAATATGTCGAATTAAATATAAAAACGGCAAATCTTGGGGGCGAAACTGATAAAATATTCCGAGCTACATATAAAATTTACTATACCTAGTACTCCCTCCATTCCTATTTAATTGTCGTTTAGGAGATTTATAGGTATCCAAATTAATTGTCGTTTAAGACTCTTTTATTAGTTGTCAACAATTTATTCAAATTATACAATCGATATCTCTTTTATTTGCCGCCTCTGCCATCCCTATTTTTTCTTTCCTTTTCTTATACTATAGAAGTGAGAGAGAGAGAGAGAGAGACAGAGAGAGAGAGAGAGAGAGAGACAGAGAGAGAGAGAGAGAGAGAGAGAGAGAGAGAGAGATAATATTGAAATTTTCGGTGAAAATGACAAGTTCCTTAATTTTTTAAAATTGTCTAAAGTGTCTTATATTTAGAAATGGAGGGAGTAATATTTTTAAAAATCTCGGGGGCGACTGTCCCCCGCCCCTGTCTTCGTCCCTGTTCTTGGCAAAAAAATCCTCTGTCCCCGTTTCTGTCCCCAGCCAATCACAATTCACCATGTATATATATAATTGGAAAAAATATTTATATAGTAAATTCTGATTGGTTGGAGAAAAAGATGAAAATAAGAATGGGGACAGAGGATTCTCACCCTGCGTTCTTAGGCCCTCGATTAGAAATAGTCTTGCTATTAAGAAATAAAATAAACTATCTTCTTCCATGAGACAATGTCTAATTCTTTTCAAACTTTAAATAAAAAAAAATAATTAGAGTAATATAATTCAACATTGACTATAGTAAATGGACAGCAAGCCAGTTTGAGAACATTAGGTGATCTAGTCCCCATTACAACCTGGGAAAACAAAGTCAATAACTTGCCGGTTTCAAATCTTTGATTTTTCTTTTTTTGTTTCTCCATTAAGGAATGAAAGTTTGACTCTCAGAAAGAATGAATATGATACTCCCGGCCCATTTTTTAATATAAGATTTTTAAGGGCAAAAACGCCTATTTGGTCCTAAAAGATGTTTCTAAGAATCTTTTGAGTCCCGAAAGATTTTTTTTTTTCCTTTTAAATCCCGTATATATTTACGCGCTGTCCTTTAATTCCTTCCGTCCATTTTTTTGCAAATTTTCTGTTAACTCTGAAAACCCGTGAATTGAACCCTTTTTACTCAGGGGCAGTAATGTCTTTTCTTATTTCCCTCAGTAAAAAGGCGAACTAACCCCCTTTGGTCTTCCATTTCATCTTTCACTTGTTCCATCTTCTGCTCCCAACTGAAATTAGGGTTCTTCTTCCAATTTGGGTTCCTAAATGTCGTCATCTTCCCAATCGAATGGGTTATTTCGGTGCTTCTGTGGTGATAATCCTGTTATCAAAATGTCCAAGACTTCCACAAACCCTGGAAGACTTTTTTGGGGTGCAAGAACTATGAGGTGAGCATCAATGGAGATGGGTTATTTATTACTAGTGAGATGAGCCTCATTGATTCATTCATGGAAAATCACTGTGATAGCATCTGTAGCAGGGCTACTACTATTGATATTTGGATCATGGTTGCTGCTAAAGAACGGAAAAAGTAAATTAATCTTATCTTTGCCAATTTTAACATTTTGAAGTGGAAGAGTACATTAATCACCCCCAATAACGTTTGCTAATTGTATTATTGATTGCTTTCGTGGAGTCTAGTTACTTCGATTTGTACGAGATCAAGCAGAACGCAAGAGGGATGGATATATGGATTTATGACAAGCGCAATATCATATGAAGGCTCTTCAAAGAAAAATGAAGTTGATGAAACTGGAACTAGTGCAGATTTGTCGGTCTTTGACCACAGAACTATAATTTACGCCACTGATAATTTCTCTTTCATTAACAAGCTTGGAGAAGGTGGTTTCGGCTCAGTTTACAAGGTGAATTCTCTCTTTTATCTGTACATGAATGAATAACTTGCTAGACTGGAGAAAACGCTCTGAAATCATCTTTGGCGTTGCTCGTGGAATAGTATATCTTCACCGCGACTCTAGATTAAGAATCATCCACAGGGATCTTAAAGCCGAGCAATGTTTTGCTAGATGTCGCCATGGAGCCAAAAAATGTCGGGACTTTGGAATGGCAAGAATTTTTTCAGCAAATCAAATGGAAGCGAACGCAAATAGAGTAGTCGGAACATAGTAAGTACTCTTTATATTTTTTTTTCTTCTCATTTTCCTCTTTGCATTAGACAAAAGAAAGTGAAAATAATAAAAAGAACCGCGCTAGAATAATAGTTCCCCCCATGGATTGCAGTGGTTATATGTCTCCGGAGTATGCAATGGAAGGACTGTTTTCGGATAAGTCTGACGTTTTTAGCTTCGGGGTTTTGCTGCTTGAGGTTATAAGTGTCAAAAAAAAAAAACAACAGCTATTACGACGTTGGCAGTTTGAATTTAATTGGACATGTAAGTGATTCCATTCATATACTCATCATCAAAAAAAAATAAAAATTATACAACTCTTGAATGAATCAATGAGGATTAGCTCACTAGTAATAAATAACCCATCTCCATTGATGCTCACCTCATAGTTCTTGCACCCCCAAAAAAGTCTTCCAGGGTTTGTGGAAGTCTTGGACATTTTGATAACAGTATTATCACCACAGAAGCACCGAAATAACCCATTCGATTAGGAAGATGACGACATTTAGGAACCCAAATTGAAAGAAGAACCCTAATTTCAGTTGGGAGAAGAAGATGGAACAAGTGAAAGATGAAATGAAAGACCAAAGGGGGTTAGTTCGCCTTTTTACTGAGGGAAATAAGAAAAGACATTACTGCCCCTGAGTAAAAAGGTTCAATTCACGGGTTTTCAGAGTTAACAGAAAATTTCCAAAAAAAATGGACGGAAGGACTTAAAGGACAGCGCGTAAATACATACGGGATTTAAAAGGAAAAAAAAAATCTTTCGGGACTCAAAAGATTCTTAGAAACATCTTTTAGGACCAAATAGGCGTTTTTGCTGATTTTTAAGACATGTAGTAAAAATTGAGAAAATAAAATCAATGGTATTTTATTAATCAAAATATTAATATTGTTATCTTAAATAGAATTTGTATACCACTAATTATATTTAAAAGAGTAATATTTATATTTTAATTAAAAAAATATTTTAATTTTTTTTTATTTAAATTTCGTTACTTGTTTTGAAAGTCTTATATTTAGGAATGGAGGTAGGGTAGCAGTATTACTGATTAAGTTTTAATGCCAACCGTCTCTTGTGATTTTATTTTTCTTATAGTAATGTTGGAAATGTATATTAAGTCAAAGATTTGCATGTATAAGCTTATACTTTTGCTGCTGGCCGAGCCCTTTTCTTTATGTAGATAGTGATTTGAATTAGTATTAATTGTAGAACTTTTTGCATTATATTCTTTCAAACTTCCTCAACAGAAAAAAGAGAATATTTTCTTTTTTATTCCCCTTTGTTGGAAGGTTGTTGGTGCTTCAAATTAAACTTTTAATTTTCACTCTAAATATGCATGTGCTTTTTTTTTTTTGAAGTCCGATTGGACGGTTGTCCCATATTCGGGGAGAGAGAACTGCCTCAGACGAGGAGGAAATAGCCCTAGAAAGGGAGATTAAAACTTGCTACACGCAGGCGGAGGGTATTGAACCCACGACCTTAAGGTTGTGGGTAAGCCCCTGCCCCACTGAAGTAGGACACCTTTGATTATATGCATGTGCTTGGGACAGGGGAAATCAATGAAAATTACTAGTTAAGGGGTCAAGGAAGACTAGGGTGGGGTATTTGTTACTCCCTCCGTTTTTTAATAGAGAATTTTTTTTTTTAACTCCTTCATCTTTTCTTAAAATACATGTCATTTTTAGTTTTTAAAGATATTTTTCTAGTATGGATAGAGAAAAAGGAGAGGGTTGATATTTGAAATAAACTGAAATACTAGAGAGTATAATAGTGAAAATGTCTCGTCTTCCCCTTCCTTAATCAATACTCCCTCCATTCCCATTTAATTATCGTTTAGGAGATTTATAGGTATCCAAATTAATTGTCGTTTAAGGCTCTTTTATTAGTTGTCAACAATTTATTCCAATTACACCCTCGACATTTCTTTTATTTGCGGCCTCTGCCATCCCTATTTTTTCCTTTCTTTTCTTATGCTATAGAAGTGAGAAGGGTAATATTGAAACTTTTGGTGAAAATGACAAGTTCCTTAATTTTTTAAAATTGTCTAAAGAGTCTTATATTTAGGAATGGAGGAAGTACTAAATTACCTATAAGGACTTCTATTATAAAATAGAGCGAGTATTAAATTGGAGGCCTAAAGCTCGTGAATTGAAACAAGGTTTAATTTGTAGGAGAAGTTGCCTGTATGTTTAAAATTGAATTGTATTTAAAGTGTCGTGAGAATATTTTTGAGCCAATATTATTATATGTTAGACCGTTCGGTTTGAAATACTATTGATATTATCATGAAGTTGGTTGCGCAAACTTCGCGCACATGTGAGAAAACCAATTC
Organism: Vinca minor; assembly: GCA_026122235.1. Classification (NCBI taxonomy): domain Eukaryota; kingdom Viridiplantae; phylum Streptophyta; class Magnoliopsida; order Gentianales; family Apocynaceae; genus Vinca; species Vinca minor. The sequence goes on along the minus strand of JAOCZM010000241.1, from coordinate 5,392,850 downwards.
TTGGTATGAATGATAAATTGAATAAAGTGAGGTGGTTGAAATGTGATAATGAATACCACACCCCAAATGGATTGGCTATAAAAGTAAGAATCACCTTATATGTAAAAGTGGTTACTTGGATTTAAAATATCTTGTTCAAATTATGCCCTATTTTAAAATCTTGTGCGCACCTGCACAGTTTCTGTCTTTATTTCTGGTACTATTTTCTTTTAATTATATCTATTAAAAGTTATAAAATAGTGCAACACTCATTTTTCAATAAAGCAGAAAAAATATCCACCATAATTTCAATGTTCAATACACACAAACTCTTTATCTTAACTTATATTTTTCTTCCCAAATAAGTTAATTTTATGAAGCTCAAAGATAAAACTTCAATTAGAATGTCATTTCGTATTCTGCCTAAATTGTTTGAGGAAAAATACACAATTCTTCTTTTAATTTGTAAAGGAAAAATAAATAAAAAGGGTTAATATTCGACATTTAACAATGGAAGTTAGTATTTGATACTTTTTTTTGTCCAAAATTGAATGTTAATTTTTTGTACCGAATAAATAGAAAAAGTGATATTCTGAGCGGAAGCACACTTGTCGTTTCTTTGATTTTTATTTTTTTTTAATGAAAATTTGTCGTTTCTTTGTTAAACACAATCCTAACGTCCAATTAATTAACAAGTAAAAGTATTAGACCAATTCCTAGTGAATATGTTTCTGTCACCAGGCTAATGTTCTACAGAGCTCAACTTGGATTGGGTTTTGATTTTGATTTGGGTTTGAGTTTGAATTTTGGCGGGAGAATCTAAAAAATTGGTGGGAGAAATTTAAATTCAAATTTTTTTTCTTTAAATAATCGTTCAAATTCAAATTTTGACCTCTAAAATTGGCGAGAGAAATATAAATTTCAATTTTTTGAGACCAAAATTTAGAATCGAACGATTATTTGAAAAAAAAATTTAAAATTTAAATTTCTCCCGTCAAATTTTTAGCTTCTCTCGCCAAAATTCAAATTCAAACACAAAGCAAAATCAAAACCCAATCCAAGTGAGCCAATATATTTCCCAATGGGCAGGCTCAAGTTTTCTACATACTTATTAAGCCGAAGCCAGCCATCTCTAAATATTTGTGCAATAGTTAATAAAAAAACATCATTTTTTTTCCCATTTACTCGACTAAATGAGTGGATTTATTCTAGGCGACATATATTAATTCCTATCATTAGTGAGATTATTTTAGACGAGATTCAAAGAGAACGTGCTGTTCACCTCACTTAAAGTTTTTTTTGTATATTGCGGGACTATTTGGATAAGGTCTTATTTATTTTTAAATTCGAATTTATGGGTTATTTTCAGATATCTAATTTGACCCATTTTTCTATTGAGTCTTTACTCAATGTAGTTTGGGTTTGAGATTGAGTCTAATACCAAACTAAATCCAAACTCGACATTGTCCATGTAGGCTCATCGTTACAAATATGAACGTAACAAAATGAGTGGGATGATTGGTGATTAAAATCTTTTCACCTCACTCACACCTGTAATTTACCCTCTAGTAAAATTTAAGAGGATGAGATAAATATGATTGGGTATTTGAAATCTATAAGTTAATAAGAATATCCAAAGCAAAGAAAGTGGGGTGGTCACTATCAGCAGCGGCGGGGGGGAGGGGGGGGGGGATTGAGATGGTTAACTGAAGTTTGGATGGTCAATGTAAACTCTTGAGGAGTGATCATATTATCCGAGAATCTTCTCAGACATTATTCTTGCTTGCGGGCGTTAATTGAGATAATTAAATAAAATGGATGTCCCTTTCTCTCCAAGTCATGGAATTTCAAAAGAAAATAAAAAAGAAGGAAAGGACTACTTGGATTGGGTTTGAGTTTGAGTTTTGGCGAGAGAGGCTAAAAAATGGGCGGGAAAAATTCAAATTCAATTTTTTTTTTTTTCAAATAATCGTTCAATTCCAATTTTTTTTCTCAAAAATTTGGAATTTGAACATCTCCCGCCAATTTTAGAGGCCAAAATTTGAAGAAAACGATTATTTGAAAAAAAAATTTGAATTTGAATTGTTCCCGCCCACTTTTTAGCCTCTCCCGCCAAAACCCAAACCCAATCCAAGTAGACCTGCATGTTTTGATTCTTGTGCCTAATTACTCACAATTCATCATGTATATATTTAATTAAAAAAAAATGTCCACATAACAAATTTTGAGTAATTATATACAGGAATATAAACATACATAGGTATGGACGATTTTCACCCACAATTCTGGGTGAGATTTGGTCATTGATTCGTTTGAAAACAGAACTCAAATTTTCATATTTAGAGGTTTCACATACATTTAATTTCACAATAACTTTTACCAAACGGAAAAGGTTTTGCATCCAAATCAAATCGTATCAAACAAACCTCATGGATTCAGGATATTCTACATCTTCTAGCATATTATTTCACATCAGTTTTAATGTGAATAGTCGAATTCTATGAATTCACTTTAGGCTAATAATATTATTACATGTAAAGCAGTTTTATTAACATACCAGATGATATTAGAGAATGCATTAGAAGATTGAGAGCTAATACATCTATATTGCTAAAATTTCTAAGTTTAATCCACATCTCTCCTCCGATAATACTAATATTTTTACCATTATGGAGACATGTTACCAATAATATTATATACAACTAAATTATTAGTTGTCGCCATGGTATACTGGCACTCTTATGGTCGTACTCTTTATATAACTAATTTATTAACGTATACAACGTCAAGATTACAATATAAAACGCGTAAAAACGTGATACAATTATGTTTTAAAAAAAAATTATTTTACGGGGATAATGTTTTACTAAGCTTTTTTTATTGAATTGCAGGTGCAATTTAGTTTGTAGGGGATGGAAGTTACAAAATTGAGTAAGGCATGACAAAGAATGTAGACAATCATTCACATTGCAAGTCTTTCCCTCGTATCAGGGACGAAGCTAGAAATTGTATCTTGGGGGCAAAAAAATACAAAAAATAATATTGAAGACAAACTTGATCAAATATTCTGAACTACATATAAAATTTATTATATCTAGTAGAATTTTTAAAAAATCTCGGGGGACGACTGTCACCCACCCCTAGAATCGTCCCTGCCTCGTATAGAAAATCCACATTTTAGGGGTCAAATTTTAAATATATTAATTTGTTACGTCTATATTGTAGAAAAACAATGTCAATATATATTGTCTCTTTTTACAGGTGTTGCAGATTTTTAGACATATATTATATCCTAATTATATGTATTTTTTTATGAACACATTTCTAAAAAATATAATACCTATTTTACGCAACATATGTTACAAAATCACAATAGATGTTCGTTTTAAAAGAATTTAAAAATCACAAATTTTTAATTCAAATGCTAAAATATATTCAGTATTTATTTGAAGTTTTGATATTTAACACCATAGCCGGTCCGACATTAATTGCATATAGTTATGAACAAGTATACAAAGATGTCACGATGATGATAACATGAACATATATATATTTTTTTGCTAAATAACATGAACATATATATTACATGAACATAAAAGTAGTTACAATATATAACCCAAAAAGAAAAGAAAAAAGGTTGGTGATGTGGTGAAAAGAACCTATTCTTTTTCCATCCAAGGCAAGTTGAGTCGAACTCTATGAACTAGTTGACAAATCCAAAACCTCTTCTTACCTCCCCTATTCCCACCCTTCCAACACCCCACCCCCACCCTACCCTGATGGGAGAAAATCATCTGTCAATGTGTATGTCTCTATTTCTAAACCTAATCAATCAAAATTCGCTATGTAGATATTTTTTTCAATTATATACACATGACGAATTATGATTAGTTGGATACAGAAACGGAAACATATACTGGGATTGATGATTTTTTGCCCCCACCCTACCCCACAAAGCTATGTCAAAAGTCATTAGCCTGCAGATTTCTTTCAAAAAACCTAAGCCTATTGTCAGCAAGCCTTGTCATGTAAGCTGACTTCTTGTACTCAATCCATGTGAATTCCCTATACAATCTTTCTTCTCCATCCTCCATTAGCTTGGATAAAGGTGCTATCGTTTCATCTAAAGGTGGCCCTCCAAAGTAGATCATGGATACCCTAGACTTTAAGCCGTCAGCCACAACTCTATGCTTTACACTTCTAAATCTCCCATTAGTCATGACCTACACAAAAAGAAAAAAAAGAGTAAACTTTGTGAGAATCTTTGTTATCAAGAATTTTTCAACCACTTTATATCATCCACAATGATATCAAAGAAGTAGTTGTAGATTTGGGGGACTCGAAAGTTGAAAGCTACCTTCTTGAGCAAATTAAGGAAACTTTATAATTAAAAATGAGAAGATCAAATTTTTTTTTTTAATACTTATTATTACAAATTAATAGCTTGATTAGAGGGAATCGAAATTAAACAGTTTGGATCCTATACAGAACATAGTTTTTTTTAGTATATACAAAACACCACAGGACAGGTATTCTGAGGTATAGAAAAAGTGTTCCGCGCGGTAAAAACAGAACAGGTATTTTGAGGCTTAAAATATGCATTCGTTTTTAATCAATCTTAAATATAAAAATTTAAATCAACGGACGAGTGAAGTTCCGTACGTGCAGAATTATCCTGTTCCGCATTGGAGCCAGCGTCATGATTGAATCTCAAAACCAAATTAAAATTTAATGGATTAGTGCTTGAAGTTTTCCTCCAGACTCAATTGAAAAAGAATTTGAATCTCATTTTAAATATCAAACTCAAACCAGATATCATCATGTACACCCTAAAGCTGTATATACCTGCAAAGAATCACCAACATTGATGTAAAAGGAGTAAGGATCAGGAGGAACCGAAACCCAAGATCCATCTTTGAGAGAGATTTGGAGGCCTGATGTGTTGTTCGATCTCACAACAGATATAATTTGCGGGTCTGTGTGTTCTCCAAAAACCTATCAAATTTCGACCACTACTCAATGCTTCAAGTTCTGGACATGGTGGATAGTGGTTTAGCCTTAAGAGATCATCACTTTTCTCATCCTTTAAAAGCCTGCTTAAAATATTCCTTGGCCCAATCTTCAATCCGTCTGCAATCTTTTCAAGAACTTCACATGCCATATTTTTCACTGCTGTTGTATAGTCATTCACACAAGACCTGTACATAAAAGAAAATGTCATTTTTATTTATTTATTTATTGGGAGAGATAACCTATCTATTACAAAAAATGGGATATTCAAAAAACAGGGAGAAAATTCAAAATCATGACCTCTACGTCACAAGGCCTCAGCATCATATAAAAAAGTAATTTCTTCTTCCTTTATGATCATGCAAGAGAAAACTACTTTATAATATTTTTTTTTGAAAAACAATAAATTACGATAGAGGCAGACTTAGCATTTTTATGTACACATGCGAAATATATATTAAAAAATCACATAATTTTTTTTTAAAATAATTTCTAGAGGAGAAAGCTAATATTCTAAAAGGTTTCTATAATTTTTTTTAAACCTATAGTATGTGCAGTTGGTTGGCACTCCTCCCATCTGATCCACCAACAGATATATATTGGGAGCGAAATATAATATTTAAAAGAAAATTTCAAAAGAACGAATTGGTTTTATATAACTAGTTTTATAAACTATGAGTTAAGTATACGACCGTCGTTTAATTTAGAGATGAAAAAGGGAGAAAATCGTCTGTCCCAAAACCCTCTCTCCTTCTCTGTTCCACCACAAAAAATGTGCCACATGTCTCATTTAGGGAATAAGAAGTAGGATGAGAGAGAAATCAGAAGCATATTGCAATACAAGAAGTGGTTGTGTTATAAATGATTAGACATGTATCACATTTTTAGTTGTGGGACAGAGAAGGGGAAAAAAATTTCGGGACAGACGATTTTATGCCCATGAAAAGAATGAATTGATTCTATATAACTAGTTTAATCACTGTCTCTATCTTATAAACTACAAGTCAAATATACGATCTGACTTTTAATGCAGAGATGGAGTTTCAAGAAAATCTTACTGGAAAAATTCGGAATCGCCGGGGAAGGATATAGATTTATCGGAAAGTTGATCAGGATTGGTGCTGAGGAGAAGATACTCAATCCAACCCACATCACCATTCCGGCCAATTTTCTTGTTACCATAGCCAAGAGGGTAAGCAGGGCCAGATTTTTGTTTCTCAAGAAGTGATAAATTGAAGAACTTGAGAGCTTGTGTTTCTAGTTTGGACATGAAATCCAAGGGGATACCATGATTAACAACCTTAAAGAGTCCAAACTCTTGACAGGCCTCAACTATATGAGTTTTGGCATCAGGGTTTAGCAGGTCAATCACAGGAATTCCATTGTACAAGTTGGTGGAAGGGAGTTTGCATGTGGAGGATATATGTGAAAATTCTTCAAGAATTGATTGAGATAATACTACCATGGCTTTAAAATCAAGAACATATGCCTGGCTAATTGAAGTGTATCTTTGTTGCCTGAGCTATTTATGCTTATCTAGAGGGGAGAGAAACGGGCTTTTAAGTTTAGAAAAAATTATGACGTGGACTGGCCCGACCGGGTTTATGTTCATTGTGGTCTTAATTTCTCTATTAAAAATAAATAACAGACAAAAAATGTTTCTCTCCATATGTTAAGAATTTTAAACCACAAAGTGAAATGGACATGATCAATGTCAAAAATATTTTTCTTAAATTTAAAAAAAAAAATATATTTAAATATCATGAAACTATTTATGCTTTGTTATTTTGGACGCTCAACTATTTTTTGATTAATTATATCACCCCCTTAGTATTTATGTTTGACTGAAAATAAACTGGCATAACTTTTTGTGGTGGTTTCCTGCAGAATTAGACACGTGTCAAACATATTGCTAATAATCAATGGGAAAAAATAGAAGTTAGTGTGTCAAAATAAATCTGTCTCTTTGTTTTTCAGTGTTCCAATAGTAACTAGTAAAGACTTTGCACGAAGTGACGTTAGTGTGTACTTTCATTTTTTCACTTGAATTATTGACTACATTCCCGACACGTGTCTAATTTTGTCAGAAATCACCACAAAAAGTGATAGTGATTTATTTTAAGCTACACATAAATACTAAGTGAGATATAAATTAAAAACATAATTGAGTAACCAAAACAGAAAAGTGTAAATAACTTAATAACATAATAACTTTTTACTCAAGCGAAAGAAATAAGAAAAAAGTGTACACATATATTGAGTCCATTGAACACATTTATTTAAAATGTCCCATCTCTTAAGTTCATTTTGGTTTCATTCAACCTGGAAATTTAGATTAGAACCTTTTTATAAATTGCTCAATCTATGAATGGATATCTGATCATTTTGCTTAAAATTAATGATGTTTTTTTGGTAAAATAAGGAAAAAAAAGGAGGAATTCCTCAACTTTGCCAGTTGTGTTGATGGAGACTCTATGGATGATGAGGAACCAGCTGTAGCATGACAAACCGATCCCGGAATAGATTGAAATCACAAAGCTCATTCATGATGAAGCTACCACCTACTGGACTTCTGCTCTTCAAAGAAAACCAGCTAGTGTAAAAATGTGTAAATTTAATTGGAGTCCTCCTCCTGTAAGTATTTGTAAATTAAATCTCGACGCGAACTGGGAAAACAATGGTCCATCTTATTTTGCATGCATATTGTCAAGTGATGTAGGTAAAACTCTGGGGGTTTGGACCAATAGATCTTTAAAAATTTCACCATTTGCGGCTGAATCTCAAGCAGCCAACTTTTGCTTTGCAATATGTGAAGATATTATGTGCAAAAAGCTTATTATAGAGGGAGATGATCCTTTTGCTATCCAAGCATTTCTGAACATTCAGAGTATGAAAAGGTGGCAGAGTAAAGCCTTAACAATCAAAGGAAGGGACTATCTTAGGAAGCATGAAAATTGGGAACTGGCGTTTGTACCAAGGAAATGTAATACTTCTGCCCATAATATGGCCAAATGTGCTAAATGTAATAGCTTTGTAGGCTACCTTCCCCCCTCCCAATCTATCCTCTCTTCCATTGGGCTTAACTGTAATAGATTAGGCTCATTAAGTAGTACAAGCTCTATAGGAGTTTTGTCAATTTCTGATGTCAACATTTCTGATATTAATGGTAGTTAAGATATTATTCATAAAAAAACAAAAAAACAAAAGTGTGCAGATGCCTAAATGTGGGACATATTTCCATTTGTGCTGACACAAGTACTGAAGAGAGTTTATGACGACTCTGCATCTATAGCACATCTTCTAATACATTTTTTTTAAATAAATTAATGATATTGTTTTACACGTAACAAAATTATTAAGCTATGGCGTATTTATGGGTTTGAACCAATCACATAATTCACAAGTAATAATATCATTGGTGTATTAAACCGTATAGTAGAAAATTTACTAAAACAGAGTTGTCTTAGACAAACATTTTGTTACAGACTCAGATACATAGATAACTAGGAATGAAACTACTCCAATAAATTCAATCTCATCTCTCACACACATAAATTAAATTTTGAGTCTACTTATACAAGCGAGATTCATACTTATCAACAATGAAGGGCTAGATTTATGAGTGTAAGAAATGAAACCGTATCTACATGGACATGGATTTTGTATAGGAGTTTATCATTGCATATAAATAGTTGAGAAAAACTTCATCTATTTTTAATAGCCTTTTTTCTTAACTTTGATGATCAATATGCTTTACCACGTGAGACATGTTGAATTTTGTGTTAGTAATGCCCTAGGACCATGCGTATATATTGTACATTTTTATATTTTGAGCATGTTATTTGAATAATTAATTTTTCTTTTGAACATCAAATATGTGATTTGATAGTAAAACTCATTAGTTTATATAATTACTATTCTAATTGTCCCTAGTTTTATGAAATGTTATATACAAGAAATAAAACTAGTATTATGTTTGATTGATGATCATTTACAGATCATGTGTAATAGATACAAATCATATCATAGATACATATTGGAATATATTGTATCGGACGTGATCCGAAAAAAGAAATAATACTCCATGGTTGTATAAGTCATAAGTATTACTTCCTCAATACTATTTGGGATCCTTAGAACTTATGTCTTCATTGTTTCCAGAATGAATGGAGCTATGTTTTGATCAAGTAATTAATACGACTGATGATCGGATGTAATATTCTATCATGACTTGAATGTGAGAGACATTGTGAGGGATTTGTCCCTCTCTTATTGCAGAGAGATATCTGTGGGCCCCTCAATAGGGAAGACTGTTTAAATGCATGACCGTTCTCAAATATATTTAATAAAGTAGTTATTAAATATTATTTGTTGATCAAAGGTCCAATAGCCCAGTGGGGCATTGGCCGGCCCGTGACCGAGAGGTCCCAGGTTCGATACCCTCCCCAATCATGGGGTAAGCTTTAATTGTCTCCCTTCTAGGGTACTCTTCTCCTCTTATGAGGTGTTCTTCTCTCCCCTTTGGGGTTCCGCCCTCGGGCGTTCAAAAAAAAATTTTATTTGTTGGAACAGTCTACCTAGAGAACGAGTACAAACATAATTAAGCTTTATAAGGGTGACAACATCCATGCCTTATGCTTAATTGGGATATCATTAGACAAAATGATTAAACAGTGGATTGAGATTAGGTAATCGTTCCACCGATCATTCACTCTGGGCAGTCACAATGCATTATTAGGGATGCTTGTGACTTATGGATACATACTCTACTAAGTATGTTTTCATTGCTAGTGTGAAATGAACCTATAGGGTTACACGCATAGACGAGTTAACGAGCTTTGTGTCCAGATTCAATGAATCTAGAAAGTGTCTAAATTCATTATATCTGACATTTATTTTCTGAGAATAATAAAATGTTATTATTCGAATTAGAGAAAAAGAAGAGGGGATAATTTGGTTTTTGGTTTTGGTTGGGATTACGTGGGAGTTATTATGTGATAAAACTCCCACTATCAAAAGATGATTGGATTACGTGGAAGTTTATATTCGAGACAAACTCTCACGCCCTATTTTGGGGCGAAACCTATGTTTAGGCCTTTCCAGCAGCATAAAAACAATTACCACAAAAATAATTATGTAGTCCCTCTTCTCTCTTTCCGTATCTCAAAAACTAGAAGAGTTAGCACTCACTGCTCGGGTCGTCGCGTGGATACCAGTAGAGAACTAGTCCGTGAGGAACAAGTCGTGGTGGTTACGTTAGTCACTGAATCAGAATCGAAATAAAAAAATTGTAAGTTTCTTTACGCTAGTATTCGGTTCTTATGGTATAAAAGAATCTTTTGGGGGTCGATTCATAAGTTTTATTGTATGTTTCTATCTATGAATCCCGACATTTTGCATAATAATTCCTTAAGTCTGATTTATGAAAAAACTATTCTAATTAAAGGTTGTTCTAAGGTGCATCACAATAATTATTAATTTTTACAAGAGGTTGACACTAGATACCATTTGAAATCTCCTTTTTTAATTTGAATTGCGTAAATGCTGAATTGGTTCTAAGAAGGGGTGTGAGGTCCAATTTTAAGATTTGAGAGGGTATCCAAATTCATAATAAATTTATCATAATGGGTCTTATTCAATATTTGTACAATATAAATGTAGATATATTTGTTTATCAGGAGCTATTTAAGGTTATTAAAGATAAGTGTCCTTAGCCCGGTGGGGTAAGGGTCTGCTCACGACCATGAGGTCGTGGGTTTGATACCCTCCCCATGCAATGGGGCAATATTTAATTGTCTTCCTTTCTAGGGCTATCTTCTCCTCTTGTGAGGCACTTTTATCTCCCCTTATTGGGCAACCGCCCATCCGGACTTCAAAAAAAAAAAAAAGAAAGAAAATATATATTTTTTTTTGCTAAGTATAAAAAGAAAGAAAAGATAACCGTATATTTTTTTTACAAAAAGTTTACCTAAAATAACTCTTGATTAAGCGGACTCATTAGCTAATTTTGCTTCTGATGCTGGTAGTTTATCAGCTTTTGCTTCTTTTCTAGTTTTTCTTTCATTTATAAAAGGTCTTTGTATCTTAGATCAACGTGGAGTTCCCTATGGGTGATCGGTTTAGCCTTTTGGCCCTCCTCATGTACTGGGCAAATAATCTCCTGTACCCGTTTGTTTACTTGTTCCTATGTCCAACCAATCACAATTCAACATGTATATATATAATTAAAAAAATTAATCACATGGTAAATTCTTATTGGTTAGACACATAAATAGGTAAACAGATGGGTACAGACGATTTTCACCCCATGTACTGGATGCTTTTATATTAATAATACAGGTAGGGAGATCAGTATAACCACGTCTCCTTGGCGGTTTAAAAAAAATTCTTTATTAATTGTGATTTTATTAGGCGCAACGGTTTGCTAAAGGTGACTGTTTAAATGATGATTTTTCAACGTGATTTAGTAATTTTGATTTAGAAAATCATAATAAAAATGTGATTATATATGTTTTTTTATTTATTGGGGGAGGAGACATATTTATTACAAGAAATACGGGATTTAAGAAGCGGGGAAGGGGATTTGAACTCATTACCTCAACGTCATGAAGCCTCAGCATTGGCCACTAGACCAATGTCTCATTGGCATTTAATTATGTATGTGTTTAGCAATTGATACCTTAAAAGTGATTGATAATTATGAAATGTCCAATGTATCCCTAACCTATATTCTCACGATCAAAATAAATTTCCAGCATTTTATATGAAATGAAATGCAAAATAAACGTATAATTTTATTCTCGTGTTATTTTTTAATTATTTTTTCTTTAATTAATTATTTGATTACAGATCATTTGTATACAATTTGTTTTGTGTTAATTCATTAGGTGTAATACTATCATTAATGTAGTAGAGAGTGTACTAGCGAAGATTCATAGCTCTTCATTACATAACAAATAAATTATAGTATATAAAATAAGAAAAATATAACTTTAAAAAGTGCATTGATACTACTAGATATGTAAAATATTAATATTGATATTTAATAAATTAAATTTTATTTTATGTATGAAATATTTGAATAAATAGAATGTAATTTAATTAAAATATCAGGATTATTGCCAAAAGTTAAGGATTAAGTATCACGTTTGGGTCAACAAGGGGTTTGGCCCAGTGGGGCAGCCTCTGCTTGGGGACCTGAAGGTCCCAAGTTCGACACCTTCTCCCCGCAATGAGGCAAATAATATTTCTCCTCTTTATGAGGCTATAATTCCCTCCTCAGGCATGGGAGCATGCTACAATCTTCCCTATTTAGGGTACTCGCCTTCGGGCGCTCAAAAAAAAAAAAAGTATCACGTTTGAAATTAGCGTTTGGCAAAAGTTAGATACCCCAACTTTTACCAACCGTGAAAAACTCACGATTAGAAAAGTTAAACGATCAAGCTATTTGGGTTGCCAATCAGGTCAACCACCCAAACGATAAAACCGTTTTGATTTCCAAACAGCCAAATAAACCGTGTTTGCTATCCAAACGCCCATTTCGGTTGAAAAAACGCTACCCAAAACGGGCACATAATCTATTCACATCTTAAATGATGATAAATTGACACAATTTCATAAGATGGTAATTTATGACAATGAAGAGCTACTCAAGCGAGACGCTTCCCCTCTAATTTGTAGACTGTGGTTCAAGTCAAGAAGGAGGAAAAGTGAGAAATCAATAGTGACACTCATAGGAGAGGAAGAAACTTTTCTTATATAAAACAATAATGAATATTTTATCATAAATTAACTAATTTCAAGTGAAAATTTGTCTCTTTTTTTTTTCACTGAGGAATTGAAAATCATTGGTTAAGATTAATTAACATGTACTGAAAACAATACCTCTCTACAACTTGTTTTTAGCCGTTAAATGTTTACTATAAGTAATTTATCACATGGTCTTATTAAGTAAAACATAATGAAGTATGGCCAATGTTAATACTAAATTGCGGTTTTGAACTACTCGAGCTTGGTCGGCTGATAGGAAATTAATCGAGTTGAGCCTTAGGCTAGCTTGAGTATAGCTTTGTTAAGGATTCATTTTGAAGTTATTATCAATGAGTTGATAGGGGCCATTCCTTTCCAAGGATTTTTAGCTTCCAAGAATTCACTAAGATCTGTGTCGAAGACGAGTAGTTAGCAGTAGAGCACATATGCCGATTTCTGGCCCAATGCAGAGAATTTGCCTAAATCGATTTTCTTTAGTTAAAACTCTTTCCATGCTCTGTTATATGTAACGTGTTTGACTGGTACAACCGTTTATCGGTTAATTCGGTCCACTCGTGGGAACAACAAGAGAGATTGTTCAACGACACTTCTACCAGCCCCCGAAGGAGATGCGGTTTATCGATCTCACTCACTTAACTCAAAAAGCTGGAGAAACCATGTCTCACTAACTGAAGAGATTCCAGTCCATGAGACACCAATGTGTGACTCAGGTTTCGGAACGGAATATGACTGGGTTGCATTCTCTGGGATCTTTGACTTTGAAGTGAATATAGTCTTCACGGTAAGAACTTCAAGGATTTTTATGATCTAAGTAGAATGGTAATTAGTTCTTTTTGGAAAGGGAGGTTTTACTTGCTCCCTATACTTTTTTTAGTGAGAATGAGTATTTTATCCAGGTGAACTCCCTCGGACACCGGGCAAGAAAAATGATATTGTTGGAGAATAGTCGGGTTCAGAGGCAGATGAGGATGTCTGAGCTACCCTTTCCAAGTTGTCGGCTGTCTGAAGATCCACTAGCAACTGGATTGCCTGAAGTAGTGAGGAATTTGTCCCTCCGGCGTTGTTACCCCAGGGATGGCGCCGAGGTAGCATCTAGTGAAGCGGCTCCAAGCACTCAGGTTCCTAGAACAAGTGGATTGGCTTTAGACTCCTCAGCTACTAGACCACCAGATGGTTCAAGTGTAATGCCTTCTCAGATAGCTTAGCCATTATGCTCTTGATTTTCTTTCAAGTCCTAATGAGGACTTTGTAATTTTATCATTTTTGAATAAAATGTTCCTAGTTAGGGACGAATATTTCTCTATTTACCATTTTCTTGCTTTTATTTTAGCAATGTTTGTTCTTTTGCATAGCTTAGGAATTTTCCTATGTGGCTTTGCTTAGATCGCTTTGGGCTCCTATGACATGCAATCTTTGTTATCTTTGAGCTCATATATTTTTCCTTTTCTCTTCCTGGAAGCGTTAAGGAATGTATTCGCTCGGAGTCTTTATCAAAGCTCAAGTCTTTATGGTTGCCCGAGGATATCTTTTTACCGGGCTTGTTTTGTTCTTGCCTCTTCCATGAAGGGGTAAGGAACTTGTCTGCTCGGACCATGTTTGAAGTTCGGGTCTTTATGGTAGCTCATGGTATCTTTTTTCCGAGCTTGTTTTTTTCTTGCCTCGTCCATGAAGAGCTAAGGAACTTGTCTGCCCGAACCAGTTTTGAAGGTTAGGTCCTTTTGGTATCCCAAAATATCTTTGTCCTGGGCTTGTTTTTTCCCTTGTCTCTTCCAAGAGGAAGTAGGGAATTTGTTTGTCCGGACCATTTTTGAAGATCGGGATTTTATGTTGGCCGGGATGTCTTTCCCCGATCTTTTTCTTTTTCTTTTTTCCCTTGCTTCTTTTAGGTAAAGCAACAAATAACTTTGTTATCTAAGGGGTTTTCATTAGACGTGGTACTTCTTCAAATGCTTTTCATTCCAAGTCCAAGCCACCAGATTCTTATTGGCATCATGGAGCTTGAAGCATCCATTTCCCATGGCCTTGACAATTAGATAGGATCATTCTCATGTCGCGTCGAGCTTTCTGTTTGGACTTACCCTGCTTACTTCATAGTTACTCAAGACCAAATCTCCTTCCTTAAAACTGGGGGGCTTCACATTGGTGTTGTGGTGCCGAGCTATAACATGCTTGTACTCTTGCTCCTTCATATCTGTAAGCGATAATGGCTAATGTGATCAGTCTTGTTTGATGATAACAAGCCAGTGATAGTTCTAATGTTTGTGTGAGCATGTTCTTAATGATAGGATCCTTAGCCCTCACAACAAAATTGATGGAAACGGTAAGTTAGCTCCTTTTGTACATTAAAGTTAACATCCTATACACAAGAGGAAGCTACACTTCCATGGCACAAGCTTGAAGTCAATCCACATGTCATGGAAGTATTTCCGAAAGTCAAGAAGAAGGAAGATCAACAAGGTTAAGAGATATTCAATCCAACAAGAGAAGAATCAAGTGGTATTCTTCTTAACTAAGAAGATGTGTGAAGTCCAATACTATACAACTTCAAGCTAGTTATAGGACTTCATCACTCAAGAAGATGTTGATCAAAGGCTTCAAGTCAAAGCTCCAAAAAGATATTCAACTTGAAGACTTGAACACCTTAGGAAGATTAGTCTATTCTTTATAAGTACATCCTTGTGACTATTTTTACCTTGAGAATACTAGGACATAGAAGGCTTAAACCTCAATCATGCATGTTTTCAAAACAACATGTTTTACATTGTTACAAATATTTGAAAAGGTTTTTGAAAACTTAGTTAGGTGTTGGTCAATGCCTAAGTTCTTTAAAAAAACGTGTTTTATATATCTACAAAACACTTAGGCATGAGTTTGAGAACTTGACTAAGTGAAAAAACCACTTTACGACTCCGGTCGACTTAGGCCTAGCCTCACCAGTTAAAAATGCTCATGTCAAATTTTGCAATGTGACCTTTTGTTTAAGATTAAGTTCCATCAACGGGTCTGATATGTTTAATGAAATAGCATAGATAAATAAGGAATGACCTTTTTTACTCTGATTTTTTTATGTCTGGACAATAAATTGACGTCATTTATGAAGCTTCACTGGGCGTACTTAAATAGGTTTTACAATTTGATTGATTTATTGTTTTCTAGAAATGAATTGGTTTCTTGAACATCTTCTTTGTTTTTTCAGGGGAAACTAAGACAGATATTTGGTGCCCTAAATATTATATCACAGAGCCATATGACTGATGAGGATGACTCTGACGACGATGATGGTCCTGATTATAGATGATTTATGTTTTAGTTTTTGGAAACAATACGAATATATTTGAGATTTATTGTTTTAGAATTTGGATTTTCGATTTGTGCATATGTGAAATTGGATTTTGCATTTTGGATTTGTGCATATTTGAAATTGGATTTTGCATTTTGGATTTGTGCATATTTGAAATTGGATTTTGCATTTTGGATTTGTTTTAGAAATTGGTTTTGGATTTGTCTGCGTTGTTTTGGCAGGGAGCTTTTTTGAAATTTAAATTTTTTTATTTTAAAATCTCTGTATATTAGCGACGGTCAAATCGTTGCCAATTTTATCTATTTTTCAGAAAATTAATAAAAGCGGTTGCAAATTCGTTGCAACAAAGAGGTCACATATTCATCGCTGCAATAGTTGTCACAAAGTGGTCTCTGCTATCTGGTCAAGCTAAGATTAAGTGGTGGTAGCAATGTGGCCGCTAAATAGCGGTCACGACACCGTCGCAAAGAATGTCGTCGTTAAGTGGTCACTAATATCTGGTAAAACTAAGTCAATGCGTGGTAGCAAAGTGGTTGCTAAACAGCGGTTGTAACACCGTCGTAAAGATTGCAAACGCAAAATTGTCGTTAATCTCTGATCAACTAAAGTCAATAAGTGGTTGCAAAGTGGTGGCTAAAACACGGTCGCAAATTCGTCGCAATGTGGGTCGTCGCAAACTTGTCGCTAATCGATGGTCAACTAAAGTCAATGGTTGGTCGCAAATATGAGGTCAACCTCGAGTCCAATAGTGGTCGCAAACCGTCAGAAAAGAGGCGCGGTCGCAAGGTGGTTGCGCTTTGTTCGGTAAAACTGTCCTTTAAGCGGTTGCAAATATCGATTAGCGACCAAATTTAGGCCACCAACTGATGTTGTCGGAAAATGAGATTAGCGACCAATTTGCGACCATTCTGGTGATCGCGGTTAACAGTTTTTCTAGTAGTGTAGATAATCGACAAACATTCAAGGTGCATAACGCTTTTTTGCCCCATTTTTTATTTAACCTCATACTCTATTAATTTTGCGTTTTGACCACCTAAATTTTCAGAATAATTGTATTGTAACTCTTCAAAATTTAATAACCCCCTAAATTCACACCCTAGATCCACCGTTGCAGAGAAGCGTTTGACCTCATATGTAGGGCTTGTAATATAATCAAGGTGAGATAGAAAGATATAGCAAGAATTTCTACTTTAAGATTTATATTCGAGCCAAGGTTGTTAAATCTGTTCATAATACGTTAGATTATACACAGTGAAAGTAGAACCCAAACTTACTGTGCCACAAATATGATTGCAAAGAATTGGAATTGGAATTGGTAAAGGCATGATTAGCTTAGGGTTCATCACAGATTTCAACCACGTACAAACCACATACAAACATTAAACAGTTTTCGTCACACTCCATTCTTTTATTAACAATTTATTTTTACAAATATATATATATATATATATATATATATATATATTAAAATACCTTTTGTATATCAGGTAAAATAAATACTCTGTGCAATATTTCAAGGCTTAGCTCGATCTCAAACAAAAATTTCACGTTTATCCAAGTTAAAACTATTACTTTATATAGGAGCATGCAGGTCGTCTTGAACTATATTGAGGCTCTATACTATTTATTAAAGTTAGGCCTTAATATTTAAAAAAATATACATAAATTATAAAAAGTGTCAAAATATAATTATAAACCTAAGTTTTAAGAGTGCGAACAATCATAATTATACCACTAATTATTTTTGTATCCATGTACTCATATCCGAATTTCAAAAAGGGTCATCGTATCATTACTTTTAGAGGTATAAACACATGATACTTATATATGTATCCACATCTGACGCCCATACCCGAATAAAAGTAACATAAATATTAAGTGATTTTAAAATTTTTGGACCCCTCAAAATGAGAGGCCTTGTTCTACATGTCACTTTGGACATGTAAATAGCCGGGCCCGGAAGCATGCATTTACAAAACATTTTCAAGAAATAAAAAAGAAATAAACCATTAATTTTCTCACCCTGAAAACCTAGATGCATGCCGTTCCATTGATAAAGATATTTGTTGAGACGTGGCTTGAGAAATCTGTATACTCGAGAATTGAAGAATGACAAAGATTTCAATTTGAAAAGATCATGAGGATAGCCATGTGTTCCATGAACACCCATCCAATACCCTAACGTTGACCCACGTGATCCATCATGTCCTAATTGTTTTTTCTTCCAAAACTTTCTTCTGCATGGCGCATCTTAAATTTGTTTGCATGGGAAGAAACATTTTGAAATATTGTCCATTTGTCCACATGAACTGTAAACCTAATAATTCTTGGACGGAAAAAAAACCCTAATTATACATGCAACTATTGGCGGACCTACTTGCCCCCCCAGCCTTTCCCCCAATATATTTTTTTATTTTATATTTTTAGCTTTGTTTCTATAACACTCGTTCCGTTAGTATTTTTAGTGTAACCATTTTGAGTCAGTTTTCGATTGGAATTTATATTTTGTGGTTCGTGGATTATAGGAATAACACCATTTTATATCTTAACAAGTTTGGTTAAAATTTTAACAAGCTTAAATGTGTAATGAGACTATGATGTTTATAAAAAAAGAATTTTTTAACAAACTTAAGTGTAAAAATTTGAAAGCTTGTGAAATTTTTACTATATGGTGATTATCAAAGATATCGGTGATGTTTTATTTTCTATTCTGGTTGATGAATCCATGATATATCAATGAAGGAGCAAATGTCGGTAGTATTTCGTTATGTGAAGAATGGACAGGTATTAGAGCATTTTGTTGGTGTCAGTCATGTATCAAGTACTACCGAAAATGATGTAATTAAAGAATATTATCAAAGTATGAAAATGAGTATATGCTTTTATAATTTATTTTGTTAATACTAATTGTGCCCCTCCTACTTTTACAGTATGCGTCTGCCACTGCATGCAACCAAATACAACAAAAATTGAGCACGTGAATGGGCTTTTCTTCTGCAAATATTCACGTTTGCATGGAAAGAAGCAGTTTTCTTACAAATGTCCACAGCTGCAATTGCCATGTATATGAGATATGCATGCAAATTCTGAGATTCAAGAATCTTGATTTTATTGACATTTTGAAGAATAAGATTCGCGCGATCTCGAGAAAGAATCCTTTGCATTTTATGGTAAGATGAAAAGATAAATCCAAAGATACCTGCTGTGAGTGTGTTGGGAAATGGTGATCTTGGGGCTTTCTGTCTTTCCATGGTCAGTACATGAAAATCATAACGAGAGTTTGTTTTCCTTTGTGTAAAAAATTAGCTCGACAGGAGCTGATAAAGTTCTTTAATTCTAAAAAAAAAGGGGTAGGATGTTCTATTTTATTTTTCATTACATAATTAGCTAATATTGACGCGTGTTATACATTTTTCTTAGGGTTTCACCATCTTCTTTAATTGATAGATTTTTATATTACACTTAACAGTTTGTTATTGACAAAACAAAGAGATGGAATACAAAAGCAAAACCGAAGATTTGATCCCCAAGAAAGTATTAAAAAGGAAAAGCGTAGGATGTGACAAGAATATTCACGTGTTTTCATGGTTCTGGTAATAGTTTATAAGAAAATTCGAAGGTAGTTCCGCCTTTTATAGACTGGCTTCAGAGTTCTTTCACATGAATTGGAATAGAATCTAGGTAGGTTCCATCCAACTCATGTGAGAAGATTGTAGGATCAGTCTTACAATGGAGGCACTATGCCCGAGTGACCCTAGTTTATAAGCTTGCTGGCTATTGCCTAAATCAGACTTGGAAGCAAAACGAGGATTTGGGGCGGATGTAGAATTGTATAGTGTACCTGGCACTTTGTTAGTGTGTGTGGATGGTTAACATACTTTAATATGTAGTTGTATAATCAAATATGTCGTCAAAAAATTTAAACCAAATACAGTAAGTTAGTTGGCAAAAATCTTCATATTGATTCGAGGGCGTTTTGACTTTTTGAGTCCAATGCTCACCCTCAGTGGCGGAGGCAATGCCTCGACATTTTTAGAAACGGCGAATTTTTTTATAAATTATTTTTTTGATATTTTTTTATAAATATTGTATTTCGCCCTCTAAAAATTTTAAGTAAGAAATTCGCCCCTAATAATAAATTTCTAATTCCGCTACCGCTCACCCTATGTCTTTTCATTTCACAATAATGTCTTATAAGTGTGTACTTGTAAGGCCATCACAATAGGGATTGGATGGCCAAGTGGGTAAGGCCATCACACTTGGGGCTTAGGTCCCAAGTTCAATCCCCATATCTCACATAAGAGAATGATTTAATTGTCATTTATTTGGGCTCCCTTGTGTGGATCTTATACTCCCCTCTTGGGGCACCCGCTCAACGGGCTTATACGACACCCGCTCAACGGGCTCAGCTGGGCTTCTACTACTCCTCCTCTGGTGAGGTCTAATAATAAATAATTGTAATAAACTAGACTATACTTATAAATGGTCTAGTTTTAAGAAAAAAAAAAAAAAAGTGTGTACTTGTATTAATTTTTACTTTTTAATTTCGGAATTTTTACTAAAAAATAAAAGAGAAATTTTTATTTTGGAAAATGCAAAAAAAAGAAAAAGAAAAATATGTTATAAATATTTCTCTGCTATTCTATTTAAATTATTTGTTTACATGCTATATTTAAAAAACTTGTTTCCTTAAAGAAAAACCCTATATTTAGAATACTTTTTAGGAGTATCTTTTCTATATAAAAGATTGGAAAAGATGCAGATAGCATATTTCTTCTTGTTTTAGTTTACGATATGATCAAATTACGTTATTATGTCGAAAATTATATTTTTGTATGAAATAAAAAGGAATCAAGCATATAATTATCTGTGAAGTATGATATTTATATGTTTAAGTAAAGAATTTGTATGTGGCTCCAAAATTAATAATAACTGTTAGAAGTCGACTGAATCTGATCGATCGAAGTTTAACCCTAGTTGAAGGAATTTTATGATCAAGTTCTAATTGTTATCGCTAATAATGAGCAAAAATTAAATTTATGTGAAGTTTATGCAATTTTATTGCAAAGATTATATCGTGATGAAGTTTCCGAAACTAGAAAAGTCTCGCTTGTTAGTAAATATGTTTACTGTTAGGAATTTATTTTTGTAAAAAGACTGCATGATATTGGGATACCAAGACCCTACAGAATGTTTTGTTAAAAAGAAGATTGTTACATATATGATGTTCTGTTTATTTTTTAAAATTGGTGTTTTCGAAATTTTATGGTCAGTAGAGACATGCAGGTTAAAAGAAAATGGTTGCTGGTCTGGGAGGGTGAATGATTTTATATTTATGAAAATGTCAGACTGATCATTTGGGCATTGGAATTCTTTCTAAATTGTATACTACTTATTTCTCCAAAATATGCTTTGCTTTGGAAAACCTATTAGATATATTAGTTTGAGTCATGACTTATGTTATTGTTGCTATCTGGACAAAGAAAAGGCTTTCACTTTTGCAAAATGAGTAGAACCTACTCTAAGGTTATTTCCTGCAAATTCCCGTGTTCATGGAATTGTGACTTGTGAGCATGTTAACAAAGAAAAGAAATTATTTTCCTACGTCGAAAAATATTATTTAAATAACTATGATGATAAAAATGTAGTCTTTTCAGGTGCTTGGTTTCGGAAGAAATAAGGTATCTTACTAAGTTTGAAACTTATTCATTTCCCTGTTTTTCAGGTGAAGTTAGCAATAAAGAGAATGATGTAGGAGAGTGGGAAGAAATTCCCTTTTGGTGAAGAAAGTGATTCAGCTTATGTTTCAGTTTAGTTTCGAGGAGCAATTTATGTTATGTTTTATTTCCGCCGTGAAAGATTTCGATGTAATAATTTCTCGTGAGAGAGTGTTAAATTATATGAAGTATCTTTGATGTTACGTTATTTTTGGAAAGTTACGTTTATGATGAATAAGCTATTGACACGTCGTCTCTCGCCTCTTTGGTACGGGGCGTGACATAGATTTCCATACTTTTCCCCATCAGTGGCTGAAATACTGCATTCACCATCTCTTGGAAATCAGCCCCGACATTTTTTTGGCCAAAAAGAATCCTTGTATAGCAGTATATTCCATCATCACTCACAAATGAGGTCTAGTCCATGTCCTTGGTCGCCAATGATATTTGGTGATAGCCTTTATAAGCATCAAGGAAGCATACCGTTGAGTGTCCGACAATTGAATCCAATAGTTGGTTTATCCTCGAGGGAGGGTAAGGCTTTTTGGAAATGACCTTGTTCAGATCTTTGAAATCATTGCACATGCGCCAGGTTGTATCTGGTTTTCAAACCACCATTTGGTTGGATAGCCATTCTAGAAAACTTCGGACCATAATAGGTCATGCACCTCTTTCTTGATGACATCCTTATTTTCTTTTCTAAACATTCTTTTCTTTTGAAAGATTGACTTAGTTGTGGGCGGCACTCTGAGCATGTTCTATGCTATTGCCGGGGGTATCATTTGAAGGTCCTTTGGTTCAAAGGAAAATAGGTTTTTATGCTATTTTAGTATCTAATCTACTCTCATATGGACACACGAGTCCAATTCTTAGCCTATCCATTTTGTTTTGTCTGGATCATTATCATCCAATTGGAATAGCTCAATTTCTTCCTCATGTAATATAACACGATCATCTTATTTATTTATTGAAGCCCACTACCTCGGCGAGATTTGGATGCTCGGGTAGCTCATATGAGTGGAATTCTCTTGTCATGGCTATCTGGCCTTTTACTTGTATGACCCCGTCTCGAGCAAATATTTCTAACATTTGGGTTTATGTGGATGCACTTAATTACCTGCCATTCATTTAGGTTTAGCCGTCCCAATATTTCATTATAAGATGAGTAAGGTTCTACCACTTAAAATCCCATGGGTTAGATGGTGGCTTCTTTTTTCTCAATCGACATTAACAAAGTGATATAAAGTGTTGCTCAGGTTTCCTTTCCTGCAATCCCGACAATTATTTGGTCACAATGAGTGATATCGGACCAAGGAATGTCAATTTTGAACAAGATGTTGATTTCACTACCAGTGTACATCATGACTCTTTTGACAAGACATTGTCCTATTATTACTTGAATGATTAATTGTTCACCCTTGATAAACCTTGGCATTTTGGATCCTCTAAGTGGAAAAATTTCCTCAACATTGACCACCTTGGGGGCGCCTTTCCCGTTTTTCTCTTGATGATTGTTTGGTTCTCGCGTATTGCCTCATTTCATTCGCCCAGAGGCATCGGCTATGATTTTTTTAGCTACTTTTTTTGTATAGCTGCCTCGATTTCTCTTTGAAACTCAATGCAGTTATCTATATTATGGACATGAGCTTTATGGAATGCTCTATATTTTTTATAGCTTTTTTTTTGTTGGCGGAAGAGTTCATCTTTGGAGGTGGTGCCAATATCCCCAATGCCTCCACTTGGTGCATTAGCTGTGTTCGTGTTACTTTGAGAGGTGTTTCTTTTGAGTTCTCAACTTTGTCATTCTTTTAAAAGCACCTCTCTCGAGCTTTGCCTTTATCTATATCTTGCGTCGAGGTTTCTTATATGGGGAATACTAATCAGACATATCCTTGCACTTCCATCCAATTTTCTTGTTTATGCCAAACTCTACTCCTCTTAAAATTTTGGCTGTCATTCTCAATACTTCATGGATCTCGGTTGGCGTCTCCTCGGTTATCATCTTTGCCAAGCTCATTTTTCAGAGGTCATATTTGGACTTGCATTGCAATTTTGTTGAATTTTTTAATATAGACTTTAACCGTTTTATCTTTTTGTTACTAAATCATAAGCAAGTGATCTGAGTTATAGATAAATGTTCGTTACCCAACAAAGTGCTCTAAGAAGATTTGTTGCATTTGTTCAAAGGTGCTTATACTTTGGTTTAGTATTGACACAAACCATTTGAGCCCGGGTCCTATGAGGGATCTATGGAACATCCTGCATAGGATACCATCATGTGGTTGGTGCACATACATAGCAGCTTGGTATGAATCAAAGTGATCTTTGATGAGGACACACCTATGATGCTGCCTAGGACAAGTCAATCAAGTGATTCAGTGATCAACATCCAAGGTCCAATGACAAGAGCTAGAAGGAATGATGCAACCGTTGTACGAATACCAAGGTTCGGCTAAAGGTCCGATTTTTCTCTATCTCGAACAGTTTATGAGGGAATATAATCAACAATCCTCCCGTAAGGTTGATTATCAATAGGGGCTGAAACACCACAATAAGTATAAACCAAACTTATTGATATAGTACCTCAAAGGATGAATGAATTCTACATAGAGAATCAAACACAAAGTAACTAAGGAATAACCTTAAAATATCATATCAAGTCTAAAAATATCATGGCTGAAATCCCTCTTAAATAGAGTGGAATTTCGTCCAAAAAGAACCCACAAATAAGAGTCCTTTAAAGATTAGGATTCTACAACTCCTAGATAATTAAAAACACTACCTAACACCAAAGACAACATGTCCTATTATTTAGCTAGCTTATTTTGGCCAACATGCCTAATTAAAATAAACAATAAAGCTGAAAGTATAATTAAAGTCTTTAATAGACTTTAATTTACAGATTCCTAAAATACCCCTTCAAACGTTTTCCTTCCAATTATGTATCTTTCCTTCAAATGATATTCGATGGCTTTGATCCTTGTGTCTAGATTTCTTTGAAGGTTTCTTTACCTCTTGAACCTTTAGATTAGAGACTTTAAACACTTGGAATAAATGCTTGACTTTGAAGCTCGTATTTGGGATGTATGAGTTAAGGATGAGGTCATTTGGATCTCTAAGCTTCATGGCTGGTACCGTATCAAGGAAGGTCATGAACCAAGCTTTAACTACATTGATTCAAGAGGTTCAAGCTAAGAAAGAAGCAAGGGTAATTTTAAATTATTCTATTCGTTCAAGACAAGTCCATATCATCACCCTAAAGGAGATTACTCACATATCCTTTACTCAAAATGGCTAAAGAGTATTTTTAGAAAGTTTGTCAATTAAAGTCTACTTAGACTTTAATTAATTTTTATCTTTTAGTTATTTTTATTATTTTAGCCGAGAGTTAATAAAGGACATGTTGTTCAATTCATTATTTAGATTATAGCAAGTTTTAATTTATGTTAGTTTACTATACTTATGATTGCTTTAGTTCTAGTCCAATTAGGACTCTATTTTGTAAGGCTTGGCCAAAAATCCTTCTCTATTTAAGAGATATTTCGGCCTCATTATTACATAGACTTGATATAATATTGTGAGGTTTATTCCTTTATTACTTTGTGATTGAATTTCTTTTTAGATCTTCCTTCATTGTTACTGTATCAAAAAGTTAGTTCCCTTGTTGTGGTGTTTCATCCTCCATTAGAATTCTTCTGCCAGGGTTGCTTGATGCTCAAGCTGTCTTGCGGTCTTGTGTGTCGAATTCTCTTAAAGTCCTCTGCTAGTGTTGCTAGATGCTCATGCTGTCTAGAGGTGTTACTGAGGCATTCATGGGAACTATCTTTAAGTTAGAGAAAGATCATATCTTTTACTTTGTGTTGAATATTGATATAACTAAGGTTCTTCATCAATCTTGGGGACATGTACTTCCATCATAAGTTCCAATGTTGTTGGTGTTGCATTTTTCCGGAACCAGGACTTCTTGGAACTGTAATGTTAATGGATCACAGAGGGTAAAATTCCAGGGCCTTGTATTTGAGTGGAAAACTGGTTTGCTTGTTAATAAGCTTTTAAGCCAATTTGGTGAAGATCCATTTGTTGTGGCGTTGTTTGCTTTTTAGACCAACGATGGATCATCTCCTGGGCGAAGTCTAATAATGCGTAATCAATGTTTAGAATGAGTAATCAAAGTTTAGAATATGCGTCGATATGCACTTTATAATGGTTAATATTCTGAAGGATAACAGAAGAATTCTCATTACTAACACATGTTAGAATAATCAAGACACCCGTTTTTCTCTTCAATACACATGTATAGAATAAATAAACACCTGTTAGTTTTATATTTACACATGTTAGACGCATCAAGAGACCTGTTTTTTTATCTTTAATACACGTGTAGGAAATTTTACACCTATTATGGTAACTAAGAACACCCTTTTCATCTCATAAATATATGGTTACACGTGTTACACTCATCAAGGCACCTATATTTATCTTTAATACACGTGTGTAGGAAAATTAACACATGTTCTTACTGTTTATTATATTCATCCAGATACATTTTCTCGATTTCTTAATTGTCAATCATACTCCCGGATTTATGAGAACCTACAAGTTGTTGATTAAGAAGAGTATTAAAGATATTTTGGAGAGACTGGATTATCTAGGTTGATTCCCTGTGAGGGAAACTATATTTTTAGAGACTTGAACAATTGATGATATGTAAAATAGAAATGCAGAGCTTGTATTTCGGAAGCCATTCTTAATCGAGAAATAGCTTAAAAGAAACAGTTGGTTGTTGTTGTTAGTGATGAGCTGAATAAATACGTAAATTTTTAGATTCTGATATAGAGGATTCGAGCAATGAGGGTAGGGACGAAGCTAGGAATTTGGTGTTGGGGGCAATAAAAAAGGCAAAAAAAAAATTTTGGGGGGGCAAAATTGATAAATTTTTTCAAAATACACATAAAATTTCGATAAATAATACTCCCTCCATTCCCTATTAATTGTCGTTTAGGAGATATCTAGGTATCCAAATTAATTGTCGTTTAAGATTTTTTATTAGTTGTCAACAATTTATTTCAATTATACCCTCAACATTTTCCTTTCTTTTCTTTATGATGTATTAGTGAGAGAGAGGGAAGGTGGGATAATATTGGAAGTTTAGGTGAAAATGACAACTTCCTTAATTTTTTCAAATTGTCTAAAGAGTCTTATATTTAAGAATGGAGGGAGTAGTATTTTTAAAAATTTAGGGCCAGTGGCCATCTATCCAACCAAAAGCAAAAAAAAGACTATAAAGAGTAAGAGAGTAGTTGAGCAGTATGAGCCAGGTAGGGCCAAACGCTCTAGAGTGGATAATGTTTGTAGTGATGATGAAAACCAGGTATTTGATCGTCTGAACATATATTTGGTCAAAATTGAGGCGCGAACATTTTTATTTAAACATGTTTTATACATAGGTTTATTACATGTACATTTATATTTACATTTTGAACCCAAAATATGTGTTTAAACAATAGAAACATGTGCTAAAAAAATAAAAATAAAAAGAACAAGTGTCCATATCATAAGAACATGCATTTAGTGTACTAAGTGATAAAATATTATGGAACAATAATGTACAAAATAGGTTTTCAGCCAAAAAAAAAAAAAAAACATTTGTTCAACAAAAATAGCACTACAACAAAAATACATTTTTGCTACGTTTTTGTATCGACGTTTTTGTCAAACGTCGATTAAAACAAAAAAGAGTAAGTTAAAGCAACATTTTTTGCAAACGTCGCAATGTTTGGATTTTATACGACGTATCATAGCATCGATTTTAGTAATTGTTGTTCAAAATGACGTTTTGATGTTGGTTAGAGACATTTACATTAAATATTGTTATAAATTGTTACTTTTTGTGACTCATATAATGACATTTATATACTATGTCGTTAGATCTTGTGACTTTTCAGACAAACATCGCTAAATTTGAATTTTATATGACGTTTCATAGCGTCGGTTATAATAATTGTTGATAAAATCGACATTTTAATGTTAGTTAGCGACGTGTACATTAAATGTTGTAATAAATTGTTACCTTTTGTGACTCATATAGTGACATTTATATACAGCATCATTAAATCATGTGACATTTCATACAAATGTCGTTATATTTGGATTTTATACGACGTTTAATAACGACAGTTATAGTAATTTTTATTCTTACCGACAATTTTATGTTAGTTAGTGACATTTACATTACATGTTATAAATTGTTATTTTTTGCGACTCATATAGTGACATTTATATATTTTGTCGTTAGATCTCGTGACATTTTTTGACAAACACAAATACAAAGATTATGTTTCTGAAATATTCTTTTAAAGAAA
This sequence comes from Vinca minor, assembly GCA_026122235.1. Taxonomy (NCBI): domain Eukaryota; kingdom Viridiplantae; phylum Streptophyta; class Magnoliopsida; order Gentianales; family Apocynaceae; genus Vinca; species Vinca minor. The sequence continues at coordinate 5,364,711 of JAOCZM010000241.1, read as the reverse complement.
AATTAAAGACATTTAATTATTAAAATTTTAATGAGAGTGTATTGTTTTTAATTTGATTTATAACAAAATCAAAATACAATGAGAAATTAAAATAAGTAAAGGTAAAAAATCCAAAATTCCATTATAATAAATATAATAGGAGGAGAAACAAATAACAAATGATCATTTAGCTCAGAGGCCCATTGCACGACATACATGCAGGAGGTCGCGTGTTCCCATCTCTTTGAGTAGGGAAAATATTTATTATATATTATTCAAATGTGGCTAGACTCGACAGCTCGGCTTGTCTCTAGGCTCCGGCTCCGATTATTCAAAGGTGGCTAGATACAACGACTCAGCTTGTCTAGGCTCCGACTCGGCTTGGCTCAGCTCAGCCAGTCTGGTTTCAAAATATACGAATGTCGGAATAGGCATTTTATTGCGACTATTTCAAAATGTCGTAATAACTACTTATTCACGATATTTACGAACGTCGGAATAGACGACTTGTTGCGATAATTTACAAATGTCGGCAAAAGTACCTTTTCATACACTTTAAAATGACGCAACAAACGTCGTAATAGATAGGTACCGACACTTGTAACAAATGTCGTAAAAATTCATAACGACACAGGAAAATGCGACGTTTACGCGACATTTGTAATAAATGTTGGTATAGATCTATATCGACGTTTTTTTTTCTCCTTATTGCGACATATGACAAACGTCACAATAGACTTTTTTTGTTGTAGTGTAAATAGTTGTTCATATCAAAAGTATATGTGTTTATATCAAAAGAATATGTGTCCATATAATAAGAATGCGTGTACAAACAAAAAGAACATGTGTTCAACCAAAAAGATCAAATGTTCATATTAAAAGTATAAGTGTTTATATCATAGAATTCGTGTTCAAACAAAATGAACATGTGTTAAACAAAAAAGAACATGAATTCATATCAAAAGTACATGTATTGATTTCATAAGAATAGAGCCATTGTCCTTTTCAAGCTGCTGAGATGGGACTTTGGTAATTCAGCAAAAAAAAAAAGAGATGGGACTTTGGTACCTACATCATGGTCCTTTTCCGTTAACATTCCTTTTGTAGCCTTCATTTTTTTCATAACAAACTTGATTTTCTTACCTTTGTACTGTGAGTACCTTCAACATACTCTCATACCACAAGTGGATAAATAAGTTTATACTAGAATTGCAGGGCTTTGCATTAGACTAACCGTAGTTTAGTAAAAATGGCTAACCATGGCAGTCCAAAATCTGGGTGAAACATTTTTGGCGAGAACGGAAGTTCCACTTATGTCCTGGGACCAAAACGAAAGTGAGACTTCCATTGTGGGCTGACATGGCAAGACTACCAACAAGGCTTGCCATGTCAGCCCATAACAGAAGTCCCACTTCCGTTTTGATCCCAGGATGGAAGTGGGACTTCCGTTCTGGAATCAAACCCTAATAAATCTAGAAACCCTAAAAAATCCCGTGACTTTGAGGACGGAAGTGGCGTTCTGGAATCAAACCCTAATAAATCTAGAAACCCTAAAAAATCCCGTGACTTTGAGGACGGAATTGCCACTTCCGTCCTCAAATTACAGACATTTTTCAGCGTCTAGTCTTTTCTCACTTTTTCTTTTTTGACTAAGGATAATTGAAGAGATAAAATCTGAACGGATTTGACAATTTCGTTCTCATTTCTGACCAATTTTTAGAGACCTGAGAATTCAAATTTTGAATTTTCTACACCCCAATTATATCTATAAATAACCTCACCACACTCTACAACATTCACACCTCTCAAACATAAAAATTTCCTTACCCTCCTCTTCAAATAAAAATTGTCTTCAATTAATTTCCATCTTAAAATGAATAGCGAAATGGATCCCTCCCTGGAAGAGTATTTCAGACATCAATTCAAAATTGTTGTCGAAAATCAGACCAATAGAAAAATGGTAATATCTTGTTTTGAAATGTGTAATTATTTTTGAACAAATTATTTCTTATTGAACGAAATAAAATTAAAATAATTGATAAATGATTCATTAAAAAATATTACAAGTTTAACAAATTTAAATACATTTAACTACAAGTTAAAAAATTTAAATAAAATTAATTAGGTGGTGGTTGGTTAGTATTTTCTTGGTTGGGGCAAGTCTTCCGATTGTGGCCGAGTTCTTTATAGTTGCCACACTTCTTTGCTCTAAGTTGTCCCCGGTTCTCTATGTCCATTGGCATATCAAATCTCTTCCTTTGAGGTCGACCCACCTGTGAACCTTTCATGTTAGGGGGGAGGGGTGATGTATCATATCAAAAGGAGCATCCCTCCAATGCATGGGATCTGGTGATATAAAATGGATTTTTATGTATTCCTGTAGTATTCCAGAGAATACACAGGGTGTATGTACTTCGAAGCATCATCCATGACCGATTTGGACACTTCAATTACATGCGTGCATAGAGTATTATAAGTAGACCATTTATCGCATTTACATTCACGAGCTGATAAGTTGACTGAGTATATTTTACCTCCTAAACCAGGTCCTCTATGTCGAGACATGACCCTATAAATTCCTTGTTCTTTGTGGTGTCTATTAATAGACAAACTTTGAGCTTTCTTTTCGTAATTGAAGTATTCATCCCATATTCTCTTAGGGAATGGCGTTTGACAAGTATTGGCGTCGTTCTTGTGCAAGTCAAAATAATGCACAAGCTTGAAAAAAACCATGTCAACAAGACCCTTCAAAGACAGCGCCCTGGATTGTTTCAAAACACTGTTAAGCGATTCAGACATGTTAGTTGTCATGCACCCGAAGCGCTTTCCCCCATCGTAAGCCAAAGTGCACAACTCTTTCGGATGATGCATTAACCAGTTAAATGCATCTTCATTTTTATGTTTAATAAGGTCAAGAATTTGATCACACTTAAATTTCTTCTTCTGGGAAACAGCAACCCAGACAAGATTTTTCAATTCTTTATTTTTGCAGTGTGTGTGGAAATTTGACCTGTAAAGCCTAAGGCAATATCTATGTATTGCCATTGGGGGTTGCCAACCGGGGAGACTGGCCACAACGTTGAGAATTTCGGGGTGACGATCGCTAATAAGGCAAACTTCTATGTCTTTAACAATATGTTCTCTTAGGTTTTTTAGGAACCAAGACCAAGTCGAAAGTGCCTCAGATTCAACAATAGCAAAAGCAAGGGGTAAAATTTGATTGTTAGCATCCATAGTGCTTGCAATCATAAGAACCCCTTTATAGTTCCCCCTAAGATGTGTGTCGTCCATAGAAATTATAGGCCGACACCACTTAAAATCGTCAACTAACGGTTTAAATGTCCAAAACATAGACTTGAACACGTTATGGCCATCAACAGTGACTTGTGGATGATAAAGAAATTTGCATTTTGTACCACGGTTAGAATCTTTTAGTGCCCGCATATAATGTGGTAGTACTTGGAAAGTTGATTTCCAAGTACCAAACAGTGTTTCAATAGCGTTTCGGCGGGCATACCAACCCTTTCTATATGTACAAGTAAAAGAAAATTTATCTACACATGCAGCCTTAATCAATTTAACAGAAATTTCGGGGTCAGCCTGTACAAGGTGCAAAATTTTTTACCCCAATGTAGCAAGATGACATGTTGCGTTTTTTGTTTTGATCCATTAAGCAGTAGTGATCTTTCTTTGAGCCTAGTAACCTTCCACCCACAATCCACTCTGCTATGGTTGACACGAATATACCAACAGCATCTGTTTTTGACTGTTAAGTTTCTGCGCACCCCGCTAAACCATTGTTTGTTACTTCGGTCTCATTTCCACTCCCTTAAGGCAACAATGTCATGCCATATGTTAACTGCTAACATTGCCTCCCGCTTATCCTTAAACTGCATCCCCAAACAAATTTCAGGAAAATCGGGATTCCATTGTTTAATGGGTTTGCTAAGTCAGTTCATGAACAGGTTCCATGGTACCCATATCGTTCCAACAGGAAAAATTAGCATAATTACCATATGATGACATGTTCCATTTCGGTATAACGGAGGTAGTATTTGCAAGTTCAGTATCTTGGATTGTCTCATCATTACTTGGGCCAGGAATGTCTTGGGGGAGTTCTTGGGGATTTTCGGGGACAACAATATCTTCCGTATCAACCTCTTCCCCGACCCCGCCATCCTCGTGGTCACCGGCACTATCATCACCCCCGCCGTCATCCGTTTTCGGAACACTTTCAATGTCAGATGTCGGACCCAACAAATCCATTACCGAATTATCATTGTGTATTGTTGGGTGATCGGAAAATGCCAAAAGTGTAACATTCGGCATGGTGGGTTCGTAAAATGAAGTCTCGTTACTTGACGGTGGGGGGCATACTTGGTGCGGGATTTGAGTCCGGAAAATAAAATTCCGGAACATGTTGTGATTGTTCAGAAAATTCGGTGGTTGGAATTACAAAACTATCTACCTTTCTCTGCACAGGTTCTAACAAAGCACCGACATGAATCCTTTGTATTTTGAAATCGATTTGGATTCCCCACAAACTCTCAAGATCTTTATCGTCGGAGAGATTTACGACATCATGCATCACCATACAGTAGGTCGGCATGAAAAAAGGACGAATCATTATTAGACGAACATTTACACTTGAAAAATCGACTCATATGCGCCGACATATTTGGTGGCAAAGTTGTCCAAATGAAACTTTTTTTTATTAACTCCATACTTCTTTAGTTGGGATCTGCGAAATGTGCAAAACCACCGCCTTCGTACACTACATTGTGGTTGAAATGTAAATACAATTTCATCGGACATTCAAGTGCCATTTTGTAGACAAAAATGTGTGATGGAATAAAGGGTATTATTATGGAAGAAATAAGTTGAAGGATTTGAATGGTTTGAAGGGTTTGTTGATGTGAGGAAATGGAGTGAGGAATCCTGCAGTTTATAGAGATTTTGTGGGGGTGGGGGGTGAAGGGATAAGATTTCCTATCCCAAAAAAAACTGGCCACAAAGCAATTCCCGTGGAAACCTACTGCCATTTGAGAACGGATGTCAATTGAGACTTCCGTTCTCAAATGGCAGTAGGTTTCCGCGGGAATTGCACCATATTTTTCACTATAGTTTGTTGGCAGGGTATTTTTCCTAATTTTAGGTATTTCTGTATTTTTAAATATTATAAAAGTATTAATTTGGTACATAATAATAAACTCTCAATTAAATTTAAAATCTACAAATTAGATTAAATGTGGCAAAAAAATTACACTGGAAAAAAAATTACATGGGAAAATAATTTACACCCGATCATTCAAACTCTAATTCTTTCAAAATTTTGGTGCAATCCATTCCCACACAAAGCTGGACAATCCTTCCGACATAAAGTAGTTGGGTGGAGCCTCAACAGTTATCTCTTCAGGTGATTTTGAACACTGACCGGCTTAGTCCACAAATGCTCTTGCTCTTCCTTCATACCCTAAAATATGGCATAGAAGGTTAAACTAGAATTCGTCTTTCCTCCTGTATCGCTTAGCCCTTGGATTAGCCTAATACAGAGTTAAAATAAGAATAAATGTAAGACTTGAAAAACTTGTATTATAATAGTTTTCCGTACTTAAATATAACTTACCGCAACATATTCCACCCATTGGGCTTCAACACCATTTAAATCGACATTATTGGTTCTACCATCGTACTTGAACCATGGTTTGTGCAAAAGTGTCTCAAAATCCCAAAACCGTCTGCGCAGTTTTGCTAAGCATGCTTCAATCATCTCTGTTGTGAAATTTCCGCCGGTGACGAAGTTCATGTCGTAGACAATTTCGTTGTACAAATCAGACCAACTTTTTCCATCATTCAAACCCTGTGTATCAAATTCAAAACAATTTTCTATTAACTCCTGTTCGTATTCTTCAGGCCATTCTCTAGTAAAATCAACACTTCTAAAATTGTTAACCATTTCTTTTTAATAAAATTTGGAAAGCTAGTCATTCTAAACAATTTTTGTTCAAGATGGAAATTAATTGAAGAAACAAAATTTTTTGAAGAGGGTAAGGAATTTTTTATGTTTGAGAGGTGTGAATGTTGGAGAGTGTGGTGAGGTTACTTACAGATATAATTGGGGTGTAGAAAATTCAAAATTTGAATTTTTGAATTCCCAGGTCTCTAAAAATTGGTCAGAAATGAGAACGAAATTGCCAAATCCGTTCAGATTTTATCTCTTCAAGTATCCATAGTAAAAAAAAAAAGAAAAAATGAGAAAAGACTAGACACTGACAAATATCTGTAATTTGAGGACAGGACTGGCAATTCCGTCCTCAAAGTTACGGGATTTTTTTAGGGTTTACAGATTTATTAAGGTTTGGTTCCAGAACGGAAGTCCCAACTCGCCAAAAATGTTTAACCCAGATTTTGAATTGCCATGATTAGCATTTTCTATTAAACCATGGTTAGTCTAATGCAAAGAGTATCTTATTATACTTCGGATGACATGCTCATATTGATTACTCATTATTAGACTTTCTGTAATGTTTATCTTTTTCAGTTAAAATATATTGAAGTATTTTCTATATTTAGATGTGTTGCATAAAGTGTTAAGCAAAGTAATGTAGCGGATCCTAACCCAAAATTGTAATCCAACTAAATCTTTAATAATTATTTAATGAGTCGAGCCAGTAAACTTGGCTACATTTCTTGACATACATATTCATTCATATTTTTCAAGGACTGTTATGCTCCAAGTTTTTCTTTTGTTATTTTGTGTTTTCCTTTGTTGTTGGTAAATCTTTGCTTCCAAATATAAAAGCTAAAATTATACTCTAAATCATACCATATTTATACATGTATATTTATAAAATAATAATAATAATTTTTACAATGAAACTTTTCGTCACAAATACATTTTTCCTCACCAAAAGTCATACCTATCGTGAGGAAAACTTTTCTTCGTCACGATTGGTCGGTCTTTCGTGACAAAGCAACTATTTTTTGTCACGAAATGTCATATTTTTCGTGACGAAACTATTTTCGTACGGAAATGTGGATCTTTCAGTGACGAAAATGGCTTCGTCCTAGCAGACATTTTTTAACATGTGCTAGGCAATAACCATACAAGATTTTTGTGACACTTTCTTTGATATTTCTAATTATAGTCATGTTTACACCACTACAAGGAAAATGATATTTTGTGCCGATGGAAGTCGCCACTGTAAGGTTGATTTTAGGTCACTATGACCGATTGTGATAATTTTTTGAAGTCGTCACTTGTCGTCACAAATACCTCGGTCACTGATGAAATTGTGACGACATTTTGTGATTGGTCACAATTACTCAATGCTTCTGTGACTAAATTTTCGACACAACAAACTTTACAATAAGTGACAAAAACATCGTCACAACAAATATAAATATGTGTGACAATTTATATGTGACACAAAAAATGAATTAAATTGTGAAAAATTAAGTCGTCACAATATTTTTATTTGTAGTGATGACATCGTTGACACTAAAATGTTTGTTAATAGTGGCCGAATTTTTGTCACGCATACTACTCATATCAGTGACAACTACTTCGTAACTAATTATTTTTTAAATAGTCACTACAAGAAAACAGTGTAACAGTGACGGACATATCCGATAATCGTGGTCGTGTATTTTTCGTCACTAAGCCAATTAACGACCGACTACCGACGGAATAATTAGAGACCGACTATTGGGTCGCTCTATAGCGACGGATTACCGACCGACCGTTTAACATTGTTGACTTTTGACTTTGACTCATTAACGACCGAATGCCGACGGATTACATAGCGACCGCTTATTGGGTCGCCATATAGTGACTGATTACGACCGATTGGTCAACATTGTTGACTTTGACTAGTTAACGAACAAATGCCGACGGAATATATAGCGACCGATTACCGACCTACTGGTCAACATTGTTGACGTTTGGCTTGGACTTGGTAGCAACCGATTAGCGACGGCGGCTTTAGCGACGGACTAGCGACCGATGCGTGTGCATTTTGACTTTGCCTTTAAACCAATAGCAACCGACATAACAGTCGCTATTCCGTCGCTAAATGTTTTTTAATTTAAAAAAATAAATCTGAAATTTAATTAAATCCCTATTAGAAAAAACTAGCAATACGAACTAGAAACAATATTAATAAGATCCCAAATAGCAAACATAATCAATAAAACCTAAAAATAACATTACATAATCAATTATCTTACTAAAACACACAACTTTACACTTCTCTTTTACATTACAACACTCACAATCAAAGTGTGCACTTTGAATTACAACACTCACAATCAAAGTGTGCACTTTGAATTACAACACTCACACTAGTGCCGAGTTTAGTCACAAAAATTGTAATTATTGTTACAAAAATTTTGTCACCTGTATATTTACTATAGCCGAGCCGAGTCAAGTCGCCGCCAATTCAAGCCACCTTTGAATAATGTAGAATAAAGTGTCTCCCCTTAGCCGCCAAGTCAAGTTACCTTTGAATAATATAGAATAAAGTCTCTCTCTTCTCAAAGGGATGAGATTTGAACCCGTGACTGAAATACCCGAAGGGGAGAACCTTAGATGGGGGGGTGAATAAGGTTCTTAAATAATTTAAACTTTTCTACCACAATCTTTTCCTAAGTGATCACCTTAACAACAATTATGTTCATTAAGCAATAAGGTGAATTAAATGATTATCACTTAGATAACTTATGTGTGTAAATGCAACACTTAGGAATACAAGACAATGAATATGATCAAGCATTGTCTAGGTCAAGATTCCTATATTCAAAGCTTGTAAGAACAAGCACACAAGTCATGAGGATTAGCATTTAGCAAGATATATATAAAGCTATAAAGTTCTCTAAATGTAAATCATATGCCCAAGCCAAGGGAAGACTTACAAAATAAAGATTCTTCTTGTATGTAGAATGATCTTTGAAATCCACAAGAAAATCTTCCTTTGATTTTGAAATATCTTTCAATGACATTGTGATGTCCTTTAAGCTTGTGCCATTGGAGAATTGCAAAATGTAGCTTCTTCTTTGTTGTAGAATGATCGTTGATGTCCACAAGTATTCACTCATGTATGTAGTATCTTTGAAATTAAATGCCTTTTCGTTGTCCAGAGGTCCTGGGCTATGTCCTGCCCAAGACCGTGAGGTCGAGGGTTCGACACCTCTCCCCTACGTGGGGCATATAAATACTTCCTTCCTAAGACGGTCCTCCTCCTCTAGTGAGGCTAAAAATAAAAAAATAAAAAAAATGCCTTTTCATTAGTTTTCTTTTTATTATACATTAATAAATGCTAGCATAGTCATAAATTTAATTATCATTTCAAATCATACATTTTCTACTTCAAGCAAGTCAAGACACCTAAAAAGAAACGAACTCAAATCACTAAAAGTATTTGGGTCGAGTTGCGCGAAATGAAAGAAACCAACCACAAAAAATTAAATCATTGTCACAGACAACTTTAGATAAGTATTTCATATCATCTTAAGTTTAATGTAACATAGTTAAACAGTTCTGGATATTTTATATAAATATATAAATACATTTAAAATTTAATGTTATTTTATTACTATATGGAGGTAAATTTCTTAAGGATGGTCCCAAAAGAAACATGGAATATTACAATGTATAGTTTAATCTTATGTATAACTGGTATTTAATTTTTCTTTTAAAATATATTTAAGAAACATAATCTATGTATATGTGTATTAAATTGTTATCAAAATATGAATACAAATTTTCTATATGGATAGTAATATTGAGTAGTAAGTTTAATGTATTATTAAAAAAATATAAAAATCTAAAATTATATTCTAAATTATAGCATACATATTTGTATATTTATACACAAAAACAAAAATTATTTATAATTTCCCTCAGTTTACGTTGCAATGCCAATTTTCTATTTCATTTTAAAAGAAATATACATTCAACGTGAGAAGAGAAGAACGATATAACTACATAATATACAAACAATATTATAAAAGAAAAAATATTTTTTAGGATGAAACTTTTCGTGACAAATACATTTTCCTCATGAAAAGCCATACATGCCGTGACGAAAATTTATCTTTGTCGCAATTGGTCGACATTTCTTGACGAAGAAACTACCTTTTTGTGAAGAATAGAGATTTGCTTCTGAAAATATCAAATTTTTCGTGACAAAGTTGTTTCCGTCAAGAAAGACTGACCTTTCGTGACAAAATATCTTAGTCACGAAACGTTTTGTCCTAAAAAGTAATTTTGTAGTTTATAGAGGATGATGATGATTTGAGCCAGTATAAATATAGTATGATGAAGAACCGTGAGGTACTAAGTACCAAAAGGTTCGACAGCGTAAGTTGTGCCGGATCTTTCTCTAATTCTCGAACTAGTTTCTAGGGAATATAATCAACGCAACGCTAGGGAAGGCTAATTATCGATGGAGGCTGAAACACCACAACAAGAGAAACTAAACTTGTTGATACAGTAACTCAAAGAATGAATGAAATTCTACATAGAAGTTCAAACATGAGAAGCTAAGGAATAACCTTACCAAAATATCAATATATCTAACGTAAGTTTACATCTTGGCCGAATAAAGTAAATAACAAAGCTGGAAATAATTAAAGTCTAGCATAGACTTTAATTGTACAAAGACTAAAATGCCCTTTAATTTCGTCCTAATTCTGGACAGCTTGTTGGGTCAACTTGTACGACGATTTCGGATATTAAGAAGGCAGAATCTGATCTCGTGATCTTCCTGAAAGTTGTAGATCTACCTCTTATCTTTAATATGCAACTGGAATCACCTCCATTGGATAACTGGATCGAAAGTTATGAGCATTCTACCAAACTGTTGTAAAGCTGTCCAATCCCTCATCATCTTGTATGATTACTAAAATACCCTTCTTAGCCTCTTTGCTTGATAGGGCCTAATTGTACACTTGTGAACTTGAGAGGCTGCCTTGTACTTTATATTCTATGTGTAACTTAGCATCCTCTTTGTGAAGGGATTCATGGGCGGAAACTCGTTCCAAACACCCATGAGTCCTCCCCTGAAGGATCCGCTCATACAAAACGAATCGAAAATTACAAAGAAAATGACTTACATTTGTTGGCTCAAGAATCCTATTCTTGAATGGAAGATTCTGTCTTTAAGGCTCGGATGCAATGATCACCTTGAGTCCTCCTTTACGGAATTACTCTCTACTGGTATCCACGCGACGAAACGGGCAGCGAGTGCTAGCTCTTCGTTTTTCTGAGATTCGTGAATTAAAGAGAAAGGGAGAGGCAGAACAAGAAATCTGATTTCTGGTGGTTTTGGTATTTCGGCTGAAAATTTTCTCACGCTAGGGTTTCGGCCAAGAGAGGTTTATATAGGGAGTGAGAGGTTGTTTCCAGAACAACTCCCACGTCCGCTCCACCTATTCTGGCAGTGGGAGTCTTTTACTCCCACGTCCCCTAGACCTCTGTTGGTCGTGGGAGTCTTTATCGGATAATAACTCCCACGTAATCCCAGCTATAGTTATATACCGAAATTGCCCTTATCTCTATTTCGAATAATAACATTTTATTATTCTCAGAAAAATAAATGTCAGAAACAATGAACCTAGACACATTCTAGATTCATTGAATCTGGACATGAAGCTCGTTGGCTCGTCTATGCGTGTGACCCTGTAGGTTCATATCACAATGGCAATGAAAACACACTTAGTAGTTGTGTGAGTTCATAAGTCACAGGCGGTCCCTAGCCGGACATCGTGACTACCCAAAGTGAATGAATTTACGGTGGAACCTAATATCAATCCACTATTTAATCCCTTTGTCTCGCGATATCCTAATTAAGCATAAGGCATGGTGGTCGTCACCCTTATTAAGCTTAATTGTATTTATGCTCGATCTCGGGTAGATTGTTCCAACAAATAGTATTTAATAACCACTTTATCAAATACATTTGAGCACGGCCATGCATTTAGACGGTCTTCCCCTATCGAGGGCCCAGTGGATATCTCTCTCAATAATAGAGAGGGACAAATCCCCTTACAATGTCTCTCACATTCAAGCTATGATAGGACACTACATCCGATCATCGATCAGTATTGATTACTCGGTTAAAAGTAACGTCCAGTCGAGTCAAAAGCGTGGCTCCATTCATACTAGAATCAATGGAGACATAAGGTCTAAGGATTCCAAAATAGCATTGAGGAAGTAATACTTATGACTAAAGACCATGAAGTATTACTCCTCTAACGGATCACGTCCAATACAATGTATCCCTATATATTGCATCTATGATATGATTTGTATTCATTACACATGATCAGTAAAACATGATCATCAATCATACATCATACTAGTTTTATTTCATTGTAAATAACATTACATAAAACTAGGGACAACTAGAATAGTAATTACATAATCTAATGAGCTTTACTATCGAATCACACATTTGATAATCAAAAGAAAAAAATTAACTATTCAAATACATGCTCAAAAGATATAAAAACATACAACATGTGCTAATGGTCCTAGGGCACTACTAACACTTTGTACTTTAATATACGAATCAATGATGTGGTTAGTTGAATCACGTCCCTTGTTCGAGGCCGCATCATTGGTTCGTGTAAGCAATCTTTTGAGTTGGGCAACCTTGAGGTTGTTACCGTATCATCCCCTCCCCCTTGAAAAACTTGATTCTTCCTCGAATCATCATCATAATCAACCTTATAATCTGAAAAATTATCAAAAGGGAGCAAGTTAGAAATATAGAAAGTTGAACGTTCACCGTACGTACCTTTTAAAGAAATTCTCTTGCGGCTATCCCAAAAGAATTGTATCTCTCTTTTCTCCATTGTGGCAGCAAGCTTGCTAAGATCATGAACAAAACGCTTACAAAAGCGTGTCAACTCAAATGATGAACGAATGGGATTTGAACTAGTTGTGTTCGGCCATTCCTCAATTGTTGTAACTTCTGCCGGTTCAACTTTAATGCCTTGGTTTTGAATTTGTTGATTTGTACCCGAGGATGGTTTATACCTTTCACGATTTTGAAGGCTAACAAGCAACCTTCTCGGCAACTCCTTGGGGAAGACTTCATGAAATTTCTGAAAAATAGCAAGACTAGATGTAGAAAAAGATGTTAGAGTAAAAGAAAAAAGGGTTAGTAAAAGGGTTCCTTGCGGTTCCTTTCAAATCGAACAAAACAACAAGTTGTTTTGCTTGAATTGCCCTATCTACCTTTCCGGGATTAAAACACTCTTTTCTCTCTTTTTGTGAGCTTGCCTTTTTTCTCACTAAAATCACAACTTTTGTATCCTTTTTTCCCTCGAATTTTACCTCATGGGTAGGATCACTCGTTTCTTTTCTCTCTCGCTCTTTTTTCTCCTCTAAAACATCCCTTTCGGCTTCTTCCTCACTTATCCACGATCCATCATCCAATTTTATCATTGTACCCTTGTTAGGGAAGTCCATAGCAAAGTTTCCTTTGCCCCCACATTTAGAACATTCTCGGGCCACAAATGGAGTCGAATTTGCCTTTGTATTGGCCGTATTTGATGGATTTTGAGACCTTGCTGCCCCAAACTGTCCCGTGGCTGTTTTTCTCTCATAAAATACCTCTTTGCCCTTGCTTTGGCTCGGCAAAACATTAGGAAAATTCTGAGTTGGATTCGGCTTCCTCCAAGGTTGGAAAGTTGCCGATTTTGCCTTTAAACTCTTTTCCTTTTGCTGTCTTTCGATATGCTCTGCATAATATAACATAGACGTAATATTATCAAGATTAGCATGTTCTACCTTTGTCCGGATTTTTTCGTTAAGACCAGCCAAGAACCGAGCCATTGTTGCCTCCTCTCCTTCACTAATATCAACCCGAATCATTGCAATTTCTATTGCCTTGTAGTATTCATCGACGGATCTATCACCTTGCTTTAATCTTTGTAGACGGTTGTAAAGTTCCCTTAAGTAATTTAGAGGAACAAAACGCCGCTTCATAACCGCTTTCATCTCAACCCAAGTTGCAATTTCTGGTTGTTCCACTTTTATCCTTGTCTTGTTTTCATTATCCCACCAACTAGAAGCATATCCATAAAACTCCATGGCTGCTAGCTTTACTTTCTTTTTCTCCGAATAGTTATGAACAACAAAAACATGGTTAACTTTATGAATCCAATCAAAAAACAATTTGGGATCATTTGTACCTTCGAAAGACGGAATCTTCGTCTTGATTGAATCAAGATTGTTGTCATAACGCTGAAATTGATCCCCTCTTCTCGGCTCAAAAATCTTATTGTTGATCACCCGATTTGGTGGCGGATTTGGAGGTGGTCTACGCGGCTCAACTTCATCAACCCATTGATCATCACTCTCGGTATCATTCCGAATATTACGTTGCTGATTTTGAAGTTGTTGATTTTGAAGCGCTAAGGTTTCCATCCGCCTTGCCATATCCGTCATCATCGTATATAACTTTTCTGGATCAAAAGCTTCAACTTTCTTTGATGGAGATCCCTGAAAAGACATTTAAAATGCAAGAAAAATACTCAAAAAATGTTAGATAGCAAAGAAAGATTCACTTTTTATTCCAACACCGCTCGTATAGAACTTCAAACTCTAGATTTAAAGAATGGGTTCCTAACTTTTTGCGTTGACACAAAGCTGAAAAATAAGGAAAGAAATCCTATCTTTGACCTAAATGAAAAGCGTTAGACAGAAAAAGATGAAGAAACGAAATCCTAATCGAGAATGGAAACCGGTTCTTGATGATCTTGATCTTCTTGATTTTCTTGATGTTTCTTGATTCGAATGAACAGTAATTGTGAACAATAACCTTGAACATTAATTGTGAACAGTAATCTGTAAACAGTAAACGTGAAAAGTAATCTGTGAACAGTGACTTTTTTTTTTTTTTATATAGATTTACCCTCTCTTGGCAATGTGTTATCTTGAATGTTCACGAAGAACCAAGATGTATAATAATTGTAAACGGCTATGACAAGTTTAAGGGGTGACAATACCAACTCTTGAATGTTCAAAAGGAACCAAGAGGTTTGCTTTTGGCTTGAATCACTGATCTCTCTCAATAACAACACGGCTGCCAATTTCTTTACACCATCGGCTTTTTCGTAGTAATTTTTTTTTTTGTCTTTTCTGTCAATTCAAGCAAACAAGAAAAAAAAAATTTGTGCTTAGGGTACACCGGGAATTGGAGAAGAACATTTTGCTCTGATACCACCTGATGAAGAACCGTGAGGTACTAAGTACCAAAAGGTTCGACAGCGTAAGTTGTGTCGGATCTTTCTCTAATTCTCGAACTAGTTTCTAGGGAATAATCAACGCAACGCTAAGGAAGGCTAATTATCAATGGAGCCTGAAACACCACAACAAGAGAAACTAAACTTGTTGATACAGTAACTCAAAGAATGAATGAAATTCTACATAGAAGTTCAGACACGAGAAGCTAAGGAATAACCTTACCAAAATATCAATATATCTAACGTAAGTTTACATCTTGGCCGAACCCTATATTAAATAGAGTAACAATTCGGTTGCAAGCAACAATAAGTAAGAGTCCTTGAAGAATTAGAACTCTTGAACAAAACAACTTGCTATCAAGTAAAACACTTAAACAAGAAGAGTCCTAGTAGATGTGGGACTCTTAACCACTAGATAACCAACTATGGACAACATGTCCTTTATTATGGCAACTACTTGCTATACGCATATAAATACTCTAAATAAAGTAAATAACAAAGCTGGAAAATAATTAAAGTCTAGCATAGACTTTAATTGTACAAAGACTAAAATGCCCTTTAAATTAGTCCCAATTCTGGACGGCTTGTTGGGTCAACTTGTACGACGATTTCGGATATTAAGAAGGAAGAATCTGATCTCGTGATCTCATGAAAGTTGTAGATCTGCCTCTTATCTTTAATATGCAACTGGAATCAGCTCCATTGGATAACTGGATCGAAATTTATGACCATTCTACCAAACTGTTGTAAAGCTGTCCAATCCCTCATCATCTTGTATGATTACTAAAATACCCTTCTTAGCCTCTTTGCTTGATAGGGCCTAATTGTACACTTGTGAACTTGAGAGGCTGCCTTGTACTTTATATTCTATGTGTAACTTAGCATCCTCTTTGTACTTTAACATACGAATCAATGATGTGGTTAGTTGAATCACGTCCCTTGTTCGAGGCCGCATCATTGATTCGTGTAAGCAATCTTTTGAGTTGGGCAGCCCTGAGGTTGGTACCGTATCATATTATGTAGATGTTGCAATCATTGAAGAAAATTTGATTACTATTGATACAATAAGTATTGAAGAAAAAATGAATTTGATTATGATGAAGATATTATTATTAGTGACGATGAGATAAATTCTAGAAGTTAAGATGAGGAAGTCGATTGCAATGATGAGGTAATAACAAACAAATAAGTCGTCACAACTAGTACAAAAAATAGTGATCATCCATGTTTTGTCACAATAAACCTCTTATTTGTGACCACATTCAGCTAAAACTAACTAATTAAACTTTAGTGTCACAATTTTTCAACACAAAAAGGTGTAAGTAGAGTGACAAAGTACTTGTTGTCACAATAAATTGGAATACTAGTGACCAAAACAAATTTGGTCACGACTAAGTTTCATCCCCGCCAAAAAACAATTGGTGCCAGAGCGCATATACTATTAGTGACAAAACTTCGGTGACAAAAGAAATTCCGACACAATTAATATAGTAATAGTGACAACTTAATTATGAAAGACTTTAAATCGTCACCATTCACACTACAATTGTGACAAATATTTAAGTTGTCACAATTAGTAGCTACACTAGTGACAACAAGATATTTTGTCACAATAAACCTCTTATTTATGACAAAATGGTATATGGTCACAAAAAAATTGTCACTGAATGTCTTCACTCTTGTAGTGCGCATAAAATTTATCGATTCACTCCTATGGTTTATCGATTTTAGGTTAGGTTATATAAACAAAAAATTAAAATTAAAATGTCACAAAGTGTGTCACATAGAATATCATAAAATAAAAAAAAATTAATTGGCCAATAGCACATTGCTGAAACAAATAACAACGTTATTCATGACGGCTATCCAATGACGTTCACCATATGTGGACTAGTATCTACTAGTTATACTCAAAGCATACGAGACATCAGGGTGAGTACACAACATGACATACATGATATATCCAATTGTAGAAGCATGTGAATCTCCTTCATGCGTTCTTTCTCCTCAAGTGTCTTATCACACTATTGGTTTGAAAGAACACTTCCTTGTGCAATAGGACATAGTTCTTTCTTAGACTTTTGCATGCTAAACTAATTTAGCACTCTATAGATCTTGTGATGAGGACACATCCTTGAAGCTGCCCAAGACAAATCATTCAAGTGATCCCTTGATTAACATCAAGGGTCCAATGACAAGAGGTAGAAGAAAAGACGTGAATTAAACTCTAACTTCATTCATTTTAGAGATTCATGCTAAGGAATCAACAAGGCAAACTTCAAGCAATTCAACGCATTTTTTTTTATTATAAGAAGGATCAATAGTGGTTCCCCGCTTTCTCCCTGGCATGACTCGAACTCACGACATACTGGTTGGAAGTGAAGCGTCTTACCACATGAGCTGCGCTTCGTTGTCTCAAGAAATTCAACACATGAAGACCAAGTCCATCTCAAATCATTCGAAGGCACTCATGGGTCAACAAGTCAAAGTGGTTAGAGTATTATTTTTAGAAGTTTTAGTCAAGACTTTAATGTATTTTCCATCTTTATGACTTTAGTTTACTTCCGAAATTAAGCTTAAATAAAGGACATGTGGTCCATTAGTTATTTAGTTTAAGTCTCGTACTTGTTTTGTTAGTTTACTAAACTTATTTTTTTCTCTTATTTAAAGAGAATTCGGCCTTCATTGTTTAATTAGACATGATATAATATAATTGTGAGGTTTTTCTTCGTTCTTTGTAATTGAACTTCTTTAGGACTTTCTTTCATTGTTACAGTATCAACTCGTTTAGATCTCTAGTTATGGTGTTTCATCCTCCATTAGAGTAATTGATGCCAGGGTTGTTAGGTGTTTATCACTACTTAGAGGTCTTAGGTGTCATTCTCTTTAAAATCTTTATTGCCAGGATTGCTAGATGTTTATCACTGCTTAGAGGTCTTTGGTGTGAGCTTCCACGTGATCTAATTTCAAGTTAGAGAAATATCGTTTCCTTGTGTCTACTCTAGTTGTTGGGTATTGGTGCTTATCGCTGCCAAGGTTCTTCATCAGATTGGTATTAGAGCAACGGTTAATCTCTTTCTTGGTGTATCTTTCTTGCTTTTTTTATATAAAAAAATAATCCCATATTTATTTATTTTTTAAGCCGTAAAAAAAAAGACCTTACCATTCTTGGTCTCTCAATTTCGGAAAAAACAAATTTGGGAAAAGAGCAAGAAAGATTAGGAAACTTTCCAAAATTTATTTCCAAAAAAGGAAGATTGAGATCATAGCTAGTCCTAAATCAAAAGGGATACCAAGAGTATTGCTAGTCAACATTCTTTCTATTTCTTTTCTAAATAGGTCTAGGATTCAACTTACCTATTCTTTCTACTACTTTTCCAAATAGGTCTAGGATTCATCTTTCCTTTTCTTTTCCTTTTCCAAATAGGTCTAGGACTTCTTCTTTCTTTATATTTTTTTTCCAGCCAGAGCACCCTTTAGTCAACCAATATTCGGCTTCAATTTTAAGCCATCTAGTGTTGAAGTTCTTGTCACAATCTTGAATGAAATTGAGAGTGAGTTTCATATAAACTTGAGTGATGCACGAGAGTTTGTGAGTTAACATTATGTCTCAAGAAAGAGGGGAAACTTCATCAACTAAACAAACCAAGAGCTTGGTTGATCACAAGTTTGCAAATGAGGCTTTGTCTCAACACAACCAAAAGGTGATGGAGATACTACAATCATTGAGTGAAAGACTTACTCTTGTTGAACAAAAGAGTAAAGCACAAATACCCCAAAGGTAGCCCATTGGTCCTAGAAGAGGGAGTCAGATAGAGGAAGAAGATGGCTACCTTGATGATGATGAAGGGTATGAGTAACAATTTTCAACACATTCAAGAAGAGAGCAAAATCGACCCCGGTGTGACTTAGAGCATGGTAGGTCGTGAGGAAGGGATGAACTACATAGAATTGACAACAACATTGGTGCCATCAAAACCAAGATCCCTTCTTTTTAAGGTAAGAATGATCTCGAACTTTATTCAGAATGGGTACGAAAAGTTGATCATATTTTGGCTGTCCATAGTTATTCTGAGGATAAGAAAGTAAAGTTGGCAGCCATGGAGTTTTTGGATTATGCCTCTATTTTGTGGGATCAAGAGGCTATTATTAGGGGAAGGGTGGGACAACGTCCTATTGAAAATTGGTATGATATGAAAGCTTTGATGAAATGGAGATTTGTTCCACAAGATTACACTAGGGAACTTTTTAATCGTTTACAAAGGCTTAAACAAGGTTCTAAATCGGTTGGTGAGTATTACAAAGAGATGGAAGTAGCCATGATTAGACCGGATATTCAAGAGGATATGGAGGCTACTTTAGCTAAATTCTTGGCGGGTTTAAATGTTTAAATAAGACCAAAGGTGGAAGGGCTGATCATATTGAGCTTGTTGACATGGTATATTATGTTGAGAAAATTGACAAGCAAATTAAAGAGAAAAAGAATGGAGGCAACTTTGGCCACATTTCCACCTTGGAAATGACCAAATCAACCCCTTCTAATTCATCTTCTTGGTCAAATAAAGTAGAGAATAAGGAGCCATTAGGGGTTGATAGATAAGCCATGGCTCATGTTGGGGCTACCAAAACAGCAGCGGGTTCTACATCCAGATTGGAAGCCGAATGCTTCATCTTCTCTTAAAAAAGCGTGTTATATGTGTAGGGGAAAGGGACACTTTGCAAGGGGCTGCCCAAATAAAAGTGTGATTATCATGCAAGATGATGGAACTTGGGTGAGTGAAGAAGAAGGTGATGAAGCCAAGAACAATTTTGAGGAAACCATGGATGATGAAGATATTCATGCAACTCCCATTGATGTAGAAATCTTAGTGTCCATGAAGCTTTTGCACACTCAAACCAAAGATGAGAACCACATTCAAATGAGCAACCATTTTCATACTAAGTGCCACGTTCAAGGAAAGGCTTGTCTTCTAATTATTGATAATGGTAATTGTGCAAATGTTTATTCTCTAGATTTGGTTCCTACTCTTGATTTACCTTGGAAACTCCATCCCCATCCTTATAAACTTTCTTGGCTAAATAGTAGTGGTGAAATAAGGGTAACTAGACAAGTTGTGGATCCCTTTGAAATAGGAAAATATAAAGATGAGATAGTTTGTGATGTTGTTCCTATGACTTCTAGCGATCATATTTTGGGGAGACTTTGGCAATATGATAGATGTGTGGATCATAATGGTAGGAAAAATGTCTATCAATTGTACATGGCCAAAAAGCCTGTAATTTTATATCCTTTAACTCCTAGTGAGGTATGTGAGGTACAAAAAAATATGGCCGAGAGAAGAGAACAAAGAATGAGAGATGAAAAAAGAGTGACGAGATGAAAGAAACAAGTGATCCTACCCTTGAGAGAGAGAAAAAAGTTTGAGCAAGAAAAACGATGAGACAAAAGTAATGAGACAAGGGAGACAAAAGTCCAACTATATAAAAGTGAGAAAATAGTGTTTATTGGCTTCTATTGTTGAGGTATATAGGGCCATTCAAGCAAAACAAACTATTATCTTGTTAATTTTCAAAGAACCTGAAACTTCTTTTTCTTTTACATCTATTGATCTAACAAATCACTCTCTTCCAAGTGTTATTGCTAACCTTTCGCGGGATTACAAAGATGTTTTTCCTAAGGAGTTACTCGAAAGGATTACCTCCAATCCGAGGCATTGAGCATCAAATAGTCTTCATCCCAAGATCAATCCTTCCAAACCGTCCAACTTATAGAGCCAATCCTGAGGAAACTCATGAAATTCAAAGGCAAGTAGATGCTTTGATTGAAAATGAGTGTGTAAGAGAATCTCTTAGCCCTTGTGCAAGTCCTGTTATTTTCGTACCTAAGAAAGAAGGAACTTGGAGATTATGTACGAATTGTTGAGCTATTAATAAGATAACTATTAAATATATACATCATATTCCTCGTTTAGATGATATGCTTGAAGAATTGCATGGTGCCATGAAATTTTCTAAAGTTCATCTAACACAAGGTTACCATCAAATTCGCATGTAAGAAGATGATGAATGGAAAACTGCTTGTAAAACTAAATATGGTTTATATGAATGGATTGTCATGCCTTTTAGTTTAACTAATGCTCCTAGTACTTTAATGATATAAATGAACTATATTTTTCGAAATTTTTTAGGAAAATTTGTTGTAGTTTACTTTGATGATATACTTGTTTATAGTAAAAACTTAGAAGAACATGTTGAGCGTCTTAAGCTTGTGTTTAATGTTTTAAGGGATCAAACTTTATATGCTAAGCTTGAAAAGTGTGTCTTTTGCACTACTAGTGTCAATTTTCTTGGTTATATTGTAAGTTCACAAGGTATTAGTGTTGATCCCGCTAGCAATGGCAAGTGGGTTAACCCGACGAGTTCGGGGCGAGTCGGTGAACAGTGGCGGGGCGGGGCGGGGTTGACCAGTTAACGGGTCAATGTTTGGGTCCAAAAATGAATATGACAAACCCACCTCGCCCCGCTTGGAAAACCCGTAAAAAATGGGCCGAGTCACGGGTTAACCCGGTGGGTTGTGTGGGTCGGTTGGGTTTGGCGAGTTCGACGGGTTTGGCGGGTAGGGAGTTTTTTGTAATTTTTTTTTTATGAGTATAAGTTAGACATAAATATAGATAAATCCACCTTGTAGTGGTGGTGGTGGGGGGGGGGGGTTTGGCATGGACCCCTACCGGTTTTATTAATAACAAAATTAGTGTTACATAGGAGAGGGACTTATGGCCTAAATCTCCCACATCAAATTACATTACACTATCTAATATTACTAAGTACTAAACTTAAATGAAAAATACATAATAAAATAAACATTACAATTTAAAATGAAAATTGCATAATAAAATAAACATTACAATTTAAAATGAAAATTGCATAATAAAATAAACATTACAATTTAAAATACTTACCTCTAATCTAGTAATCTTACCTCTAAACATTACAATATAAGATATAAAAACGGAAATTAAGATTTAGAGAGTGATACACTAACTAAAACGTAGAACGCCGAAATTTGGTAGAGTATTCGAAGATGTTCCACACTTTCACCGACTCCAACTTTAACCGCTTGCACAAATTCGCCTCTTAAATCAATTTAGAAAATAGATTAATATATGATAGAGTGAGATTGGTGTGAGTTTGAGGGGATTTTAGGGGTGTATTTATAGGATATATTTGAGGTTTAAAATATAATTAAAATAATTAAAAATAAATAAACTAGCCGTTTTTTTTACTGGCAATGGCCAAAAAAAAAATAGCCGTTTTGTTCTCTAACGGATATATAATTTTGATGTATCAGTAAATGTGTGTGTGCAGTCAGTGTGTGTGACTGTGTGTCCATCTTGGTGTCCACTGTCCAGATAGGGTAAGGTAGGTACTACTAGTTAACTTAATGGTTTCCTAGTAGTGTTTGAATCAAAAAAAAAAAAAAAATGGTTTCCTAGTAGTAGGAGTAGGAAGTGGCCAAGTGGGCTTGTAGAGTTGTAGCTTGCATAATAGGGTCAATAGGGTGGGCTGGGGTAATATGGGTTAAGTGGGTTGGGGTGGGGTAATATGGGTTTAAATGGTGCAGGTTTAAACGGGTTGGGGAAACGGGGCGGGTTGTGGATTTTAACGGGACGAGGCGGGCTGGGTCAATTTTTCTTGGATGTACAACCCACCCCGCCTCGTTTGTAAACCCCCACTTAACCCGTGGGTCATAACGGGTTTAGGCGGATCTAAATGTGGGCCGAGTTAAACGGGGCGGGGCGGGGTGGGTCGCGTGTGGGCCAAACCCACTTGCCATTGCTAGATCCCGCAAAGATAAAAGCTATTATGGAATGGTTCCAACAAGTGCTCAACAAGTAAGATCTTTTCATGATTTAGTGAGTTTCTATAGACGTTTTGTACGTGATTTTAGTACTATAGTTGCTCCATTAAATGAAGTTGTTAAAAAGGAAGTTGGTTTTAAATGGGATAAGCCGCAACAAGAAACTTTTGCCAAGTTTAAATCTTTTCTTACTTCTTCTCCTATACTTTCTTTGCTTAATTTTGATCTAACTTTTGAAATTAAATGCTATACTTCAAGAATAGGTATTGGAGCTGTTTTGGAACAAAATCACAAATTTTTGTCTTACTTTAATGAGAAATTAAGTGGTCCTACGCAACCAATTAAAACCACACCTTTCGAGAACCACAATGATAGTGCATACTAAGTCAATTACTTTCGAGAACCACAATGCGTTTACTTTGACTAGTATTTCCCCACTTTGATTAGTGCATACTTAGTCAATCAGTCGACAATGTCTGCACTAATTTCCCAATTTCACACTCCATCAAATGAATGATTCCTTGTACTACTTAAGTATCTCACCATGAAGAACACAATCCAAGTGAAACCCATGGCTTTACTTTACTTTCTTCTCTTGGTTTCCATCTTCACTTGCAATGCACAATCTGCAGATCCCACTTTTGAATTTTGCAACAAAAATGCAAAAATAAACAGCCCTCAAATGTCAGCCAATATTGATGACTTATTGGCTCAATTGGTATCAACTTTCAACCCTCAAGATGGCTTCGCCACTGCATCTAAAGGTAAAAATGGAGACCAAGTCTATGGTCTTGCACAATGCAGAGGAGATTTAGATACCAAAGATTGCTTAAGCTGCATACAAGATGCCTCGAAAGAGATCCGAAAACGTTGTCCTAACCAATCTGATGCCAGAATTTGGTATGATTATTGCTTCTTGAGATATGATAACAAGAATTTTTTTGGACAGCTTGATACATCATATGGTATCATATACTTGAATATTCGAAATGTAACGGATCCTAATACTTTCAACAAGGAGCTAGGGAATTTGATTGATAGGGTCAGGTCTGAGACTGTTAAGCCTGGAAATAAATATTTTGCCACCGGAAAGAGTAAGATCTCACCTTTTGTTACTCTTTACGCATTGACTCAATGTACGAGGGACATATCGCGGATCTCTTGTGCTCAGTGCCTTACAACAGCCATAGCCAACTTTCAAGGAGCTTGCCAGGATAAAGAAGGATGCCAAGTTCTTTATAGTTCTTGCTATGTTCGTTATGAAATATATCCATTTTTCTTCCCTCTTGATTCACAAGAGAAGTTAGAAAAAAGACAGATGCAAGACTATTCGTCCATAGTTTTTAGAACTTAATCTCTCTGTATTATTCATTTCACTTTGAAGTGTTATGTACACAAATAAAAATATGGCCTCAGAGCCATAAACCACATATCTCTATATACAAAGTAAATCCTTGAGATCCTTTTCCAGTAACTTGATGGATCTCCAATAAATTAAATTTCGTTTTCGCATAAAAAAAAGTATTGTTAGGTGAAAACAAAGACAGACAAAAAAGTAAATTCGTGGTAACCCGCTACACTTAACTATCCAACTTATGACAATGAATTGTACGATATTGTGAGAGATTTGAAAACATGGCAACATTACTTAATGCCTAAGGAATTAGTTGTGCATACGGAACATGAACCTATTAAATATTTAAAAGGGCAAGGAAAGCTAAATAAAAGACATGCTAAATAGGTTTCTTTTATTGATATTTTCCCTTATTTTATCAAGTATAAAAAAGGAAAAGATAATATAGTAGTCGATGCATTGTCAAGGAGATACACTTTGCTTTCTTTTATGAGTACTAAATTGCTTGGTTTTGAACATATTAAAGATTTATATGAGAATGATTCTGATTTTTCTACTCTTTATGAAGCATGTAGTAACTCGGCTTTTCAAAAATATTTGCAGCATAGATTTTTTGTTTAGGAAAAATAGATTGTGCATTCCTTCTTGTTCATTACGTGAATTACTTGTTAGAAAAGCACATTATGGAGGATTAATGAGACATTTTGGAGTTGTTAAGACTTTAGATATTTTGCTTGAACACCTCTTTTGGCCTCATGAAGAAAGATGTTTGAAGAATTTGTGAACTTTGCTTTAAATGTAAACAAGCCAAAAGTTCAAGGAAGCCCCATGGAATATTGTACTTACCATTACCAATTCCGACCTCTCCATGGGTTGATGTATCAATGGACTTCATTCTTGGTTTACCGAGATCTCTAAGAGGTATAGATAGTATTTTTGTGGTTGTTGATCGTTTTTCTAAAATGTATCATTTTATTCCTTGTAGGAAGACGAATGATGCAAGTCATGTGACAGATTTATTCATGAAATGGGTCATTCGGCTCCATGGAGTCCCAAGAACAATTGTGAGTGATAGAGATGTCAAGTTCTTGAGCTACTTTTGGAAGTCTTTGTGGGATAAGTTGGGAACTAAATTGCTCTTTTTCTACATCAAGTCACCCACAAAACGATGGCCAACCTGAGGTAACAAATAGAACATTAGGGGTTCTTCATCGTGCACTTATTCAAAAGAATTTAAAAGTGTGGGAAGAGTGTTTATCTATTGCTGAATTTGCTTATAATCATACTATACATTCCACCACTAATCATTCTTCTTTTGATG
This sequence comes from Vinca minor, assembly GCA_026122235.1. Classification (NCBI taxonomy): domain Eukaryota; kingdom Viridiplantae; phylum Streptophyta; class Magnoliopsida; order Gentianales; family Apocynaceae; genus Vinca; species Vinca minor. Next base: position 5,338,944 of record JAOCZM010000241.1, on the reverse strand, counting down.
CTGTTTATGGTTTTAATCTCCTACCCCTTTATTGTAAGCCCTAAGGGCGAACGAACTCTGTTTTTGATATTGGACAAACATTTGATGTTGTGTCTAATGATCTTAATCTTTGTGATAGAATATTGGAAATCTTGTAGGAAGCTCTAAGTACTTCAATCAAGCCATGTTCAAGATTTAAAGTCATACTATTCAAGGCTCATATATGAAGATTGAAGATTGAAGACTTAGTTTGGTTAGTTTAGCTTTGTCGTCTTTTGTCGTAATCTTTAAAGCTCTAACCAAAGCTCTTATGAACATAAGCTCTACACTTTAGTCTTGCTTGCACACAAACACGTTTTCAAAAGGCTTAAGTTTCAAAATGTTCTTTACATGTGTTCTTATCCAAAAAGCCTTTGATTTCATAGATAAGTCTTTTAGAAAAGTTTTCCAAGTGTTCTTACTTGTTACCTTTTAGGAAAACCTTTTTAGACTTTAAAAGACTTCAAAAGATTTCAAAACGTGTGAAAAATCACTTTGGAAGTTCGGTCAACCGAGCTCAAGTTCGGTTGAACCGTCGAGAAACTGAGAGTTTTGAAATATGGCTTCGGTCGACCATGAGGCAGTTCGGTCGACCTAAGCATGGGGTCGGTCGACCGACCCTGTGTGAGGTTGAACCGAAGTTCGGTTCGGTCATCCGAAGTGGTCGTTCGGTCAACCGAACTCTGTTTCTACTAGCCGTTTTTTGACCGTTGGAGACTCGATTTTCAGCCTATTTTGAAATGTATTTATACTCCAAAGCTAGAGAAACATTCCAAGGCTTGCATATCAAATATTTATTGATCTCTCATCAAGCCAAAACACTTTCAAAGCAAAATACTCTTCATCCTTATGATCTAAAGCATTCAAGAGTATTCTTTCAAAAGCAAGACAAAGAGTGGACTTCATATGTTCAAGAGCTAAATTGTTTGTGCTTCAAAGGTACTATATCTTTCACTTAGAAGAGTGAACAACCTTGTACTTAACCTTTCTTAATTCCCTTTCTTAGTGATAGGGTTATTATTGTAAGTCCTACTTTGTGTGGGCATCATTTGGTTGTAAAGTCCTACTTTGTGTGGGCAATTGTAAAAGTCCTACTTTGTGTGGGCATCTTCTTAGTGAAGTGTTTGAAATCCTTGGGTGCGGCTCAAGGTAGTGGAGGTAGATTCTAAGTGAATCGAACCACTATAAATCCTTTGTCTTGTTGATTGGGTTTTGCTTTAGCCTTTGTTCATCTTGCTTATACTTTCACTTGCATTGCAAAGATTCGAAAAAGTTGCCAAGATTAGTTAAAACCCAATTCACCCCCCCTCTTGTGTTTTACATTTATATCTAACTTAGTTTCCTGTTGATGAGTATTTAATGTAGAACTTGTTTCTAGGGCAGAAAACATACAACTTTTTACTTGTTTCTAGGGCAGAAAACATACAACACTAGACTTTAATGTATTTTTCAGCTTTCTTACTTTAGTTTATTTCCGAAATAAAGCTTAAATAAAGGACATGTGGTCCATTAGTTATTTATTTTAAGTCTCGTACTTGTTTTGTTAGTTTACTAAACTTATGTTTTCTTTAGTAGTCAAAATCCAAGTAAGATTTATAATAGGGCATAGCCGAATTCCCTTCTCTTATTTAAAGAGAATTCGGACTTCATTGTTTAATTAGACTTTATATAATATAATTGTGAGGTTTTCCTTCATTCTTTAAGATTTTCTTTCATTATTATGGTATCAACTAGTTTAGATCTCTAGTTTTGGTGTTTCATCCTCCATTAGAGTAATTGCTGCCACGGTTGCTAGGTGCTTATCGATGCTTAGAGGTCATAGGTGTAATTCTCTTTAAAAGCTTTACTACCAGGGTTGCTAGATGTTTATCGCTTCTTAGAGGTCTTCGGTGTTAGCTTCCACGTGGTCTCAATTCAAGTTAGAGAACGATCATTTACTTGCGTCTACTCTAGTTGTTGGGTCTTGGTGCTTATCGCTGCCAAGGTTCTTCGTAATCTTGTCACCTAATATATAGTTGGCTTCGCCTAAGTCCTTCATAGAGCAACATTGCCCTGAACAAATATTTACATATTCCAAGGTTGAAATGCCATTTCTCGTGAGTAGTATGTCATATACATACAATAACAAGAATACAATAGAATTTCCACTAACCTTCTTATAAACACAGGGTTCATCTACATTTCTAATGAAACCAATCTCTCGTACGAAATCATTAGAACTTTTATTCCATCTTATAGAAGCTTGATTTAGTCCATAAATGGACCGTTTTAGCTTGCATACTTTACCGGCATTATTGGGATCGACAAAACCTTCAGGTTGTGTCATGTACATATCCTCTTTAAGGTTTCCATTAAGTAAAGTGTTTTGAACACAATTTGCCATATCTCATAAACATAACATGCTTCTATTGCAAGCAAGATCCTTATGTATTTAAACATTACTACTGGGGGAAAGTTTCATCATAGCCAATATCATGAATCTGCTTGAAACCTTTCACGACTAATCTCCCCTTGTATGTTTGTATGTTTCCATCCATGTCAGTTTTTAGCTTAAAACCTACTTGCACCCTATGTGTGTTACCCCTTCAGGTGGATCAACAATGATCCATACTTGGTTTGGATACATGGAATCCATTTCAGACCTCATGGCTTCAAGCCATTTCTAAGAATCTAGACTAGTAATTTATTGTTTGTAGGTTGTAGGCTCATTGTGATCAATAACATAACTGAAATACCAGTAAAGCATTTGCAATACCCGAAGAGGAGAACCTTATAGGGGTGAATAAGGTTCTCAAACTTTTTAACTTTTCTACCAAATTCTTTTCTTAAGTGATCACCTTAACAACAATTATGTTCATTAACATATAAAGTGAATTAAAGGATTGTCACTTAGATGCCTTATGTGTGTAAATGCAACAGATAGAATTACAAGACAAAGAATATGATCAAGGATTTTCTAGGGCAAGATTCCTATATGAAAAGTTTGTAAGAACAAACACATAAGTCATGTGGACTAGCATCTAGCAAGAGATATATAAATCTATTAAGATCTCTAAATGTAAGTCTTATGCCCAAGCCAAGGAAAGATATAGCAAGCAATTGATCTAACTCCATATAATCCATTAAAGCTTATAAAATCAAGTTCATGTGAATATAAGCATAAGTATAATGTAAGAACTTGAAAGTAAAGAGATAGAGTTAGAAGATAAAACACAAGGATGTAGAGTGGTTCGATCACAAAGATCTACATCCACTACCATGGGACACACCCAATGATTTTGGCAAATTCCACTATCTTGTCTTGAGAGAGCTTACAAGGAAAGACAACCCAACAAATGGTCTTTTACACACTCATGTAACCTTCCAATGGAAAGGCCAACTAGTGGTCCTTTTTATGCACACCATGGGAACTCTTTTTATAACCTAGTCTACTAAGTGATGAGATATTATGAACACATTCAACCGTACTTCTATTTCGGGTTCACCAATCACTCTAGTTCCTACGATTACAAGAAAGATACACTCCAACACATTAGAGGTCCAAACCCACCACTCTCACAAACAAGCATTGGCACTCAACCCATTACAAAGAAAGATAATCCCAACACAAAAGATTTTACATTTAAGCTCAAGAAAAAAGAAACCCCACTAAGGATTGGATATTACAATGATAGCGCTAATTGACATTTGAGAATGAAAGAATATATAGATGAAGCTCTTTCTCAAATAGAAATGTTTTTATTATATGGGAAGAATTAAGCTCATGAAAAGGGTTTGATTTTCTTGTCTAAAACTTGTATACTAAGGCCCCTCTATGGCTTGAGCAAAGAACAAAAATCAGCCTTAAAGGCTATTTAAAGGTTCCACAAAATGCAAGCAAATCGAGTTACAACGACTATATATTTGCCTTGACAGGACAGCTTCGGTGGATCGAACTAGGGATTAAGTCATCTGAAGTGCTTCCGAAGTTAAGTACAAAGGCTCTGTTCTCATCTCGGTCAACCGCAATGAGTGGTCCAGTCGAACGAAGCAAGGTTCGATCGACCGACCTAAAATATGGTCTTCCGAGATTATATAGTCGTTGGAATCTTGTAACATTCAAAAGTGACTAAGTGCAAAAGACACTCCGATCGACCAAACAACACATGTCGGTCGACCAGACTTCATTAGGTAGCCCGAGGTCTAGGACCTGGTCAACCGAACTTTAGTCCATAAGTGGTTTTTCCACTTTGTCAAATTTCTAATATTCTCAAACTCATGCCTAAGTGTTTTTGAAAGATATTTAAAATATTTTAAAGATCTTAGGCATTAACCAACACTTAAAAGATGTTTTTCAAAGCCTTTGAAGATTAAATCAAAGTAAGAAAGATGGTTTTAAAAACATGAAGAGTATGAGCTTCATCATAGTATAAACTTGTTAGAGGAATAACCGGGTCAAAAACAAGTTTGCAGCGGAATAAAACTGACCCGCCTCTACCAGGATCTATCACGAGTAAGAACCTACGACTACGGGATAGTGTAATACCTTTTATCGGTGCTAGAAAGGCCGAAACGCTTTCGGTGGTAGTTGTAACGAACGGAACACCACAATGCAGGCTCCGTCTCTCCCAGTATCCACTCGATCTTACGGGGATGGTCTTCTACTGCTTGGTGCTAGCCAACGCCTTGTAGAAGCTTTGAAGACACTCTTCAATGGAGTATGTATCTCTGACCTTTTAGAAGAACAAGATACAAGATTTCTAACTTCTTTTCTATTAGTAATAGCCAGAAAACAAGTTTAGAAAATCTGTCTTTTCTTTTCTCTCTAAAGCTCTCAATATTCTCTCTTTTCCCTAAGCTTCAAAAGCTGGAAAAACTCGTTAGAATGAATGAGAAAATCTGTATTTTCTCCTAGTCTATCAAGAGAGAGTGGGGAGAGAAAGTGGGGAAAGTGGGAGATCATGGAGGAAACCACTCCTCCATGTTCTCCACCACTTTAACCACCATTTTAGAGAGCTGAAATCATATCAATAATACAGCCATAAGGTCGGTCCAAACGGGTCGGTCGGCCCAATCATATTGGTCGGCCCAACCCGATTAAGGGCCCAATCCAATCCCGGCCCGAAGCCCAATCGAATTGATTGATCCAAATGGGTTGGTCGGCCCAACCCGATTAAGGGCCCAATCCAATTGACGCACCTTAGATTAAATGTACTCCAACAAGCCCAATCCAGTTGATCTATGAGTGCGACCCAAGAGGTATCTATGATGTTGGTCGTGACATCATATATCACAAGTAATGAGAGGTATCTAGCAACGCATCATTACCCCCCAATTCATAAATATCCGGTGATTTATCATAATCACAACATTTGACATTTGTAGTTAAATCCTTTTTGTCCTTGATATCTAGATTGAACACAAGTCATGGAAAAAGTCACACTTGTATTGTCCAATCTTTTAGTTTCTTGATTCGCGAGTAGACTAATCAAATGACATCAATATCATATACTCGATTCACTTGTTCATGGCCATGAATTAGTCGGGACTCCATCAGGGGACCCAAGATATCGCTCTCGCTATATAGGAGGGACAAATCCTTTCTCGCATCCCACTCATCCCCGAACAAGATTCGTGATATACCTAATAAATGCCTTTATTGCTCACCCTCGTTACTGGATAGCGTTTAACATTATCAAAGTATAACACTAGCCATGCAAGAACTCTTGTGAGACCTCAAGTCGAAGGATCTTTTATACAACCCTGAGTCAAAATTTTGAGAAACACCGTTGACTATTATATAACAATCCATGGTGTGTTTCTCATGTCGAGTCCCAGTCGAGTATAATGATTCTCTAATCATATATACCCATGTGACGATCCGATATCTTATATCAATCATCGCACATACTAGTCTTGCGCATTATTATTGTCCTCGAAGATTCCATAATAATGTTCGACTAGGGACGTTTCCGGAATAGTATCTCATAACAATTATGAATACTATTCTAAGGACATATTATTTATTATGTTGTTAAGAACGCAGAAACATAATGAATAATACTAGAATTAATTGCCTTTAATTCATCAAAATGAAAATTACATTAATACGGTACAATAATCTCCCACTTGCACTAAAGACCCAAATTACAATATATGGTCTTTAGGGCATACTAATGACTGTCTCTAAAGATTAGCCCTCCAGATAACGGATACCCATGGAGCTAGTGTGACGATCATGCTGCTGCTGCGACAGTGGGTTCGTCAGTGGATCGGCGACATTGTCTGCCGAGTCTACTCTACATACTTGCACATCACCTCTCTCTATAATCTCGCAGATTAGGTTAAATCGCCGTAGTACATGTTTGGACCTCTGGTGAGATCTAGGTTCCTTAGATTGGGAAATAGCCCCATTGTTGTCACAATAGAGGTCTATCGGGTTCGCAATACTAGGAACCACATCGAGGTCGGAAATAAATTTCCCGATCCAAATCGCCTCCTTAGCCGCTTCACAAGCTCGCTATGTACTCGGCCTCTGTCGTAGAATCTGCGATGGTTGATTGCTTTGAATCGCGCCTGACTCACAAACGACCTCCATTCAAGTTAAACACATATCTCGATTCCGATCGAAATCATCTCTGTCGGTTTGGAAACTAGCATCGGTGTAACCACTTACAACGAGCTCATCCGCCCTCCATAAATCAAGAATGTATCCTTAGTCCTTCGTAAGTACTTGAGGATATTCTTGACCGAGATCCGATGACGTTCACCGTAATTAGACTGGTATCTCGCTCGTAACGCTTAAGGCAAACGAGACATCCAGGGCGAGTACATATCATGGCGTACATGATGGATCCTATGGCGTAAGCATAAGGGATCTCTTTCATGCGTTCTAATTCGGCGAGCGTTTTAGAACACTCGTTTGTTCGACGGAACGAGTACCATGTGCCATAGGACAAAGGCCCTTCTTAGACTCTTGCATGCTAAACCGCTTTAGCACCTTGTCTATATATGTACTTTGACTTAGGCAATGAGTCTCCTAGATCTATCTCTATAGATCTTGACTCCCATAATATAGTCAAGCTTCGCCTAAGTCTTTCATAGAGAAACACGTACTCAACCAAGCCTTTACAGGACTTTAAGGTGGGTATGTCGTTTCCAATGAGTAGTATGTCATCTACATACAAAACCAGGAATACAATTGAGCTCCCACTAACCTTTTTGTAAACACAAGGCTCATCCTCATGTCTAATGAAGCCAAACTCACGGGACGGCATCATTAAAAGCGGATGTTCCAGACTTCGAGAAGCTTTCGCTTGAGTCCATAAATGGATTTCGAAGCTTACATACTTTTCCAAAGCATTCTCCGAAGTGACAAAACCTTCGAGTCGTGTCATATACACATCCTCATCAAGTTTTCCATTAAGGAAAGCGGTTTTGACATCCATTTTTTCCAGATTTCGTAGTCATAGTAAGCGGCAATAGCAAGCAAAATCCGAATGAACTTGAACATAACTACAGGGGAAAATGTCTCATCATAGTCAATACCATGAATTTGTTTGAAACCTTTCGCGACAAGTCGCCCCTTGTACGTTTGTACATTCCCTTCCATGTCGGTTTTAATTTTAAAAACCCATTTGCACCCTATGGGAGTTACCCCCTTCGGTGGATCAACCAAGATCCGGACTTGGTTAGTGTACATGGAGTCCATTTCGGATCTCATGGCTTCAAGCCATTTCTCGGAATCTAGGCTATTAATTGCCTGTTTGTAGGTTGAAGGTTCATCGTGATCCACAAACATAACATCACCATGTTACGTTATGAAAAATCCAATTTTTTTCCCGGAGGTGGACGACGAACTCTACCGGACTCTACGCAATTCTTGTGTTTCTTGAATCGAGTGCTGTTGCTTTACTAATGTTTGTGGCACTTTCTTTGCACAACAACTTGTGGAGTCTCGTTCATTTTCCATCGCATCATTAGTGCTAGTTTGAGAGTCTCGGAACTTCGGGAAAGTTCTACACTACTCCCACTTGTGTTTCTAGAAACAAATTCTTTTTCTAGAAAGACTCACATGCGAGCAACAAACACTTTGTTCTCATTAGGGATATAAAAGTAGTATCCTTTAGTTTCCTTAGGATAACCTACAAATATGCATTTTTCAGATTTTGGAGCCAGCTTATCGGAAAGGTCGAGCGTTTCACAAACACTTCACAGCCCCCAAATCTTGAGGAAAGACAAACCGGGACGCTTCCCGATCCCATAACTCGTATGGCGTCTTTGCAACTCGATTTAGATGGAGCAGCGGTTAAGTGTTAAAGCTGCTTGTCTCTAGTGCGTGTCCCCAAAAGGAATTGGGCGAGGCTCGTGTGACTCATCATAGAACGAACCATATCTAATAAGGTTACTGTTCCTCCTTTCGAATACACCATTCCATTGTGGAGTAGGCTGGAGGAGAAAGTTGTGTAACGATTCCACAAGCTTTTAGATAGTCACGGAAATTCTTGACTCAAGTATTCTCCTCCTCGATCGGATCGAAGAACCTTAATACTCTTGCCAAGTTGGTTTTCTACTTCTAGTTTAAACTCTTTAAACTTAGCAAATGCTTCAATTTGTGTTTCATCAAGAACACATATCCATACCTACCGAAGTCATCAGTAAAGGTAATGAAGTAGAGATAACCACCCCTCTGCATGTATATTAAAAGGGCCACATACATCACTATGTATTAGTCCTAATAAAGCATCGGCTCTCTCACCTAGCTTAGTGAAAGGTGATGTCTGTCATCTTACCCAACAAACAAGATTCGCATCAATCATAAGACTCGAAGTCAAATGATTCCAATAGCCCATCTTTATGGAGTTTGGATATGCGATCTTCGTTTATGTGGCCTAAGCGACAATGCCGAGGTATGTCGGATTAGAATCATTAGTCTTAATCCTTTTGGTATTTATATTTAAAATTGGCATATCAAGATCTAAAACATATAGACCATTAATTAAAGAAGCGCTTGCATAAAACATATTATCCGGAAATAACGACAATCGTTGGTTTTTTATCGAAATCTCAAAACCTTTCTTGTCCAAACAAGAAACTGAAATAATATTCTTAATTAAACTAGGTACATAGAAACAGTTTTCTAAACCCAAAACAAGCCCTTAAGGCAAAGTAAAAGTACAAGTCCCTACAGGCTAGGGGATCGCAACACGTGCTCCGTTGCCTACTCGTAGTTCCACTTCACCCTTTGCCAACTCTCTACTCCTTTGCGGTCCCCTGCACATTAGTACAAATGTGAGAACCACATCCGGTATCAAATACCCAAGAAGTAGTTGTATTTAAATTGATATCAATCATATTAATATCTATAACATAAATACCGAGCCCGTAGCAACAATTGCTTTCTCCTTTTTCCAGCCTTTTTTGTTGCAAGATAGCTCTTGCAGTTCCTTTTTCCAAAGTGACCCTTCTCACCACAGTGATGACAGATAGAGTCCTTGGCTACACCACCCTTAGGTTTCAGTGCATTTTTGAAATTGGTTTGCTTGCCCTTGGGCTTACCTTTCGGTTTGCCTTTGGGTTTCATAAAACCTTTGCCTTTGCCCTTTTGCACCATCAGTATGGTGTTGGGCTTGGACTTGCCTATTTCCTTCTCGGCAGTCCCTTAGCATATTCAACAACTCAGTAATGGCTTGTCAATTTCATTCATGTGATAATTCGAATGAACTCGATCGAATGACTCGAGCAACGATTGCAAGATCAAATCGGTCGACGACTCTTGTCCCCAAAGGAAATCCCGAGTTTTTCAAGGTTCGAACATAACCTATCATCTTAAGAACGTGAGTTCCTACCGGCATTCCCTCGGACATTTTTGCATCGAAGAGAGATTTCGATACATCGAATCTCTCCCCGGCGTGCTTTGCCCCTCGATATAGTTGCTTCAGGGTGAGCCAAACGATCTCATAAGCCCCCATGTCCCTCATGTTGCTTCGAAGCTCGGGAATTCATGGTGACAAGCATGAGGCTAGACACATCTAAAGCATCACTTACATGCTTTTGATAAGCACTTCTATCAGCGGTCGAGCGCGAGCCTGCGGTATAGCGAGAATTGGTTGTTCAAGTACATACGACTTTTCTTTCATGCTTGAGAACGATTCTCAAGTTCTCGAACCCGATCGAGGAAGTTAACTCCCTCTAATTTGTCCTTCTCAAGGGACGAACGCAGTGATAGTGTTTGGTTTGAATTTGCCATTTTCTACAACAAAAATTATATATGCAAAGTAAGTACCGATTTAAAATCATTATTAGGTCTTTATCTTTTTAATGATTTCTCCCACTATTTTCTTCGAGTGAATAACCCTCAATATCAACTCGGAAAGTTCGTTAACTTTCTAGCGGGCCAAGATCCATATTTCACCTCGTTCTGAGTCAGCTTTGGCTGATCGCCCAAAACTTAGTTATTTAGGTAGGCAACGTTTGCCAATTACATCAAATTATGTAATTCTTGGTTAGTTGAGTGAATAACATTTATTCAAGCGTATCATTATACACTTTTCTCAACTCTTTTGCCTCTAGATCCTCAATCCATTTATTGAGATAATCCAGTTAATTAGGACCCTAAGTTTTAGCCGATGGATATCACAACTTATCCTTCGCGCCTCACTCCCGGATAGACACGTATGCACAGACTTTGGCATGTCCCATACTAATGTCGATCTAGGCCTTGAAGAGGGCCAAACTTAGGAAGGCACTAATTAATATTTTAAATGAGGGATTTTGTTTTTAACAATCTCACCGTGAAAAGCATAAATAAAACAGATTTATGCTTATATACATATGCATCCAATACATAAAATAAAATGCAATAGTAATCTCCATATCCTATTCGGTTTTTCCAAGCCAATGGAAAAACCGTGAAGTCAATCTAAGGTGTGAAAAGAAAAGCATTCTATTCTACACCGTCTTGACCTTCAGATTAGTTGCCTCCAAATCTTCATCACATGTGTATCTTCTCCTAATCTAGAATATTACATAATTCTAAGGAAAACTCGAGTTACATTCGAGAGGATATTCTAAGGAAAAATTACAACTTTTCATATTAAAATAGGCACGATACGCAGATCGTATTATAAAATAAACCAACAGGGTAAAGGCGACTACTATGCATCATGCTCAATTAACATAACAATTTATGGAAAAACGAGCAACCAGCAAACAAATGAACATTTCATATTGTCTCAGGTTCGGTCGACCGGTCAGGGTCTTCGGTCGACCAAAGACCAACTCGGATCGACCGAAGACCAACTCGGTTGATCCGAACAATGTCATTTTAGCTACTGTCTTGCCTCGGTCGACCGAAACTGAGTCCTGGTCGACCAAGAGCTAAAAATCGAGAGTTTTTCCAGCTTTTTGAATGACTTCAAAAGCTGGAAACTCTCAATAGATATACACACAAAAAAGTCGGAAAAGCATGTCATACATGATTTACAACATTTCTAGCAATCCTAAGGCATGCATAACATAGATTCATAATCTATATTCAAACACTATAACACTTAAAGTCTATAGGGTACTCGTGAGTGGCTCGATACCACTCGTTAGAGGAATAACCGGGTCAAAAACAAGTTTGCAGTGGAATAAAAGCCCGACCCGCCTCTACCGGGATCTATCACGAGTAAGAACCTCACGACTACGGGATAGTGTAATACCTTTATCGGTGCTAGAAAGGCCGAAACGCTTTCGGTGGTAGTTGTAGCGAACGGAACACCACAATGCGAGCTCAGTCTCTCCCGAGTATCCACTCGATCTTACGGGGATGGTCTTCTATCGCTTGGTGCTAGCCAACGCCTTGTAGAAGCTTTGAAGACACTCTTCAATGGAGTATGTATCTACGACCTTTTAGAAGAACAAGATACAAGATTTCTAACTTCTTTTCTATTAGTAATAGCCAGAAAACAAGTTTAGAAAATCTGTCTTTTCTTTTCTCTCTAAAGCTCTCAATATTCTCTCTTTTCCCTAAGCTTCAAAAGCTGGAAAAACTCGTTAGAATGAATGAGAAAATCTGTATTTTCTCCTAGTCTATCAAGAGAGAGTGGGGAGAGAAAGTGGGGAAAGTGGGAGATCATGGAGGAAACCACTCCTCCATGTTCTCCACCACTTTAACCACCATTTTAGAGAGCTGAAATCATATCAATAATACAGCCATAAGGTCGGTCCAAACGGGTCGGTCGGCCCAATCATATTGGTCGGCCCAACCCGATTAAGGGCCCAATCCAATCCCGGCCCGAAGCCCAATCGAATTGATTGATCCAAATGGGTTGGTCGGCCCAATCATATTGGTCGGCCCAACCCGATTCAGGGCCCAATCCAATCGCGGCCCGGCCCGGCCCGACCCAATCGAATTGACGCACCTTAGATTAAATGTACTCCAACAAAACTATCATTCATCAAATAATATTAGTCACAAGGATATACCTATAAACGTCTTGACTAATATTGTTGTTCTTCAAGATGTGTAGACTTCTTCAAGCTTTGACTTGAAACCTTTGATCAAAATCTTCGTGTGATAAAGTCCTTTGTAGTATTCTCAATGTGTAGCATCTTGGACTTCAAGACTTTTTTTATCTTCCTTTGATTTTGCAATATCTTCCAATAGCATTGTGGTTGACCTTTAAGCTTGTGACATGGAGACTTGCAAAATGTAGCAACTTCTTGTTGTAGAATGATCTTTGATGTCCACAAGAAACTAGCTTTCAATGCAAGTGTGAGTGTATAATATCCTATCATTGAAACACAAACTCACACAAATATTAGACCTTCTCAATGTCTTGTTATCATCAAAACAAAAGTGATTACATTAGCACATAGGGCTTACAATAACATAACCATGTTCTTATTCGAGAAATCCAAATTTCTCTGTTGATCTGGGAGTTCTACTAGACTTACACAATTCTTTTGTTTCTTGAACTGGCTCATCTTGCACAACTATTTGTGGAGTTGATTCAATTTCAATCTGAACATCAGTGAGTGTGAGAGTTTTGAACTTCTGTAAGTTCAGGAACTTTTATAAGTTTTACTTGAGTCCCACTTATATTTCTAGTAATAAACTCTTTTTCTAGAAAGAATCGTGTTCGATCAACAAACACTTTGTTCTCTTTAGGGATATAGAAGTGGTACCCTTTTGTTTCCTTAGGATACCCAACAAATGTGCACTTGATGGATTTAGGACTCAGGTTATCAGAATTCTTTATCCTTTTAGTGTTTATGTTATAGATATGTAAATCAAGGTCTAACACATATAGACCATTATTCAAATTTGCACTACCATAAATATATTATTCAATGTAAACGACAATCGTTGATTTTTAATACTAATAACAAAACATTTCTTGTCTAAACAAGATATTGAAATAATATTGTTAGTTAAAGTAGGTACATTGAGACAATTCTCTAACTCTAGGACAACCAAGTAGGAAAAATAATACAATGCGTTCCTACAACTAAGGCATCAACTCTCGCTCCATTGCCAACACATAGGTCCACTTCGCCTTTTATCAATTCTTTACTCCTTTGATGTCCTTGAACATTCATACAAATGTGAGAATCATATCTGGTATCCAATACCCAAGAAGAAGTAGTTATAGATAAATTGACTTATATAACATAAGTACCTATCATATAAGCACCTGAGCTTGAAGCAACGTTTGCTCCTTTCGCCTGTCTCTTTGATTCAATGTAACTCTTACAATTCCTGCCTTTCTTAACCATCAGTTTGGTTTTGGACTCGCTTATTTCCTTCTCAGCAGTCCTTAGCAAATTCAAAAATTCGGGTAGAGGCTTGTCTATTTCATTGAGATCATCTAGCTAAGTAGAACCCAAGAATTTAGCCAGTGGATATCACTAACTTATTGATTTAGGCCTTGGCGAAGGCCAAATCAAGGAAGGCACTAACTTAATATTTAAGATTGAGGGATTTTCATGTTATATATACGATCTCACTAAACTAAGTATAAACAATTTATACATATGTATCACATGCATCTCATCTCATATGTATCACAGTAATAGCCCAACCTATACGGATTCTTCCAAGCCAATATAATAATCCTCAATCAATCTAAGGTGAAGACAGTAAATCTATCTTATAGACTTTTTCTTCTTCCGCTTGATCGCCTTCATTTTGCTTTATGTCATCTAAACTACTCCTATTATATAATTACATAGACAGAGAAGAATCCTCGAGTTACATGCGAGGAGAATTACAAACAGAATTATAAGAGAATGCACGACACACAGGTCGTAGTTTTAATAAAAAATACATAACACTAGGTATTTGGGCTATTACTATGCACCATACTTACATAACATGAAAATCATGCTTAGAAAAACACCAAAAAACATCAAAACTATCAAACCAGCATCTTCGTGGATGAACGGTTCGTCCACATAAAATTTCATACAATCTGCCCAAGTGCGGACGAAGCATTGTCCTTAGGTTCGTTCTCAGCCTCGCAGTGTGCAATTCCGTTTTATGCAAATTGTCACACATTGTAACCACAAGGTGAGCTGGCAATGTCTCATCTACAAATGAGGCAAAGAACTTATAACTTAATATATAATCTTCAAAACCATAAATGTAAAAAGATACTTAAACTCCATATATAAAGGTCATCAGTACTTAAAGTGAATACATATCTTGGTAATGTACTTAGATGGTTTTAACTACAATGATTTCAACTAATTGTTACATCATAATTTCTTTCAATAGGATCTACTCGTCGAATTCCCTTCCCCCGTCTTCCTCATCAGCATCCTCAAAATACTCATCTGCAAAAAATAAGAAGATAAAAGGATGAGCCACACTAGCTCAGTAAGAATCTATCGCCCTTGGGATGAAGGACCAAAGAGACAATAAACCTTCCCCTGTTTCTCAAAACAAAAGAAGTATATAAAGTTTGGTTTGACATAACATATAAACATCTTTAAAACACTTGTAAAATGCATGAAAACATAACATAAGAGTTCAAAACCATAATCGCTTGAACAAGACAGAAATAAAAAGTATAAGTGTAACAAGGGACATTGGACGATAGTCATGGTGCCTCAGTCGACCAAATGGTCGTCCGAGATAAAGACAGAAACTTTGACAAAAAGTCCGGATGACAGAAAGGGGTATGTTGGTCGACCACAAGAGCTCTGTTCGAAGGGATCTTTATCCCGGTCGACTAAAATCCACTACCAGTCGTCTGCAATTAACCCTAGTAGTTTGGTCTGGGCGACTGATATCTGATCCGGTCAACGAACCAGTCATTTTTCAATATTCCAAACCAAAAACACTAATTATTGACTAATTTAAACACATAGATGAAATACCTGAAGGACATTTGCAATACCTGAAGTGGGGAACCTTAGAGGGGGTGAATAAGGTCTCAGACTTTTTAAACTTTTCTATCAAATTCTTTTCCTACGTGATCACCTTAACAACAATTGTGTTCATTAAGCATATACGGTGAATTAAAGTATTATCACTTAGATTACTTATGTGTGTAGAATGCAACACATAGGAATAAAAGACAATGTTTATCAAGGATTGTTTAGGTCAAGATTCCTATATGCAAAGCTTGTAAGAACAAACACACAAGTCATGAGAACTAGCATTTAGCAAGAGATATATAAATATATAAAGATCTCTAAATGCAAGCCCTATGCCCAAGCCAAGGGAAGATGTGACAAACAATTAATCTAACTCCATATTAAAAAATTAGGGTCATACAATCAAGTTCATGTGAATATAATTACAAGTATAATGTAAGAACTTGAAAGTAAAGAGATAGAGTTAGAAGATCAAGCACAAGGATGTAGAGTGGTTCGATCACAAAGTTCTACATCCACTACCTTGGGACACACCCAAGGATTTTGGTAAATTCCACTTGCTTGTCTTGAGAGAGCTTACAAGGAAGGACAACCCAACAAATGGTCTTTTACACACTCATGTAACCTTCCAATGGAAATGCCAACTATTGGTCTTTTTATGCACACATGCAACCCTCTACCCATGGGAACTCTTTCTCTAACTTAGTCTACTAAATGATGAGGTTTTACAAACACATTCAATCGTACTTCTATTTCGGGTTCACCACTCACTCTAGTTCCTACGATTACAAGAAAGATACACTCCAACACATTGGATGCCCAAAACCACTACTCTCACAAACAAGCTTTGCCACTCAACCCATTACAAAGAAAGATAATCTCAACACATGAGATTTAACATTTAAGCTCAAGAAAAAAGAAATATCTCTAAGGATTGTATATATATTACAATGATAGCTGTAATTCATATTCGAGAATGAAAGAATATGTAGATGAAACTCTTTCTAAAATAGAAATGTTTTGATGAATGATTGGAAGAATTTAGCTCATAAAAGTGTTTGATTTTCTTGTCTAAAACTTGTATACTAAGGCCCCTCTATTGGCTTGAGCAACAAACAAATTTCAGCCTTTTAAGGCTTTATATAGGGTCCAAATATGCAAGCAAATCGAGTTACAATAGCTATATTTTTTACTTGACATGACAGCTTCGGTCGATCGAACTAATGAGTAGGTCGCCCGAAGTGTTTCCGAAGTTATGTTCAAATGTTTTTGTCTTGATCTCGGTTGACCGTGATAACTGGTATGGTCGAACTAGGAAACTGTCGGTCGACCGACCTGAAGTAGGTCTTCTGACATTTTTATAACCGTTGGAGTCTTGGAACATTGAAAAGTGACAAAGTACAAAAGACACTCTGGTCGACTAGACAACACATGTCGGTTGATCATACTTCATCAGGTCGCCAGAGGTCTAGGACCCGGTCGACCGAACTTCAGTCTATAAGTAGTTTTTCCACTAGGTCAAATTTCTAATGTTCTCAAACCCATGCCCAAGTTTTTTTTTAAAGATATGTAAAACATTTTAAAGATCTTACGAATTAACCAACACTTAAAAGATATTTTACAAAACCTTTGAAAGATTGAATCAAAGTATGAAATATTGTTTTGAAAACATGGAAGAGTATGAGCTTCATCATACTATAAGCTATCATTCATCAAATAAGATTAGTCACAAGAGATATACCTATAAGCATCTTGACTAATCTTCTTCTTGGTCTTCAAGTCTTCAAGATGAGTTCCTCTTTGAGTTTGAACTTGAGACCTTTGATCAACCTCTTATTGTGATGAAGTCCTTTGTAGTCTTGTCAAGTTGTAGCATCTTGGACTTCAACATTTGTTGATCTTCCTTTGATTTTACAATATCTTCCATTAGCATTGTGGATGACCTTTTGGCTTGTGCTATAGAGACTTGCAAAATGAAGATTCTTCTTGTTTGTAGAATGAGCTTTGAAAACCACACGAAGATCTTCCTTTGATTTTGCAATATCTTTCAATTGCATTGCGAATGACCTTTAAGCTTGTGACATTGGAGAATTAAAAAATGTAGCTTCTTCTTGTTGTAGAATGATCTTTGATGTCCACAAGAAACTACCTTTCAATGCATGTGTGAGTGTATAATATCCTATCATTGAAACA
Source organism: Vinca minor (assembly GCA_026122235.1). Lineage (NCBI taxonomy): Eukaryota > Viridiplantae > Streptophyta > Magnoliopsida > Gentianales > Apocynaceae > Vinca > Vinca minor. The sequence continues at coordinate 5,321,385 of JAOCZM010000241.1, read as the reverse complement.
TAAGCTCACACATACAATAGAACTTCTCAATGTCTTGTTATCACCACAACAAGATTGATCACATTAGCTCTTAGGGCTTACATTAGAAATGAAACCAAAACATAAACATAGCATTTCATAACACTAACCAACTGTTAACAACCCGAACTTCACATCTCTGGGTAAGGCTCAATGTGGCTATTTAAGGATATACCCATTGTTATGTCATCGCTCACCCTTGTGAATTCCACAACTTACTGTTAACAGGTCCACTTTTTATCCTCGTTAGGAACCGAGTCACTATTGGGGACAGAAAGCGCTCTCTAACACTTAAAACATTTCCTAAATCGAGATATATCCCGAAATAGGGCCATCAACATACAAGAGCTCTAGATTGAAAATGTGCACATGCTAACTCATATGAAAATGCATCCGACAAGTATACAACAACATACGCAAGAAGAATCAAGTACAATCATGCATACGATGCAAACATACTTCGGTTCTTCATCTAATTTTGATGCAATAAACATGAAAAATATTTCATACAATTCATAACTTGATAAAAAAAAAATACCAATTCATTTGTTTTAGGACTAAAAAACAAGAACGAATGATTCTTACCTTGAACACTTAATCGAATAATCAAAGGAATAACGGAAAGCAGAATGTATGTTGCAAAGAAACTTTGGAGAGAAATTAATCTTAATTGAACCGTTGGAATCCAATCTCCACCGTTCAGAATGTAGTTCTTTTAGTCCTTAAACATTAGAAACAATAATGGAGTCGATCAGGCTCCGATTACTATATACAATGGCTATTTTTCTATGAACACTCGAATTTCCAGATTTTCAGAATTTTCTTAACTTCTCTTTCTTTTTCTCCTTTATCTTCTCCCCTTTCATATTATAGTTACCCCTGCACTAACTAGCCCAACTAACAACATTTCCCAAGTATCATAACTGCCCACAACGTCCTTATACTACCCTTAGGGCCCCAAACTTCACAAACACAACAAAACACTTCTTAACAATTAAGTATATAACATGTAACACATGCAAAATTAATTAGACACATGATTCAATTAATATCATGCAATTACTAAGGTGAAAATGTCATGGGTATCATACAAATTATATGTTTTGACGATTTTTGGAACGACAATTCGTCCTACGACTAGTTTAACACTTAAACATCATCCTAAACATGTTGTTTAACATTTCTAAAGGCTTCCTAAACATGCATCCATACGTTTAATCGATCAAAATCACAAAAAATGCTATAAACACATAAAACCAATTGGGAACTCGTGAGTGACTTTGATACCACTGTAATAAAGAAATTCGGATTCCCAACAAAATGGCAGCAGTAAAATAACTTTGTAGGATCATCACGAATAAGAACCAATTATTTTTTGTTAGAATCAAGTACCTTAAGATTTTAAGAACAAAAATGATTTATGTGTTGAAATTACGTTGATCACAAGCAAGAATCTGATGTTCGTCAATCCTTTGCCTCTACGGTATCCACACTATCCCTTGGATGAGCGTTCTACACTCTATTGCTAGACAGAAGACGAAGAACAAAAGGATTTGAAGAAACTTCTTCAAAAGAATTCTTTTAATAACATCGGAATAACAAAAGGGCGAGAGAGATAGAAATGAAAATTCAGATTTTTCCTTTATCTTATTATGATGTCTAACCTTAAAATGTTAAGACAACAAGAGGATATAAATGGCTAGTGGGTTATTCCATAATAAACTGCTGTACAAAATAATTGTTAAACATGTAGTAAAATAGTTGTTAAACGTGTGAATAACAGGTGTTAAAATGAACATAAGTTACAAATTAGCAAAACAAGTGTCATGTAGATAACAGTTGTTACAAATTTGCAAACATGTGTTTACAATTTATTCAAGAAATTAACAATTGTTAACTATGCAACAGTTGTTGTTATGTTAGTTTATAACTGTTAGATTGCAAAAGGCAAAAACGTCAATTTCGTCCTAAATGTATTTTCTAAGAGAGTTTAAATAATGATTTTTGGTATGATCTCTTTGGAAATGGAGAAGATCAAGAATATGGTATTATTATTGTGATATCCGGGACTTTTTACTTATGTGTTTTGCATGCTTCGCATTTAAATTTGCATGATTAGTATGTTTAAGTAATTTTATCATATGATTTAAGTGTAATTTGTTGCACTTAAGCTATGTTATGTGTTACTTTTTGTGATTGAGAGTGTGAGGACATAAGTGTTGAAGACAGAAAGTTTAGGGACTTGATTGTAGGGAATATATATGGGTTATGACTGGCTTTTATGGATTTTATGGAAGCTCTTTAGTAGGAAATCATGGGATGGGGGTTACAAGTGTTGGAGTGAATAAAAGAGAGCAAAATGAGTGAAAAATAAAAATATGGAAGAATAGATAGTATTGAGATATTCGACTTTTGACATAGTAATCGATGTCGGAATCGAGTAATTCTTGTTGGGGTTAGAAAGTGGGTTGGAAAAGCTACGTCTGGGAGTTGAAGGATCAGCGTTTGGAGTTCTGTGCCATGAGTTAATATTATTTTGCGGCTTCCTATCAGGCCTGCTGTTAGGGCCATTACAGTTATTGGTATAGATTCGTGAATAGATAATTGAACTCAATCGTGAGATTTGTGTGTCATAGCAATAACAATACCCGTAATGTCTAACAACGTGTATTTCCTTCTGTTCTGTATAAGCAGAGCATGTTGCTCATAGTGCATTATGATGTATAAGTGTTAATATATGAAGAGTATGCTTATTAACTGATTTGTTCTTGTCTTGGTCTTATTTAAGGTATGTTTGAGTCTAAAATGAGTCATTTGGGGTTGGTAAAAAGGGAATTTCATAAATGCTTTTCCTCGGTTATTTTGATGCTATCGACCGAGGCCACCTTGGGTGACCTCCGGTCGACTGACATTTTCTCTCTGGTTGCCCGAGATATGCTCCGTCTCTATCCGGTTTCAGTTCTGTTCCGTGATCAAGTCTAGTGTTGTGTAGAATATGTACAGTGTATTTTCAAGTGTTGTGTTAACGTTTTAAATCCGGTTTAGTGTCAAGTATTTTCAAACGGTTTTGTGAAACGAGAAAGCTTTTGTGTCTTATCTGATGCTTCATCCCAAGGGTCGTTTGATCTTTACTGAGTTTCACGACTCATTCCTTTACTTTTATTTTCTTGCAAATGTAGATGGAGCTGAGCCTTTCCATTATGACGTTGGTGCTTGGGATGGGTACTATGAAGAGTGACTTCTAATGAATTGGAATAGATGAACACTTTGTAATTTTACGCTTTTCCATGTAATAAGGTTTATTTACCGTTAAGTACTTATTTAATTCCTTGTATTCCCTTTTCTCTCATATGTTATTGGGTTCGGTCCTTCATTCACTTGAAGTGCTTCTATGTCATCACCCAGGTTACGGGTGCGACAATTACTTGAAGGTAGTTGTTGTAGGTGGTGGTGGTAGTTACCGATGGTGGAAGGGTGAGGGGCGGAGGAATATGAATGAGGAGGGATGAGTTTAGATATTTTATTTTTTATTTAATTTAAATTGAGTATTCATAATTATTTTATTTAACAATTGAGTACCTAAATTTTCTTGAGAGAAACGTGTTAAAATGTCAAAAATACCCTCAAAAAGTGCTTCACATGTGAGGCACGTGAGTGGCTTGACAGAAAATTGGACGAAAGGACGCTAATGGCAAATCGAAAAAAACAACAGGATAAAAATAGTGAAAATTAATCGAACAAGACCTTAAACTCCTTTAGAAAATACATTTATGATGAAATTGGCATTTTTTCCTATTGCAAAATAATAGTTGTTAACTATCTTATTTACAATTGTTAAGTAATAAAAAACTATAAACTCACAATTAGAAAGAAACTCTCGGCAATTGGCTTGTAGTTTTTTACATCAACGGAATTTGCCTTCATTTTTACTAGATTATCTGGAGCACATCACTGAAATGGCCTGCTCAGTATAGTTTCTAGCATCGGTGAGGGTTTCCCACAAGTTGGGCATAAAACAAACTTATGTAATTGTTAGTAGATGCAATCACGACAGTATATAAATAACACACCATTTATCATCATCTTCAATAGACCCACTTGGACCTCTTAACTTCAATCTCACAAGAGATTCATGCAAATAGACTTTTTTTGGAGGCTCAACTCCAATTTTTTTTCTGACATGTTTTACAACATTTTGCATCAGGTTTTTCATCAATTTCAATATGCTTCCTGCTTATCGGGATGTCGTATATTCTATGAATATTATTCATATCAGTGTACCAATGAAGAGATGAATTGATTTGATCTCTACGTCGTAATCCTCACATAACCTTTTTGAAGCTTGTTGGTGGACATTTTCACATTCAATTCTGACTAACCCTCTAAACCCGAGTTGTATAGCTAGCCAAACCTTACCCTATAAACTTATTTTTGCTTTGCAATTGTTTGGTTCAGTTATACAAAAGACTTTGTAACACATTGAGGCTGAATTTGGGGTGTTTTATGTCATGATTGGTTCTTTATGGAAGGGGAAGAATATGGCTTTAAAAGCGTAAGACCCCCAACAATTTTTTTAACCGAAGGTGAGAGGGGAGTGAGATGACGGTTAGCGAGAAACGAGTGAGGGGAAGAGGTGAGGTTTACAATTGTTAATGTGAAAGAAATTGGTATAATTACAAGCCTTCATCCTAAGTTACTGCAAAAATGTATAATGGCGGCACCTTTTCACTAATGACTTATTTTCTTTTTAATTTTTTTTTTCTAAATTTCTAAAAATACTCTTCAACACTCTCATTTCATCTCAGCATTTGATTGATCGAATTAGATGTTTCGCAAGTGTGTAAAATCATATGCTCCGCACCATAGCCAGGACCGCCTTTGGCATAGTTTTAAAACTCAGCCTGATCCAGCCGGTTGGACCAGTAACTCCGCGACCCGGTCCTAAAACGGTCTGAATTAGATCTCAAACCCAATAGGGTAAAAAAATGCATGGTTTTAAAACCCGGCCTCGGTTGGACGGCTGACCGGCCTTTTTTGCGGTCCGGGTTGGCCCCCAAAACTAGTAGAACTAAAATCTAGCTTATTTTGTTCAACCCTGTAAAACCCAACTGTTGGAACATCGAACCCGGAAATCGAAATGGGTTTACTATAACCGGTTGGGTCTCATATGCTCCATTTAAAAATAAACAAAAAGAGGGAAAAAAAGGCATCTTATACAAAAAAGCGTGAAACACTCAATTTGTACATTTTCCTTAATTCTATTGAGTATTCCGTTTAGGTCAAGAACAAGAAGCTCTCTTAGACCCAACTCTCAAACCAAATTAATCAAATTCAATCTACCAAAGCCAATTGTTCACAACATATTTAAATTTCTTGACCAGTTGGACCGCCGACCGACCTTTTTTGCGGTCCGGGTTGGCCCCCAAAACCAGTAGAACTAAAAACTAGCTTCTTTTGTTCAACCTTGTAAAACCCAGCTGTCGAACCATCGAACCCGGAAATGGGAATGGGTTTACTAGAACCGGTCGGGTATCATATGCTCCATTTAAAAATAAACAAAAAGAGGGAAAAATGCATCTTAAACAAAAAATCGTGAAACACTCAATATGTACATTTTCCTCAATTCTATTGAGTATCCCGTTTAGGTCAAGAACAAGAAGCTCTCTCAGACCCAACTCTCAAACCAAATTAATCAAATTCAAACTACCAAATCCAATTGTTCATAGCATATTTAAATTTCTTGATCAGTAAGTATATTTAAATTTTGTAGAATACTTTGTGTGTAACTGAATTTTACATAGCGTTTTGTTAATTTTCAAGTTTATATTAAGGGGATGTTTTAGGCTTTAAATTTTTACTCAATTTTAAATAATAATAATTTATTATTTATTTATTTATAATATTTATGATATCACTGGGTCAATGACGTTCCGCCCACCGGTTCGATTAGTGACTCGTAGCCTAGTAATTTTTCCCGGTCGATGTCCAGGCTGAGTTCAAAACCTTGTTAAAAAAGTTCTTTTGCAAAACCAAGTTGAACCGCCAGGTCGGACCGGTGACCTAGTGACCTAGTCTGGGTTTTAGAGAACTGGCTAGGTTTTGAAATTAGTAAAGAAACAAATATTTTCAGAAAATTGTAATACAATTGAGTAGTTTATGAAATACTCGAAGGGCATTTGCAATACCCAAATGGAAGAACCTTAGGATGTGAATAAGGTTCTCAAATAATATACATTTTTTCTACCAAATTCTTTTCCTAAGTGATTCTTAACAACAATTATGTATATTAAGCATATAAGGTGAATTAAATGGTTGTCAATTAGATGACTTATGTGTGTAATATGAAACACATAGGAATGCAAGACAATGTATATAATCAATGATTGTCTAGGTCAAGATTCCTATATGCAAAACTTGTAAGAACAAACAGACAAGTCATGAGGACTATCATCTAACAAAAGATATCTAAAGCTAGTAAGATATCTAAATGCAAGTCCTATGCCCAAGCCAATGGAAGATGTAACAAGCAATGATCTAACTCCATAACATAAATTAAAGCTCATACAATCAAGTTCATGTGAATATAAGTACAATTATAAAGTAAGAACTTGAAAGTAAGGAGATAGAGTTAGAAGATCAAACACAAGGATGTAGAGTGGTTCGATCACAAATATCTACATTCATTACCTTGGGATACACCCAAGGATTTTGGAAAACTCCACTAGCTTCTCTTGAGAGAGCTTACAAGGAAGGACAAACCAACTAATGGTATTTTACACACTCATGTAACCTTCCAAAGGAAAGGCAAACTAATGGTCATTTTATGCATACATGTAACCCTCTACCCATGGGAACTCTTTCTCTAACATAGGTTACTAAGTGAAAAGATTTTACGAACAAATCAATCGAACTTCTATTTCGGGTTCACCACTCACTCTAGTTCCTACGATTACAAGAAAGATACACTTCAACACATTGGAAACCCAAAACCACCACTCTCACAAACAAGCCTTGCCACTCAACCTATTACAAGAAAGATAATCTCAACACATGAGATTTTACATTTAAGCTCAAGAAAGAAAATTCCCTCTAAAGATTGGATATTACAATTTAAGCTATATAATTCATATTTGCGAATGAAATAATAAGTAGATGAAGCTCTTTCTCAAATAAAAATGTTTTGATGAATGATTGGAAGAATTTATCACATGAAAGTGTTTGATTTTCTTGTCTAAAACTTATTAACTAAGGCCCTCTATTCTCTTGAGCAAAGAACAAATTTTAGCCTTATAGGCTTTATATAGGGTCCAAAAAGTGCAAGCAAATCGAGTTGCAATGGCTATATTTTTTCCTTGACAGGACAACGTCGGTCGACCGGACTAGGCAATAGGTCGTCCGAAGTAGTTCCGAAGTTAAGTTCAAAAGCTTCTGTCTTGATCTCGGTCGATCGTGATAAGTTGTCCGAGACGAACTAAGCGGATGCCGATCGACCGACCTGAAATAGGTCTTCAAGAGATTTTTATAACCGTTGGAGTCTTAGAACATTCAAAAGTGACAAAGTACAAAAGACACTCCAATCGACCAGAAAACACATGTCGGTCGACCAAACTTCATCAGGTCGCCCGAGGTCTAAGTCCCGGTCGACCGGACTTCAGTCCATAAGTGGTTTTTCCACTTGCTCAACTTTCTAATGTTCTCAAGCTCATGCCTAAGTTTTTTTGAAAGATAGTTAAAACATCTTAAAGATCTCAGGCATTAACCAACACTTAAAAGATGTTTTGCAAAACCTTTGAAAGATTAAATCAAAGTATGAAAGATGATTTTGAAAACATCCAAGAGTATGGGCTTTATCATACTATAAACTAACATTCATCAAATAAGATTAGTCACAATGAATATACCTATAAGAATTTTGACTAATCTTCTTCTTGGTCTTCAAGTCTTGAAGATGAGTTCCTCTTTGAGTTTGGACTTGAGACCTTTGATCAACCTCTACTTGTGATGAAGTCCTTTGTAGCCTTGTCAAGTTCTAGTATCTTGGACTTCAACACTTGTTGATCTTCCTTTGATTTTGCAATATCTTCCATTAGCATTGTGGATGACCTTTTCGCTTGTGCTATGGAGACTTGCAAAATGAAGAATCTTCTTGTTTGTAGAATGACCTTCGAAATCTAAAAGAAGATCTTCCTTTGATTTTGCAATATCTTTCAATGGCATTGTGAATGGCCTTTAATCTTGTGTCATTGAAGACTTGCAAAATGTAGTTTCTTCTTATTACAGAATGATCTTTGATGTCTACAAGAACCTACTTTTCAATGCACGTGTGAGTTCATAATATCTTATCATTGAAACACAAGCTCACACAAACATTAGAACTTCTCAATGTCTTGTTATCATCAAAACAAGATTGGTCACATTAACACTAAGGGCTTACAGTTTATATGTGTGGTTTAGAATAAACAAATAATTTTGTTAAGATAATATTGCAAGAAGTCAATTGTGGTGCTTATACCTCTTATTTAATTTGGCCAAAGTCATTTGTAACTTATAAGCTATTTCGATAAATGTTGAATATGAATTTATCAAATTCCCATTTATCATGAATTGTTCATGTAAAACACAAGAGGGGAGGGGGGGGGGGGGTGAATTGGGTTTTAACTAATCTTGTAAACTTTTCCGAATCTAAGCAAGGCTAGTGTAAGTTTGAGCAAGATGAACAAAAGCAAAATGAAACCCAATCACAAGACAAAGGATTTATAGTGGTTCGATTCACTTAGAATCTACATCCACTACCTTGAGCCGCACCCAAGGATTTTCAACAACTTCACTAAGAGGATATTACACTTGTGGATAACTCACTAAGAGTTTTACAAGATAACCACAATACAAAACTCACTAAGAGTAAATTGCCCACACAAAGTAGGACTTATACAAGAATAACCCTATCACTAAGAAAGGGAATAAGATGGTTAAAGAGAAAGGTTGTTCACTCTTCTAAGTGAGAAATATATACCTTTGAAGTACAAGAATATTAAGCTCTTAGAACATTTGATGCACACTCTTTGTCTTGCTTTAGAAAGATCACTCTTGAATGATTTAGATCATAGAGATGAAGAGCATTTACTTTGAAAGTGTTTGAGACTTGATAAGAAATCAATGTATATGATATGTGCAAGCCTTAGAGTCATTCTCAGCTTTAGAGTTTATATACATTTCAAAATATGCTGAAAAAACGACTCTGCAACGGTCATATAACGGCTAGTAAACACAGAGTTCGGTTGACCGAAACTCAGCTCGGATGAACCGAGGTCAAGCTTGGATAAACCGAGTCAATCTCGGTCGACCGAGATGCCCAAAGGTCGACCGACCTATGTTAGTTCCAAATCTACAACTCTTCTGTCTTGGTTCGGTCGATCCGAGGAAAGCTCGGATGATCCGACTTTTCTGAGTATGAGAGATGTTGATTTTTCACTAGTTTTGAAATCTTTTGAAGTCTAAAAGGTTTTCCCAAAAGGTAACAAGTGAGGACATTTGGAAAACCATTTTAAAGGACTTAGACTTTGAAAACAAAGGCTTTTGAGATAAGAACATACATAAGAATCCTTTTGAAACTTAGCCTTTTGAAAACGTGTTTATGAGCATGCAAGACTAGAGTGTTGTACGTTTATGTTCATAAGAGCATTGGTTAGAGCTTATAAGATAATGACTTATAAAGACAAAGCTATCCTAACCAAACCTAAGTCTTCAATCTTCAATCTCGACGAGATGCGCCTTTAAGTATAACTTTGAATCTTGATCATGGCTTGATTGAAGTACTTAGAGCTTCCATTTTGACGTCCGATATTCTATCACAAAGATTGAGATCATTAGACACAACATCAAATGTTTGTCCAATATCAAAAACTGAGTTTGTTCGCCCTTAGGGCTTACAGTTCAAATTAGTGAATTGGTATTGATTATTAATCTTTTAAATAAAATTAAAATTATAGAATATTATTCTTTTAATATATTATATGATATTAAATTATTAAAAACTCTATATTCTAGTTAAAGTTATACATTGTTAAATATATTCTACTTTAATTATTTTTTTTAACAGTAAATATTTAATATCATTAACGATATCATGTAGTACATTTGGTAGGAGAAATCCCGGTGGGTCTCCCAACCATTGATTGGAAGCTCTGAGCTTCATTGCGTATTTTGCCAATTTATCAGCAGTATGATTGCAAGATCTGTGCGCAAAAACTAAATTGGCTATTTTACTCCCCTATAGATTTTGAATTTGACTAACAATATGACCTAACGGGGGGAAAGATCCTCTTCGTATTGATGGATTTGGTTGACAAGTGATTGACAATCACTTTCAATGTCGATGACATAGTGGCCTTGAGCTAAAGAAAACCGAATTCCTTAAAAGAGGGTCCAGTGTATTTAGGACTGGGAGATTGGGAAATGAACTTTGCAGCTCCTGCTATAAATCTGCCTTAATGATCTCGAATGATAATGCCTAGGCCTCTCTTATGATTAATCTGTGTTCCATCCACATTGAGCTTTAGGAGTCCCTCGTCTGGGGCTCCCATTTAAAATTCGGTGGCTGCCTTACAGCTGCAGGGGTCGTTTCTGTTTTGGCTGGTGTAAACATCTGTGTTTTCCCCTTCAGCATGTATTTGATTTTTTTAGAGTTAGGTAAAGGCTGGTGAAAGCCTGATGGCCCTGAGGCTGATGAGTAAATACTACTATATTCAGCAGCATCGACCATAGCGAGATTCACAACTTCCTCTGGTGACCTTCGTGTGCCTTCAAAAATAGTTTTGTTCCGGTTGCACCATATATGCAATGTAATGTATGAAAAAAGAGTAGAGTATTCCTCGCCGCCATCCAAGATGGGTATCAGACTGTATGGGAAAATTTCCTTTTTAATCATAGTTTTGATGTCGAAACTAGTGTGGCTCCATACTTCCAAAGCTGCTTAAAATGAAAAAGGGCATGTGAAACAGTTTAAATCTCGTCTTGGCAGACAGGGCAGAGCGGTTTTATGGTATGCATCCGTTTTGACAAATTATGGCAAGTAGGGAGTATCCCTTGGAAGATCTTCCAGATGAAAACTTGTAGCTTTGGAGGGATAGATAACTTCCAAATACCCTTCCAGTGGTCCTCAGCCTTGTTTTTTTGAGGTGGAGCGGCAATCATGTTTCCCAGTACTAATATCGACTTGTAGGTGATATCCGGACTTGACAGAGTATAGTCCATTTTTCGTATACCCCCAGACAAGACGATCAGGTGGTCAAGTGTCACAGAGTGGTAATTTAAGAATTTCATCATTCTCATATGATGAGAAGAATTCATTAAGCATATTCATGTCCCATGTACTTTTTTGGTGATCAATGAGTCTAGAGACGACCATCATTTTTCGCGATAGGTCCATATTAGATGTGGCTATTTGTTTGAAGGTACTCGGGGTGGTTAATCATTTGTTTCCCCAAACGTTGACCTTGAACCATTTCCAATTCTCCATTTTAATCCAGCTTTAAGAAGGTCTCTTCCTTTTAGAATTCTTTGCCACACTATTGATGTTCTTCCTCTAAGCGGAACTGTTATGAATCTATCATAGGGAAAGTACTTGGCCCGTAGTACTCTGAAGCAAAATGAAAAAGGTTGATGAATAACGCACCACCCTTGTTTAACCACCAAAGCTTTGTTGAAAGCTTCCAGGTCTCGAAATCCGAGCCCCCTGGTCTTTTGGTTTGCAAAGTGCAGTCCAAGCTCGCCAACAAATCTTTCTATGGTTTTCAACTCCACCCCAGAGGAAAGTTCTCATCATACTTGAGATAGAATCTATTATAGATTTAGGCAAGATGAAGCAAGACATTACATATGTGGGAATTGCCTGAATAACTGATTTAATAAGTACTACTCGGGCTGCAAAAGATAATGTTTTTTATTTCCAACTACTTAACTTTTTCCAGACTTTGTCCACGACAAACTGAAAGACCTTCTTTTTCCGAGCGTCTTGTCATATAGGGCAAACCAATGTATTTTCCTTTCCCATCCCCCTCAGGAATTTAGAGAATAGAGAAGGCTAGTTCCTTAATGTCGTCAGGAGTGCCCTTACTATAGAACATGTTGGACTTGTCATAGTTGATCAATTGGCCAGAGCATACTTCATATGTTCCTAGTATCTCCTTTAGTCGCATCAGTCAGTATTCTTTCGCTTTGGCCAAAAAGAGAGAATCATCTGCGAATAATAAATGGGTGACGGAAGCACCCATGCCAAATTGGTAACTCGTGAGGAGCCCCCTCTCCTCTGCGGAGCGGACAAGTGCAGATACTCCTGCTGTGCAGATGAGAAAAATGAAGGGGAATAAAGGGTCTCCCTGCCTGATGCCCCTAGTTGGTGCGAAAGATCTCGTTGGTACTCCGTTTAGCAAAATGAAGTAACGCACAGTTCTGACACAATTCATGATAAGAGAGAGGAACCTTGGGGGAAATTCCATGCAGGTCATTACCATTTCAAGATTGTTCCATTCCACTCTATCAAAAGCTTTGCTCATGTCTAGTTTTAGGGCTAACTGGTGGGAGCCATTTGGTCGGATAGTTTGAATGTTATGGAACACTTCAAAAGCGACAGTAGCATTATCTGTTATGATTCTCTTTTTTAAGAAAGCGCTCTGAGCTTCATCAATTAGAGAATTCATGACGAGTTTGAGCCTATTGGTTAAGACTTTTGAGATGAGCTTATAGAGGACATTGCATAGACGGATAGGCCGGAAATGCGTCATGGAAATAGGCTTTTTAATCTTGGGAATGAAAGCAATGTGCGTTGAATTTATTGCTGCTCTACTTATGCCGTTATTGAGCACCCCAAAGACAAAGCTAGAAACTGAATCTCCTAGTATGTGCCATAATTTTTGTAAAAAGAGTACATGCATTTCATCAGGGCCTGGCGCATTGCGTGGATGCATTTGTTTAAGCACTTTTAGGATTTCTGTCTAGCTGAAAGGTCGCTCAAGAGTATCAGTTTCACTGGGACTTAGCTTATTGGTAAGCAGATGAGGTGAGAGACTTGCTCCACCAGATTTTGCCAGAAATAGTTTTCCCTCTCTCTCTCTCTTTTTTTCTCCATTTTCGCCCAATAGCACTACCCCACCAGACCACTCACTGAAGTTTGTCTTTAGAAAAAGTAGAAAGAGCTACCATCGTAGTCCGTAGAACACCATTTGAGTTGCAAATTTAAATCCACATCTTCCACCCATTTGAGTCGCTGAATAAGAAAAAAAAGGAATTGATTGAGAGTGGGTAAGGCCTTTCGACTCTGGTTAAAAGATGGTAAGTTGTGGTCTTGACTGTTAAGGGCAAAAGTGTCACTTGAGCAAAAATTGCTCTAGATGGATGGAAATAGATCTGGCAATATCATTACCCAAACAATAATAACCAAATAGTTTTTTTGGAAAATTGGTATACATAGTCCCTAAACAATTTTGCGCCAGAGTTAGAGTCCCTAAAGATTTTTTTTTTCTTTTAAAATCTTCAAACAATTTATGTTTGGTGTGTAAAGGCCTTCCGTAAAAAAAATATATTAGTCAACTGTCAATTCAAATTTTTATTTGGGTCAACAAAATTACTCCAGGGGCATAATCGGTAGTCCATTATGCCCACCTTTCACCACCCTTCTTCTTCTCCCACATCATAACTCCACCACCTGCACCACCCTTGAACCACCTGCACCAATTTCACCACCGCCTATACCAACTCCTATACCACCACCTAAACCTCTACCAACACCCCATCCACCTCCAACTCCTATGACTCTTCCCCTTCCCAAAATTGCTAAAAAAAAATTGCTCCTTTGTCCACCAAAAGAGATTGCAGAAATTGCAAAAACAAAAAAGAAAAAAATGCAGGAAAAAAGAACAAAAATGAAAAAAATGCAAGCAGAAAATGTATGCGAAAATGCAGAAAAAAGAACGAAAATGCAAAAAAAAGAACAAAAATGCAAAAAATATAAGCAGAAAATGCAAAAGAAAGAGAAAAAATGCAGAATAATAGAAAAAATGCAGAAAATGTAAATTTAATTTTTGTTTCGCAATTTTGATTTCTACATTTTTTGGAAGGGGGAGGGGTACTTTCGGGAAGAATTGTTCCGAGAAGCATTTTTTGTTCCCCGTCTTCATTCGCAATGCCGCCAGCCCGCCATCATTTTTTGTTTCGAAGGGGTGCTTTTGGGAAGAATCTTGGATTTTTTAACTGAGAAGAAGGAAGGGATGGTGGGTGGAAGAAGAAGAAGAGAGTTGGGATGGGGGCGTCGGGGTTGTTGGTGGAGCCATGGAGAGGGGCTGTTGGGGTAGGGGTGACGAGTGGCGGGTGAGATGCCAGCAGTGGGGGTGGGGTGGGGGATGAGTCGGGGGTAGGGTTAGGGTCAGGGTTGATGTGTAAAATACCATATTTACCCCTACAAGATTTTTATTTGACTAATTTTGTCCCCTTAAATTCATGTTGACCGTCATGTTTTTGACAGAAGGATTTTACACACCAAATATAAATTGTTTGAGGATTCTAAAAGAAAAAAATAAAAAATCTTTAGGGTCTCTAACTCTGGCGCGAAATTGTTTAGGGACTATTTATACCAAGTTGCCTAGTTTTTTTTCGATAGGATGAACCTGGCCAGGTTTCAAACCATTCCTTTGGAGTCCGTTTACTTGTAGTTCTATTCTCTCCCTTTCTAGTTCCCATTTCTTTATGTTTAAAAAACAAAATCCATTTTTTTCTGCTGCGGGTTTCACCTGGGAGATTGAAATTAAACTGGATAGTGGAATTATAATTTCAAGAGACAAAATTAAGAAATGAATTCAGGTGATTATATTGAAAATCATGAAAGATGTGCCTTTTCCTGTTTGATTTGAGTTCCCTGTTATTGTTAAATTCTTATTTTGTGTTTTTTTTTCCTTCTGGTGGCTTGATGTTATTAATAATCCAGTTAATTATTTTGTTGAAATTCGCTATTCTGCCTCATTTGGGCTTTGGGATTAAGGTAATTCTCTAGGGAATTTTAGTTTTAATGGGTAAGGTTTCTGCGGATTTCATAATTTTCTAATCCTTTTGGTTTGATATTTTTGGTTTTCTTTCTTAAATTTTAAGCAGTATTAATAATTAGTTAGAAAGTTTTCATTTTTTTTTTTCACTTTTTAATTGTCATTCTTGCGTATTTTCAATTTTAATAAGTTCGGTTTCTTGATATTGAAGGCTTTATGTTTCTCTATGATATTCTGGATTTTTTAATTTATTATTTTTTTTTGGAGTTTTAGGAATTACTCTTCGAATTTAGTTAGAAAACATTTAGTAGTTGTCATACATGGGATTGGTGAGGATCTTATCTGTTGTGATTTTCTCTGCATTTGAACTTTGATGAGCTTTAATGGAAATTTATTCCATTTGACATTCTGTTACTTGGGACTAAGGCTTGGTGTTGTTGTTGTTGTTATTGTTATTGTTGGTAATCGATATTTCTATTTTTTCAGAATACACCTTAAAACTTGCAGCAGAGCTTGAATCAGCTTCCCAACTCAGAGCTGCAAAATTCTTTGTTACTCAAAGGCCATGGCTTGGTATTTTCTCCTTCCCTTGCAATCTTCTTTCTCTCCTAATTTCGACGCTTAGAGCATTTTATTCTGCACTATATAACAAGGGTGAAGAGAAGTCTTTTGGGGTCCTCAACTTATTGATTTTATGGGTCCTTTATACCAGATCTCTATGGGGTTCATATTAGGCCAGTTGCACATTTTGGTAGTGCAAGTAGCAAGCCATTTGTTGATCCAGTTTTGCTCCACCGTTGCTTGCCTGATGAGCTGCTTTTTGAGGTACTAATCCCCGGCATTCGTTTGTCTGTTTATTCTTTCTTTCTTACCTGCTGAACTACTGATTTTAATTACTTCGGGACTCATTTGGTTTTATTTTAACTACTTTTCCCTCTTTAACTCCTTGTTTATTTTTTGACATATTGAGATTTTTTTCCCTTGAACTTTAGTGGTACACCAATTCCTGAATTAGGTTGAGCAGATTACTTATTCTATTTGGAACTAAGCAAACTGCATATAGTTTGTTACATGCTAATGCAAGAATTCAGTTCATCAGTGTCATCTTCATTGTGTGGTCTGACTGGTCTCAAATAAAGAGAATTGGTAGTAATTTTACTAGGTTGACCAATTATGATTTTTGAGAGTTGGGGTATAGTAAAGGGAGATAAAAAGCATTCAACCCTGAGAATCATGTTAAATAAAAGATTACCTTACTTTGAAGGATATGGGGCGCACGACTTTGAGATGGGTAACATCTGCTGGAACTGAACTTTTGTGTAAGTTGATAAAGATCTTAAATTTGTAAATTATATTTTTTTTTGTTGGTTGCTGACTTGCTTGTCACTATGTAGTGGAAGCAAGTATTTTCATTTATTTTATTAACTTAATATTTACTGGTTACGTGGGGGTAGGGCAGCCACGCCTTTTTGGAATTAGAAGTCATCTAATGGGCTATTGTCTCTCTTATCCTCCCTATTTGTTCAAATTTCTTCCTCAAAGTTTTTTTCTATATATTCTATAGAACTGTGTTTCTTCCTCAATGGAGAGAATCTATTCATGTTAACCACCACGCGGAATTCTTTCGTTGATTCATTTAGCCGACCGTATTACTTGGGATTAATGCTTCTTTGTTGTAGTTTTTCGTTCTTGTTGTTGCTTCTATAGAACTGTGTTTATTTGCCTAACTTTATTTTTTAAAGATTGTGGTTTTGACGCTGTGCATCACTTATTTTAGCACCAATGTTTATTTTCTTTTACATGAGTAATAAATTTTGCAGATCTTTTCTCGAGTGTCTCCTCACACCTTGGGGAAGGCAGCATGTGTTTGTCGAAAGTGGAGATATACTGTTCGCAATCCAGTATTTTGGCGCTATGCCTGCCTAAAGAGTTGGCAGGTTAGAGTGTTAGACTGTAACATATAGGCTTTCTAACTCTAGTATCAAATTTTCTATTCATGTTTGAATGTTGTTTTCCTTGTGAAGATCACTGGGGTTGCTGAAATTTATAAGATTCTTCAATCAAACTATGACGGTTCGTGGAAGAAAATGTGGCTTTTGAGACCAAGAGTCCGAACAGATGGTAAGAAGATATGTATAGAGATCCATTATTGACTTTCTCCACATTACTTGCCACAAATATGCACATCTTCCCCCCTGCCCCCGATGCAGGGAAAAGTTCCTTTCCAGTTTCTATTGTAAATTGTGTATTATTGCATCTTGATATCGATGCAGAAGCTATTAAATGGTTAGTCAAGACTCAAGAATTATATCCTTCTAAAAGTAAACTAACCCCTCCTCATGCGTCAACAGGTAGATACACATGGTGATTACAAGCTACTGTAACTTAGTTAATGCCGTTACTCTGTATTTTTTTGATGTCAAGGACATTTTCATCATTTAGCAATTGCTGCTTTCTGCAGGGATTTGTTCTTAGAGGCTTTGTTTGATTACTTATTAGTATCGCAGACTTATTTGGAGTTCGTATTCTCTTATGAAGAAAAAAATCTTTTACATCTGAAGGAACTCTACTTCTATTAGGATTGGTTATTGTTGATGTTAAACATCACAAGTGCTTGTAATGGTTCTTCTCTTTTTTAGCAGCGAATTACTGAATCTTTAAGAGTTCTCTTGGTTTATCTTCGTTAGATTGTCAATCTTTTCGTCCTGCTTCTCCCCATCTCTTTTCAGCAAAGTAATGTTACGTCAGAGTAGCCCCTTTTCCTCTCGTTTAACTGATTGTTCTTTCTCTTGAATATTCCCAAACTTTCCATCATTGTCTGACTATTCATTGGAGTTGAAACTCTAAATTCACGAAGTACCTCTCTTGCCTTTGCAAGACAAGGCTACCCCCCTAGTTCATCTTGTACTAGTTCATCTTGTATCAAGTTGGCATTAATGTGAGACTTATCCTGATCTTATATTTGCTGAAAATCATAGTTCCAGCCATGCCGATGAACACTATGCTGAATTCTGCATTAGAAACTTTCATCAAGAATTGTGACGCTTTAAAGAAGCAGAAAATGGCTAAATCCCAGGATTTTGTGTTGATGTGCAAATTATAGATTTTTTATTCTAAAGAATCTATTGAAGGATGAAGACTGATGGAACATTTGTCGACTTCTGTGTACGGTAGGAAACTCATGGGTGCGAACCAGGTGGACCAAGCTGAAAACATGATTTGAACAATTGGCCGTAGACAAACTAAGCTTTCTCATATAATGAAGACATTCTGGTAACCATGTTGGTTGGGAGTTGGTGAAATTCAGTTGGTATTGTTTCTTACACCTAGTATGGTTGACAGAGGGAGAAGGGAAAGGGCACATTTACTTTCCTTAATAGAAGTAAACACACACACACACATGTTTCGTACATGGGGGAGGGAAGTAAAAAGGAGGGTTCTTTATTATTTTAGTAAATCGACAAGTATAACGTACCTAAGTGTTGTGGTTCAAGTCCACAATTCCTCCAAGTAACCAACAAAACAGGAAAAGGTAAAAATAAAAATAGAAAGAGAGATAGAGAGAAGAGAAAATATGGAGATAGAAATAGCTTAATTAATATAATTAAACTAGGGAAAGAGATAGTTCTCAGCCATAGCTGAAAGCTTACAAGTTTTTCTGGATAATGAACTAAAAAGCTAACATAGATATTTATACTACCAAAAAGCTGAACTGATCCTAGCCATCTATTTTTAGGATGAATCTCAACCTTACACTTCAGCTTACTTTTAATAGGTTGTCCTGATCCTAGCAGTGGTCGCACACATATTCTAACTGATTATGTGCACAAGTTGTCCTGCCCAGATCATGACACTAATCTAAAAAAAAGAAGAAAAAAATTGGAGTATATAAGACTACATGAGGTAAGGCCTATCTGACGAAAACCGAAAAGCCATTTGTGACCTTGGCTGTCGCATTGGAAGCAAGGTAGACTAACTAATAAACCAATAGTATTATTGCAGCGCACATATTTCCCGCGACAGCCAATGGGTGAATAATAACGCCAGGACAACAAGGATAAGATGGATCTATTTCAAGTAGAAAATTGAACTATGCAGCTAGAAAAGACATAGTCAATACCACGACATGTACATCATCACCGAGAACCTCCCATGGTTTGGTGATGAGTCCTTCAATATGCTAGAGATTAAGATAGATACAAAGGGGTATGACATGGAGAAGAGCCATAGGCAGAAGATGAGATAGTTTCCTTCCGTCTTATACCTTCCAATCCGTCAAAAGGAATAATATTCTGATGTTCCCTCCACATTTACATCCACTCTCTTTTACTCTTTAACAAAAATTATACTCATGGATTTAGAAGTACATTCCCCCTCCCCCTTTCCCTCCTTTTCCTCTCTTTCCTTTCCAACTTTTTTCTTTTCACTGCAACCAAGCAAGCTCTTCGTGTTTTAGGTGTCCAAGGCATCTTCATTATTTATTTAATTGCCGGATCTGCAGGGATTTGTCTTACTATCTCTGTTCTATTACTTAGTTTTTATGTCTATTTTCATCATGTGTTTAATTGTTGGATTTTTGTAGGGAATTAGACTTAAGATTCTTACTTTTTTCTGCTTATTTCTATCTTATTATATTTTGAGTCCTTATTGTCTTGGGAAAGTAAAAAAGTAACATACTTCAGGAGGAATTCTAGATTGTTAGGATTTAGTTATTTGTGATATTTTACATAATATATACTTGTAATGGTTCTTTCTTTCTTAGCAGTGCCTGACTGGTTATAATGGATTATTAATTGTTATCTTGGTTTATCTTTGTTAGGCATTTCCTATTTCTTCATCTCCCTTTTCCCACTTCTTTCAAGTATATTACATTTTTAAGTATTTGTTCACAGCTTCAGAATAGGCACTTTTCCTCCTTTCTGGACTGGGTATTCTTCTTTTGAACAAACCCAAACATCCCTTCTTCTTTAGATTTCGACTAGGTCTGAACTCTGAATTCGTGAAGTACTTCTGCTACTTATAATAAGACAAACCTACCCCTAATTTGTCCTGCATCCGATATTTCCCCCTAAACTGTGTCTAAAGATCTCTTACAGTCTTCTTCCGCATTATTGTTGCAGGTATCACACCTTTCTGATTTCTTGCCATTCTTTTGCTCTTCAATATTATTGTTTTATTCATTTTTGTGTACAATTAAGTATGACTGTCTTAATTTTCTTTCACATTCTTATCAAGAAGTCATTGCATAATGCACTCACAGATTAGTTGGGTCGAGGTGTATGGTTTCTTTTTATTATTTTTTCCCCTTCCGGTTGTGGTAGATTGAACTCCATATTTCATCTACAGGGCTCTATGTTAGTAGGAATACCTACATTCGTGCGGGAGTTGCTGAGTGGAAGATTACCAATCCAGTTCACATAGTATGTTCATCCACTCGATTTACTAGTACTCTGATTTTTGTGTTTCAATTGGTACTTCCTTTTAATTGGATTTTCTCATGGTTCTTGTTTCTCTGGTCTTTTGGTGAGAGTTGATATTATACCTGAATAGAAATGGTCTATCTTTTGAAGTTTGAGGTTATAATTTGGTCATAAGATTTGAACCGTGCTTTTGTTTAGCTTCATTGCCTGGCTTTGCTATTGGTTTGAGTTAGTTACATGTTTTAAGGTAAAGAGTGGAGGATGAATTGCAGTACAAATGAATAGAGGAGCGTACATTGATTATGGAGTCGGTTTTAGGGTTAAATCTGGACCTCCGAAATGAGTTTGGTGATGAACATTGTTTAGACCAAATATTTTATTACTTTGATCATTTTCTATTAGTTTGTCCGACCTCATCCACCCCCACCACCAAATTTAGCACCATCCAGATACAACAACGTTCCAAGTAATTGGGATCGGCTGCATTAACCAAATAAATGATTACTTGTGGTTGTTTACCTGAATACATTTTGTCCATTTGCTTCTATCCGTGGCCGTATTCTCATAAAAATCTTGCAAAGCCATATCACCCTTGATCACTTCCGTTCAAGTCTTCCTCAGCCTCCCTTTACCTCTTACAGCCTCATTACCCCTCCGCCCTTGAAAGTGTTCTACAGGAGCATAACTCGGTCTTCTTTTATGTGTCCAAATGAACACAAACAAGTCTCTCATTTTGTCTTCGATAGGTGCCACTCCTACCTTCTCCCGGGTGATCTCATTCCCCACCCTATTCTTACTCGTGTGTTCACATATCCATTGCAACATACGTATCTATGCTACGTTCTTTTTCTGAATATGACACACCTTTTAACAGCCCAATACTCTTTTAACATACAATATGTCTGATAAGTTCCCTTTTAAATTCTGTCTCTTTTGAGCTTTAGATGTCAGTAATCATCTTTGAATGTGGTTTGTTTTTCTCACTGCAGGTTTGTTATTTCCGCTACTTGAGATTTTATGCTTCTGGGAGGTTCCTCTACAAGGTTAACAAATTGTTACTTGGTTTGAGATTTGAACTGTACGGCAATTGATATGTACTTATCGGCTTCTTTTGCTTATTTGAATGGTTAGAATTCGTCGCAAAAGTTAAGAGATGTGGCAAAATTCATGAACTTCCGTGCATCAAAGAGTGACTCTGTGTTTAGTGGTCACTACACATTAGCTGGGGATAAGGTCAGTGCTAATATTTATTCTTTTTATGTAACTGCATTTCTGGGCAGTGGTTTATTTTTTATCTGGCCAGTTTTTCATTGCTGGTCATTTCTTCCATCTCTAGTGTACTTTCCTGGTCAATGTATTTTTGTACTGTTAATCATTTTCATGCTAATTCTGCAATTTTGGTTGTAGATATTAAGATTTACACCCATTTTTCAGGTTGAAGCTGCTTTCTTGTACCCTGGTATGCGTCCAACAGTGTGGAGAATCCGTCTGAGGTATATGATTGGCTGCTTTTTGGAATAATGCAAATACTTCCTCGAAAAGGTCTTTACTTTATAGCGGTAGAGACAAGGCAGAATCAGTTACCTGTACATTGTTGCAGATAGTGGGGATAGTTTGGCTAACAGAAGCTCCTTTTCCCCCCATATATTCTTTGGTGGTTAGTGTGATGTCAATATAAAGAGTGGGAGAGAAAGAGATGCTAGAATAGAAAAAATGGATCTAGTTGCTTACCTAATCTAAAATTTCAAGGGAAAAAAATTAGAAAATGCTGAAAGAATAGTAGAATACAAGCCATATGACAAATAACACCAGAACATTGTTCAACACTAGCTAGTAATATAGATAAGAGGGCGTCATTATTGGGCTTTTGTGTTGGCCCTTTTCTTTTGGGTCTTAAACTTCACTTCTCAAAAAAAAAAATGTCCTTGTGGTTCTAATTGTCATGAAAGGTTTTCGCATTTGATGTATAAATGAGTATATATATGAGTGCTTAGTAGGTTTTTTTGCTGTTGAAATTGCTGAGTGGTTTAGTTGTGTTAGTTGGGTATTGAAGTTGTCACTAATTAGAACATTTGGCTGCTAAGGACGATATTAAACCAGAATCTTAGTTAACTACTGAACCAAATGGAAGTTACAGAAAATTAATGTATCAGTAATATCTTCTAGGTTATCTGGACTTGAGCTTGGACATGGATCTTGAACTTAAAGATAGGGAGGGAGAGTGGGGGGGGGGGGGGGTTCTTACCAGATTATTTCCACTTCTTCCTCTTCTATCCAATCAGCCTCGCGTTGCCTCCTCTCAGAATAAAAAACAAATGAAAGAAAGTTTCCTTGCAGCTCTTGTTAAGTGCCTAACTCCTCCAGTATTCTCCGCCCCTGTTGAATAAATTGGAGGAAAACTGGAAGAGAGAAAAAAAAATGAAAAATAGAACTTAAAGATTTGCATGTCTAGTGCAGGAGAAGAATGCTAACATGTTTACTGCCTTATATTACTAGGCAAGAGAACCCATGTGTCTTAGCCTCCGCCCATTCAAAAGAAGAAAACAGCTACGAAATGAAATGGATCAGTCAAAATGGATTTTTTTTTAGGGCACATTGAAAATGTTCCGATGAACTTCAGCTTGTGCCAGCAAAAGTAGAAGTTCCTCATTAATTCAATTAAGAATATGTGGATTGCTTTACTTGGTAGGTAAAGGGGATGGTCTTAAATTGTTTGTTAGTCAGTCGTTTAACCAATGTCTTTACTTGCATCTTCCTATATGTTGACAGATTAAGGGGGACTGTACTGGGCGCTAATAACCGTATGGATCTACTTGCATTAGTCACCAGTGGCATTAATGATAATGAGGTTACTGGCCCTGGAGAAGACATTCTTGGGATTGTTGAAGGGTGGCAGGAGGACGAGACACACAATCCAGATGTTCCAGCAACTACGCACAAGAGGGGTCTGACACCATTTGTCTTTGTTCCGTTTGAGGAGGTGAGCATGTTTCCTCTTCAAGGTTTTCACCGGCTTTCTAGTTCTTTTAAGATTGTACTAGCAGAAAGTTTTGGACTGTTTGTTATGTATTTGATCTTTTTACTTGAAAATTGAAAATTTTCTACTATAGGTGGAAACATCAGTTCTGAACCTGCCAGTGGAAAGAATGGATTACTTTGTACCTGGCTGATCGGGAAGTCTGGAAAGACGAACAACAACTTGTATATACTAGCTCCATCCGTCTTGTCTTGTCGTTTCCGTTTCATGTACAGTAAAAGTATTTAAGGTTTACGTCGAAAGGGACTTGATTTTTTCTTAAAGGAGTTTATTCTTACAAGGGAAAGAGAAGCGTGTGTCGAACCCGAGACCTATGGTCACGGGTTGAAAGCATTTTGCCAATTGTTTTAGCCTTCCTTGACATTGAAAGACTTGATCTTTCATAGTTGGCTTTGTGGCATTTGCTTTGTAAATAAGTGCACTTCTGATAAATTAAATGAATGTAGAAGTATGTGTTGTTTCTGTAGTGGTAAGTATTTTCTGTACTTGTAGTGTTGTACTGTTCTCGAGTGATATATACGACAATTCATATGCAAGCAATGTATTTAATCACCTTTCTGACTTGCGGTGCTCTTCAAAGATTTAGGTACTTTGGCATGATATGATGTTCTTTTCTAACAAACTTCAAGTTTCCAGTATGTCTAGTAGAAAGAACAGAAGGAAAGAACGAAGATCCCAATATGGAGGGAATGATATGGAGAAAGTGTTGAGCCCACGCAAATTTGGGGATTGGTTTCTTCAAGGCTAACAATTGTGTAAAGAAATGTTGCTGATGGTCTAAAATTGTTGGGATAAAGGTCAGCATGTTTATATCCTCTAAATTTTCATGTTTTCATATGCAGGTATTATGATTTTATTTCGTTAATGTCTTGATTGTTGACAACTGATGTGTTCATCAATACCGGGCTAAGGTTCTTCTCGGGCCTTGACTTTAGGGAAGGGTAGGGCCCGGTTTAAGAACGGGAGGCTGAGCTAGATGATCTGTGCTAGGTCTGGGGAAGAGCTAGACCAGCTAATAAGAACGTGGTTAGAGAAGGGTGGGAAAGACTTCAATCTTACTCTAATGCTTAATTCAGTTCAGATTCTAGAGAGAGAACTTAGCACAATATTCAAAGAGCAATTATATTATATTTAGTAAATGAAGTGAACAATATTTATAGTGGGCAATACTTGAGGGTTATTGTTATACTTTATACGGCCCGATGAGGTAATTCTAACTTTAATCACGGTTTTGCCACCGCGTGAACAATATTTATAGTGGGGCAATACCTAGATGGGTACAAACGCGTGGCTTGCATGCAGCCGATCTTGATCGTCTGAGAGGGCTCGATCAACTTGGGCCGCTCGAGGATAAGATCTTCTCCTTGGGGTTCATACCTTAACTATTGACCTTGAGGCTCAAACCTTTTTTTTCAAAAAAAATCTAAAATCTAAATGTATATAAGATCAAAAGAGTTTTACGGGCAAAATCACTACAACGTTTTCCTAGCAAAATAGGCCTATAGCCGAGGAAGCCCCCAAGGTCTAGGACAAAGATGGATAACTAATCTCTCTAATTTTCTCCCTCTAGCCTACATACAAATTTACTATTACAATAGTAAAGCAATCAACTAAAACATAAAAAATATGGCCAAGTAAAATTCCCACCTCTTTGAAAAAGGGGTGTCTATTGTTGTCACATGGCTAAATGTCTCCAGAGCTCTTATAGAGAGGGCTGAAAACAGAGAGCAAATTTGGGAGTCGTTGGCTTGGGCCCCTAGGCATACATGTCCGTTAAATAAGCCTCTTCCTCCTCGGCATTGGTGGCCTCATCCTCCTCGACATCGGTGGCCTCGTCCTCTTCGGCTTCGGCATCCAATACCTCATCCCTGTTTGCTTGTTTATCCTCGACAGCACCGGGGATGTAATCGTCGTCCGATTTGTCCCCATTGTCCCTACAATCATAAGGTCTTGGTTCCATCGGAGTGACGGATTGCTCGGTGGCCTTAATTATACCTGACTTGGGCGTTTTTGGCAACCCATTGTTGCCTTTGCTCGGTACTGCAATGGGTGTTGCACTTATCCTCTTTGGCTATCCCTTACTTTGTTGTTGGTGAACATCTGCAACAACCTTCTTGGCACTTGGCTTGGTTGACTCTTTCTGGTCAGGTTGCAATGCAATTGCCTTACCCGACCGTTGTACAAAGGTCCATTCCTTGATGACATTAGCAAATGATCGTTGTTCGTTTGCTGCTCTATACTGTCCCTTCAGCTTGCTAGTAGACGTCGAAGTCCCAAGAGTAGCCTTAGCAGCTCGAGAAGCACTCAAAGAGATACTACCGTATTGACCCTTAGGCATGATGGCTTAGTTTTAAAAGGCGTGAGGCGATGAGGCGCGAGGCGAACGTTCGAGGCGCACGCCTTAATAACGCAAGGCGCATTTTTTTGCAAAAATTGTCATAAATTAAATTTATATACAATTTTGTATTATAAACATTATTTCAATGTTATAAATACTAGATAAAAGCATATATTTTATACTATCTCCCAAATTGTCCACACAAAAATATCGTAAACTGTTAAACGCATAAAAAAGACAACTATTATCATTCACAAGTGCCCAACATCTTAAAGTTGAGTAAAAAAACATGGAAAATAAAACATAAAGGATATTCATATATTATCTCATACAAACTAATACTCATCGTCATCAACGTCATCACAAGATCCTCCCCTCCTTCACTAGAAGACCTCTCAATGTCTTTTTCCTCTTCCTCAAATCCATCCATTAATGTAACATTAGGCCGAGTAGAACCGGAAGCAACATTTTTTCCTTTGTCATTGTTTGTTGATGGCCCATCGTTCCTTAGTTTTGAAGATCTAGTGACATGACTAGGATCATAAGCCCCCGAGGCTCTAGCTACGACATCTCAAGTCAAATTGTCATCCTCATACACAAGCTCACTCCCATCCTCATCATCCTCATTCATTCTTCCAAGCAACCACTCGTTGCTCTCATCAATCTCTTGCAAGAGAATAGGATCATTGGTCTCTCTTCTATTGTATCGGCGTTTTAAAGCACGGTTGTACTTCACAAAAACCATGTCATTTAATCGATCTTGGGCCAACCTATTTCTTTTCTTCGTATGGAGCTATTAATAAAAAAAATATAATGTAAGTATTGGATGTAAACTTACAACATTTGGATTTTATAAATATTGCAAGTATTGGAAGTAAACTTACATGTTGGAAGACACCCCAATTTCTTTCACAACCGGTTGCACTACAAGTGAGGCTAAGAACTCGTACGGCAAAGTTCTTCAAGTTAGGAGACGATGATCCATATGATAGCCACCACTCCGCAATTTAAAATCCAAAATTTTAAAAAAATAAGTAATTATAGTTATAAAGTACAAATAAAAAAAAATTAGAAATTTTATTCACCCGGCGATTTGATGTTTCTTTGCTTTATAGCCATTGGTAAGCCAAATACGCCACTAGCATTTTGGTATGCTCCTAATTCTAGGTCAATCTTATCTTGAATTTTCGGGTCCGGAACCAACCTTGCAATACATTCATATAAACCTTTCATCACCTCTTCACAATCGCCAATTTTTGGGTTATTATAAAATATTTCCGGATTTAAGTAATAACCCGCCGCATGCAAAGGCCTGTGCAATTGACAATTCCATCTTTGATCAATCTTTTCAAAAGCTTCTTTGTAGTATTGCTCTTTTTTGTCAAAGCTAATAGCAATGGCCGCCTTAGCCCTATCAATGGCCTCATAAATGTATCCCATTGGTGTTTTTTTCTCTCCATCAACCACTCTAAGAACTTTGACGAGAGGTCCCGTAAATTTAAGAGAGTAAGCAACATTCTTCCAAAATCTCTCTTGTAATAGAATTTGAGTTACTTTCTTACCAATAGCCTCCTTTGACCATTTACTACTAATCCACTCTTCGGATAGAATCATTTTTCTCAAGTTATTTTTGTGCTTGTGAATTTGAGATAGGGTGATGAATGATGTTGCAAACCTAGTGATCGCGGGCCTATGCAAATTTCTTTGATGTGTATACCTTCTCATCATATCCACAACACCAACATGATTGTAGATATAGCTATTCATTAACATTGCATTCTTTAAAATCTTGTTAACCTTCAAAAAATTTCCAATATCCTCCAACATGAGATCTATGCAATGCGCCGCACATGGAGTCCAATATAGGTGTGGTATCTTGGCTTCAAGCAATTTCCCTTTAAAAAATAAATAAACAAGTAACTAAAAAATAGCAATTGAATTAAGAAAGATAAGGTAGTTAATCTTACCCGCCTTGACATAATTTGAAGCATTATCCGTAACCACTTGGATCACATTTTCCTCTCCAACTTCCTCCACTGTCTTATCAAGCATGTTAAACAACAAATTAGCATCTTTCACGATTTCCGAACAATCAACCGATTTAATGAACACCGAACCTTTAGGAGAGTTCACAAGAAAGTTGATAATATCTTTTTGTACTATAGAATCACGCCACCCATCGGACATAATTGTACATCCTCTATGCACCCATTCTTTCTTGTGCTCCTCCATCAACAATTTAACTTCATTAACATCTCCTTTTCTCTATGTGCTAATATTTTGTTTAACATAAATGATTTTATTTCTTCACGAACATGCTCGGGACATATAACACATTTGAGCTCATTCCTAAATCCTCCAACGAGATGTTGTTTCATTCGTTGAACTCCTCATTTAATTATTTTCTTACAAAAGTCACAAGTGAAATTAGTTATATTTGTGACATCTTGCTTACTATATTTTCTTGCAGGGTCACCCGACGATGGAGCAGTAGGATCCATAGTTGAAATAAAAAATCTAAAAAAATAAGGGAAAAAAAATCTGAACAAAAATATGAAAAAAAATCTGGAAAAAATTCAGAAAATAAAGAAGAAAAAGAGAACGTATCTGAGGAGAAGATGAGCAGAGAACCAGAGAATCTGAAAAAAATCTCAAAAAAAAAAAAATCAGAAAATAAAGAAGAAGAAGAAGATAACGTACCTGAGGAGCACCTAAGGAGCAGAGAGCAGATAACCAGAGAGTCTGAAAAAAGTCAGGAAAAAAAAAACTGAAAAAGAATCAGAAAATAAAGAAGAAGAAGAAGGATCCATAGTTGAAATAAAAAATTCAGAAAAAAAAATAAGAGAAAAGAGGATAAAGAAATTTAAAGAAGAAGGAGATGAAGGAAGAAGAACTTACCTGAGTAGCTGAGGAGCACAAAGTAATGAGGCAGAAGACAAAAAGAAACTTTCGGCCTCTTTTATATTAGGTCAAAGAGCATTGTTAGCCTATGATGCAATTTTTATCATTTTTTTGCGTAACGAATCGCCTCGTTCTCCTAACGTTGCCTCGGGCTCACTTCGTGGACACCTCTCGCCTCAAACCCCTGGAGGTGTTTTGAAGCTCGCCTCGCGCCTCAGGCGCGCTTTTTTAATCCCAGCATGATGGTAGATGTTGGGGCACCATGGTTGGCCTTAGCCGCTTAGGGAACACTCAAATGGGCATTTCTTTGGTGGAATAAGAGGGCCTTTCTTCGTTTGAAAAATAAACTGTTTCTATCTCGACACCGTTGATTGTTGCACATTGTTCCCGAGTTCTGATTCGCCAGAAGAGTTGCCATGTCCAAATGAATTACAGATTATGCACACTTGAGGAATAAATTCATAGCCAACCGAGACATACTTGACACTCCCAGACGACATATTCACATTGATCCTCTTAGTGAGTTCCTTGGATATGTCCACTTCCACAAGGAACCGAACATAGTCGGGCATATCCCTCGTCGCTATGACAACTTTGCTGTCCATTCGCCGTCCCACTTTTGATACAATGGGAGCATTGCCCATCTCATTCCAACAACACATCGGCACCCAGTCAAGGTGACCCACAATGGCATAATGCAAGCTTCCTCAAATGAGAAATTAAATTTAAATGGCATGATCTTAAGCATTAATTGTTTATCAAATACAGCGTAATGGCTACCATTTAACACTTGTTTCCTAGCTTCTTCATTTTTGAATCAAAAAATGATCCAACCACTAGAATGAAGGTAAAACTTACAAGAGGGCCAAACTTTCTTTACCTCATATATTTTCTTGAGCCTATGCTCATCGGCCCATACTTTGCTCTGAGCCTCTATTCATCAACAACAATTATGTATCTTTGGTCGATCGGTGCCTTGTGCGATCGACCGGAAATCCCTTTTTTCCTGCAATAACATTCAATTTTGGTACCCATTTTCTTTTGGGTCCTTGGGGGATTAGTTTTGGGGTTCTTTTCAACCCAAGTAGACTTGGCACCTCTTTCAATCTTTTTCTTAATGATGCAACAAGTAGCATGATGTCCACATTTTCCATAATATGAGCAATTATCAGTAAGATTGGTGGAATGCGAAGTTCTAGCATCAAAAGAGGTAGAGTGTGCATTCTTGTGTGTGTGTTTGTGCTCTAAACAAGTAATATCAAGAGAAGGATTTTGAGCAACAAGCACATTATCAAGTATATCTCTTGAGCATGTGGACTTATCCACATAAGAGTTAAGAATATCAAGTTTATGCCTTATCAAATAAAACTCAACAAGTTTAGAATTAACATTACACACTTTGTCAAGCAAATCATGATTTTCAAGAGTTAATGCATCAATGGATAAGAGCATATTATCATGTTCTCTCTCTAGAGTATATGAAGAGGCAAGAAGTTTATTATACTCTACTTGCAATTTTGATTTGTCATTTAATGAGCAAGCAAGTTTTTCACAAGTTATCTTATTCTTCTTATCCATCTTCTTCAACTCATCATAAAAATCATTTAGAAGCACAAAAGGATCATTATCAATATCATGATCTCTATCTAGAGTTGAATTTGAAGATTTTACCACATTACTCAAGGAAATTGGACTTTGCAATTCATTTTAATCTTCATCATCTATAAGTCTAATAAGGCACCTTGAGTGGGTAGTTGTAGATGAAAGAAAAATTCGTAATCCCCAAAACGCAACGGAAATAAAGGCGCGGGATTACGTTCCTTTACAGGATCTATTCACGAGAGAGAACCAGAATCCTGTGTTTAGGAGTTATACCTTTTGTCGATCTAATCGATGATTCCCAGATTCTTGCTACTTAAATTCACCAACAGCAGCCAAATGACTCATGTATCTACTGGTATATACACACCAACCTTTGAGCTTGTCACTACAAGTCTCAGATGCTGGTCCAAACACTATGAAGGTAGAAAACACTTTTACTGGAATCCACAAAGTATAGACTACTTAGGAAAACCGAAATCTAAGAACTAGAAAAATTAGATTTTTCTTGTCTCTTGAAGTGTTCTTGAGAAATGGTTCTCGGCCGATCGAAGTGACCAAAAGTTCGGTCGACCCGAGACAGCTCTCGATCGACCGGGTCTTTTGCTCAATCCAATTGTATGCCCAATCCAATTGAGCACCTATATCAAATGTAAACTCTAACAAGCCCAATCCAGTTGATTATAGTGTGTGACCCTTTAGGTATTTGCTATGTTGGTCGTGACAACAATTGTCAATAGTAATGAGAGGTATCTAGCAACACATCATTACTCCCAATTCACAAATAGTTCCGATGACTCAAGTAACCACGAATATGATCTTTTGCATTAATCATTTTATCCTCGATATCTAGATTGAACACAAGTCACGGAGTATGTCAAACTTGTACCGTTCAATCAGCCAGTTTTTTGATTCCCGAGTAGACTAATCAAATGAAATTAATATCGCATATTAATTCACTTGTTTATGTCCATGAATTAGTCTCACTCAATCAAGGGGCCCAAGATATCACTCCTGTTGTATAGGAGGAACAAATCCTCTATCTATCGCATCTCATCCTGACATGGTTCATAAATAGACCCAACAAATACCTTTATATCCCATCTAGTTACAGACGGCGTTTGACACCATCAAAGCATACCATTAGCCAAGCAGGAAATTTTGTGTTTGATTATAAGAACATTGTTGGCATTTATACAACAATCCATGAAATGTTCTTATAAATGGGTCAGTCCAGTATCAAATACCCATGTGTTTAATTTAATATCTCCATATTTAATCACAACACATACTATTCTCTAAACATTATTGTTGTCCTTAAACTCCACAATAATGATTGACTAGAGACATTTTAGAATAGTTCAATGTAACGATTACATAACTATCTAAGGACGTTATTATATGTTTTAATACAAAAAGCACACCCGTATTCAAAACAATAACAATCGAATTCGTGCCTTAATATTTCATCACATGAAAATTAAATAAACAATCTCCCACTTACACTAAAGACAACAACCTTGTTTTTTAGTGTATATTGTACATAAGAACTATCTCTAAGACCAGTTCT
Organism: Vinca minor; assembly: GCA_026122235.1. NCBI lineage: Eukaryota > Viridiplantae > Streptophyta > Magnoliopsida > Gentianales > Apocynaceae > Vinca > Vinca minor. The sequence continues at coordinate 5,289,470 of JAOCZM010000241.1, read as the reverse complement.
TTTGGTATCTAATACACATACTACAAGTATGGCGATCATGTTGCTGCTGTGTCAGTGGCTTCGTCAATGGGTGGACGTGTTACCGTCCGTATAAACTTTGCAAATCTTCACATCTCCTCTATCAACGATCTCACGGATCAGGTGATACTGCCGTAGTATATGTTTGGACCTTTGGTGAGACCGTGGTTCCTTTGATATATGACTCCATTCAAAATGGAGATCAATCACATTCGTAATGCTATGCACCACACCAAGTTCAGTGATGAACTTTAGGATCCAAAATTTCTAAGCAGCATCTAATGCACCTATATACTCGGATTTGGTTGTAGTTTTAGGCAAAAGACACATATCCTGATTGCGATTTATAGTCATCTCTATTGGTTTGGAAACTAGCATCAGTGTAACCATTTACAATGGGCTCGTCTTCCTTACCATAGTTTAATAACGTGTCCTTAGTCCTTCGTAAGTATTTAAGGATGTTCTTGACGGCTACCCAGTGAGGTTTACCATATGTAGACTAGTATCTGCTCGTTATACTCAAAGCATACGAGACATCTGATCGAGTATACAACATGACATACATGATAGATCCAATTGCCGAGGCATATGGAATCTCACTCATGCATTCTTTCTCATCCAGTGTCTTAGCACACTGTTGTCTTGAAAGAACCGTACCAAGTGTTATAGGACAAAGACCCTTTTTGGACTCTTGCATGCTAAACCAATTTAGTATTTTGTCTATATAAGTACTCTGACTTAGGCCAAGAAGTCTACGTGATCTATCTCTATAAATCTTGACTCCTAAGATGAAGTTTTCTTCACCTAAGTCCTTCATAGAGAAACATTGCCCCAACCAGACCTTTACAAATTCCAAGGTTGGAATGTCACTCCCTATGAGTAGTATGTCATCTACATACAAAACCAGGAATATCACCGAGTTTTCACTAAACTTCTTATAAACACAAGGTTCATCAACGTTCTTGATAAAACCGAACTCGTGTACGGCTACGTCAAAATGTCGATTCCAGCTTCTAGAAGCTTGCTTTGGTCCATAAATTGACTTCAATAGCTTACATACTTTATTGGCGTTATTTGGATCGACAAAACCTTCAGGGCTGTATCATAGACACATCCTCATCTAGGTTTTCGTTAAGGAAAGTTGTTTTGACATCCATTTGCCATATTTCATAATCATAGTATGCAGCTATAGCAAGCAAGATACGAATGGATTTGAACATAACTACCGGGGAAAATGTCTCATCATAGTTAACACCATGAATCCATTTAAAACCTTTCGTGACAAGTTGCCCCTTGTACGTTTGAACATTCTCTTCCATGTCAGTTTTAATTTGAAAACCCAGTTGCACTCTATTGGAGTTACCCCCTCAGGCGCATCTACCAAGATCCATACTTAGTTATTGTACATGAAATCCATTTCGGATCTCATGACCTCAAGCCATTTCTCATAATTTGGACTAGTAATTGCTTGATTGTAAGTTGTAGGTTCGTTGTGATCAATAAACATAACATCTCCATGTTGTGTTACGAAAAATCTAATTTTTTCGGGTGATCTACGAACTCTACTAGACGTACACAATTCTTGTGTTTCTGGAACTGGCTCCACAACAGCTTGTGTAGCTTGTTCCAATTCCACAAGTTGGTCACTTGTGCCTGGAACTTCACTATGTTTTCTTGGTATTTCACCAAGTTGTGGAACTTCATTAAGTTCCACGTGGCTCCCACTTGTTTTCCAAAAAAGAAATTCATCTTCTAGAAAAACTCCGTTACGAGCAACAAACACTTTGTTCTCGTTCGAGATGTAGAAATAGTACCCTTTAATTTCCTTAAGATACCCCACAAAAGTGCACTTGACCGACTTTAGACTGAGCTTGTCCAAAGTTGGACGTTTCACAAATGCCTCACAACCCCAAATCTTTAAGAAAGACATACTAGGACGCCTCCCAGTCCATATTTGATATGGTGTCATTTCAACAGATTTAGATGGAACTTTGTTTAGTGTTAAAGCTGCTGCTTCTAAAGCAAATCCCCAAAAGAAGTTTGGAAGGCTCGCGTGACTCATCATTGATCGAACCATATCTAATAGAGTTCGATTTCTCCTTTCGGATACACCATTCCATTGAGGAGTGGCCGAAGGAGAAAGTTGTAAACAATTCCACAACTCTTTAGATAGTCACGAAATTCTTGACTTAAGTATTCTCCACCTCGATCGGATCGAAGCATCTTAATACTTTTACCAAGGTGGTTTTATACTTAATTCTTGTACTCTTTGAACTTTTCAAAGGCTTCAGACTTGTATTTCATAAGAAATACGTATCCAACACAACTGAAATAGTCAGTAAAAGTAATGAAATATAGATAACCACCTCTTGCATGGATATTGAAAGGACCACATACATCACTATGTACTAGTTCCAACAACTCCTTTGCTCGTTCTTCAGTTCTAGTAAAAGGAGAAGTAGTCATCTTACCCATTAAACAAGGTTCGCATGTATCATATGATTCAAAATCAAATGATTCCAACAATCCATCTTTATGGAGTTTGGAATTGCGGGTTTCGTTTATTTAGCCTAAGCGGCAATGCCATAGGTATGTAGGATTAGACTCTTTAGTCTTTATCATCTTTGTATTTATGTTATAAACCGGTTACTCTAGGTCTAACAAGTATAAACCACTCACCAACGTAGCACTACAATAAAAGACATTATTTAACGATAACGACATTCGTTGGCTTTTAATATGAATATCAAAAATCATCTTGTCGAAACAAGAGATCGAAATAATATTCTTAGTTAATGCATGTACATAAAGACAACTGTCTAAATCTATAACAATTCTAGAAGGAAAACTAAGACTATATGTTCTTACAGCTAATGCAGCAACTCTTGCTCCATTGCCAACGCGTAGGTCCACGCCGCCTTTTGCCAGCTCCCTACTCAGTTGTAGTCCTTACACATTCATGCAAATGTGATAACCACATCCGTATCTAATACCCCAAGAGGAAATAGTAGTACTCAAGTTACTCTCAATAACATAAATACTAGAGCCAGAAGCAACGTTTGCCCCCTTTCCAAGCTTTTTACCAACAAGATAATTGGGACAATTTCTCTTTCAGTGTCCTTTCTGTCCACAATGAAAATAAATTCCATCCTTAGCCATAGCGCCATTGGGCTTCAGTGATTTCTCAGAATAGTTAGGTTTGCCCGAAGGCTTGCCCTTAGGCTTAGCAAAACCCTTGCCCCTGTTGTTGACCATGTAAATGGCATTGGACTTGCCTATTTCCTTCTCGACAGTCCTCAACAGGTTCAACAATTTTGGGAGACATTTGTCTATCTCATTCATGTTGTAGTGTAGTACAACCTGACTGAATGATTCAGGCAACGATTGCAGAATCAAATCAATGGATAGCTCCTGACCCAGAGAAAATCCCAGTCTTTCGAGTCTCTCAATATAGCCTATCATATTCAGAGCGTAAGTTTCGACTGGTGTTCCCTCTGCCATTTTGCACAGAAAGAGAGACTTCGACACATCAAATCTCTCGTGGCGAGCTTTGACCCTGAAAGAGTTGTCTTAGACGATTAATCATATCGAAAGCTCTCATTTCCTCATGTTGCTTCTGAAGCTCAGAGGTCATGGTCACTAACATAAGACTAGACACATATAATGCGTCATCTAAGTGCTTACGATAAGCATTTATTTCAGCGGTCGGAGCACCTGCGACTAGTGGATCATAAATTTGTACCTCAAGAACATACAACTTTTTCTCGTGCTTGAGAACGATTCTCAAGTTCCAATACCAGTCGAGGAAGTTTCCTCCCTCAAGTTTGTCATTCTCAAGGATGGATCGCAACGATTGCATTTGCCATTTTATCTACAGAGAAGAATTTGCAAAGTTTTAGTTGTCATATTTTAAAATCATTAAAAAGACTTTATTTAATGATTCTCCCACTATTTTCTTCAAATGAATAACCCTCAAGTATTCATTCGGAAAGTTCAAGACTTTCTAGTAAGACAAAGATCCATATTTCGTCATTCTCAAGGCAGCTTTGGCTACTATACTCAAGAAGACGCTTTAGGTAAGCAACGTTTGCTAATCACATCAATTATGTGACTCTTGGTTGGTTAAGTAGGTAACGATTACCCTCAGTACATAAATGCACATTTTGCCTCCGGATTCTCAACAATTGAGGTAATCTAGTTAAGTATAACCCAAGGTTGACCGACGGATATCACTAACTTGTCCTTCGCACCTCACCAGGATAGACATACGTTTGTTCCACTCGGAAGTTCACACTACTGTCGATCTTGCCCTTGACGAGGGCCCCACTTAGAAGGCAATAACTTAGTATTAAAATTTGAGGGATTTTTATTTTTATTTTTTTAAAATTTTGTCTCACCAAACGGTGTATAATCTAATTATACGTTTGAATATGCATCACATGCTAAAATATAATACTGTAAACACGCATTAGGCATTTAATGCAAAATACATAAAAAAATAAATAAATAAACATGGCATAGTAATAGCTCCTATGTGGATTTTCCGAGCCAACAAAAAATCCTAGGTCAATCCAAAGGTGGAAAGTAATAAATCATATCTATTGTCCTCCTGTGGTTTCCTCTTGGACGCCTTTCTTCATCACTTGTTACATATGTAAAATTAATAAAATCATATTCTATAACTTTTACACAATGGAAAGAATTCTCGAGTTACATTCGAGATTAAAATTACAACAATAGATAATAGATAAGTCACGACACACAGGCCGTATTATAATTAAAAAACCACTGGTCAAAGGCTATTACTATGCACCATGCTCAAAACAAACACAAAATCATGCTAAGAGCGCAAATATACACTGCCAGGCCCTACTCCCGATCGACCGCGATAAGGCAGTAACCAAAAATAATGTAAAAATTAGGCCACCTCGGTCGACCCAGAACACTTCTGATCGACCGGCCTGAAAAATAGACTAGTCTTGGTCGACCGTGACTGCTCATCGGTCGTCCGAAATCTAGGCAGTAGCAAAATCCTATTTTCTAACTCATGTTCGGTCTGCCGCGAACCTCTTCCGGTCTACTGAATATTTGTCAGAAAACAGAAAACAGTCAAAAATACGAATTTTACAATTCGTTTAGGATTCGATTAACACTTAAACGACTTCCCAGAGGCTGTAAAAAGTAAAACATCATATGATATGCATTATCAACTACTAAAACAGCAAGATAACACATAAACAATATTATTGGGTTCTCGTGATAGGCTCTGATACCACTTGAAGAAAAAATTCGTAATCCCCAAAACGCAGCGGAAATAAAAGCACGCGATTATGTTCCTTTAGAGGATCTATTAACGAGAGAGAACCAGAATCCTGTGTTTAGGAGTTGTACCTTTTTGTCAATCTAATCGACGATGCCCGGATTCTTGCTACTTGAATTCACCAACAGCAGCCAAATGACTCCTGTCTCTACTGGTATCCACACACCAATCTTTGAGCTTGTCACTCCAAGTCTCAGCGGGATTACAAATTTTTCCTTCAAGGATCTATTCACGAGAGAGAACCAGAATCTTGTGTTTATTAGTTATACCTTTTTTGGGTCTAATCGACGATGCCCGGATTCTTGCTACTTGAATTCGCCAACAGTAGCCAAATGACTCATGTCTCTACTGGTATCCATACACAAACCTTTGAGTTTGTCACTCCAAGTCTCGAGATGCTAGTCTAAACACTATGAAGGTGGAAAACACTTTTCCCGAAATCCACAAAGTATAGACTACTTAGGAAAACCGAAATATAAGAACTAGAAAATTCATATTTTTCTTGTCTCTTGAAGTGTTCTTGAGATGTGTAAAATGAAGAATGAAAAGTCAGATTTTTTCTTTATTTTTTGTTCGGCTAGAGTAGAGAGAAAAAGGGAGAGATTTCAACACTTGCGTAATGCTAGAATGAAAAACTATTTCATCTAGTTCCCACTCCACACACTCCCTCATACATGTAGATGTGCCGGTTTTGACCAAGTCCAACTGTACGGTCTACCGCAGAAATGGTTCTCGGACAACCGGAGTGACCAAAAGTTCGGTCGACCCGAGATAGCTCTCGGTCGACCGGGTCTTTTGCCCAATCCAATTGAGCACTTATATCAAATGTAAAATCCAACATTAGAGTCATCTTGGATGGATAAGGATATGTTTCTTGATGAGTTTTCTACAACTTTGTTGTCCTTGCCACTTGACTCTTTTCTTCGAGTCTTAGCTTGTCCATGTCCTTCCTTGTAGTTCATGTCTTCATTTTGAAGGTTAGGTCTTTGTGAACCTGCGAGTGAAGATTGAGAATTTTTAGATACCTCTTGAGAAAGTCCTTCAATGTTAATATAATCGCTCAAGTAGCATGTGTGTGTGCAAGGGTCAACCATATTAATCTTAAAACAACAAGAATGATTCTTAGAAATCTCTTAGAAAGCTTAGTCAAAGAATCATATATTTTATGTAGATTATGTTTTAAGCTATCTATATGAAAATGATCAATAGAGGTGTAAGATGCAACATCAAAAGGATTGTAAGCATGTAGATCAAAATCACTTCTCAAATTTTTAATATCATCAGTTAAGGAGTTTTGAGAAGGTGAAATCAATACCTTAGTTTTCTTACCAAATGATGAATGTTGAGGATTGACATTGAAGTCTTGGTCATCACTTGAGATTGAGCATCTTGGTTCCTTGAACGTTGTAGTAGCTTTTGAGTGTTAAGGATACCAAGAGCTGTGGAGAGTGTGATCTTTTTTAACGTCTCCATTTAGAGTCTTCATTTATCTTCGAAATGCCACTTCTCTTTAGATGGTTTTCATTGAAGCTTTGTGGAACTTTCTTTCTTTTGCAAGATGTTTGATCTTTATGGTCTCCATCATAATTGAGCTCTTTATGAAGATCACCAGCTTGTGCTTCCATCATTTCTTCCACCACCTCATCTTGTGAAGGCTCAAGTTGTATGTTGTCTTTTGAGCTCATTGAAGATTGACATTTTGTTTCTCCTAAATCACACTTTTTGATTTCATCAAGGTTTGCTTGAGTGGTGATTGAGATGTCTTAAATACCTTCACAAGAGTGAGTCCCCACATCTTGAGTTGCCACATTTGACTCTTGCACTTCAACTTTCCCTTTATATGATGCTTCAAGCATTTTCATCATAGAATGAGCATCTTCACATTCATGGACTTTGTTGAGGGCTTCTTCATTAAGTGTACAACAAAGCACATTCGTGGCCTATAAGATGAGTGTCATTTTATTTAAGTCTTCTTCATCATATCCTTGTATAAAGATTGAAGGAACATATGGACCTTCTGCTATAATGCTCAACAAGGTATGGTCATTAGAAGACAAAAACAATTTAAACACATATAGCCAACTAGCAAAGTTGTAGCCATCAAATAGATTTGGTCTAGATGGGAATTGGTCATCTATGGTAGAAATTCTAAGAGCCATGGATCCTCCTAGGATGTAAGTTCAACAAAAAAAAGACTAGAATCTGATACCAATTGAAAGACCCGATAAGGGTTTGAACCTAAGAGGGGAGTGAATTATGTTCTAAAACTTTTTATTTTTTCTAAACTTCTTTGCCTTAAGTGATCACCTTAACAACAAGTTTGTTGATTAAGCATATAAGGTGAGTTAATTATGATGGCCACTTAGTTGACTTAAGTGTTTAAATGCAACACATAAGAATACAAGACTTATGAATATGATCTTTGAGGCACTAAGTCAAGTATCCTATATGCAAAGCTTGTAAGAGCAAACACTATAAGTCATATGAACAAAGCCAAGTAATATATAAAGAGAGGAATCATGTGTAAGTTTTCTAATCCTTAAACAAATATGTTCATGTAGCCAAGTAAGCAAGAGATATCAATTAATGAACAATAAACTAAAGAGGTAAGGGATAGCGAAAACTAACACACGAATTTATAATGGTTCGATTCACAAAGAATATACATCCACCACCTTAGGACACACCTAAGGATTTCAACACTTCACTAAGAAGTTCCCTTCACAACAAATGTAAGGTGTGATCAACATTTTACAATTGCCTCAACAAATGAGGACTTTTGCTTCACAAAGAAGACTCCACTCACAAAAAGTGTTTTTATAGTTCTCACATGAACTAAGCTCACAAAGAGTCAATCTCTCAAAAGAGGTACCTCTCACAAGAGGTCACAAACACTCACAAAGAGGGAAGAGTTTTTTCCTAGCTCAATAAGAACTAGTTCTCACAAAGAGAAAAGGTAACTAGTCTCTTTCAAATGAGACTTTACAATTTTAGCTCACTTACAATAATCCCTCAATTGACTGGATTTACAAATAAAAGCTCTGATCCCTCAATTGATTGGATTTACAAATAAAAGCTCTAATCCCTTTTGAGAATAGAAGAAATATGATATATTAAAGTTCAACTCAAAATCATATGAATGATTTAAAAATTAATCTCAAGAAAGTGTTTGATTGCTTGTTTATAAAGTGTATAATATATTCCCTCTTATAGCTTGGTTAGTTATGAAAATTCAGTTTTAGAAACTTTATATATGGCCAAAATATACAAGCAAAATTGGTCACAATAGCTATATTTTTTGCCTGATAGGACAAGTTTCAGTCGACCGGACCATGAGGTAGGTCGTCCAAAGTGTCTCCAAAGTAAAGATTAAAAGACATCTGGACACATCTTGGTCGACCGAAGTATGTGGTCCAGACATCCGAAGCAAAGCTCGCTCGACCGACCTAAAGCAAGATCGTCTGAGATGATATAACTGTTGGAGCTTTGAAACATTCAAAATCTAACTAAGGACAAAAACAACCTCGGTCGATCGGACACACATATCGATCGATCGAACTTCATCAGGTTGCTTGAACCAAGGTTAGGTAGACCGGAGTGAAGTCCTAAAGTTGTTTTTCCACTTAGTAAAGTTCCCAATTTTCTCAAGTTCACGCCTAAGTGTTTTGTAAAGATATAAAACACATTTTAAAGAATTTAGGCATTAACTAACACTTATCTAAGTTTAAAAAAAAAATCAAAGATTGAAACAGTGTAAAAAATGAGGTTTTGAAAACATGCTAGTTGAGCTTTAAACAATCTATAGTATTCTCAAATGAAGATTAGTCTTGTAGTTGATTTCTTTTTGGAGCTTTGACTTGAAGCCTTTGATCAACCTCTTCTTGAGTGATTAAGTCCTATAGTAATCTTGAGGTTGTATAGTATTGGACTTCACACTTCTTCTTGGTCAAGGAGCATACCACTTGATTCTTCTCTTGTTGGATTGAGTAGCTCTTAAGCTTGTGCCATGGAGTCTTGCAAAGTGTAGCTTCCTCTTGTGTGTAGGATGTTGACTTTGATGTACACGAGGAGCTAAGCTAACTTACCATTTTCATCAATGTCGGCGTGAGTGCTAAGGATACTAGTTAAGAACATGTTCACACAAACATTAGAACTACCAATGATTTGTTATCGTAAAAACAAGAATGATCAAATTATCCCTTAGGGGCTTACAATATGTTATTTATACATTGTTCTTATAAATGACATATGTTGTTTAATATACACAACAGTTGTTGTTCTTTTTACATATGTTCTTTTTATACATACCACCTATTATACATTATATGTAACACCTGTTGTTATTTATATATAACACGTATTGTACTTTATACATAACACATTTACTTTATACTAAACACATATATATTGTCATGAGAGTGGCAGCCCCATTGGGGGAACACTCGGCCTGAAACCGTAAGGTCCCAGGTTCGACACCCCCTCCCCTCCCCGGAAAAAAAAAACACATATTTATTCATTGTTGTCATATTGTTGCTCCAACAAATCCACATGCAGTCTCCAAATTAACTTAATCACAAAAACAACCAAAAATCTTTTTATTTTATCTAGAAAATAACCAACAAAAATTCTAATTTCATAGATATTATACTTAAAAAACCTTATACAAGAGAAATAAATAACTAATTCAGTTCTTTATTTCTGCAATATCTTCAGAATTCAATTACAAATTACCAACAAATTTTTTTAAAAAAATGCTATACACCAACAATAAGCTCGTCTTCATAACGAAATAAGTCTCACAAAGATGAAAAAGTCTAACACGGACCTCTGAATTTTAAGGCCAGTAAAATTTTATCTGAGAAGGTCTGAAATCTTCATATTTTCGCCACATTTTGTGGTGCCGAATATGCGAATCTGATTTATACTAAAAAAACAATCTTGAGAGATCTTCATATTTTTCAGCGAGATTTGAACAAAGAAGGGAGAAAAAGAATGGGAGAGAGAGAGAGAGAATTTGGTGGAGGCGGATGAATGAAAAATGAAAGGAATTAGGGTTTAGTGAAGATAAAAAGAAATTTTGAATTCAACAATACCTCTGAACACGTTTGGGCATTGGATAAAACTTTGGCATGTGTAGACCCTGTCCCCAGTCTGCATAATAGCAAAATCGGGTGCAATGACATTTCTAAAGAATTTTTAACATGTGACGATAGCTTTACACATTCTTAGGCTTCGTGCCTTTTGTATATCTTGTACATTTCTTATCGGTTAATACCTGAGATTCCATTTTGACAAAAAAAAATACCTTTACACATTCTTCTTCAAAGGAACAAGTTTGATTTCTAAAGATGTTTTCTTTTGTTTTGATAGTGTCTTTTCAAACATCCTTTCACCAAGTGATGAAAAACATACTTCATGGAAGTTATATATATGACGTCCTTCAGATTCAAGATGAGAAATATCGAATAGACGGTAAAACTTGACGTTCTAATAGTTGAAGGATTATCTCTCATCGTTTTTTAATGTAAATGTAAAATCTAATTATGCATTTTGATATATAATCTCAAATTTCAATATCTACTCTTTGACAACAATTAAAATTTTACAACATTCAAAATTGAATTACTTTTTTGAAAAGGAAAATAATTGTTGTCTAAGTCCAATTAGCTAAAAATTAGCTAAGTTGGTCAAATTTGTATCAGCTAGACAAAAATAACCCTGAAGTCATTTTAAAAACAAACGGCCCTAAAAGTCTTCACAACTGTTGAGGCTTGTCAGACGCAGCAGGCAATAGAAGAAAGAGACAAAAGCCGGTCTACGTGGTGTAGAAATGTTCAGGCCCTACCTTAAAAAAACAAATATTCAAAGCCTAACTCATATGGACTTGGATTAGCCCAATACACCACACCTTCTTTCTTTCTCTACATTTTTCTCTCTTCTTTTTCTTGGGTTTTATTCATTTTTTCTCCTTCCAAGACTAGATCCAACCAAAATCAGACTGAATTGGTTGGATCTAGCCATCATTACTTCACTTTTCGTGTCTTCACCCCTCATTTTGTCAGTAAATCTTGATGAAATTTTCTCAAGGCATTCTTTTTCAAGATTTAAGACTCAGATGCAAGATCTACTTCAGATCCTTCCAGATCTGGAGTTTCTTTCGATCCTCCTTGGAGTTTTTTCTAAACACGGACTTGTTCTGGACACTTTCTCAATTTTCTACATCTTCCCGAGAAATCTAATAGACGGTTGATACGCCCATGGTCTTGTAGATTTTTTATTTCTAAGAAAGATGTTGAAACTGAGCTTCTTTTGCTACTGTTGTGTAATGATTGCGAAGAAGATGTTGTGAAGAATTTTATTATGTATTTACTTTTTATACTATTATTATTGTTTTTACCCAATCCCGGGGCATGGGCTTTTATCTTTATCATGATGGTCTAAACCATTGTATAACTTCTTTTTTTTTGTATTTTCGGATTTTATTTTGATTGTAATGGCCTCGACTATTTTATGATTAATGGATAATATCTTATTCAATAAAAATTAGTCCAATACAGTGGAAAAATAAGTGGCTCAATTTCTTTTTCCTTTTTCTTTTGAGGAAGTGGCTTAATTTCATCCTCTTGCTAACTTGCATCATAAAAAAAATAAGAAAGAAAAAAAAGGCCACTACCAATTTGGAAAAGGGCAAAAATCTGCGTGCCCCTTGAACAATTTTCGAAAAATAGTTCAATTTTGAATGTTGTAAAAGTTTAATTGAAATTTAAAATTATATCAAAATGTATAATTAGATTTTACTCTTACATTAAAAAATGATTGAGAGATCATCCTTCAACTATTATAACGGCAGGCTTTGCCTTCTATTTGATATTTTGCATCTTGAATCTGACGGACGTCAAATACATAACTTCACAAAGTATGTTTTTCATCACTTGGTGAAAGGATGTTTGAAAATACACTATCAAAATAAAGGAAAACATCTTTAGAAATCAAACTTGTTCCTTTGAAGAAGAATGTGTAAAGGTATTTTTTTAATTGATGAAGCACTCTTCATGAACCAACCTAACGACTTCACCCGCTCCTCTTCCTCAAGACCAGCACTGTTACCAGAAAGAAGGCCAACAATCGAACGGTAAGCAGATTATTCTCTTTGTAAATTGGAAATACTGTCTGTATTAATGGTTATTCATTTGTTTTGGGTGATGATTCCTGAAGAAAAGAGCTATTTTTCAGATTTCATTTTTTTTTAAAATTTTGTGAATTACTTGTTTTCTTATACTTTCGGCTTTTCTGTTAGTAGCTCGGCTGTCGTCGGGTTAGTCAGGACGAGTTATTGACTCAGTGAGGAACTCAAGACTAATTTCGCCGAGCTAAACCATGTAGCTAAGCTAACTAATAGCTCGGCTGTCGTCGGGTTAGTCAGGACGAGTTATTGACTCAGTGAAGGAACTCAAGACTAATTTCGCCGAGCTAAACCATGTAGCTAAGCTAACTAATAGTTCGGCTGTCGTCGGGTTAGTCAGGACGAGTTATTGACTCAGTGAAGGAACTCAAGACTAATTTCGCCGAGCTAAACCATGTAGCTAAGCTAACTAATAGCTCGGCTTCGGTTTGAGACTTTGAACCATGACTTTTTGAGTATCTGGAATTTACCATGTAGCTAAGCTAACTAATAGCTCGGGATCGGTTTGAGACTTTGAATCATGACTTTTTGAGTATCTGGAATTTTGTGTGTTAATTGATAGCTAGTTTCACGTTGCTAATTAAGTTATTTGAGTATATGTAACTTGTTAGGCTTCAATATTTTTTTTTTTTTGGGTTCTAATTCGAGCTTTGGAATTTTCGAAACATTCTTTGTATTTTGTTAGGTTAGATAGTGTTTTTAGGCAACCAAAGACATTGTTATGGCAATGGTTGAAGAATTGGAGAAGGGAAGGAAATAAGAGGAAAGCAAGCTACAGGAAAACTAATACTAGAAATAAATACAATAATGCTGGCACCGCTAATTTTGGGGTTAAGAAGATGGATGGAAGGATGGAACCAATAATGGGTCGCCGGCTTTCGGCTTTTAAAATATTATTCAATTTTAATAACATTTTTGCAAAAGAATCTCATTTTTAGTAGCAGTTCGAAAAAAAAAAAAAAAACTTCAGAAAAAAATGACAAATTTACTATGGTGATTCCTCACTTACATCGCCACCTTAGGTAGGAGCTCAAGTCAGTTCATGAACATGGATAAGTGATAACATATCAATACAAATGAATTCGTCACTGTCCTTGGCAACCAGCGTTCCAAACCGAGGGCATATGACAGCCATGTCCGAACAGGCGACCCATTATTGGCACCCAGTCTTTAATTCAGACTGGAGGGAAAGTCCCTACAATGGCAGAACTGACAAGCTATTCATGGAAACCAGCCTTTCAGGCTGAAGGGAAAGCCCCCATAACAACCGAACAACTAACATATTCATGGAAACCAACCTTTCAGGCTGGCGGGCAGATTCCCATGATGACCGGACAAAAAACTTGTTCGTGCAACTTCTTGAGATGGAGAACATACTCCACCCATAACTGGTCAAGAGCCTCACAATAGGAACATAGTCTTCAAGTTTGGAGGACAAGTGTTACTCCCATTTGGTTGGACCACTGATTCGTCCCCAACAAGTAACGCATACCAGGAAGCAGCCTTGATGTCGTCGTGGTCTTTTGTTTGTAGAATTTTTGTTATTATTGTTTGATTGTTGCTCTTGAAATTGGGTCGTTATGCATAGAAACTGTTATTTATATAAAATACATGATGTTATTTATACACAACACATTTTGTTCTTATACAAAACAATTGTTGTTCTTTATCCATAACAATTATTGTTATTTATACATTGTTCTTATATACGACATATGTTCTTTTATATACACAATAATTGTTGTTTTTTTTATATATGTTCTTCAAACATAACACCTAGTGTACTTTATATGTAACACATGTCGTTATTTATACATAACACGTATTGTACTTTGTACATAACACATGTTCCTTCATTGTTGTCTTATTGTTGCTCCAACAAATATTTATGAAGTCTTCAAATTAACTTAATCACAAAAACCAACAAAAAAAAATCATTTTTTTTCTCGAGAAAATAATCAACCAAAATTCTAATTTCATAGATATTATACTAAAAACATCCTTGTACAAGAAAAAAAATAAATAACTAATTCAGCTTTTCATTTCTGCAATATCTTCATAATTCAACTAAGATTTACCAACCCGTTTTAAAAAATGAAACACCAACAACAAACTCGTCTTCATAACGAAATAAGTCTCACAAAGACGAAAAAGTCTAAAATGGATCGCAACATTTTAAAACAAGTAAAACTTTATAATGATGGAATAATTAACAAAAGCCTTTTCTTATGGTCATGAATCTAGCTAAATCTAAATTGCAAAGAAGGGGGATAAAGAGAAGATCTGAAAATCTTCATATTTTCGCCACATTTTGTGGCGTTGAATACGTGATAATAGAAAAAAAAATCTTGAGAGATCTTCATGTTTTCATCCTATTCTCCATATACCTAGGGCCGAAGACAAGTGGGCGGGTGGTGGCAGTCGCCCCAGAGATTTCTAAAAATATTAATAGATATATTAAATTTTATATGTAGTTCGTAATATTTTATTAATTTTGCCCCTAATATTTTTTTTTTTGCAATTTTTATATATAGTTTGACATACTGTTGCAGCTTTCGCCACCTCAACGCCAAATTTTTGGCTTCATCCTTGCATATATCCCCCGGCGAGGTTTCCATAATTTTCAGCGAGATTTCAAGAAAGAAGGGAGAAAAAGAATGAGAGAGAGAGAGAGAGAGAGAGAGAATTTGGTGGAGGCAGATGAATGAAAAATTAAAGGGATTAGGGTTTAGTGTAGATTAAAGAAATTTTGAATTCAAGAATACCCCTGAACAAGCTTGTGCATTGGATCAATTTTTGGTCGATCCAACGACGGTGCAGCATGTCCCGCGTGTGTGGACCCGGCCCCCAGTCCGCATAATAGCCAAATCGGTGCAATGACACTTCCAAAGAATTTTTAAGGACAAGTGGCAGTGCCTTTCCACATTCTTTTTATTTTTTTATTTTTTTATTATTTGCCCCATATAAGGGAGATGTGTCGAACCCTCGACCTCACGGTCGTGGTGGGCTATGGAACTGTTGACTCCTTTCCACATTCTTCTTCAAAGGAACATGTTTGATTTCTATTCTTTTTTCTTTTTTTTCTTTTTTCTTTTTTTTTTTGAGTTTTGATAGTGTCTTTTCAAACATCCTTTCACCAAGTGATGAAAAACATACTTCATGGAAGTTATATATTTGACGTCCATCAGATTCAAGATGAGAAATATCAAATAGACGGTAAAAAGGATTATCTCTCATCGTTTTTTATTGTAAAGGTAAAATCTAATTATGCATTTTGATATATAATCTCAAATTTTAATATCTACTCTTTGACAACAATTAAAATTTTACAACATTCAAAATTGAATTACTTTTTTGAAAAGGAAAATAATTGTTGGCTAAATCCAATTAGCTAAGTTGGTCAAATTTGGATCAGCTGGACAAAAATAACCCTGAAGTCATTTTTTTAAAAAAAAAAAACCTCAAAACTTGTCAGACGCAGCAGGTAGTAGAAGAAAGAGACAAAAGCTGGTCTACGTGGTGTAGAACACCTTGCGAAACAAATGGTGATCGTCGGATCACGAATCTAACAACTGAGATTATTTGGGTGAGATAATTAAAAAAATTAACTCCCATAATCCCAAATGATCTCAGTCGTCAGATTCTTGATCCGACGGTCACAATTTGTTTCGCACCGTGCTGAACATACCAAGTTGCAAAAGCTGAAGAAAGAAACACATTCAAGAGAAATAATTGTGGTCATTGATGAAGAACATGTCAACGGTCTGAGTTATTCTCTAGGGTTAATCCGGATCACTGACGTGAGAAAAAAATTGTCACTTAACAACCCTAAGTCCACATATTATATAGATTTATATACCCTAAGTCCCTATAAAAATATTATTTGCAACCATAAGTACATAAATTATATTACTTTTAGGCCCCTAATGTTATAAAACTTTAAAAATTAAACTCGCATAGTATATTTCCATTTCAAATATTGACCCCCACGTTTCTAATTAAATATTTTAAATTCACAATTTGACCCAAAAATCATGAAATTAACTTTTTAATAACTTTTAATAACATATTTATAGTGATAATAAAAGATTCATAGTAATAATAAGTTATCGTCATATAATGGAATATATATAATCTTGGAAGTTTACTTTCACAATTGCATAGTACTAATAAGTGATTGACGTATATAGAAGTATAACGAACTTTGCATGTGTACTGTTAGAGTTTCATAGTACTAATAAAAAAATAGATTGCTTACAACGCTTTCGTAGTACTAATAGTATACAAACAATCTTATAACCTTGAAATTGATTTACGTTGTTAGCTTGTTAAGAGTAATGTTATAACGTTAAGACATACTTACACGGTTAGCTTCTAAATTTTTCATAGTACCAATAGCTAATCACTATTTCTAACTTCGGTGATTAATAACTAATTTTTGTTCTAATATAGATAATCTTAATTAAGTTACTAGATTTTAAAAATATTAGAGTTTTAAATTTAACAATTTAGATTGGTAAATTATTAAGCAATTGTTCAATTACTACCAAAACTATTTAAGTTTACTTATAATTACTATTAATAATTGTATTTATTTATTCTTAATAATAGATTATAACAAAAAAAATAATGTATTAATAATCTATTTATATATACTTTAAATTTTAATTAATATTTATATACTATTATCTTCTGAACTTCTAAATAAAAAATGTAAAAAAAATGTGTTTGAAGCCCTAGACCAATTATAATTGTGGCAACTAAGAAACTTGAGAATAGCCAACTACTTCACCAACTCAATGTGTTAACAATAGACATGTTTATTTATTTGAGTACTGTTGTTCTTCATCAAAGAATTATTTTTTAAAAAAAGAACAGTCATTTTTGCATCTTCGTCTTCTGCTTCATCCATTGCACTGGAATCATCATCGCTACAACTCCAGAAAAAAGTTTGTTGTTCAATTTGACACACTGTTAAATGATGATCAAAACACATCACTCATAGAGGAGGTTTTATGGAGATGAACAAAAAAATCGTTGAAAGAATTAAAATAAAATTGAATTGAAAAAAGAATGTTCATCGGAAATGGAAGAAATTTTATTAAGTTGTTGAATTTGGTGGATAGTAACGAAGAGTGATAGTTTAGGGTAGATGTAGATGTTGATCATAGGGTGTAATATGATAGGTTTTAAATTAGTTAATAAAATTATGTGTTATAAAAAGATATAAAATATACAAAACTCTTGTGGACATTTTAGGTATTTTAACTTTAAAATTTGGAATTTTAACCAATTAATTAGCTAAAGCTTAGTTATGTAGCACTACCCAAAACTGTTCAAGAGGCACACGCATATTTTTGCCCTTTTCCAAATTGATAATTAGACCGACCACTTCCTCAAAAGAAAAAGAAAAAAGAAATTGAGACACTTATTTTTCCATTGTATTGGCCTATTGGGCTAATCCAAGTCCATATGAAATGGGCTTAAATATATTCTTTTTTGTGTTTTAAGTTAGGGCTTGAATATTTTCTGATAATTGATGTAGCTCTATTCCTGAACCAACCTAACGACTTCACCATCTCCTCTGCCTCAGACCTGCACTGTTACCGGAAAGAAGGCCGAATCTCGAACGGTAAGCAGATTAATCTCTTTGTAAATTAGAAATACTGATGATATCTGAAGAATAGAGCTATTTTTTCAGTATTCATTGTTGTAATTGTGTGAATTACTCGGACTAATTTCGCAGCTAAACCATTTAGCTAAGTTAACTAATAGCTCGGCGTCGGTCTGAGACTTTTTTAGTATCTAGAATTTTGTGTTAATGGATAACTAGTTTTCACGTTGCTAATTAAGTTATTTGAGTATATGTAACTTGTTAGGCTTCAAGTTTTTTTTTTTGGTTCTAATTCGGGCTTTGGAATTTTAGAAACATTCTTTGTATTTTGTTAGGTTAGATAGTGTTTTTCGGCAACCAAAGACATTGTTATGGCAATGGTTGAAGAATTGGAGAAGGGAAGGCAGAACACAAATAAGAGGAAAGCAAGCTACAAGAAAACTAATTCTAGAAATAAATACAATAATGCTGGCACCGCTAATTTTGGGGTTAAGAAGATGGATGGACGAATGAAGAAGATGTTCCGGAAGAAAGCAAGAGATTATAATTCTGATGAAGATGATGATGTTAAGTATTCCGAGGTAAGAAATATTGAGAAAACTGATCGCTTTGAAGCAGGAGAATCTTCAGATAATGAAGAGACAGGAGAAGAAAATATCGATGAAAGAAACGAGGTATCGGAGGATGAAGACGGTGAGGTTCAGCCAGGAATTATGAGATTCTCAGATGGCTCTAAAGCGTTCCGTTCGGCATTCAAGAAGATTACAAAGAAGACTTCTGTTACTGATGATGATATACTGGTGAGTTTGCTTACTTGACAAAATATTGGCATCATTGATAATACTCTGCTCGGCCTGGTATTTCATTGGTTGTATGAAAAGCTTGTATTCAATCTTTCTTAGGGCCCTGTGCTATCAGCGCATAAGAAGTTGGTTATTGAGAAGCTTGCTGAAGAAGAGTCGGAGCGAAAGGTCAAGGGCGAAGCAAAGAAGGAGAAACATCTGGTATTATGAGTTTGTTTTTATTTTGTTAATGCCATTTTCTTTTCTTTGGTCGTCTTGTAGTTGTTCTAAATGCAAATATGACTTTGTCAAGTTCAATCAAGATAATCAAGTGTATGTTTTTATTACTTCCCCCTTTACTTTCTGCAAGTGGGCATTTGATTTAATTTGCATTTCTGTGCAAAAGTTAGGGGAGAAGGGGCATGTGAAGCCTGCTAATTTTTTGGATTCGCATGAAAAGCTTCTTATAGGAATTGCAACAAGAGGAGGTACTGTTTACTCTTTTGCTGATTGCCGAATCTGTCATGTGATATGGAAGTGAATTACAACTTTGTACTGACTTAAGTTTTTTGGTTGGCCATTTTGTCCTCCTGGTTCTTTCAGTGGTCAAGTTATTCAACGCAGTAAGTATTTCTGCATTTACAGGAGTAACAATATTCAATTTTTTTCCTCATAGAAATATGATCCTTTCTTTTCATTTTTCTCTCTGATGCTAATTGCTGGTGTTTATCATAGACAACCTTCTAACTTATGAACTTACAAATGTATGAAGGTCAATAAAGCTCAACATGCTCAAAAAGGATTAAATCCCTCAAGATCAAAAGATGAAAAAGGTATTGGATGAGATGAGTTTGGCAGTTTAGAATAATGGATTTTTCTTTGAATTACTGCTGGTACTCCAGTTAAATAAATTTCTTCTCTGTTTCTTCTTGTTATGAATTACTGACTTTGTGTTTTCTGTAATTTCTTCTCTGTTTCTTTTGTTTGATTTGTTACTTGTCATATTAATTGTGCAATAAATGGCATCGTTCGCGACTAGTTGGCTAATGTAGGAAACATTCAAGAAAAAAGAAGTTACTCTGTGTGTGTGTGTGTGTGTGTGTGTGTGTGTGTGTGTGTGTTGCATGTTTCTTTTATAAGGCGGTGTGCAGGTTTGTCTTTTTCGTTAACCTGCTTATGGAAGCTGCATGCCTTCGATATGTTGATGGAACGGAAAATATGGTTAGGATCATGATTCCTTTTCTGCTTAGTTGGGTTGAAATTATTGATGACTTATTCCTTGTGTTGATTTCTTTGGAGATTTTCGGTGCAAAGTTCAACAGATTCTTTTAGAATACCCTCTGCGAAAATGTTTTGGAGACTAAAACAATACAGGGTTACCAAGAACTAATCCCTTTCTTATGTGGCTGTTCAAGCTTGCTTTTCCTGCTGTTTTTTTTATCATTTTTGGAGTGCCTGTTATGAGAACGTAATCAGCTGCAAGGTTTACAGATTGTGAAGGTCATGCTCTCTTACAGGGGTGGTGTCACTTCTTAGGAAGGTTTTCCTAGAAACTACCCGAGCTGAAGCCGGTTGTTAGCCATGAATTTACTTCAGTTTTTTTTTGACCTTTTTAAGAAAAATAGGTATAGATGGCTTCTGAGTCTTGCTCATTAATATCTAACAAGGGTATGCTCTTTTACCAGTCTATGTACATGTTGACATGCATATATACATAAGCATATCCTTATAGGATTACAAAATGGTTTACAGTCTTACAGATCCTCATTCCTGTTGCTGCTGTCCTTTATGATCTGGATATTTCTACTATGAAGTGAATTATTTGTACCTGATCTTAGAAACATTCTCCTCTGTAGTGATAACTTTGTGACTGTGTGTTTTCTGTAATTTCTTTTCCGCTTGAGATCGTGTGTTCGTCTCTAGTTGTTCTATTTTAGTTCTCTCCTATAGCCTTGAGAACGTGATGTAAACTGCCTAATATTATTGCATCTCAACTGCCATCAGTTTCTATCATGTTCATTGGTAAAATATATGAATTATGAAATCGTTGTCCTTGGCCATTTAGGTTTTTTCTTGGTTTGCTTTTGTTAGGAAGGCTTCAAACCTGGTGAATTTTGATTGTGTTAACTTCTTGCTTATATAATAATTAAACTCATTGTAAACATTTAATTGATGCTTCTTCGTCCTGCCAGCAATAAAGAAGCGAAGAAAAGAAGCCTTCTTCTCAGAATTGGGCAAGACATCATCTCAAATGCCTGGGAAGGTCTCTCTCTCTCCAAGTTTGACATGGGTCTAGGTCTACTTGTGTTTATACATTCATCATGGGATTACTTTTCTCTCTTATTTATGGAGTTAATTCATATATAGTACATCACTTCTTTGTTCCATTCCCTTATATGTTTTTGGCTCCATTTTGTTGGGAAGTAACAAATCTATATATTGTAATGCTACATGTAGGTTGGGTCATCTACTGGCCTTGGGGATGGCGATGGTCCATCATGGGCTCCATTGCGTGACAATTACATGTTAACTAACTCGAAGTTGAAGGACTGGGACAAGAAGCCTGTAAGGATCTGCTTATCTTCTTTACTTATGAAGTTCGACACCTGTATTTAGGCATTATTAGTATCTTGATTCTGATGTACCTTCATTTGGGCAGGAAACAATGGATGGAGATGATTTTGGGATGCCACAAGATGCACACACTTCATCCGATGAGGATTAGTAGCTAGATGTTGGAAAGAATGCAGACAATACATCCGATGAGGCCTCGCCCGGGTGGGGGGTGGGGTTCGATTTCTTTCGTTTTTTCCTTCGTCCAGGTAAAGGGGTGGGGTGGTATGCTTGTAGAGTTCGTCGGTTCTAGCTATAATCCTCTAGCTTCTTTTATTTAAGCAACTTTTGGAATCGAAGGACATCCACTTCCATTCACATATATGCTGTATATTTTTTTTGTCTTTTCCCGTATTTTATTATGAAAATATTTCGCGATCAGTAGCACACAATTACTGCAGTAACTTTGCTTATCCACTCATTTATAGATACAGTAACTTTGCTTATCCACTCATTTATAGATACAGTAATTTTGCTTCCATTGACTGTCACTACCTAAAGGATCACATTCTTGCTATTATTCTTTGGAGTTGGAATGATTATTCTTGCTTCATTATGCACACAATTTTCTTTGAGAAGTGAAGCTGAAAAAGGGTTGAGAACTTGCATACCATAAGCTTTAAATAAGCTAGAAAAAAAAATTTGTTCTTGATAAACTTATACAAGATGTACTTTTGAGAACAGATTTTGCTTATTCATGCTCTTAAAAATGAGATTATTATTCAATTTTAATAACTTTTTGCAAAAGAATCTCTTTTGTAGTAGCAGTTCGAAAAAGAAAAAAAACTTCAGAAATGGAAGACAGGTTCATAAGGTACTACTATCTGGGCATTAACCAGGATAAAAGGACCATTATCATATTAGTACAATCGGAGAAAAAATAACAAATTTACTGTGGTGATTCCACATTTGCATTGCCACCTTGGGCGGTAAGAATCTTAGTTTACTCTGTGTCCCGTTTTCTATTAATTAATAACAAATTATAATTTGTTAATTTTTTATTTTAAAAAAAACTGTAATATAAAAGACATGGTCGAATCATTTAGAAGAAAAAAAATTAACACATGATATTTTCTTATTGATGGGATAGAAATCAGGACACATAATTGAGATAGAGATTTTTTGCTCTCAAGGCAATTCATGAACATGGATAAGTGATAAACCTATCAATGCAAAAGAATTCTACGGCCAAGGCGCACTCTGACAAAATCTTTTCAGCTAAAAAAGCTGAGGGAAATCAGCAATGTACAACAATCTGCTTCTATAGTTTCAAGACGAATTATTAGCCATTTTGGCCATCAAATTATATTTTTGAGCAGTCACTTTTATTTTTTTTTAACTTTCTTCATCTTCAAAGATTTTACGAACAATCATTTTTGTCCTTCCGTCAAATAATTATCTAAAAACAGCAAAAAAATAATGACGTGTCCAAACGACTTTCAAATTATCTCTCTTGTAGGGGTAAATATGGAAATTCCAAATTAAAAAAAATTATTAATCAATAGGGAGTAATTCATTTCAATAGGAATACAATCATTCTTACCTTGAATCTCCTACTATGGTTAATTTCAGTCCATGGAATTTTTTAGGTACTATAGATCCACAACATTGCAGCTTGAAGATGAGTCCATCCTTGAAGTGAAATCACCATCTATCACCTCAAACTCAAACTTAAGATCTTGAAATTCATTTCCATTGTCTTTTGTAACATTGTTTTTGGTTTGCCTTTCTAGAATCTTCATGGACTTCAGGGTTTCACTTCGCATTTCATATGAAATTAAATGAATTGAAGATGGATGAACTATCTATGTTCAGAATACCCTAAAATTTAGGTTTCTAGGGTTTTCTTGTTCTCAATTATGGAGGAAAAATGAGAACGAGGCTTATATGAGTGGGAATGACAGGATTTACAAGGGATGCACTTAGTATACTTTGAAATTTTTATTCTTACACCTGCATGAGAGAGGCAATTTTAGAGCCGTTTGGACACATCATCAATTTTGAAAGCTTTTAGACAATTATTTGACTGAAAGACAAAAATGACTGCTCATAAAATATTTGGGAATGAAGAAAGTTAAAAAAAAGTAAATAAAGATGAAAGTGCCTGCTAAAAAATTAATTTGATGACCAAAATGGCTAATAATTCGGTTCAAGACAAATGCAAGTTATCAGACAAGTTAAAGTGAAGACCAGCCGCGAGAGATTTAAGAAGGGCACACAAGTAAAGTAACAATGCCATGGATCTTGAATAATTTACAACTCGAAAGAACTATTGAGATAGTTGGTTGTGCTAGATCTGAGGAATGCTGGGATGATTCAAGCAAAGGAAGGAAGAAGAATGTTGAGATAATTGAAAATGCAGAAAATAAAGAAAGAAAGATGGACTGAAGTTGTAGATTGGACTAGTGATTATTTAGTTAATTTTTAGTGGGCTTCCCTTTATGTATTAAAATCTGGAAGAGGTATATTATTATCGAGAAGCAATCCAGACATAGACTTAGTGGCTTCTTGTGATTCAGACTGGGTTGTATGTCTTATGACCGGGAGTCAGTTGCAAGATACTTTGTGAAATTGGGAAATTTTCCCGTTTCTTGGAGGTCTAAGAAGCAATAAGTTATCTCTCTATTTTCAGTATAAGTGCAATATCGGGCTTTAGTGAATGCAACCAGTGAACTTTTTTGGATGCGCGAATTATTTAAATCTCTTGAGTCACCATAGGTCCTGCATGATTACACTGTGATAGTCAGTCAACCCTCCACATCGCGATTAATTCTATATTTTATGAACTGAGCAAAAATAATGATAGACTGTCACTTCGTTCGTGAAAAGATCAAGACGGGACCTTTGTTATGTGTCAGGTGGGTACTAAGGAGCAATTTGCTGACTTGTTGACCAAAGCCCTTTCTCAACAACAATTGGGTATTTTGGAAATTCACATACCAACTTGAGGGGTAACGTGATGGTTGACATGTTGACCAAAGCCCTTTCTCAACTATTTGGTTAACAAGTTAGGTGTTTTGGATATGAGTAAAGAGTACACACGCCTCTTAGACTTTTTTTTTAATCATGAATTAAAAAATGCAAAGTTTTTTACTCTAAACTTTTATGGAATAATAATGTTGTCTTTTCTATCCATTTCTGATGCTAAATTTGAACAGAAATAGACCTCATGACTCTCACATGTCCGACTTCTGGGGAATTTTGGAGAAAAAACAGGTTGTGGCCCTAAAATAAATGCAAATGGGAAAGATGTGAAAAAATAGAAAGAAAATAAAAAAATTCCTATGCATGTGAAAGTTTTTAATTTTATCTCATTGGCGCCTTTTATTAATGTACAAAACCTTAAATATACAAAATTCTTTTCAAAAATCAAAATCGATAAAAGTTCAAGAGGCGTGTACACCTTTTACCTTTGGGATGTTCACACACCAACTTAAGGGGGAGTAATAGAATTGCATATGTTTCGCATTGTGCGCCTGCTCCTTATCTCTAGGGATTAGATTTATATTGTATAGTCAATTAATTGATATCATTTCCTTGTATACTCTAGTTGCCTTATAGATATAGGATTGTATTGTAATATAAATAAGGAATTCGTATCACGTTGATCAATGAATAACATCAATATTCCAAATTCCTATATACGTTAACTGCCTAAAGAAGATTCATTGTTTTTTTTTGTTGAGTCTAAAGAAAATTCATTCACTTATAAGTATGTGTGTTAACATTTGTCATTACAAATTGGTTTTAAAGACATAGAGACTCTTGGTTGTTTAACATAGTATTAGATCAGACCTTAGGCAGTGGATGTCATAATGTTCATATGAACTTGTTTGTCTTAATGCCCAAATGTAGGCTCTGATTGTCCTCTTGTAACCCAAGTATTATCGACTGCCTAAAAAAGATCTATCTCGCTTATAAATTCATAGGTTAACGCATCTTATCGTCGATTAATTTTTAGAGACATGGACACCCTTAAGCTATTTAACACCACTGCTCAGGCCGTCTCAAACATCTTGGGAGCCCTGTGCTAAATTTCTTAACGAGGCTCTATAAATCGAAAAAAGTGACTTTCATGTAAGTATAACAAAAAAAATCATTCTATTTTGTATCATAATTTTTATTCTCCAAAATGTCGTAAAAAAAATTTAAACATAATTTTAAATATACAAACATTTTTTATCATTCTTCAACAAAATACAAACACACACAGTGGCGGAGCTTCACAAAATTTTCAGAAACGACGAATTTTCTATAGGAAATTTTTTTGTGTGTGATATTGTGATACCCAGGACCTTTCGATAGCATGTTTTATGTGATTATATATTCTATGTGCTATATGTACTTTTTATTCTAATTATTCTTAGGGGCGTACTAGCTAGGATAAGATGTTAGAGGACCTAATTGACAAGATGAACTTTTTGGTTAGTTTAATTGGTTAATATTTGGAGGGAGGTTAATGTATGAAGGGGTACCTTTAGAGATAATCCTAAGGGGGATGAACTTTGAGGATTGGTTGCCTACTTTAGTGTTACAACTTCTCAGAAATCTGGAGTTAGATAGCCTATAAATAGAGGATAAAGGTAGAGAAGGGAAGGAAAGAATAAGAAAGAAAAAGAGAGAAAATAAGAGTGCTGGAAAATCTGGACAGCAAGTAAGAATACTTTGGCAGACATAGCAAATCATCCCGGATTCCTCCCATATTTTAACCACAGATATTAGACTCCCTAAACTAAATTCTGACCAAAGGAATTATCATTCTAAGTTCTGGATTAAGAGATATCATCATCGTAGTTGAAGGTCTTGGCAGATTGGGTAGCCTGTGGAAGAATGCACATTTGAGATAGCAAAAGGTGTTTGTTTTCAGCGATTCTTAGTGCGTTCGAAGAGGACTGATAGAGCCACGTTTGGAATTCAACAGAGTAACATTTGGAGTTCTGTATTTCGAGTTATAGGATTGGGAAGTTAGTCATTTGAATCTGGATTTTCTGCTTTTGGTGTATTTTGAGGTTTTGCTTTAAGATTGATAAGGTAAGAGCCCTTCGTCCTTGTTTTTCAGTCCTAAAAATGCATGAAGTATTCTTTTATTAAAGATCTTAAATGTATGAAGTTTTCTCATGTTTTATTGCATAAAAATCTGGATGAAGAACCGAATGATATTTGCATCGTTGCATGCTTATACTTGTTGATTCTTGCGCATGTTGTTGATTAAATTGCTGGATGCATTACATGAGAGTCAGCATATGCATATTCTCAATTTAGAGCTCTTGTCTAATGATGACCCTAGACCAGGATATATTCCGAATTTATGATATAAGTGCCCGGGAGCGCTTTTCGTCCCCCAATGATGCCCGGTCCCTTGCAGGGTTTAAAAGTTAGGGACATGTACATGAGTCATTCAGTCCCACGAGGATGGATAATGACAGAATATATCCTTAAATAGCAATTTCGAGCCTACCGATTACTGATATGATATGTTATATGTTAAAAAATGTAAGGGCCTCCCTAAACGGCATTAAAGTTTGGGCTGTTAACAGTTGGATAGAGTTATTGTTGGATAATTGAGCTCGATTGTAGAATTACTTGTTGCATGTCATTTTGGTACTAATCATGTCAAGTTTATATGTATTGGAATGCTACGAGTATGTCATGTTATGTCAAGTTATGTTAAGTACTCGGAGTACAATTTCTGATATGTATGTGATCGATTTGGTTAGGTATTGTTATGACATGTTATTTGTATGATTTGGTATTGTCTCTAAGAAATATAAAGAGTCTAAAATTAATGTTTTGGGTTGGAATTTCAGATTGTAAGTTATGAAAGCTCTCAAGTATTATGTTATGTTTACAAGTATTTTACAAAGGTTTTCAAGATGTTTCAGGTTAAGACAAGACAAGATATATTTTCAAATGTTTTGGGAAACAGGGAATGTGTTGAAGCCTCTTTGGTCCTTCATCCCAAGGCCGATCGGCTCTTACTAAGCTAGTGTGGCTTACCCTATTATATTCTTATGTTTTGTAGATGATGCTTATGAGGAGACATGAGACGGGGAGCACGACAAGTAGAAATTAAAGAAGTAATGATCATGTAATAGTATAGTTGATGAACCTTATTAAGTTGAATAACTTTAGTTATAAGTTTATGTAATCTACCTTTAAGTATTGATGAGTTATAATAAAGTTAAAGATTAAGATTATTCTATTAAGTTTGGCTTGTAAGAGTATATTTTTGTTAAGGGTTCTTTGTCTCATTGATAGATGAGGCATTGCCAGGTCACCTTCTGGTTACGGGGTGTGACAGATATTTTCTTATAAATGTTGTATTTAAATTTCAGTAAGAAAAATTCGCCCCCGTATGACAAATTTCTGGCTCTGCTACTGCGCACACACATATAACGTAAAATTGAGGGCCCAAAATTTTGAAACACTGTGCGATCGAGCACCTTGAATAATTTCTTAGCCACCTCTGCCACTCCTACTCATAAGCAAGAAATCTTGGTACAAGTTGCAAGAATAACAGTCCAAAACTTAAAGCCCCCAACTGAAAAGAAAAACAAAGAAAAACAAAAGGTTGTAAGCTGAGGGCTGATCCTCCTCGATTCCTATTTGACAGTTTCAAGGTAGTTGCAATGTGGGGCTATTTTGATGCTGGGACTGCTCAAACTTATCTTCTGTCTGTCTAACCTGTTTATTCCTTTTCTCTCCTTTGCCAATTCATTTTCTATTTCATAATTCCACCTAACAAATAAACAAAATAAATTTTATGGAAAAAACAAATTAATTTAATTTTTTAAAATATTACTATACTACGAACTACATCCCTAAATATAAGATTTTTGTTACATGTTACATAAAGTAAAGTAAAGAAGAATAAATTACGATATTTTTATAATCAAAATACCGATATTACTATTTTAAATAATACTTGTATATCACTAATTCTATTTAAAAGAGTAATATTGATATTTTAATTATAAATCATCTTAATTTTTTAATTTTTAATTTAGCAACATATGATGAAAGTCTAGTATTTATTTTTTAGAAAGAAAAAAAAATTGAATTGATAATATAATGAGGTGTTCAGTGATGAGTAAAAGACTATGGCTATTGTGTTTAAGGGAAAATGGCATAGGCATCCATTGATCTGCCATTCAAAGCTTTTCTGTTTTTCATTTTTCTATCTTTTCACTTCTCTTTTCTTGGCAATTTACACCTCCTTTTCATCTACCAAATGCCTTTTCAGATCTTCTCCTTTTGATCCAATTCAATTCCAACTCTTTTCTTACCCTTCTTCTTATGGAGAACACAAACATGCAATCCCAACTCTTCGTTCTTCTTGTGATTCCCCTGTTTTCTTCTCTGGTATTATTTCTCAAATTAATTTCCATTTTTTATTGTTTCAATGGTTTTCTTGATCAAATTATTGTTTAAGAATAATGGGTTTTTTGTTTTTGTTTCAGATTACAAAACTGTTTTGGTGGAAATTGAAGAATTCTGTCGGAATTCAACGGCATTGGGTTCCAATAACTTGTATTATATTCAGGGGAATGCTGATACTTTTGGTGGAAATTTCAGTTTCCAGAAAAGGATTTCTTACTTTTATCACCATGAAGAAGATGGAATTGAAATCCCTTGTGGATTCTTTAAAAAATTCCCTATCAGTTTTTCCGGTTAGTTTCATTGAAAATGTCAATACTTTCCTTGAAATATTCAACATACATTCCTCCATTGTTATTTTTTGAGTTCTTGTTTTTATCATTATATTTTTAGTATTATCTGGGAAGGGCTGTCGAATTCAAAACCTATCGTTATGAGACAGAAAAGTCGCGTAGTTCTTGTTTGAGTTGTCCCCTTCTTTGTTTTTACCTGCATATTTGCAAGGATGAAGCCAAAACTTTTAGATTGGGGCGAAAAACTGCAACAGTATGTTGCAAAAAACGTTGGGGCAAACTTGATCAAATATTCCGAACTACTAGTATTTTTAAAATTTTTGAGGGCGACTGCCCCTGTCTCTATCTTCGTCACTGCATATTTGAATTGCCACTAATTTGATCAAGTAAACATACAAATATTATTTGCAGATCAAAAGGAAATGGAGAAATGTGATAGAGTTGTAGTAGTATCAGCAATTTTCAATGACCATGACAAAATCAGGCAACCAAAAGGCCTAGGGGCAAAGACACTTGATTCTACATGTTTTTTCATGTTTGTTGATGATGTGACTCTTGATGGGCTTTATTACCACAATCTAATTCCAAGAACATCAAAGGATTACAAGGTTGGTGTGTGGAGGATTATTAAAGTTTCTTCTAGGAGGGAGGATTTATATGAAAATGCAGCAATGAATGGAGTGATTCCAAAGTACTTAGTTCATAGACTTTTTCCAAATTCAAAATTCAGTATTTGGATAGATGCAAAGATGCAGCTTGTGGTTGATCCATTGTTATTGATTCATGCTCTTGTTATTAAGGAGAATGTGGATATAGCTATTTCAAGACATCCATTTTATGTTCATACATTGGAAGAAGCTATGGCTACTGCTAGATGGAAGAAATGGTGGGATATTGATTCATTGAAAACTCAAATGGAGACATATTGTGAGAATGGCCTTGAACCTTGGTCACCAAACAAACCTTATCCTTCAGGTACTATTGATCACTCATATCTTCAACCCTAGATAATTGTGTATATTTGGACAATGTTTCTATCTTAAACTATATGAAAAACTCACTTTTTTGTTATCCTTGTGGAGCATATGGGGTATTGGTGTCCTCACGAGTGATAAAACTAATTCAGACTCGCTTGTGCAACATCCACATAGTCTAACTCTTACTTGGGGAGGGCTCGACTCCTGGAGCTCTTGAACATGACACCAACTATTAAGGTGGAAATTAAAGAGTAGTCCCATCAAGGGGATTTGAACTCTAATCCCTAGCGTAATATTAGCGAGCCGCTAAACTCGACTCAAGAGGTGAAAAACGTTCACTTAAACCCCACTTCTTCTCTCAAACATTTTTTACGTGAAAAAAGTTATCAAACAAGAACTCTGTCCAATTCTATTCCCACTATCAAAAAATTAGATTTTATGATTTGTGCAATTGACCTCTCTCACAATTTATTACGAATAGGGCATCTCTTCTCCCTCGACTGATCCTTAAGGTAATAAGGAGGATTAAGCAAAGCCGTGAGGCTTGAAAATAAACATGTACCAGAGACGATATAGCATATCCCCTTAGTAAATATTTTCGAAAAATACTCGTGTGTTTTAATATATAATCTTTTAATATTTATTATATGTTAAAAGACAAAATGGATAGCAATAAATTATGAGAGAGGAATCCATTAATTCCAACTCCTAGGAGTTGGTTACCCCCAATTATCTCCTCGAGTCCATAATAGCTTGAAGGAAATGGCTTCTTTGTATGGTTGACATGGTTTGATTCCTCTTTAAGTTTTCATCAAAACCACTTTTTTTGAATGAAATGAGTTGTAAAATATAATATATTTGTCCTTTTGGTGCATGGATATTTTAGTGAAGAAAGATATCACTGTCATATTATGCATATGAAAGGTTCATGGGGCCAATGTGTGGGGCTAATGAAGCTTGTAGAGGTCAGTAATGTCTTTATTCCAAAATCATGCTGTGGAAACTTAGAATCAAAGCCATAAATTATTATAAGTTTCTTTGAGAATCAGTCTTGTTTTTAACTTTTGGAATAAAATATCTTTTGAAGTCCTGCTGGGTGGTTGCCCCATAAGGGGAGAGAAAACACCTCATAAGAGGAAAAGAGAGCCC
The DNA here is from genome assembly GCA_026122235.1 of Vinca minor. Lineage (NCBI taxonomy): Eukaryota > Viridiplantae > Streptophyta > Magnoliopsida > Gentianales > Apocynaceae > Vinca > Vinca minor. The sequence goes on along the minus strand of JAOCZM010000241.1, from coordinate 5,258,144 downwards.
TAGAAAGGGAGATAATTAAAGCTTACCCCATTTATGGGGAGGGTATCGAACCCACGACCATGGTCGTGGGCAGGCTCTTGCCCCACTGGGCTAAGAAACCTTTTGATTTGGAATAAAATAGCTTCTTATAGAAGTATTCCTTTGTTATTTTATTTTTTTTCCTTTTATCAGTTTATTTTTTCAGGTCAAGAAGGTCAATCTTTCTTCATTTCTGTTCCCAAGTCTCTTCCCCAAAACCCCCATCTACCCAATACCAGTCCCCAAACATTTTTTTAAATGCTAAATTTTTTTATAGAAAAATATTATTTTTCTTCAAAATTTCTTTAAAAATTTTCATCTCGCCCCTCAATTTTTTAAGAAGTCTACTAAAATTTATCTTCTTATATTTTGACCTTAGATGTATATGTTATGGATCCATACATTCCTCCGCCACACTCCAAAACCGCCACTCGGGCTTTCATGCCTAGAAAGTATTAGCATGTGCTACAGCTTAAGTGCGGAACTGGATAAATTTTGCACGTACGAAATTTCTCTCTTCTGTTGGATTAAATTTTTACAGTTAATATTGATTTAAAACGCACACTTGTTTCTGTTCTGATTTTACTTGCCTCAGTAAACCTGTTCTGATTTTACTGCGCGCGAAATAGGTATTCTGAGCCTCTGAACACTTGTTCTGAGATGTTCCGTATACACCAAAAAAACTGTTCCGCATAGGACCGTACTGATTAGCATGGTGTAGTTGAATGTATAGAAAGTTTTCAAAGAAAATTTAATCACAAGAAAGAGTAGCTTTTGCTGCCCCCACCTCTCGGGCAATGCATATCACATTTTCTTGTTCCTTAATACACGTTTCTTTGATCATTTTTAACTCCAACGTTATGCAATAGTGACACAAAATTTATATATCACGAGCACATATATTTTACCAACTACGTTAATTCTTATTTACATGCAGAATTTAAACTAAGATTTGATTATAATTCCTAGATATTGTTATGCTTTCTGCATCTTGATTATTCTATATTACTCTTAAAAAATTGGAAAGACTAATTATATTTTTGTTGATCTTTGCAGATGTACCAGACAGTGCTATGATACTAAGGAAACATAGTGTAGCTACAAATCTATTCTCATGTCTTCTATTCAATGAATTGGAAGGATTCAATCCAAGAGACCAATTAGCATTTGCATATGTAAGAGATCAAATGAACCCAAAAATGAACATGAACATGAACATGTTTGAGGTTGAAGTATTTGAACAAGTGGCAATTGAGTATAGGCACAACCTTAAAAAAGTGGGGCCCAGTAGTGTCACACAAAGTGGATCCAAGATTAAGAGGGCAGCTTATGATTTTCATGTGAATGGTAGTTGTAGCAAATGTGATAAGTACCTATTGAAAATGTGGGGTGAATCCCATGATTAATAGAGGATAAAAAAAATATATATATATATTATTTATTCAATTAAAGAAAATGGTGTAAAGTTGTGAACCAATCTACCTAACTGTTCCTCATAGCTGGCTAGATGGTTGTTGATTATAAAAGTATTTTTCACGTTAAAAAATTTCTAAATTCATTTTTAATCCTTGTTGATGTATATAAGTATTACTTCTTTCATTTCAAAATATAAATCGTTTTAGGAGAAAAGTTATTGTATAATATTAGTTTTTTTAAGCTTTTATGGAGTTTTAAATTTATATTTTCAAATTTGATCCTCTTTGCTCTTTATTTATTTGTCTTTCTGTCTCTTTGTATTTTATTACTATCTCCGTCTTAAATTATTTGCAACGTTTTAATTTTTTGAGATATTTCAAATTATTTGTCACCTTTTAGAAATCAATTAATCTTTATTGTTATTTTTTTCAATCATACCTTTATTTTATTACTCAACCAACCATTAATATTAACTCTTTAGTCATTAATTCAAGGTGTTTTAAGACTTTTTGTCATATTAAAATTTTCCAATAATATTTTATATCTTGATGAAAATTCTAAATGTGCCAAATAATTTGGGACAAAAATAGTACAAATTTACGATGTTTTCAGAACTTTTAATTTTTATAGTTCAGTTCAGTCCTTGCATACAAATAAAAGAAAATTGGCTGACACGAGAAAGAGGTTGGCTGTGAATGTTCTAACAGAAAAGTGAGCCAATAATGTGAAGTCGGCTTTATTGGAAACATTTGCAGTAATTTGAAGTGTCTGCTAGGAATTCGTCAGACACCTCGTATAGCAAATATAGCTTTCGGGACCGATTTATGACGGGCGGTTCCCAAACTTGGCTATAGTGCGAAACACAATTTGTTCCTCACCGTACAAAATAAATATTGACTATCGGATTACATATTTGACGGTTGAGATAATTTAACTTGATACTTTTTCATAATAGCTATTAAGATTCAAATAATCTCAGCCGTTCAATTCATACTCCGCCAACCATTATTTCTTTGGCACGGTGCGGAAAAAATTGGGGGATTGCATTGAACTGACCATGGTTTGGCATAAAGGGCAAACCATGTCGGTCTTTTTTTTGGACAAACATTTTTTTTGAGAACGGAAGTCTGGGCTGACATGGCACATCCCAGACGGGCCTCGCCACGTCAGCCGAGGACGAAAGTGACATTTCCGCCTTCCTTTGCCCTAAATTAAACACCAGCCCCTTCTACTCTCTCTCTCGTTCCATTAAAAACCTAAGTACCCAAAAAAACTCCCTCCCCCGCAGCTGCTCCTACTGCCTTCCCGCCGTCGCTGCCGCCGCCACCATCAATCACCACCCCTTGCCCTATCTCTCAATTTCAAAGGTATAAACCTTTTTTTTTTTTTTTGGGAAATTTAAATATAAATTATTGTGAATATTTGTTTAATTGGAATTTGGTGAAGTTGTTAATTTTGGAGGAATTATTTTATAAATAATTGTGAATTTTGGAATTTAGTGTAATTTGATGAATTTGTGATTTTAGGGCATTTTGTGAATTTGGTAAATTGTGAATTTAGGGCATTGGGATTTTGGTGAATTTTTGTAATTACCTTAAATTGATGTTAGTTTTTTCTTAAATTGATCTTATTTTATAGAATTTAGGTTAATTTTGGTGATATAACATGTGTTTTTCTGATAAAATCTATGTTTGTTGTTTTTTTGTATACACGTATATACCTGCTCATCTTCAACCTGGTCCTTTTGATAGGAGTGTTTTAACCAAACATCCATACCATAGATCGTTAGGAATATGACACGGTGAGGAGTCACTAAACACCCCTTTAAAATGTATTAGAAGCGAAGATTGGTTTTATGCAGCGTATAACAGAGAAACAAACCCTGTTTTAATTAGCCTAATTGACCAATTAGGTTTTGGGGGATGCTGTAGGATGAGACATATCAAGGTAGATCACGCTCTAGTGACTTCCTTAGTAGAGAGATGGCGCCCAAAGACCCATACATTTCACTTACGTAGCGGTGAGGTGAGGTGACCATTACTCTAGATGACGTGGGATGTCTTTTTGGCCTATCTACTAGGGTCACGTGCTGTCGTGGGGTGCCGACTACAATATGACCGATACTTAGTGGGTTGGTACTGTGTTCAATCTGTTAGGATTCCAACCCGCCCTGACGTCAATAGAGGAAACATTTTTCAACTGTTTGAAGTTTATGCCCACATTAGTCAGCCTCTATGACATGATGCTACTCCGTTGGCGATAGAGCAAAGAGTTAGGGCATTGATATTCATTTTAAAGGGTAGTTTCATTTTAAGGTGTTTTGTGTCCGTTATGAAAGTAAATGGACTGAAGCTGTAATAATAATATTTGAATTGGGGGTTAGAGGGAGTGGAGGTTAGGAAGTTTTGAAAGGTTGAGAGGGAGTTCATTGTTGCAGGAATTATACAGAGAGAGAGAGAGAGAGAGAGAACAAAAAATTTCTGGGATGTTTCTTCCTGCGCAGTTTTCGTTAGATTTCCGTTTCAACAGTGTGCTCCGATCGGTAGAAGACATCTAAGACTACATTATAGACAGTAGAGATCGGATTTCAACGATCGCTTTCCGAGTATTCATCCGTGAAACAATGTCTTGGTTTTCTAGAGACTAACACATAGAGCATAGGAGAGGAGGAAATCAACATAGGAGGCTTGGGTTGGAGGATTTGTGATGGTTGATAAGTCTAAAATCAAGCAATTAACGTAAGGTTCTTACACTCTTGTATTTTATGTCAAAAGCAAGAAATCTCAAAAATTACGTCAAGTTGTGATTTGTGATTAAATTATTTTTACACTGTTTATTGCATTAAAACTTGATGGAGTGCTGTAATCTGAGAATTGCATGAATGGTTTGTTAATGTTTTCATATTCCTGCATTTGATATTTGAGTAAATGTTCTCAATTTTGAACTCATGTCTACGAATGAACATATAGCAGGATATATCCTAAATATTCTATCTAACTGAGTCCGGGAGCATGTGACGAAAACTACAAGTGAGGCCCTAGGGGAATAATAAGTAGGGTTGTTAATAGTTAGTTGTGGAGCTCACAATGGTAAGTAATGACATAACGAGATGTATCCTTAAACTTTTGGCCCATCGTCCGGGGATATAATACCGGACCAAGTGTTTTGATCTGCCTGGCCTTCCCTAACAAGTAATAGCAGTTAGGAACTGTTAGCAGTTGTGTCTGCAACGGAAAATTGAGCTCGATTGTGTGAATTATGTGAAGTGTGAGATGTGTGTGTGAAGTGTGTAAAGAAAGGTGCTCAGAGCACCGAATTCGAAGTATGTGTGATCGATATGAAAGTGTATGAAGTTTGTTTGGTTTTGAGTTGGTAAAATCTGTATTTGGGAAATTGGATGTTTAAATTGCAGAAAACTAGTTTTCCTTTAAACATTTGTACTAGAAAATATTGTTTCTCAATTACGCGGACGATGCTTCGACCTGGCATTCGTCCGCGGAGATACTGGGTTTTATGAAATCTCGTGGATGAAAGGTTCGGGCAATGTGCTTCGTCCGCGGCTTTTGTCTGCAGAGATATTGAGTGTTCTATAGTTTTTGCAGATGATGTGCTCGGACGAAGCACTTCGTCCATACCTTTGTCTGTATGGCGTACAATGCTTCGTACGGGGCTATCTCCCGAGGGGCATTTTTTGTAAAATTATGCAATGTTTTTCTAAATCATTTTTAAGTCTTTCTTACTTTTAAAACCGTTTTTCAACCCTCTTAAATGTATATTTATAAATGTTTTAAGCTCGAAGTCAAGTTAAGGTACGAAAACGTTTTGAGAAATGGGATCACGTTTTTTTTTCAAACGATACTTCATCTCAAGGGTGTTTGAACCTTACTGGGCTAGTGTAGGTCATTCCTTACTCTTTTGTAGATGTTTTTTAGGATGATCTTGAGGAAGCGACCAGGGAAGAGGATTACGAGAATAACTTTAATGTAATAGATTAATGGAACTCGTAATATTTCATGTTTAGATATTTACATCATTTTTAGTTTGTAATGAGTTGAGACATATGTAGCCCTTTAATGAATTATGTAAGACATAGTTAATTTAATAAAATGAATTCTTTGAAGTCATAATAGTTACCGGTTCGATATCTTATTGGAGAATAAGATATTGTCAGATCATCACCCGGATGTGACAGAATTGATATCAGAGCAGGTTCGAACCTTAGGCTTAAAATGATGAGAATAGACTAAGTATAGAATGAAAACTTATGAAGGACCTGTGAGATTACTTAAGATGTGATTCATGGGTAGAAATTTTGGAGTATAAACTATATGTTTACCTTCTTGCATTATGTGCTTATTTGTATAATGTTGTGGTTGGAATTTTACTAACTTCCCAGCTTAGTTTTACTGCGTTAATTATTACAGTTTGGTTTGTCAATTGAATTAAAGATGGTACGACATGGGAAGGGCAAGGAAGAGACCCCACTCGATGATTACTCGGGGATAGAGCTGTAGGACTACAATTTCATGACCTCTCGCAGTTCGCAAGAGGATGGATCCGGCATTTTGTCCTAGGACGAGAGTGAGGACAGGGCTAACTTTTGCTAGAATTTGGGGACCGGCAGCCGCTAGTACTAATGGAGCGGATATGGACTAAGGAAATAGCAGCTCATTAAAATGCGGGTTTTTTTAGTCCAACCCATTTAAACCGCAGCCCGTGTGGGTAGGATCTAATGGATCGCGGGCCTCCCGCGGATTTTAAAACATTAAATTATATGATAAGTTATTACTCCAATTGGGTGAAAAAAAATTTCCCACCTCGACTTACCACTGCAAGAACATAATGAATTGTACTGGGATAGAAGAACATATGCACTATTATGAAAATTTCATCAAATTTATCTTATGTTACTGGTTCTATGATTTATCATTTGTTTAAATATGCTTCTCCTGCACTTGTGAAAATTTGGGTGCTTTTCTTCTAATACACTTTTTCTGTGCAATTGTTTGGGGACTTCCGGAATAGTTGAAAATATAGGTTTCATGTACAGTGGCCTTAAATTAGAGTATGAAAGTGGGTGTTCTTGTTTTTTTTTTTTTTTTTTTTTTTTTTTTTAAATGTATTGCCACGAGGCCCGCGGACGGTCCGTAAGCCTGCAGATTAACAGCGGGACGGATATGGACCTATTGTTTGTTGGTCCATAAAGAAATGGGCCATATCCGGTCCGGTCCAATTAGAGATGAGTCCTCGCGGGTCGGACTGGATCGGACCGGGCCGACCCATTTGACAGTACTAGTAGCTGCGGCAAGTGGATATCCAATAGTGAGGGAATGTGTCACATGTGGACGGAGACACCCGGAGAAATGTAGTTGGGATCCACGATCCTGCTTCAAGTGTGGGAAGATGGGACACCACATTAATCAGTGTCCGAAATTAGCATATGAAAGAGTTCAGATGAAAGGATATCCAATAGTAAAAGAATGTGTCACATGTGGACGGAAGCACCTGGGGAAATTTCGTTGGGATTCAGGAGCCTGCTTCAAATGTGGGAAGATGAGACAATGCATTAATCAGTGTCCATAATTAGCTTATTGGGGAGTTCAGACTACGACTTTTACGTCTAGTGTTGGGGATCGGAGTCCGGAGTCTAATTCCCGAGTGGTTGCACTTACACAACAAGAAGCTGAGAATGCATTCGATGTTGTGACAAGTACTCTTCTGGTCAATTATGTGCTTGCTTATGCGTTAGTTATTCTTCCGTTCTTATGATTAAGTTCCTTAGTTTGTTTTACTATTTCTTAGCATTGAAATTGTCGTTATTTAACTCATTGAAGTCGTCTATTTCTTTTATTCTAAGAAATTCAGAGCATTTCAGTTGTTTCGTATTAAAGTCATTGGGATCACTACAAGGCATCCAAAGAACCCACATTTATTTTAAGTTCCCTTCTTCATCTTCTATATTTTTCCTACTTAATTTAATAAAGTATGTACCACATCAAAATTATTTTCCATCGATGTGATTCGTGAAAAATCTAGATCAAACAATGCCACACCCACAACGGGACGGTTCATCAAAACCGAAGATTCTTGAATTGTCTAAGAATGATTTTTTTTATTGCTCAACTACTACCATCTTACTACATCTGCTAAACCACAGGCTATGGCGAATATTTTGTTTTCTAAATCACAGGTTCACAAAACGACGATTATGGCTACCAGAGTATTTCAAAAGTTGAAAATGCATATTCTCCCCATGTCGGAATGAGTAATTTTTTAGCTTGGAAAAAACATATGGCCCAATAAGATTTGCTAGAAGAATAGAATATACTCTGTCGAACAAATGAAAGAGTTTAGGCACGAAGAATCATACAAATCACTTGCGAAATAAGTCAACCAATCTAGAAATATCGGTGGAGATGGATGTGCAACCTAAAGGTGATGACGAAGGTGAAAATCTTGTTGAGGGGCACGAGACAGCAATGGGGTTGCCGTTTGTAACAAACTGTAGACAATCTTTGTTACCTGCTCTTCAAGATTCTAACCAGTCTAATCATAAATTATTGGAGAAGACACATCCACAAACTGAGAGTATCAATGAAGTCAAGACTTTTGTTGAGAGGCATTTTGAAGCATCGAATTTGCCAACTTTAAAAGCAATTATAAAAGGGGCTACAATTAATACCTATTAAACATCATTTTTTTGAGGTATTAAAATCCCTGTCGATAGAAGATATAGTATTTTTAATCGATGAGGGTACTTGATTCGCATTTTGGGCTACCCTCTGATAAGTCTTCCATTCACATTCTTTCAAGTACCCATCACTCGACATCGACTGGGGCAAACCTTCCAAGATCGATGACCCAAGGATCAGAGGCAACATCTTGTTAGTGGAATAACCAAGTCAAAACAGTGTGCAGCGGAAATAAAGTGACCCGCCTCTAATAGGATCTATCACGAGTAAGAACCTAAGACTATGGGATATTATTATACCTTTAGAAGTGCTAGGATAGCTGAAACGGTTTCAGCTGCAGTTTGTTGTCACGAACGGAACGCCACCAACGCAGGCTCCGTCTCTCCCAATATCCACTCGATCTTCCGGGGATGGTCTTCTACCGCTTGGTGCTAGCCAACGCCTCGTAGAAGTCTTGAAGACACTCTTCAAGATGGAGTATGAATCTATGACCTTTTAGAAGAACAAGAAAACAGTTTTCTTACTTCTTTTCTATAAGCCAAAAGCTAGAAAACAAGTATATGAAAATCTGTCTTTTCCTTTCTTACTAAATGTTCTCTCTTTTTCCTCTTCTCTAAGCTTCCAAAAAGCTGGAGAAAACTAACTTAGAATACTAGGAAAAATCACTATTCTTCCTAGTCATTCAAGGGAGAGTGGGGAGAGAAAAAGGGGGAAGTGGGAGATCATGGAGAAAACCACTCCACCACTTTCTCCACCACTTCAACCACCTTCTAAGAGATAAAAGCTGGAAATAAAGGTCCTATTTCCAGCCATAAGGTCGGTCCAAATGGGTTGGTCGGCCCAATCATATTGGTCAGCCCCAACCCGATTAAGGGCCCAATCCAATCCCGGCCCGGCCCGGACTTCCAATCGAATTGGCGCACCTTAGATTAAATGTACTCCAACACATCTAAATTTGATCAATAAAATCAACCTGTCTATTTGATATGGACGAAAAATGGAGATCAAATTTCGCCTGCTTATGGCCCTTATATGAAAGTCGAACATATATAGCCGATCTTTCTGCACAAAATGATAAGATAAGTGACCTCAAAATATTATCAAGAAAAATATGTAGATAGAAGTCCTGGACGGATTCTAGTATGTTGACAATTAGGTATATACGTGACCAATTCACTCATGAGACATTAAAAAATAAGCAAATTGGTGCATTATCGATGCAGAGGGGCATGGAACAACCCCCATCTTTGGGAGAAATCAGAGTGATGTCGTTAATGTTTATCAGCCACTTCTTTCTTGCGAGGAATGTTGAATGTGTTATTCTTCATCGACCTAACACTGTTGGCATAGATCTAGTGGTTGACGAAAAACCACTAAAAGATCAAAGTGAGCTACATAATGTCATACTCAATTTATTACTCCCTCAATTTCTAAATATAAGACTTTCATTACATGTTGCAAAAATTAAAATATTTTTGTTATTAAAATATTAATATTACTATCTTAAATATAACTTGTATACAACTAATTCTATTTAGGAGCGTACTATATCTTGAATTAGAAGGAGAAGAAGGGTTAGAAACAAAGAGCTTGAGTGGCAGAATTGAAAAGGTTGCAAGCGGAGAATCTATTTCTTCCGCATTCTAGAGCTGGACCTTCCCTATTCGTAGAGGCGATGTTTTTTCATACTATTAACCGTTTGCGCAAACTCAAAGCCATCAAACGTGCTCTTGAGGTTTGTGAAATTTATCTTTAGCTTAAGTTCTGATGTTTCAGTTTACATAATGCAGCCCACATGTTTGTTAAAATGCTTTAAAGAATATCCTAAAAGTTCTTTGAAATTTCAGTGGATTACAACACTAGATCTTCTAGTACACTGTCTAGTACGCGAGTGATATATCATGTGTGTGAACAATGTGATTAATCCAACCAATAAATTAACTTTAGTCTAAAGGTGTTTATATATGTTGAGCAATTTCATTGGCGTACTAGACAATGTATTAGAAAATTCGAAGTCTTTGTTCTGCTTCTTGTTTTTACTTGTTCAATTTATTCACTTGATCTCAATATAAATTTTCAATTAATACGGAAATTTTACCCTTTCTCTATTTAGTTTGCACAATAATTTGGCCTATAGTACTGGAATTCAAATCCTAATTCCACTGTAAATAAATTTCTAATGATAAGAGAAAAATTGGCTATATGCCTTATTGAAACAAGATAAAAAAAATTTGCTTATCTTGACAAGGTAATGGGATGTTAGAAATCTAGAGAGAAAAGAAATGGAGAAAATATCTTGATTTTATTTCTATGAATGAAAAGAAGCTGAAGATCAGCTTTTATACAAAAGAGTAGAAGACTGTAACTGCCAAATCATGGCTACAATCTAGTGTGACTCGCACACTTTTATTTTAATACAAAGCAATCTAAAATATCTAACTGGGCTAACTTGGGCTTGGGCCTATTTAATCTGAAATTAAAATGAACCCCCAAATAATCTATAGAGAATTTAAAAATGGCCCAACTCTCATCTTCTTTTATTTCTTTTATCAACTTCATGTCTTCTTGTCTGATGCCTTATTTTCTTCTTTTCTTCTTTGCATTATGCTATCTTTCTGCTAGCACGGTCATCTCTTTCAACACCCCTCATCAAGCTTGACTTTTATACAAATCAAAAAGTCCCAAGCTTGGAATGAGGAACTTGAGTTTATGTGAATGCAGTCTCTTAGTGAAGATGTCAGCAAGTTGCAAGGAAGTGTTAACTAGAAAAGGCTTTAAGACATTTGCTTGTACCTTCTCACTAACCACATGACAGTCTATATCAATGTGTTTTGTGCGTTCATGAAACACTGGATTCTCTGTTATATAAATGGTACTAGCAATGTCACAAAACAAAGGCACTGCTTACTTTTGTTTTATGCCAAGGTCTTCAAGTAGGTAAATATGCCATTGAATCTCACAAGTGGCCATGGCCATTGCCCTATACTCAGCTTCAGCTAAGCTCTTTGAGGCAGTGCTCTGCTTCTTTGATTTCCATGACACCAATGAGTTGCCAATAAACACACAAAATCCTGTAACAAACCTCATTGTTTCACTACAGCCTGCCCAGTCAGAATCTACAAATGCCTTTAGTTTCAAAGAGCATTCGAAGAGAAAAAACAATTCTTGTCCAGGTGCAGCTTTAAGATATCTCAGTAGCCTTCCCACTGCCTTTTGATGCAACAAAAGTTGGATGATAAAGAAACTGACTAAGTTGCTGCACACTATAAGAAATATCAGGCCTTGTCACTGTGAGATACAGCAGTTTACCAATGACATTTCTGTAATTTGTGACATCCTCCATAGGTGCAGCATCATCATGGTAATACTTTGCTGCAGGATCAATAGGTGTAGTGCTAGGTTTATTTTCTAGATAACCTTCTTCCTTTAAAAGGTCTAGCACATATTTCCTCTGTGACAAAGCAATCTCCTTTGCAGTTTTAGTGATCTCAATGCCTAGAGAGTAGGTCACCTCCCCCTAGTCTTTAATTCGAATTCATGATGAAGGAAAAACTTGACTGAAGTGATCTCAGACATGTCATCACTCACTAGCAGCACATCATCCACATAGACCAAGAGTGCAATGAAAGTAGAAGTCTGCTTGATGAAGAGATTGTAATCATGCCAGGACTGAAGAAACCCTAGCTTGAGTAAAGTTGCAGTAAGAAAGACATTCCACTCCCTGCTAGCTTGCTTTAGACCATAGAGTGATTTTTTTTAATTTGCATACTTGTCCTGCCTGTACATTAGGAAGACCAAGTGGAAGATCAATATAAATGTCCTCATGAAGCTCACCATGCAGAAATGCATTATTAATATCCATCTGGTGAACAAACCAGCCTTTTCTAGCAGCAATAGCTAACAACACTCTAATGGTTGTCATCTTAGCAACATGAGAAAAAGTGTTGAGAAATCAATTCATGTTTGTTGAGTGTAGCCTTTTGCTACAAGTCTTGCTTTATACCTTTCAATACTGCCATCTGCTAGATATTTAATCTTGTAGATCCATTTATTACCAATGGTAGTCTTACTAGGTGGCAGAAAAACTAGATCCCAAATGTCATTGGCAGCTAGAGCACTCAGCTCAACTGTCATTGCCTCTTGCCAAACCTTATGCTTAGGGGCATCAACATAGGAAACAGGTTATCTAAAGCATGTATAAAAGACAAGTGATCTGTTGCAAATGATCATATGATATGAACTTATGTATGGAGTGAGGAGAAATAGTATTGATATTGTAATCATGAAGATATGAAGGAAGATTAACAAGTCTGCCATATTTATTGACATTTCCTGAATCAGTAAAAGGAATCTCAACAGGATGAGAAACCTTAAGGATTTGAATGTGATTCACCCTCCAAAAATTCTGTAGGCTAATTACACTTGAAGGATTATCAAGTAATTGAGATGAAGAAGTTGAATCAAGATAAGTATCAGGAGTAGAAGAAGACTGAAAAGGAAATAAATGTTCCATGAATATTATATTTCTAGATACAAAAACTATCACAAGTCTCAACATCCATCCATATGCCTAAATAAGCACATTTTTTTACCCCTTGGATCAAACTTCCCTCTATCATGAGCTAGAGTACAAACATAGCTAAGACACCCAAACTCTTTGAGGTTTTCATAACGAGGAATATGATTATGCAGTTTCTCATAAGGTGTCTTATTTTGATAGTATATGAGTAGGAGTTAAGTTAATCAAGTATACTGCGTGTTTAACACAATATCCCAAAAAAGAAATAGGTATGTTAGATTGAAACTTAAGAGCTCAAGCAACTTTGAGAATGTGTTGATGTTTTCTCTCAACTAAGCCATTATGTTGAGGTGTTTGTACACGGGATGTTTGATGCAAAATGCCATGTGTAGAGTAAAACTGGGGCATAAGAAACTCAGCTCCATTGCAAGTCCTGATGATTTTAATTTTGGTGTTGAACTGTGTATGGATAAAGGTATGAAAGGTTTGTAAAGTAGGTCCAGCTTCAGACTTGGTTTTAAGAAGGAAAATCCAAGTGAATCTACTATAAGCATTGAATGGTTATTTCCTTATATGGACCTCAAATGTCAACATGGATCAACTCAAATATTCCTTTAACAATAGTATTTCTGAGTGGAAAATGTAGCTTTTGCTGTTTAGCAATAGGACAAATACTACAATCACAACTAGATACACAATTTCCTTTAATGTCATGTATCTACTTTAACATATATAAGGACACATGTCCCATCCTATAGTGCCAAAGCAACTTATTTACTTCTGTTGCAGTAACATGTGAAACAGAAGGCAAATGAGGCAAAAAGTAGTCAATAACAACAGCTTTACAAGCAAAGGAATAGGATTCAGAAGAGAAGGAAGAAACATGATTGAAATAGTAAAGCCCTTGCCATTCCTTAGCTATCCCAAACCTCTTCAATGTGGATAGGTCTTGGATAGAACATTGACCAGGTGAACAAGTTACAGAACAATTAGCATGATGCACTAGTTTGGAAACTGATATTATGTTCAATATAAAATAAGGAACATACAAAACATCATGTAAAGTGATGTCAGATTGCAAATGAACTATGCCTTTCTTAGTGACAGGAATTAAGGATTGATTAGGCAATTTAATGAACAAGCTAGAAACACAGGTGAAAGAAGCAAAGTGAACATCAGAACATGCCACATGATCAGTTGCTCCAGAATCTATTATCCAAGTGTCAGCCAAAGATACAAAAGGAATACCTGCTTGAGAATTGAATTGCTCACTCTGCATTAAGGTTTCTTGATGTATGACAGGAGCTAAAAAGGAAGGTCCACCTCCATTTTAAGCAAACAGTTTTCATTAACTGCATTAACAACTGTTGTTACTCTTGAGTAAATCCTGCAACATTAGATTCATTTGCACTAGTACAGTTAGATGAATTAACTGATTCAATACTACCAATGACCTCATTAACAGGTTTGTAATTAGTCCTTCCTGCATTTCCTGTGGAATTTCAATTATCATCATTGAAACCACCAACAGATGTATTATTGTTCCAATTGTTATTTCTTCTACGAAAACTGCTATTGCCTTGTGGATGTCCATGTTTCTTATAACGCCTTTCCACAGAATGTCCAACCTTACCACAATAAGTGCAAACAAACACTTGTTTATGATTTTTAAAACTTGATCTCTTACATCCTGAATTGACTGCATTAACAGACATAACATTCAAGTTATTAACATTGCTCACACATCATGTTCTTTCATCTATGCTTTCATTATCAATACTAGTACTCTGATTGCACAAACTTTGTGGTTCACCATTATGTTGTGCAGCATACAACAATTGAGTCTTATGTTCTTCAGTCATGCCAAAAACTGCCTCAATATCAAATAAAGGTTTAAACATCAACACACTAGATCTGACTTGTGAAAAATTCTCATTCAATCCTTTCAAAAACCTAACCACATATTCTCTGTCATACTGTTCATGAACAACATTCAATCCTCCACAAGTACAAGCAGGCAAACATCTTAATGCACACAATTCATCCCAAACTACTTTCATTTCAGTATAATAGCTATCAACATTTTTAGTTCCTTGTTTTAAAGTATAGAATTCTTCTAAAGTATCTGATAGTCTATATGAATTACCTTTGGTATACCTCTTTTCCAAATTCTTCCATACCTCAGATGCAATGGAGCATGAGCTTACACTCATCTTAATAGTATCAGGCAAGGTGTTTAGAATCCATGGCATCACTAACTGGTCTGCCTGTTCCTAATTCCTGTAGTTCTTATTATTCTTTGCAGGAGGATGGAATCCTTGCACACTTTGGATGAAGCATAGCTTATTCCTAGTAACAATTTCTTTCCTCATTTCTCTTTTCCAAGTTTGATAATTCGAACTGCTAAGCAAAATCTTAGTGAGTATGAATGTTGAATTCTCACTAGGATGTACTGTAAATGGATGAACAACAGTTACTTCGACAGTTGCAATTGAAATCACAGCTCAATAGCAAAGAATTAAAGCAGCAAAAAACATATATAATTGATTATGAGGAACAGTAAATCAATTGACCAACAATCTTATTCTCAGAAACTGAAACAAGTACAACTTAGCTCATAGAGCTCTGATACCATGTTAGAAATCTAGAGAGAAAAGAAATGGAGAAAATATCTTGATTTTATTTCTATTAATGAAAAGAAAACTGAAGATCAGCTTTTATACAAAATAGAAGAAGACGGTAACTGCCAAATCATGGCTACAATCTAGTGTGACTCGCACACTTTTATTTTAATACAAAGCAATCTAAAATATCTAACTGGACTAACTTGGGCTTGGGCCTATTTAATCTGAAATTAAAATGAACCCAGACCATCTATAGAGAATTCGAAAATGGCCCACTCTCCTCTTCTTTTATTTCTTTTATCAACTTCATGTCTTCATGTCTGATGCCTTATTTTCTTCTTTGCATTATGCTATCTTTCTGCTAGCATGATCATCTCTTTCAACGGGATGGGGTTATCAGGGAGAGGCTACAGGCCAAAGGAGCTAGATTACTATCTTTGTTTTCTTTCCCTTTGTCTATCAAATTCTGCATAACCCAACTCTGAAAAAATCACCACTTCTAAATTTTCTAACCTCTATCTTAACCAATTAACTTACTATAATAAGATGTAGGTCCCTGAACTTTTAAAATACACCCAAAACACCCCAAAGGAAAGAATAAAAACAAGTAAAAACAAATAAAGACAATTAATTCTAATGGACTAATGCAAAAAAAAAGTTACGATAACTTAACAGAAATTCCATTTCATACCTTTTGGACAGAAAATACTAGAGTGTAAGAACCTTACCTTAAACGCTTAAACACAAAATCCAAAGATTGTTCTTCTTTCTTTATCCCCAAAAATTCAGACCTCTACTTTGATGGTGATAACTCATAAACTAACCGTTGAATTCCAATCTCCACCATTCAGATTGTTTTCCTAAAAGTCTTATATCATTGGTTAAATATTTAGAATGATCAGAGCATAAATGATCCCTATGTAGAATGTTCTAAGGTTGGTGCACATAAAGACATTCCAGCAGTTTCCAGAAAAATAGAACATTGTTCTGATAACTAATACTAAGACACTAGTTGTTGGAATTCGATTTACATCGTCCATTATTTAGTCATATTAGTCTTCTTTCTTCAGTTAATATGGAAATTTTACCATTTCTGTGATACACATAACTTTATGTCTTTTGTCCATTAGAACTATTTGTCTTTATTTGTTTTACTTGTTTTTATTCTTGGCTTTGTGGTGTTTTGGGTGTATTTTATAAGTTCATGGACCTAAGTATTATTATGGTAAGTTAGAGGTTATAAAGTTTGGAAGGGGTGATTTTTTAGAGTTAGTTTCTGCAGAATTTTTGTAGAGAATGGGAGAGAAAACATAGAGAGGAAAAATAAAGAAAGAGAGGAAGAAAAAGTAGAAACAGCTATACTGTTATTCATGTGCATCCGTCTTTGGACTTCTGGCAGAGAGGTCATTTGTGCTCTGATCGTTCCCAAATTTTAACTAAAGATAGAGGACTTCTAGGAATAAATTCGGGACGGTGGAGATCAGATTCCAACGGTTGGTTTAAGAGTATTAGTTGTCAGAAAAATGTTCTATTGTTTTGGAAACTGCTGGGTTGTCTTTTCTGCGCAGTTATCTTTAGACTTTCGGCAGAGCGATTATTTGTGCTCCGATAATTCTCAATTTTTAATCAAAGTTAGAAGACTCTTATGACTAATATCTAAACGGTTGAGATTGGAATTTAACGGTTAGCTTCTGAGCTATTGCCATTGGAGTAAATGTATGATTTTCTGGGAAAAAGATAGATGAACTATCTTTGAAGTTTGTGATAAGCAATTAAGGTAAGGTTCTTACACTCTTAATTTTTTATTTAGTTATGGAAATGTGATGAAATTGTTTCTTCATTTATTTTATTGCATCAAAATTGGATGAAGCGTTGAATTTTATGTGCATGATTTGTAAGTTCTGTTTGCCGAAATTACTTGCGATTGATGTGTGACATGATTGAATGCTTGGTTATTCTGTAAAGGCAGTTTGTAATCATTCACAATCTAGAGTTCTTTTTTATGAATGATTCTATAGCAGAGATACTGGAAACTCTGCCATTTTTGGCGGATGATGTGTCACACGAATAGCCTAGAAGATGCTTCGTCGAGAGGTCAAAACGGTCATTTTTGCAATGTTCTCAAAATTATTTCTAAAATGTTTTTTGGTGTCTCATCGGCTTATCAGATGCTGCCAGGTCACTTCCATGTTACGGGGCTTGACAATTTATCTATTTTGTATGCATAATAATTTGACCTTTAGTACTGGAATTCAAATTCTATTTCCAAGCCCTGGCTTTTGCATAAAAGAATCACATCTTAATTCCACTGTAAATAATTTTTTTGGTGATAGAGAAAAGTTGGCTATATGCCTTATTGAAACAAGATTAATTATTTTTCTTATATTGACAGGTAATGAATGGAATGGAGTTATCAGGGAGATGCCCTACAGGCCAAAGGAGCTAGATTACTCTTCTTTATTAGAATTTACTACTAAGCTTCATGGGGTATCATCACGAGCAGGGGCGGCTATGAGGGTGTTCGAGGTGATCGACCACACAGGGTTTTCAAAAATTAGGGGCCCCAAATTTATGTTATGTTATATATATATATATATATATATATATATATATATATATATATATATATATATATATATATATATATATATTTGTACTTTGTTGAAAAATAATAAAAATTAGCAATTTGCACTAAGAGTTAATAGCTATTTATAGCACTAAACTATTTATGAATTTCTCCTTATAGTACTAAACTATTTTTTATCTAAATACGTCACTCAACTATTTACGTTTATCTAAATATGTCACTCAACTATTTACGTTTATCAAAAAATATACAACCACCAATTTTTTGGGTGTTTTCTGGCCAGCGATGTCACGTGAGTTGCTTCAGAACATGAACAAAGGCGAAAAGGAAAAGAAATATTGGAAACGCCGGGCCATAGCTGCTTAATTTGACAGACCCGTTTGCCCTTGCAACAACAAATTAAGCAGTTATCGTCCGACGTTTCCAAGATTTCTTTTTCTTTTCGTCGTTGTTCATGTTCCAAAGCAACTCACGTGACATCGCTGGCCGAAAAAACCCAAAAAATATATGGTTGTATATTTTTTGATAAACGTAAATAGTTGAGTGACATATTTAGATGGAAAATTTGCGTCTTGGGTCCAAAAACAATTTATCATTTAGAAGCCGGGTCCAGAAAGTATTTTTTTCAATTGTTTCTATCCTAAAACAATTTACAATTTGTGCACTCAATCCTTCCGTCCAAAAAAGCCAAAGTCAACTGTTAATTCAAAAATTGAATTCAGTCAACGCTTGAAATGACAGGGGTATTTTGGGTACATTATGTTAAAAATTCCCTCCCCCATTCCCGACCTGACCCAACCCAATACCCCATACCACCTATCCCTCTCCCTTTCTTCTTCGTATCCCCCTCCCCATCTTTACCGTCCAACACCGCCGCCGATTCACCTTCACCGTCTAATAATACCCTAAATCAATCCCCGATTCACCCCCTTTTCCAATTCCTTGTACGATTCTCAATCTAGTCCTTGATTTAGACAGTGATAATGGTGATGTAATGATTTGTTCATATGGATTTGGATTTGAAAGAATCGATCGATTCAGTTTGAATTTGTTGGGGTTTGAATTATAATAATATAAGAAATGGCCGGAGGAGGGCCAAATATGGAACAATTCGAGATATTCTTTAAGAGAGCAGATACGGATCAAGATGGAAGGATCAGTGGTGTTGAAGTTGTTAATTTCTTCCAAGGGTCCAATTTGCCTAAGCAAGTTCTTGCTCAGGTTCTTCTTCAACCATCTATTTGTTTTTTAATTTTTTTCTTGAGTTGATCTCATGTTGGAGGTATAGAGATAGTTCTATTAGTATTTCAAATTATACTAAGTGGTTTGATGGTGAAGTTGCTGCTGGTGGTGGTGGTGGGCCGAGGCGGTGGTGTTAGAGGGTGATGGTGGTGGAGGGTGGGAGAAATGAAGAAGCTGAAGAAAGAAGGGGTAGGGGTGGTGGCTGTGTGGGGAGTCGGGAGTGGAGGGTCTGGGATTGGGGTGGGTTTGGGGATAGGGGTCGGGGTGGGGGTGGGGGTCGGGGATTTTTAACATAATGTACCCAAAATACCCTTGTCATTTCAAACGTTGACCGAATTCAATTTTTGAATTCACAGTTGACTTTGGTTTTTTGGACGGAAGGATTGAGTGCACCAATTGTAAATTGTTTTAGGATAGAAACAGTTGAAAAAATACTTTCTGGACCCGACTTCTAAATGATAAATTGTTTTTGGACCCAGGACGCAAATTTTCCTATTTAGATAAAAAAATAGTTTAGTACTATAAAAAGAAATTCGTAAATAGTTTAGTGCTATAAATAATTATTAACTCTTTGCACTAAATGGCCACCAACTATTTACATATTTCTCGTTCTGACCAAATACATTAATTTTAGCGGTTATCAGGGAGATGCCCTACAGGCCAAAGGAGCTAGATTACTCTTCTTTATTAGAATTTACAACTAAGCTTCATGGTAGGAATGGCAATGGGGCAGATCGGGGCGGGTATCTCAAATACCACGCCCTGCCCCGCCCCGCCCTCGGGATCAAAAAATTACGCCTGCACTCGCCCTCGCCCCCATCCTATTTTTTTTTTAAAAAAATCATTATTTTTTTTTAAATTATAAAAATCATTAATTTTATCAAAAAAATTAAAATCATAAAAATCATTAATTTTATCATAAAAATAATTAATTTTTTAAAAATATATTTAAATTTTTTAAAAAATAATTAATTTTATCCCAAATCAATTCTCAAACAAGTACAATTAGTATATTAAAATGAAAATTAAACATGATTATGTTTAATAATAACAATATTATAATAATGTAATATAAATGGGGCAGGGCGGGTCGGGGCGGGGCAGGGCGGAAAAAAATACCATGCCCCGATTTGCCCCGTTCGCGGGGCGGGGCGAGGCGGGGCTGCCCCAAAAGACATCGGGGCAGGGCGGATCGGCGGGTCACAGGTCAAATTGCCATCCCTACTTCATGGGGTATCATCACGAGCAGGGGCGGCTATGAGGGTGTTCGAGGTGATCGACCACACAGGGTTTTCAAAAATTAGGGGCCCCATATATATATATATATATGTATGTATGTATATGTATATTTGTACTTTGTTGAAAAATAATAAAAATGAGCAATTTGCACTAAATGACCACCAACTATTTACGTATTTCTCGTTCTGACCAAATACATTAATTTTAGCGGTTTCTAGCAATCAACAAATTACGATGTCTCAGGAAAGACTCAATGGATTAGCGATGATAGCAATTGAGAATGATATTTTGGAGTAAATCAAATATGAAGATTTAGTTGATGATTTTGCTTCAAAGAAAGGTAGAATGATCGCTATTTTCAAGTGAAGAAAGTTTGTCAGTATTTATTATTTTGAAAATTTTGTTTAAAATGCTCAAGTACATTTTGGAGAACAAAAATTATGATACAATTGTAATTATTTTTTTGTTATATTTAGATTAAAGTCACTTTTCTCCGGTTATGTATGGCCTCATTTTTTAATTTAGCACAGGGCCTCCAAAATGATTGAGACGCCCCTGATCACGAGGAGCAAGTCTTTTAACTTTTATGCCAGCTGAGTTTCAGAATGAGTTGCTCAACAACAATCTTATGCTGGAATGCTTGGAGAAAGGTCACTTGAATATAATGAAGAAAATGAGAAAACTAGGTTATCCGATCTCGTACTTGGTCTTTAACAGCCTCATCGTTCTTCATTCTTCTCCTGACAGTAAAAAGACCACCAAGAAAATCCCATCTCAGATGAAAGATGACCAGCAGGTTGTTTCGCACGTGTCCACGTATAACATTCTGTTGAAAATGGAAGCTAATGACAACAATATTGAGGGCTTGGTAATGGTATTTATCGATATGAAACGAGTAAAAGTTGAGCCAAATGAGATCATAAGTAATATTGAAATCACAGGACAAAGTAAGGCCATTGATCCATAGAGAATATAGTTAATGCAGTTTAATCTCCAGGAATAAACATTTTGATTGCTCTAAGTTCTTATATGCTTTCAGGTACAAAGACGCATGCCAGAATCATCACTCGAATGGATAATTTCCCTTGATCAGGTAAGGTAGTTGATAAACTCGGCAGCTGTTGCAACAGCGCCACCTGCAATGGCATCCATCACAATCTTGTCTCTGTTGCTCCTGCTGGCTGCTGAAACTATAGCCCCTGTCAATGCTCCCCCAATCATAGCGTTCTTCTGCATCACGAGAAGCAAATAGAACAGAACAGAATAAGACTAGGTTAAGAGTATGAAATAGCTTTACAATAATTCTCAACGTACGATTTTAACTAACGGGTATTTCCCTTTCTTAAACCATGTATTGTCACTACCGAATGCCGAGATTGATTTAAAGAGAATTTGTATACTCTGTTCTAGAGGTTTAACATGTACCAACTTTGCTACTTATAAGCAAAGTCTACAGAAAATTAGTTTACAGGCATCGTAAGATTGCCTAAAGAAATCCTTAGCTTGTTAAGCTCTACCCAAGAATAAAAAACTTTGCATCCATATAAGTCGAAACGGTCGGTTCTTTGCAAGATCTGAAACTTTATTTCTATGAAAGAGGCATGATTCTTAACCGTTATGTGAAGATACGAAAAAAAGAGTCCTAGATTACGGATTACCCAGTCTCTTGTACCACGAATCCTCTCAACACCATACTCCATTCCCACGTATAGTCCAGCTACGGCTCCTGTGATTGAAATGAGAAGAATATTAAACAGATTGCCAATTATCTAAGGAATCAAAACTTCCCCCCAGGGGAACTTCCATGTGCAAGACTAGGAAAAATAAAATGGCACTCACCCCAGTACGCACCCTCTTTACACATTTTCTTTAACTGCAATAAAAGCAACCAGATTAAAATAAGAAGCATATTCTATCTATGGCAGGAATTGGCAGTAACATCAAACTTATAACAGAAGGAAGCAATTCTCTGCACCAGATCTGAGATTTTATATCCTTTGGATTTTTTGAGATAGAAGAGAAAACGTTGAAAAGAATCCAAGCATTGACTTGAAAATGTGAGCAGCTAATTTTAAGCAAAAAAGATCACACTAGAAGTCCATAAAGGGTTCATCACTTAGGTATATACTAAACTACAACGCGTTCAAATGAAGAGGACTTTGATGTCAACAACACACTTTGCCAATTTAGCAATATCCTCGAAAGCTTGTGAAAACAAATCACTTGTCTGATGATTTCTATTTGCCAGTGTTTTAAAAGTCGGTCTAGTCGGCCATTAGTCGCTAGTCGAACTCTCAACTAACTAGTCGGGGTAAAAAACCGGTTGACCAACTTAATCGGTCAAAAATCAGTCAAAACCGGCCAAAAGTCGGTCAAATCGATTATTTTAGTATTTGAACTTGTTATTACTTATTATGGTAATGAATTTAATTATTATTGACGGACTTTGTGTACTTTGATTTGACTAGTATTTGATTGTTAATTTTTTATGGATTTTGACTAGTATAATAATTAGGATAAGGGAATCTTAAAGAATCCCTTATAATCTAGGTTCGCCGACTACTCGCTAGTCGCCAGGCAACCGACTAGCGACTAGCCACTTTTGCAACATTGCTATTTGCACTGCTACATGCTCATTCCAGGGATATAATTGGTGTATCTCTTAGGTCAATTAACTCCTCTATTAGACCAGTACCAAGATTACCAGTTAAATAACTCCATGCAACAAAATGTTCAATGCAATCTTGACCTATTAAACCACATAAAGCTAGCAACAATTGCATAGTATCCTCAGTAAATAAAGGAAGAACAACACTTGATAAA
The DNA here is from genome assembly GCA_026122235.1 of Vinca minor. Classification (NCBI taxonomy): domain Eukaryota; kingdom Viridiplantae; phylum Streptophyta; class Magnoliopsida; order Gentianales; family Apocynaceae; genus Vinca; species Vinca minor. The sequence continues at coordinate 5,234,984 of JAOCZM010000241.1, read as the reverse complement.
TATCTTACCGAATGCTCCAAATTGTTCTTGGAAACGCTCCCTGGAGAAGAAAAAAAAATTCAAATTTGAAACAATTAACTACAAGAACATACTTTACCAAAAGCATAGCACTCCAGACCTCATGGGATAAAATTCATGTTAAATTATAACATCAGGACAACTAGCTTGAAGCTGAAGAGGAAACTTGAGAAATCAAAATTGGAAAAATGATTAGTAAAAAACCTACAATTAAATACAGATAATCACCTTGTTTGACGATATGATATGTTTCCTCTGCAGCTACTTTGGCTACACCAACCTGAGAAAAATGTCCGATAACCATATGAACAATTTCCCCATTATTATCTATTTAATATAATATGTGTTTTACACGAGAATTAAAGTTCCATCTAATTCTAAAGTAGAATTCTATATAGAATATGGTAAAATGAAAAAAATGATCCTATTTAATTTTACTTTCAATTTAATAATACATTCTTTACTCTATTATTCTCTCTCCAACCTAGAATTTGAAAAATAATCTTTAATGAGTAATTTATTTAGAATATAGACAGATAATGTAGGACGGAGAGATTATCCAAATAACAAAGAATCAAATAATTTTACAAAAATCAAAGATACTGCAAGAGATTCAAAGTGGATAATTAGAAGAAGCTTACAGCGCCAATTTTCAAGAAACCATCAACAGTGAGGTTAAGAAAAGGGTTGCCCATGTCCACGAATATATCCACCTTTGGAGAACTAAGTGATCCTGCAAATCCGCTCCTCGGCATCCTTCCTTCCTTCCTTCCTTCTTTTGCTTATCACTTCGCTCTGTCTTCGCTCTCTCAATTGCAGAACCCCACAGGACAAGGCTTTTTGCTGCTGCTCTAATTATTGATATAGAAATCCCCGCTTGCTCGCCACGTGGCTTCATACTGAAACGTTAAACACACGGGTCTGATTTCGACAACCCATTTCGACCAGTCTGCGGTGCGAACTTTAAGGTTTTTGTAAGTACATCATATAATAAGTTATAATACTCGCTTTTAGATGATTTCGACAACCCATTTCTACCAGATTTTAAATAATTTAACACTTCATATTTTATTTTTAAACTCAATTCAAAAGTGGTTTGTATCTGAATTTGAATTTCAAACCAAAACAAACCTAAATCAGACTCAATCCAAGCAGACCTTAAGACTCTTTAGACAATTTTAAAAAATAAAAAATTTATCATTTTTACCGAAAGTTTCAATATTATCCTCTCTCACTCACTTCAATAGCATAAGAAAAGAAAAAAAGAAAAAATATAGATGACAGAGATCGCAAATAAATAAAATGCCGAGAGTATAATTACAATAAATTGTTGACAACTAATAAAAGAATTTTAAACAAAAATTAATTTGAATACATATATATTCCCTAAACGACAATTAAATAGAAATGAATAGAGTATTTAATAAGTAAAAAATATATGTGGTTCTGTAATACATTTTATTTTTTTAAAATTTTTTAATATAATTTTTTAACCGCACAAATTATTTAATACACTAAAATTTAATAAATATTTATTATGTTTCTTTCAATTTTAATCTTAATTAACTTTATTTAATATTGCAGTGTTTTTAACCGCTTCACACCTCGCTCTGAGAAACGCTCACTTTTTTTTTTTTTTTAGCCAGCACCCTAATTCTAGCGAATTTTATTTGCCTCAACGTACTCTCTCAATTGAATGGGAATCGGGTAGCCCGTGTGGTAAGCTTACCCGAACACGGGGCAGAGGTCCCGTGTTCTATTCTCATATTTCCCCAAGTGGGGTAAATAATTTCTCCTCCTTATGAGGCTAAATTCCCTCCCCAGTCATGGAGCATGCTACAATCTCCCTATCTAAGGTACTCTCCACTCTCTCCTCCTTGGGGGCAATCGCCCGCAAAAACTCTCTCTCAATTGCAAAACCGCACAGCACAAGGCTGTTTACTACTACTCTATTTATTGATATAGAAATCCCGCTTGCTCGCCACGTGGCTTAATGCTGGAACGTTAAGCACGCGGGTCTGATTCAACAACCCATTTCTACCAGTCGGCGGCGCGAACTTTAAAGCTTTTTTTTTTTATTTTTTTTTTTAAGTACATCGTATAATAAATGTTGTAAAAATTAAAAAAAATTAAAAAATCAATTTTATACTAAAATTATACCAATTTTATTTATGAGAATAATATTAATATTTTGATTATGAAAACATATTCGTAAAAAAAAAAATTATAAAAGCATCTTTATTTTTTGCTTCCTTAATTTTCGAAATATTTAATAAAAATATTATATTTAGGAAAGAAGGTAGTATGACCTCCGTCCCAAAAGGCTTTTCCCTCCGTTCCTAAAGCCCGGCATCCATTTTCTCAAGTCAATTTAGTAGTAGGAGCGGTTGTTCGTAACGTCTCACTTTTTTAGATAATCCAAATTATTTGTCACGTGTAAGATATTTATACATTTTTATTGTTACTTCTCTAATTATACATCTAATTTATTATTCAACTAATTACTAATAATAAATTTTTAATCATTAATTAGAGGTAATTTATATTTTCTTCTTCATAATTAATGTCTTCTAATGATTACTTAGGTATGTGTAAAAATGTGAAATATTGAACTAATTTAGAACGGAGATAGTAATATATAAGGGATTTCAAGCATTAAATATTTAGATCCAATGGTTAATAAATATTTTACACGTAAAAAATATATGTTGTTCAGTACTACACTCGAGACATGTTTCGTCAGCCTCTCGCACAAGTGCGGACCCAATTAGAAATTAAGGACCAAATTTGTTTAAATTAAAAGGCAAAAAGGCCTGTTAATGTTCTATTAGTTTATTTTTTATTTTTAATATCGCTCTGTGAAACACTGGCTTCACTCTCTCAATTGCAGAACTGCACAGCACGAGGCTTTTTACTGCAGCTCTAATTATTGATTATAGAAATCCTCGCCACGTGGCTTCATACTGAAACGTTAAACACACGGGGTCTTGTTTCGACAACCCATTTCGACCAGCTACGATGAGATTTAAGGTTTTTTGTAAATACATCATATAATAAATTATATAATATAAAACAGTGATTAATAAATGTTTCGTAAGTAAAAATATATATGTTGTTCCGTACTGAAAATATTAAAAAAGATGGGGGATCTTGTCTATCGTTTGCAATTACCGCCACCGTTGTCACGAATACACAACGTATTTCATATGTCACAGTTAAGGCGGTATGTGTCGGATCCTAGTCATGTATTGGAAGTGGAACTGTAGGAAGTGCGAAAAAACTTGTCCTATCAAGAAGTACCGATAAGAATAGTGGATCGTAAAGATCAGATTTTGAGACGACGAACCAATACAGTTGTCGAATCACACCGAAAGGGAAGCCATTTGGGAACTTGAGGAAAAGGCCCGCCGTAAGTATCCACAACTATTCGAATCCCGAGGTAAGCAAGTTTTGAAGAAGAAACTTTTGTAAGGAGGGAAAGATGTGATAACCCGAACTTTTCGCCATTAAATGATAACATGCTAATTGATTTTATGTGTTGTGTGTTTAATTGAATGATAAATATCGTGTACATTTATTTATGGTTGGCTTTAATACTTGAAATAACTTGGGGGGACTTAAGTGTGTGTTTTAGAAAACTTATGGGGCGGTTTCACCTTTTGAATGGTTGTCTTAAGGTAGTTAGTGCAGGAATTTTAGAGGTTAGAAGAAACAAAGAGAAAGAAAGAAGAATAAGAAAATATGGAAAACAGGAGAGCTGTGAGGAAATTGCCTAATTGAAGTAGTAAACGAACTCCATTTTGGGTGTTTAGGTTACGTTTTGAAGCTTAATGAACGGGTTATGCATGAGAAGTGACGGGGTGCATTTCGAGTTTCCAATGAACGGGAATTTACATTTGAAGTTGTTGTATTTTTCTGGATTCTGGATTTTGCTTGCTTTCTTGTTATACCAAGTAAGGATCTTCACCCTTGTCTACTCTACACTAAAAACTCATGAAATGTATTGTTTAAAGTTCTGGAAATCTATATTCTGAAGGATTTTATATCATGATTTATTGCATTGGATGAAACGTTAAACTGTTCATACTTGTATGTTGATAACATTGAATATAATTGTGTATGTAATTTGCATTCTCTTTCTTGTCATTATAGATATTGAGTATTTATTGTATTTGGAGTCTTATATTCTATATGTTGGAGTCGTAGCCAATGGATTGGAGCTCTTGTCTAGAATCGATTTCATTGCAAATATTCATTCTTTTGCATTGTGATTGTGTTATCGTTGAACACGAGAGTTCTCGATATGTGTCACTGTCATTACACCCGTTCCTAACCGAGAAAAATGTTATGGACTACAAATGTTTGTTGTGGAGTCCACAGTGGTGGGCAATGACACAATGCGAATGGATCCTTAAACATTGAGCTCTTCGTTCAGGAGACATACTGGACTTATGTATTGCATACCGACGCCTTTCCCTTTTAGGCTTAAAGTTGAGGCCATTGTAGTAATTGATTTAGAGTTTTGCATAGACGATTGAGCTCTGTTGTGTGAATGTGAGTCATAGCATAAATTGCATTTGAAAAGTCCAATGTTGTGTATGTCATTTGTTGGTATGAACAACGCATGGTGTTTGTGTCTTCATTTCCATGTGTAGATGTTGGATTTCGACGAGTGTAGTTTATTTTTTCGACGAGTATTTTGGGGCTGGAATTAGGAAAGTACATTTATGCACTTTTTCTACACAAATTTACACTAAAAATAAGCTTGACTGGATATCGGTCTACCGGAGCATCTACCCATCGTCTGAAGAAAACTACTAGTACCAAACGGACGATGGAAGATTATATTTCGGTCGAGCAGCTAGGGAAACCCCTCGACCAAAGGTTGTGTCGGTCGACGTGTGAGTGATGTCTTGTCGACCAGACCTTTGGATATTGTTCTGTCCTGTTTTCCTAAGGCCATTCGGTTGGCCGATCCTGTTGTTTAGGTCGACCAAAAGGGCATTATGGACATTTTGAGTTACTTTTTTTTGTCCCTGGTTCCTTATGGTGATTTCTAAAGGTTGTCTAGTGAGGTTTAACATGTATATTGTGCAATACAAAGGAACCTAAACATTGCATGTTTTCACACTTGTTTTGGGAAGTCGGGAAAACGGTTTTGTGTCTTATTTGATGTTTCATCCCAAGGGTGTTGATGCTTTACTGGGCTGCATAGCTCACGATTTTAATTTTTTTACTTGCAGATGATGAGGTGACTGATGTTGGTGACTTTGAAGAGACTTGGGATGGAGGCTTTGACGAGTGATCATAAGTTGACTTGATGTAATAGATGGACTAGTTTATTTTCTCTTGAATCCTTTAGTATGTATTAACTATTAACACTTTTACTTCTGTTGAATTTATATTAAAAATCTGATAATATGTAATCTAATAACTTAATCTAGTAATGGTTTGACGAACTTAATCATTTATGTTGTGGGTTTTGTGCCTCGTTGGCATACAGGGTACTGTCAGGTCATCACCCGGTTTCGAGGAGTCACACATAAGCTTGAAGTACACTCCACAATGCCTTGGAAGCAATTGCAAAGCCAAGAAAGAAGATCAAGTTAAGAGCTATGCAATCTAAAGTGAAGTATCAAGTGATATGCTCTTAACCAAAGAAGTGATGAGGTCCAATACACTACAACATGAAAATTTCTACATGACTTCACCACTATGAAGAGGTTGATAAAAGTTTCAAGTTAAAGCTCAAAGATCCCTACACTTCTTGAAGACTTGAAGACCTTAAGAAATTAGTCTGGTCTACATAGATACATTCCTTGTGACTAATCTTTCTTTGAGAACACTAGGTTTAAGTATGTTTAAAGCTCATACTTGCATGTTTTCAAAACCACATGTTTACTTTCATTCAATCTTTGAAAATGTTTTTGAAAACTTATTTAAGTGTGGTTAATGCCTAAGATCTTTAAAATATTTTAAATATCTTTGAAAAAACACTTAGGCATAAGTTTGAGAACATTAGAATTGTGACCAAGTGGAAAAACCACTTTTGGACTGAGCTCCGGTCAACTAGGCTTAGCCTCGGACGACTTGATAAAGTCCGGTCGACCGACATGTCTGATTTCTATGCCTATAAAAGGCAGACCTGAGCAGCCAGAAAAAATCTCTCGAAAATTCTCATCTCCCTCTGCATTGCATTGCGTTGTCTTCTTTTTTTTGCAATTTTTTAAATAACATTATGCCTGAGAGTTCCACACTTTTACCTAGAGATATTCAAAGGTTTTGTGTTCTTATGCTTCAAAGAAACAGAGAGTTTGGGTGTTGTATCTTGGGAGTTCAGTATTCAAGAGGCCTGAAGCAATAAAGGCGAGCATATTCAACTTAAGGGGAAGATGTATACTGCTGTCTCGTTCATGAACTAATCAAAATACCGGTTGAGGTTCTAAATATGGTTTACTGTTTTCTTTATTTTTCTGGAATAAAAAATTAGCAACATCTTAGTTCCGTTCTTCTTTATTTCTTGTACTATTTAATTTTTCTATTTTGTTAAATGTTATAAAACAGTGCAAAACTTATTTTTCAGTAAACCAGAAAAATATCTAACAGTCTTAAGTTCAATATAATTATTTTTCTGTTGATGTTTCTATTTAATGAATTACTGAATTTGTGTTCTGTTTTTTGTTATAGAGAAATGGCGAATATTGAAAATCAATATCTGCAACAGACATTGGTTCTGGTTCCGGAAATGTTCCAGTTGGACTTCAAAAGATTTATAGGAACATCTATTGAAAAATATACTGTGGACGATGTGGGGTCCCAAAAAGTTTATGACCACTCGTTTCAATGATTTTAGAATGGTGGATGGAAAGACAGTTCTTGAACAGGGTGAAGAGCTTCAAAAGATCTATCATGATATTATTGTTGAGGGCATTAGAATTAACGGTTCATCTATTTATTGAAGTATCTAGAGATTGATTATTATGAGCAAATTTCTTCATTACTCTTGAAGCTTCTAGAGAGTTGTTGATTCTCAACACTCCCCCTCAACAACTACTCTCTTCAATTGTTGCTCGTGTGATCATGCCAAGTTGTCTCTGAAACTCTTCAAATTTTACCCCATTGAGACCCTTTGTGAAAATGTCTGCAACTTGCTCTCTGATATCACGTGCTTCATTTTGATATATCCACATATAACATTTTCTCGAACAAAGTGGTAGTGAAATTCTACATGTTCGTCCTAGCAACGAATGCTAAATTTTCCGCAAGTCGTATCGGTGATTGGTTATAACAATGTAACTATACTGCTTCATCTACTAGTTGGTGAAGATCTTCCAACAACTGTAGTAGCCAAGTGCATTCTTGAGTACTTGACAATGATATTGTAAGTTTTTCTCTTACTACACTATGAGATAATTCTTGAACCAAGACTAAACAAATATACAGTAGTTTATCGGCGAGTATCATTAGCACCAACGTAATGAACATCGCAGTATCCTACTAATTTAGATGTATATGTCTTCTTATAGAACAAGCCATAGTCTATAGTTCCTTTTACGTACCTTAGTATTCTCCTTACTGCTTCTAGATGAGGCTTCTTCGACTTTTGAATAAATTGACTTACCACTCTGATAACGTATGAGATGTCGGGCCTCGTTAATGTTAGATAGATCAAACTTCCAACGAGCTTTCGGTACATCGTCACATCTTCAAGATCTTTACCTTCAGCTGAACAAAATTAAGCATTTGCTTCCATTGGTGTTGTAATAAGCTTTTTTTTTGTTTTTTTGGTAAAGCCACCAGCGTGGTGGGGCGGTCCCCCGTTTATTAATAACATAATAATAAAAAAAGGAGGGGGACATAAAACCAGAACCTCCCAAAGAATGGAAAACCATTCATTACATAAAAGCTAGCAAATAAAATGTAGCCTTAAGCATTTATCATATGCCTAAGGGTGTTACAGTAAACCGATCTAGAATGAGAAATTAAATGGATGGTAATCAACTAAAAAGTTGACCGACAAATACAAAGATGCAATACTAATCCTCTAGTCTATTTAAAAAGCCGTATATAAGGAGTACCTACCCTGTCGAGTCGAAGAAGACCGTGAATATTTGCCGGGAGTAATTGAGAATCTGTAAAGGTCTGTGTGATATAATGATCACATGCAAAATTTGCTAATGCATCAGCAACTGAATTAGCTTCGCGATATATATGAGTAATCGGTCGATCATCAAGAAGAAATAACGCATGGCGAAAGGCTGAATCGAGCTTCCATGATGAAATTGAACCTTTACGAAAAGCTGTAGCTAGCACCAAAGAATCTGTCTGAATCACGAAATGAGTGATAGCGCACTTTATAGTCATTTGTAACCCAATAATTAGAGCTTCCAGTTCTACTTCAATACTGGTTCGCAAAGCACCAATGTAGCCAGTAAAACCACTGATAAAGCCTCCAATTGAACTTCGAAGAATTCCCCCAATAAGCTTGCATTCAAGCATTACATACTTTTGTAGAAGGTCCTTGGCATACTTCTCTTTACATAGGATATCTCGTCATCCACCTGTTATACCTCCAAGCCAAGGAAGTGCTTCAATTCTCCAAGTTCTTTCATCTGAAAACAAACTGAGAGATTTCACATGATCTGTTTGATTTATTTTTTATGATATCCAGTGATAATCAGATCATCAACGTACACCAATACTATGGCCAATTTCTCTTCTCGATTCATGACGAATAGGCTCGAGTATGCTGGTGCTACCGAATATCCAATTTGTATTAGGAACTCTGCTGTTTTCATGTACCATGCTTTAGGTGCTTGCTTCAGTCCATAAAGTGCTTTCTTTAACTTGCACACATACTCCGGGGTGCCTTACTCTCAAACCCTATAGGCTGCTTCATATATATATATATTCTCTATCAAGCTCTCTGTGCAGGAATGCATTTTTAACATCCATTGCCATAATCTCCATTACTTACTGGATGCTAAGGCATGTAGTACACGAATTATCGTAATCTCGCCACTGGACTGAATGTCTCATCGTAGTCCAGTGCATATTTCTATGAGAATCCTCGAGCCACCAACCGAGCCTTGAACCTATCAATCGAATCATCTGGTCTAGTTTTCAACTAGTCACCCATTTGCAAGAAATAAGTTGTACACCATTTGGTCATGTCACTAAGTCCCATGTCTCATTTTGCATTATTACATGCATCTCTTTCTCTATTGTTGTCCTTCATTCTTTGCTCCGAGTTGCTTCCTCGTACGTGTCAGGTTCTCTTACACTGTTCTCGATCATGAGCATACTTTGGATTTCTCTTTCGTTGTCTAGCGGAGTATCGAAGTTGTGGCTCGATTCTTTTTCTTCATTTTCTTCCTTACATTGGCTTGGCCTTTGTTCCTCTGTACTCTTGTATACTCCAGTTTCCCATGGATTTTTCATTTTCTTGATACATGTTCCTCTTCCATTTCTATTTCTTTTTCAACCGCTTTAGCGAGTAGAGAATCTCCCCTTTCTCCTCGAGTTTTTGTTCGACGTTTTCCTCGATCTCTTTCGAATTTGGTAGCTTCAAAGCTTTAGATGGCCACCAGGAAAACGCTTCGTCAAACACCACATTTCTGGATGTGTAACAACGCCCGATATCTGGAGTTGCAGCAAACCCAATCTTTCCTTTGAGGATTATAGACGACGAAGATGCATCAAATTATCTTCTTATCAAACTTGCTCCGTAAATGATCGGGCACAAGTACGTAGCAAACATATCTTAATACTCTGAGTTGAGGCACCAATGGTTTCTTCTTCCGAGCTTCTTATATGGCGAAATAAACCCAAGTTTTGCTTGCGGTAGCCGATTATTGATATAAGTGGATGTCTTTCATGCATTCATCCCAAGAACGTGGTTGTATCTTCTTGGCATGAATCATACTTCTACAAGTCTCTCGCTAGATGCCTATTATTTCTCTACGCAACCCCATTATGTTGTAGGGTTTTAGGACATGTCAAGTGTCATCGGATATTGTTCTTCTTCAAGAACTCCGTAAACTCATTAGAGGCATATTCACCACCATTATCTATCCATATACATTGTATCTGGTCACCTACCTCATTTTCTTCTTTCTATTTGAAAACTTTTAGTTTGTCCAGCGCCTCCGACTTTTCTTTCAGAAAATCGACCCAAACATAACGAGAATAATAATCGATAAATTTTATCATATATTGATAGCCACTTACTAACGGTTGCTACACTTGTCCAAACACGTCCGAGTGTATTAGCTCTAATGGTGCTTTGGCTCTTAACTTTGATTCTTCGTATGGTAGTTGGTGCACTTTCCTGTACTGACATCCAACATAAACTATGTTATCACGTAGCTCTATTTGTGGGAGTCCTTTGACCATCTCCTTCATCATCATTACCTTTAGTCTTGTGTCACGTGTTATATCCGAGCATGTCTTAAATATAGTGTCTTATTATTCCTCGCCTTGTCTACATATGAGGTTTTTGCCGACATTACGTAGACGGACTCTACTCTACGTCCATCCATTATTAGTGGTCCCACTTGCTTCAGGTATCGATAAACCTTGACATCTTTCGGACTGAACACCAGGTAGTTCCCGTCTAACGTCAGTTGGGATACTGGAATGCGATTCTTCTTTATCCCAAGCACATATAGCACATTATTTAGCTCTATCTAGTTTGAATTGAAACGAGGTACCACCGCGGCCTTCCCGGCATGTGTAATTGGCATTCTTGAGTTGTTAGCAGTTACAACAACTCGTTTCCCGTTATATTCTTCCATAATCATGAACTTCTCCTTATCGCCCATCATATGATTGGAGCATCCTGAATCTATTATTCAATCATTGTTGAAATTGATTAAAGTTTCATTTACCGCGACTATTGTGTGTGTTAGAGGAATAACCGGATCATACACATAAGCGCAGCGGAAATAACTTTGACCCGCCTCTATCAGGATCTTTCACGAGTAAGTACCTACGACTATGGGATAGTGTTTTACCTTATATGGATGCTAGAATGGCTGAAACGCTTTCAGCGGTTTGTTGTAACGAACGGAACACCACACTTGCAGGCTCCGTCTCTTCCGGTATCCACTCGATCTTCCGGAGATGGTCTTCTACTACTTGGTGCTAGCCAACGCCTTGTAGAAGCTTTGAAGACACTCTTCAATGGATGGAGTATGAACGACCTTTTCAAGAACAAGAAACAAGCTTTCTAACTTCTTTTCTATTAGCAAAAAAATGCAAGAAAAAAGTCCAGAAATTTGTCTTGTATTTTTCTCTCTAAAACTCACTTTTTCTCTCTATTCTCTTAGCTTCAAAAGGCTGGAGAAAACTGATTAGAATGATAGGAAAAATCTGAATTTTTCCTCTAGTCTATCAAGAGAGAGTGGGGTGAGATAATGGGGGAAGTGGGAGATCATGGAGAGAATTACTCCTCCACTCTCTTCACCACTTCAACCACCATCAAGAGGGCTGAATTTATGTTCCAGCCATAAGGTCGGTCCAAACGGGTCGGTCGGCCCAATCATATTGGTCGGCCCAACCCGATTAAGGGCCCAATCCAATCCCGGCCCGGCCCAATCGAATTGGCGCACCTTAGATTAAATGTACTCCAACAAGCCCAATCCAGTTGATCTATGAGTGCGACCCAAGAGGTATCTATGATGTTGGCCGTGACATCATATGTCACAAGTAATGAGAGGTATCTAGCAACGCATCATTACCCCCAATTCATAAATATCTGGTGATTTATCATAATCACAACATTTGACATTTGTAGTTAAATCCTTTTGTCCTTGATATCTAGATTGAACACAAGTCATGGAAAAGTCACACTTGTATTGTCCAATCTTTTAGTTTCTTGATTCGCGAGTAGACTAATCAAATGACATCAATATCATATACTGATTCACTTGTTCATGGCCATGAATTAGTCAGACTCCATCAAGGGGCCCGAGATATCGCTCCTGCTATATAGGAGGGACAAATCCTTTTCGCATCCCACTCATCCTCGAACAAGATTCGTGATATACCCAATAAATGCCTTTATTGCTCACCCCTGTTACTGGGATAGCGTTTAACATTATCAAAGCATAACACTAGCCATGCAAGAACTCTTGTGAGACCTCAAGTCGAAGGATCTTTTATACAACCCGAGTCAAAATTTTTGAGAAACACCGTTGACTATTATATAACAACCCATGGTGTGTTTCTCATGTCGGGATCCGTCCCAAAGTATAATGATTCTCTAATCATATATACCTATGTGACGATCCGATATCTTATATCAATCACTCGCACATACTAGTCTTGCGCATTATTATTGTCCTCGAAGATTCCATAATAATGTTCGACTAGGGACGTTTCAGAATAGTATCTCATAACAATTATAAATACTATTCTAAGGACATATTATTTATTTATGTTGTTAAGAACGCAGAAACATAATGAATAATACTGGAATTAATTTCCTTTTATTCATCAAAATGAAAATTACATTAAATACGGTACAATAATCTCCCACTTGCACTAAAGACCCAAATTACAATAAATGGTCTTTAGGGCATACGAATGATCTGTCTCTAAAGATCGGGTCCCTCCGGATATCGGATACCCATGGAGCTAGTGTGACGATCATGCTGCTGCTGCGACAGTGGCTTCGTTAGTGGATCGGCGACATTGTTTGCCGAGTCTACTCTACATATATGCACATCACCTCTCTCTATAATCTCTCGGATTAGGTGAAATCGCCGTAGTACATGTTTGGACCTCTGGTGAGATCTAGGTTCCTTAGATTGGGAAATAGCCCCATTGTTATCACAATAGAGGTCTATCGGGTTCGCAATACTAGGAACCACATCGAGGTCGGAAATAAATTTCCGATCCAAATCGCCTCCTTAGCTGCTTCACAAGCTGCTATGTACTCGACCTCTGTCGTGAGAATCTGCGATGGTTGATTGCTTTGAACCGCGCCCACTCACAAGCACCTCCATTCAAGTTAAACACATATCCCGATTGCGATCGGAAATCATCTCTGTCGGTTTGGAAACTAGCATCGGTGTAACCACTTACAACGAGCTCATCCGCCCTCCATAAATCAAGAATGTATCCTTAGTTCTTCGCAAGTACTTGAGGATATTCTTGACTCGAGATCCGATGACGTTCACCGTAATTAGATCGTATCTCGCTCGTAATGCTTAAGGCAAACGAGACATCCAGGGCGAGTACATATCATGGCGTACATGATGGATCCTATGGCGAAGCATAAGGAATCTCTTTCATGTGTTCTAATTCGGCAAAGCGTTTTAGAACACTGCTCCTTCGACAAAACAAGTACCATGTGCCATAGGACAAAGTCCTTTCTTAGACTCTTGCATGCTAAACCGCTTTAGCACCTTGTCTATATATGTACTCGACTTAGGCCAATGAGTCTCCCTGGATCTATCTCTATAGATCTTGACTCCCCAGAATATAGTCGAGCTTCGCCTAAGTCTTTCATAGAGAAACACGTACTCAACCAAGCCTTTACTGAGACTTTAAGGTTGGTATGTCGTTTCCAATGAGTAGTATGTCATCTACATACAAAACCCGAGGGAATACGATTGAGCTCCCACTAACCTTTTTGTAAACACAAGGCTCATCCTCATTTCTAATGAAGCCAAACTCACGGACGTCATCATTAAAAGCGGATGTTCCCGAGCTTTCGAGAAGCTTTCGCTTGAGTCCATAAATGGATCTCTGAAGCTTACATACTTTTCGAGCATTCTCCCGGAGTGACAAAACCTTCAGCCGTGTCATATACACATCCTCATCAAGTTTTCCATTAAGGAAAGCGGTTTTGACATCCATTTGCCGATTTCGTAGTCATAGTAAGTCTGCAATAGCAAGCAAAATCCGAATGGACTTGAACATAACTACGAGGGGAAAAAGTCTCATCATAGTCAATACCATGAATTTGTTTGAAACCTTTCGCGACAAGTCGCCCTTATACGTTTGTACATTCCCTTCCATGTCGGTTTTAATCTTAAAAACCCATTTGCACCCTATGGGAGTTACCCTTCAGGGTGGATCAACCAAGATCCAAACTTGGTTAGTGTACATGGAGTCCATTTCGGATCTCATGGCTTCAAGCCATTTCTCGAAATCGGGCTATTAATTGCTCGTTTGTAGGTTGAAGGTTCATCGTGATCCACAAACATAACATCACCATGTTCTGTTATGAAAAATCCAAATTTTTTCCGGGAGGTGGACGACTGAACTCTACCAGACCTACGCAATTCTTGTGTTTCTTGAACTGGTGCTGGCTGCACAACTGTTTGTGGCACCTGCTGCACAACAACTTGTGGAGTCTGTTCAATTTTCCATCTCATCATTAGTGCTAGTTTGAGAGTCTGGAACTTCAGAAAGTTCTACGCTACTCCCACTCGTGTTTCTAGAAACAAATTCTTTTTCTAGAAAGACTCACGTGCGAGCAACAAACACTTTGTTCTCGTTAGGGATATAAAAGTAGTATCCTTTAGTTTCTTTAGGATAACCTACAAATATGCACTTTTCAGATTTTGGAGCCAGCTTATCAGAAGCTGAGCGTTTCACAAATGCTTCACAGCCCCAAATCTTGAGGAAAGACAAACTGGGACGCTTCCCAGTCCATAACTCGTATGGTGTCTTTACAACTGATTTAGATGGAACGCGGTTAAGTGTTAAAGCTGCTGTCTCTAGTGCGTGTCCCCAAAAGGAATTGGGCAGGCTCGTGTGACTCATCATAGAACGAACCATATCTAATAAGGTTCTGTTCCTCCTTTCGAGATACACCATTCCACCGTGGAGTAGCTGGAGGAGAAAGTTGTGAAACGATTCCACAAGCTTTTAGATAGTCACAGAATTCTTGACTCAAGTATTCTCCTCCTCGATCAGATCGAAGAACCTTAATACTCTTGCCAAGTTGGTTTTCTACTTCAAGTTTAAACTCTTTAAACTTAGCAAATGCTTCGGATTTGTGTTTCATCAAGAACACATATCCATACCTACTGAAGTCATCAGTAAAGGTAATGAAGTAGAGGTAACCACCCCTTGCATGTATATTAAAAGGGCCACATACATCACTATGTATTAGTCCTAATAAATCATCAGCTCTCTCACCAGAAAAGCATAAATAAAACAGTTTATGCTTATATACATATGCATCCAATACATAAAATAAAATGCAATAGTAATCGCCAAGATCCTATTCGGTTTTTCCAAGCCAATGGAAAACCGTGAAGTCAATCTAAGGTGTGAAAAGAAAAACATCTATTCTACACCGTCTTGACCTTCAGTTGGTTGCCTCCATATCTTCATCATCTCAGCTGTACCTTCTCCTAATCTAGAATTACAAAATTTCTAAGGAAACCTCGAGTTACATTCGAGGAGATATAATGAGAATAAAATTACAACTTTTTGAATGATAAAATAGGCACGATACGTAGATCGTATTATAATATAACCAACAGGGTAAAGGCGACTACTATGCATCATGCTCAATTAACATAACACTTTATGAAAAAATGAACAAAACAATAAAATGAACATTTCATAATCTGCCTGGGTTCGGTTGACCGACCATCAAGTTCGGTCGACCGAAAAAGTACTGAGAGTACCTCGGTCGACTAAACAAGCACTTCGGTCGACCGAAAAAGTACTGAGAGTACCTCGGTTGACCAAACAGGCACTTCGGTCGGCCGAAGACCAACTCGGTTCGACCGAACACCCTCTCGGTTGATCCGAACCAAGTACCAAAAGCTACTAACTTGCCTTGGTCTAGAATCTGAGAGTTTTTCCAGCTTTTGAATGACTTCAAAACTAGAAATTCTCAACAGATATACATACAAAAAGCTGGAAAAGCATGTCATACATGATTTACAACATTTCTAGCAATCCTAAGGCATGCATAACATAGATTCATAATCTATATTTAAACACTATAAACACATAAAGTCTATAGGGTACTCGTGAGTGGCTCTGATACCACTGTTAGAGGAATAACAGGGTCATACACATAAGCGCAGCGGAAATAACTTTGACCCGCCTCTATCAGGATCTTTCACGAGTAAGTACCTACGACTATGGGATAGTGTTTTACCTTATATGGATGCTAGAATGGCTGAAACGCTTTCAGCGGTTTGTTGTAACGAACGGAACACCACGCTTGCAGGCCCCGTCTCTTCCGGTATCCACTCGATCTACCAGAGATGGTCTTCTACTGCTTGGTGCTAGCCAACGCCTTGTAGAAGCTTTGAAGACACTCTTCAATGGATGGAGTATGAACGACCTTTTCAAGAACAAGAAACAAGCTTTCTAACTTCTTTTCTATTAGCAAAAAAAAAAATGCAAGAAAAAAGTCCAGAAATTTGTCTTGTCTTTTTCTCTCTAAAACTCACTTTTTCTCTCTATTCTCTTAGCTTCAAAAGGCTGGAGAAAACTGATTAGAAATGATAGGAAAAATCTGAATTTTTCCTCTAGTCTATCAAGAGAGAGTGGGGTGAGATAATGGGGGAAGTGGGAGATCATGGAGAGAATTACTCCTCCACTCTCTTCACCACTTCAACCACCATCAAGAGGGCTGAATTTATGTTCCAGCCATAAGGTCGGTCCAAACGGGTCGGTCGGCCCAATCATATTGGTCGGCCCAACCCGATTAAGGGCCCAATCCAATCCCGGCCCGGCCCAATCGAATTGGCGCACCTTAGATTAAATGTACTCCAACAGTGTGATCTTCTACTATTGTCATGGATGCCTCAGCGTCCCAATCATCATCACTGCATTTGGTCTGTTTTGAAACGGTACTGTTACCTTTCTCTTGTCTGTGCCAGCAATCTCGGGCGAATTGTCATTTCTTCTCGCAGTTGTAGCATACATCATCTCGTCGTTGATTCCTCTGGCATTTGTTTCCTTTTGATTGACCTCTATTTTGCGGGAAGATTCTTCTAGGGTGTCCTTCAGGCTTCGAATTACTCATCTCTTCATTCTTATTTTCTTCTAGAATTTTCTTCCCTTTAGAAGATCCTCTTTTGATTAAGAGGGCTCTCTCATCATCTTTATCTGGCTCTAACATTTTGTTTATCTAGAGTTTTTTCATCCAGCGTGTGTCTCATCCAAGCATTGCTGATATAATTGGATTAAATTCTTGTCGAACCCCCCTCCGCACTATTATCATTCTCATCCGTGTCTCATCAACATTTGAAGAGGATCAATTTTTGTAATTTTTCGGACTAAGATTTAACTTTGTCAAAGAATTGACTTACTGCCATGTCGCCCGTGAGAGACTCATCAACTCATTCTCGAGTCTTTACAACTTGGAGTCATTTGCCTTTGCAAAAACTCCGCCAATATATCCCAAGCTTGTTTTAGAGGTTTAGAATCCTTAATTTTGTCAAAAAATCTTTTCTCTACGATTAAGGCTAGGATAGATAAGGCCTTACCGACATTTACATCCCACTTCTTGTACTCCACGGTATTTTCGCATATAGGTGGCTTTGCCAGGTTCTCGTTGATCATATACTCCCGTCATGGTAGTTGTCATCGTTGAGTTTTTCGACGCTGCTGGTATTTACGAACTCCGCCATTGTGACTTGGTGATGACCGACACTCTAACCAAGTAAGTTTGGTCCCCGACCAGTGGCTTCACAATCCCTGATTGTACTCTGACAGAGTTTTGTCGTACCTCGATCTCTGACTTGCCAATGTCGAAATGGGTTCCTGACCATTTATTTCAACAAAGTCTACTTGTAGCGCGACTATGGATCGACGATCTCAACTACGGTCCCTGACGACCTGCTCTAATACCACTTGTTGGAAATTTTGATCTAATACTACTTATTGAGTATTAGCTTTGATACCACTTGTTCGAAATTGAAGTGGAGAAATCTAATACTCTATTTTATAGACAAGGCAACCAATTAAGAGAACTCTAAACAAAATTTCTATTCACAACTTTGCTTATTATTTACACCAACTTACAAGCGCACTCAAGTTTTACTTGCACTCACAAATTGATGACTTCACACACTACTTTGAAGTAGTTTTCCACTCTATACAAAATATTTACAACACTTCTCCTATTTATACTAGTTGTTTAGATTAGTCTCTAACCATCTAGAACATTCTACCAATTAGTTGAAGCTTCCAAGAGAAGCTTGTCTAAGGAATATTCTAGAACTTGTATTCTAGGGGTAAATTTATCTATTTCTTGAAGCCTCTAGAGATTAATTGTTAGGAGCAAATTTCTTCATTACTCTTGAAGCTTCTAGAGAGTGTTTGATCTCTCAACACAACTATGCATAAAAGAGTTATTATTAGTATTTATTTAGCATCCATGTCACAATTTGCTCAAATTATGTGATAACCTGAACTTTTTGCCATTAAATGATAACATGCTAATTTATTTGATGTGTTATGTGATTATTAAATGTTACTTGTTGTGTACGTTTGTTTATGGTGGCTTTGATATTATATGAAACTTGGTGGGACTTAAGTTTGTGGATTAGGAAACGTATGGGAGTGGTTTGACACATTTTGAAAGGGTGTGTCTCTTGGTAGTTAGTGCAGGGATTTAGGGATTTAGAAAAAGAAAGAGAAGTTAGAGAAAAAGAAAGAGAAAGAGAAAAAGATAAGTAAAATTTGGAAAAAAAACAGGAGAGTTGTGAGTAAAATCAATATTTAAAGTAGTAAACGAACTCCGTTTGGGGTGTTCTTTAGTGCGTTTTGAAGCTTAATGAAAGGGCTACGCGTGAAAATTAGAGAAAGTGCATTTCGAGTTTCTAGCGAACAAAAAATTGTCTGCATTTTTCTGGAATTTCTATATTTTTCTTTGCTTGCTTATAATTCCAAGTAAGGATCATCACACTTGTCTTTTTGGTACTAAAAACTCATTAAATGTATCGTTTAAAGTTATGGAAATCTACGTTGGAAGGATTTTAAAGCATGATTGACTGCATTGGATGAAACGTTGAATTGTCTATTCTTGTATGTTGATATCATTGAAATTAAT
This sequence comes from Vinca minor, assembly GCA_026122235.1. Lineage (NCBI taxonomy): Eukaryota > Viridiplantae > Streptophyta > Magnoliopsida > Gentianales > Apocynaceae > Vinca > Vinca minor. The sequence continues at coordinate 5,215,924 of JAOCZM010000241.1, read as the reverse complement.
TGCGTATGTTATTTGCATTCTCTTTCTTGTCATCACTAATGTTGAGTATTTACTGATTTTGGAGTAATATATTCTATGTTTTATTTGGAGTCGTTGCCGGTTTGAATCTTTTCATTTTTTTGCATTGTAAGTGTGTTGTGCTTGAACTCAAGAGGTCTCGATTTATGTCACTGTCATTGAGCCCTCTCCTAACTGGGATACAAATTAGGGACTACAAATGTTCGTTGTAAAGTCCACGGTGGTGGGCAATGACACAATACGAATGGATCCTTAAACACTGAGCTATTCGTTCAGAAGATATCCTGGACCCATGTACTACATATTGATGCCTTTCCTTCTAAGATTAAATTTGGGGACCATTGTAGTAATTGCTTTAGAATTGTGCATAGACGATTGAGGTCGGTCGTGTGAATGTTGAGACATAGATTGAAATGTATTCGAAGAGCCCAACATTGTGTATGTCTGTTTGTTGGTATGAACAACACATGGTGTTTGTGTCTCATTCCGATGTGTAGATGCTGGATTTTGACGAGTATAGTTTATCGCTTATTTGTTAATGTTTGTTATATGTGCATTTGTGTCTCAAATGTGTCTTTTGGGGTTTTGGGAAAGTTAAAGTGAAGAAATAGACATTTTAAATGTAATTTTGTACATGAAAAATAGGTTTCAGCAGGTCGCAAACGAAGGGATCGTCCTCTCCTTCGTCCGCTATAGTACTGGGAACTACTGCCTTACTTCAAATGGACCTGTGGACGATGTGTTTCGTCCGCAGTTCTCTACGGACGATGCATCGTCCGCAGCTTCTTCCGCACACACTGTTGACCAATTTTGACTTTTTTTTTTTACCTTGGTTCCTTTTGTGTTTTATATGGTTATCTTGTGGGATTTTACTGTGTATATTGTGAGGTACATAGGAACCTAAAATTGCAATTTTCATACCGTATTTTGGGAAGTCGGGAAAACCGATTTGTGTCATATTTGGTGTTTCATCTAGAGGGTGTTGGTGCTTACCGGGATTCATAGGTCATGTTTTAATTTTCCTTACTTGCATATCATAATGTGACTGGATTATGGTGACTTTGTGGAAGCCTGGGATGGGGACTTTAACAAGTGGTCATAACATAACTTGATGTAACAGATGAACTAGCTTATTTCCTTTCGAACTTAAATATGTAATAATAGATAGAACAAATTTCACTTTACTAATGATGGATTTATACTAATACTATAGACTGATTGTTTCCTTCTAGTCATGGTTTTACGAACTTAATCCTATCTGCTTTGGGTTCTATGCTTTATTGGCATATGAGGCACTGTCAAGTCATCACCCGGGCACGGGGTGTGACATAAGTGGTATCAGAGCAGGTGGAACCTTAGGGCTAAAACCTGAAATGAACATAGGATGAACTTGGTAGATAAATGTGAGATGTGTGATTGGTAGAGACTCTGGCATAGGTCATACTTGTTTACTTTGTTGTTAACCGTTATGTATGCTATGACATGCTATGCATTGAACTTGTTAAACATGTTATGTGAGTTATTGCTTACCATATATTGTTGGGTATTTTCTGGGGAATGATAGACCGAAACCAAGAAAACACCGACGACTTAAACATTCTGATTGCTTATTTTGGCCTCCAAGGTTCTATGGGAAATCGACGTCAATTTGTGGGTTCGTCAAACCAGTAACAGGCTGGGAGTAGTCATACGGGGCCAAAATTTGTACCACCACCACCGGTTAATCCTACAGAGCTAACAAATTTTGGGGTTGCACTCAACCTTCTTACTCAGGTGGTACAGACTCAGAAACAGACACAACAGAATTTGAATAAAGTGTTACAAACATAACAAAACCAGATTAACTAAAACATGGAAAAAGTTAGGGCACCGAGGGTTGAGGTAGATCCGAGGACCTACTATGAAAAGTTGAAGAAGATGATTATGGTGTCATTTGATGGTACCATGACTGCTGATCGAGGTTGAGGAATGGTTGGAAGAAATGGAATAGACAAAGGGTGCAAAGTCTGATGTTGTAGTTGCATCTCTTACAGGGAGAGTAGCAGAATGGTGGATGGGAGTTACCCCTATCTATTAACAGAGGGGACAACCCATTACTTGGGTACAGTTTAAGAGTGCATTATTAGACCAATATTTTCCTCAAACCTTTATAATTGAGAGACAGAATAGTTTCTTTGAAATGAAACAACTGAGGGGATGATAGTATCTTACTATGCGGGAAAATTCAATGTTTTAGGGAAGTATACTGCTACAATCATTCAAGACCCTGAGATGAGAAACCAAAGGCTTGTTATGGGGTTGTTATCAAAGATCATAGGAAGACTTTCAGATCACCCGCCCACTATTTTCATAGAGGCTTATCAAAGGAGTCTAAGTATTGAAGCAGAGTTCAGGAGGCCAGACTTGGAAAGAATAGTGAATATGAATTTTACAACTATGACTCAATCACAGGTCTCGTCCTAACATCAATGCTTATTTGGCTCGAAAGAGGTTTGCTCCCACATCGGGACCTAACAACACTTTCAGGTAAGGAGTAAGGACATGTGCCAATTTGTTTAGACTTGGGGGACCCTTAGGGACACCGATTAGGTTTTTATCTACCGCGAAATGTAGAAAGTGCAGAAGGTATGCAGGAGAGTATCACTGGATCAAAAAGGCTTGCTTCAGACGCGGGAAGGTTGGCCATCGAGTCTGACAGTGCCCTATGCTAATTCTAAACGTGGGGCAGACTTCAAAGGCAGCACCGAAGGTTTGTGATACAAGGCAGAAGCCTAATGCTCGGGTTTTTTTCCCTTAACTCAAGGTAGATGATATTTCTGACGTGGTCACAGGTACGCTTCTAATCAACTCAGTACCTGCATTTGTACTCTTTGATTGTGGAGCTACCCATTCTTTTGTGTCCCGTAGATTTGCTAAAGTATTTAAGACCTCCCCTACTTTTTGTTTGGACTCTTACAAAGTAATGGTACCTAATGGGAAGATTTTAGAGTCTAATTTAATACGTATGGGGTGCCAAGTAGAAATAGACTCTAAGGTACTAGAAGTCGATCTTGTGAATGGACTGGTTGTATGCTCATCATGCCTAAGTGGATTGTCGGGAAAAGAAGATACAATTTACAGTTGGGGATTAGTAATTTGTTGAATTTCTGGGTTCAGATAAGAAGAAGAGTGGTCATAGTATGCCTGTAATCTCAGTGATGAAGGTGGGAAAGTGTATCAAAAAGGGTTGCGAAGCTTTTCTGGCTTACACGGTGCTGAAGATGGATAAGAAGGAAGTCCGACTAGAGGATGTTCCTATAGTGGGGATGTCTTTCCCGAAGATTTTCCGGGAGTTCCACCTGCCTGGGAAATTAACTTTGAGATCTTATTACAACCTGGTGCGGAGCCTATCTCTAAGGCCACGTACCGTATAGCACAACCAGAGTTGATAGAGTTGAAGGATCAGCTCCAAGTACTTCTTGACAAGAAGTTCATAAGACCGAGTGTCTCGCCTAGGGGGCACTCCGGTTTTATTTGTGAAGAAGAATGATTGAAGTATAAGGATGTGCATTGATTAGTGTGAGATTAATTAGATAACCATTAAGAATCGATACCCCCTCCGTCGTATCGACGACTTATTTGATCAGTTAAAAGGTGCGAAGGTTTTCTCTAAGATTGACTTAAGATCAGATTACCACCAATTGAGAATCAAACTCGAAGACATTCCTAAAAAAAAATTCGAACTATGTATGGGCACTATGAGTTCATTGTTATGCCATTCGGTATGACTAATGCACCGGCGGCTTTCATAGACATGATGAATCTAGTATTCGGGATTGTCTAGATAAGTTCGTGGTGGTTTTAATTGACGATATTCTAATTAACTCATCGTCAGATGAAGCTCACGAGGAGCATCTTAGAGTTGTGTTGGAGATTTTGAGGAAAGAAGTATTATACTCCAAGTTTCGTAAGTGTGAGTTTTGGCTGAAAAGTGTATCTTTTTTTGGGCATGTTGTATTAGCTGAAAGGGTATCCGTGGATCCAAGTAAGATTGAGGCGATTGTTGATTAGCCTCTACCAAAGTAAGTGGTAAAGATTTGCAGTTTTATGGGGCTAGCTGGGTATTACAAAAAGTTTGTTGAAAACTTCTATAGAATTGCTGCATCATTGACTAAGTTGACTCAGAAGCGAGTGAAGTTTGAATGGGGGTCAGATTGTGAGGAAAGTTTTCAGAAATTGAAGGAGCGTTGGACTACTGCACCGATTTTGGAACTACCTGAAGAGTCTGAGAGTTTTACAATCTGTAGTGATACATCAGGCATCGAGTTGGGGTGTGTTTTGATGCAGAAGCGTAAGGTAATATCGTATGCTTCGAGACAATTTAAGCCTTATGAGAAGAACTACCCTACACATGATTTGGAATTGGCAGCGGTGGTATTTGCCTTGAAGATTTGGAGGCATTACTTATATGGACAACCATGTGAGCTTTTCACCGATCACCAAAGCCTAAAGTACATTTTCACACAAAATGAACTTAATATGAGACAAAGGCGGTGGTTGGAGTTGCTTAAGGACTACGACCTCATGCGTAGCTACCACAATGGAAAGCTAATCGGGTAGTCGATGCCATAAGTAGAAAGGGTGCGGGACAGCTAGCAAGTTTGACTATCAAGCAACCAAGTTTGATATCAGAGAATCTAAGTTTAGAGGTTGTTGGAAGTATTTTATAGCATGATTTAATGCATTGGAGGAGACGTTGAATTGTCCATTCTTGTATGTTGATAATATTAAAATTAATTGTGTATGTTATTTGCATTCTCTTTCTTGTCATCATTGATGTTGAGTATTTACTAATTTTGGAGTAATATATGCTGTGTTAATTGGAGTCGTCGTTGGTTTGAGCTCTTGTCTAGAATCGGTTTCATTGCAATGATTCATTCTTTAGCATGGTGGGTGTGTTGTCGTTGAACCCTGGATTTCTCAATATATGTCACTGTCACTGAGCCCTCTCCTAAATGGGTTCAAATTAGGGACTGCAAATAGTCGTTGTGGGTCCACAGTAGTGGGCAATGACACAATACGAATGGATTATTAAACATTAAGTTTTTCGTTTAGGAGATATACTGGACCCTTGTACTGCATATTGATATCTTTCCCTTCTTGGCTTAAATTTGGGGACCATTGTAGGAATTCATTTAGAGTTGTTCATAGATGATCGAGCTCGGTAGTGTGAATGTTGTGTCATATCATGAATTGTATTAGAAGAGTCCAACATTGTGCATGTTTGTTTGTTGGTATGAAAACACATGGTGTTTGTGTCTCATTCTGATGTGTAGATGTTGGATTTCGACGAGTATAGTTTATCTCTTATTTGTTCATGTTTTTGTATGTTTGTCATATGTGCATTTGTGTCTCAAATGGACATTTTACATGTAATTTTGTACATGAAAAACAGGTTTCTGCTGGTCGCGGACGAAGGGATCGTCCCCTCCTTCGCCCGCAATATCGTCCATTAAACTACTTGAACTATTGCCTTACTACGGACGGTGTGTTTCGTGTGCGGACGATGCTTCGTCCGCAACTTTATCTGCACACACTGTTGACCAGTTTTGATTTTTTTGTTTTATCTTGGTGCCTTCTAGTGTTTTATATGATTATCTTGTGATACTTTAATGTGTATATTGTGAGGTACGGAAGAACCTAAACTTGCATGTTTTCATACTGTATTTTGGGAAGTCGGGAAAATAGATTTGTATCTTATTTGATCTTTCATCCCAATAGTGTTGGTACTTACTGAGATTCATAGCTCACATTTTTATTTTCCTTAATTGCAGATGATGAGGTGCTGATGATGGTGACTTTGTGGAAGCCTGGGATGGGGTCTTTGACGAGTGATCATAACATAACTTGATGTAATAGTTGAATTAGCTTATTTCCTTACGAACTTAAGTATGCAATAATAGTTAGAAAAACTTTCACTTTACTGCTGATGGATTTATACTAATACTATGATAATATGTAAGACTGATAGTTTCCTTCTAGTAATGGTTTTACGAACTTAATCATATCTGCTTGGGTTCTGTGCTTCATTAGCATATAAGGCACTGCCAGATCATCACCCGGGACAAGGGGTGTGTGACAAATTAGTATTTTATGCTTTCTCTTTTCCCCCCTCCTTTTCATCGATTAAAACTTTGATTTTCTCAAATTATTTAGGTTTCACGATGGATGAATTAAACATCATGTGACATCTTGGATGAATTGCAAAACATTCTTGTGTAGTTTTTGGATTAAAGGGAACTACAACTCGGTATGTATGTACAACTTGTGAAGTATCCAAGTCATATTTGATTTCTTAATTTACTCCATTTCATCTCTGATGAAAAGTTTGAATTGAATTTGTCAAAAAAAAGAAGAGTTCGAATTAATGGAATTGGATTTTAAATAATGATTTTGAGGTTGTGACTACTGTAATCTTGTTTTAGCTCATCTGCAAGCAGGGATGATTATGTCCAACACAATATGTAAAAGTGGAAAGAGTTTGGTTTTCCTTAGATAAAGTTTTAAGTTTCAATCTTGTAAATAATAAATCTGCCTCCGAAGAAGTCCGACGTTAAGAGCGAAATGTATGTTAGGGTGTCTTTGAATTGAAGTTTTGTTTGTGACTTTTAATTTCAAAACCATAAAAGTTGGTTGTATGTATAAAAAAATGGGAGATTCAAACTAATATCTTTTTAGTTAAAAGTGAATCCAATTGCACCCATTTGTGCTTTGTTTTTGTTTCTATTTTTGCCCATCCTTGTTGGGAAATTCTTATTTTGAAGTAGACTTTATTTTTTTGCTAAATTATTTGCAGCATTCGCGGACCTAGACTTGGCCCCACCAACATCCCCCCTCTTCCCCCCTTATATATACCATTTTTGGCATCTCGTAATTGCCTTTTAGACGTTGAGCCATTTTCTCTTCATATTTTCTCTTCCGAATAAGCTAACTTAAGCATACAAGAGTGGTTGAGACTTCCCCACCACCTTTAATCATGTTCTTTCTTGCATGCAAGATTCCATCCTTTTGTGTAGTTGTTCACCCGAGTTATATTGTTTTTTTAATAGTTTTAGCATTGTTTCTGTAACGCCCCATGCCGTGAGTATTTGTAAGTGTTCTTATTTTGAGTCAGTTTTCGATTTGAAATTATATTTTGTCTTTAACACCACTTATAAAATATTATCAAAGTATGAAAATGTGTATATGCTTTTATAAATTTGTTTTGTCAATATTGATTGTACCTCTCATATGTTTAAAGTTTGTATCCGCCACTGATTCGCAGTAGACTTGTTACTATTTTGCAGAAAACTTACTGTATTTTGTAAAAAATGTTGGTTTAGTTGGTAAAATTTCTGTAATCTCGTATTTTGAATGAGGGTCTCCAGGTAGCGAGTACGAGTTTCTTTTTTTTAAAAAAATGCACTATTTTAGATGATTTGCATGTCTATGGAAGAATCATACCGTGAAAGAATATGTATATCAATCTTAGACTTAGCTCTTATCTATTGTCGCTTTTTTTTTAATTCCAAAGTAAGCTTAAAGAATTCTGAGAAGAAAGAATAAAATGCAGAGAAAAAGCAAGAAGATATTTGTGAAAATTTTCTATTTTCATTGAAGGAGAAAAGTGGCCCTTCCTCAGTATTTATACATTACTTTAACTACCTTAACCGCCTTATTAATATATATATATATTTTTTTTTGACGCCCGAAGGCGATTGACCCCGAAGGGAAAGAGCGGAGAGTACCCTAAATAGAGAGATTGTAGCATGCCCAATGCATGGGGAGGGAATTTAGCCTTACAAGGAGGAGAATTTTATTTACCCCACAAGGAAGATACGGAGAATCGACCACGGGATTACAACAATTAACAAGCTAAACTAAATATATTAACTATTTACAGAATTGCCACAAAATATATGGGCTATTTATATACACTAGTGGACTATGCATGTGCTGACTGGGCCTTCACTTTAATTTCCTCCACTGACCCCGCACGTGTTCTCCCTTATCCAAAGTCACCAGCCCAAGCCTTCTTTCCTTCATGCCTTTTAATGCACTTGTTCATGCAATGCCCAGATTGTTTCTTCTTTGCCTTTTCTTCATCTTCAAATCTAGCTTGAACTCCCAGCTTTCTGGTCATCTTCAACAGCGCTCCTCCCCCCTCCCCCAACCCCCACCCCCAAAAGCTGGAGTCGTAAACAAATAAAACAGCCCTAAACTATGCAACATGTTATTCAATTATCCTCCAGACAAAGATTTAGTAAAAGCATCTGCCACCTGCTTCACTGAGTTGACTGGCAAGGGCTTTATTAATCCTTCCATGAACTTTTCTCTAACTATATGGAAGTCTATCTCAACATGTTTGGTTCTCTCATAAAATACATGGTTTTCTGTGATGTGTATTGCATTTTTGCTGTCACAATACATCTCTCTTCTGCTTTATTCCTAAGTCTTGTAACAAATTAACAAGTCATTGCACTTCACATGTTGTCAAAGACATGTCTCTATATGCAGCCTCTGCTGAACTTCTTGACACTGTTGCTTGCTTCTTAGACCTCCAAGACTAATACATCTCCAAGAAACACACACATTCCTGTCACAGATCTTGTTGTCTCAATGCATCCAGCCCAATCACTATATGTGTAGGCTTTAAATTCCAATGTGGTTTTTGAGCATGATAGAATAAGTCTTGTCCTGGTGAATCTTTGATATATCTCAATAATCTACGGGTTGCTTTCCAATGCATTACTGAGGGTTTGTCAAGAAACTCGCTAAGCTGCTGAACAACAAAGCAAATGTCTAGTCTTGTAACTGTTAGGTATATCAACTTGCCTATCACTCTTCTATAAGATGTAATGTCCATAAAGGACTTTGAATAATTATGTGAAAACTTTGTATAAGTCGTCCTTGATTTCTTATGATTTCAATACCTAAAAAGTACTTTAGTTCACCTAGATCCTTGATCCTGAACTTTTCATGCAAGAACTTCTTAACTTCTTCTATTGTCGCTTGACAACCACTTAATAAGATAACATCATCAACATATATTAGCAAGGCAATGAAAGTACCTGGTCCAACAAGATTTTGTTTAATGAATATGTTGTAATCATGCCAGGATTGTACAAAACCTAATTTCTAAAGTTCTGAGGGTAATTTTGTATTTCATTCCCTACTTGCTTGTTTCAAGCCATACAAATGACTTCTTTGACTTGCAAACCAGATTACTTTTAGGAGAGACATAACCAGGTGGTGGTAGTATATAAATCTCTTCATGCAACTCACCATGCAGAAAGACATTGCTAATGTCTAGTTGATGAATATTAACCACCATTTTGCAACTGCCAAGGCAAGTAAGGTTCTCACATATGTAATCTTAACAACTGGTGAAAAAGTATTTAAGTAATCTATGCCTTCTTGTTGTGTATATCCTTTGGCAACTAATCTTGCCTTATATCTTTCTAACTTACCGTTTGATTTGAACTTAACTCTAAAGACCCATTTATTGCCAATGACATGCTTCCCTTCAAGAAATGGTACTAAGGTCCATGTGTGGTTATCCTCCAATGCCTTTATTTCAGCATTCATTGTCTCCCTCTAAACCTGAGACCTAACTGCCTCAGAAAAACTGTTAGGTTCTTGTTCAATGTCTAAGGCAAAGATGTAAGACTGATGTTGAGGGAAAATGAGATCATAAGTAACAAACTGTGATATACTATGAGGGGAAGTATGAGAAATTGTGGGACATTCAAAGTCTTGGAAACGTGAAAGAGAATGAGATGATCATGTAGACCTCCTAAGAGGCTGTGATGATATGGAAGTCGGGGGATCAGTGACTGAAGGATCAGAAATAGAGGAAGTAGGTGAAAAGTACACAAGGGGTGGTGAATCACTAAGACAAGCTCATTAGAAGGAACAAGTTCAGAAGATTGATAATCTTGAAAGGACTTGAAAATGGAAATATATGTTCTATGAATATCACATTGCTTGATATAAACAATTCCAAAGATTCAATGTCTAAAATAATGTAAGATTTTTTCTTAGAGAACTATCCTAAGTAAACACATTGACTATCTCTTGGATCAAACTTACTTCTGAAATTGTCTACGGTGCATGCATATGCAAGGCAACCAAACACCTTTAAATGATTCTAAGCCGGCTTCCTCTTGTAAAGTTTTTCATAATGAGTGATATTCTCCAATAGAGTTGTAGGAGTGAGGTTAATTAAGTGCACTGCATGCATGATACAATGTCCCCAATAAATGAGAGGCAAATGAGATTGTATTCTTAAAGCTCTTGGAACATTTACGATGTGCTGGTGCTTTCTTTCCACTAATCTATTTTGCTCTGATGTATATACACTAGTTGTTTGTTGTAAAATGCCCTTTTCAAAATAGAAATTAGGCATATTAAACTCTCATCCATTGTCTGATCTAATGACCTTAATAGAAACTAGGAATTGAGTATGAACAAATGTCCAGAAGTTTTGTAAAGTGGTCCTAGCATCAAACTTAAATTATAAAAGGTATACCCAAGTATACCTAGAGTAATCATCTATAATAGCTAAGAAGTACTTATTTCCAAACACTGTTAGCTCTGAAAAAGATCTCCATATATCCACATGGATCAAATCAAACATACAATGTGAGATAGAATGACTAATAGGAAATGGTAATTTGTGATGTTTGGCTACAGGACAAACAGTACAATGATCATTATTACTATCACCTTTACATTTAGGAATATGAGGTAAGTCCTTGGTTACTACAGTCTAGAGAAACCTAAGTGACCTAATCTATAGTTCCACAATAAGGAATTTATTTCATGTGAAGTAACAGGAAGAACAACATTGGAAATAGTAGAAAAACAAGTATGAGTCTCTAGAGGCTTCAACTGAAACATATAAAGTCCTTTTGCATTCTTTATCTGTTCTAATTGACTTTTTTGTAGTCAAATCCTGGATATAACATTGATCAGAAACATAAGTTCATGAGCAAGCATTTTGACTGGTTAAATTTGTCACTGATATGATATTGAACTTGAAATGGGGAACAAAAAGCAAATTCTTGAAGATAATGGAACCAGTAAGCCCAACAGTTCCTTTCTTTAGAACTGGTATCACACGCTTGTTTGGTAGATGGACGTAACTTGAGACACATGCACAAAATCAATGAACAAAGTATCAGTCATAGCAATATGGTCAGATGCACCAGAATATATGATACAAATATCCTTAGTGCAAAACAAAGAGATACCTGCTGATGCAACATTGACATCGAAGTGTTCCTGTAGTGTATGCTGCCCAAAAGAAGATCAAATATGTACATAAGCAACTGCTACACTCACAGTTGCAAATTTTAGATTAACGGTGTAGGATCCTGTATTTTCTCCACCACTTTGCATCTTTTGAATAAGGTACATTAAGTGACCTTGTTGTTCTGCTGTAAAACCTGTGAAATAAATATTAGGTGCAGCAGAACAAGTGTTAGAATATTGTTGATATCCAACTGGATAACCTCCATATGTACCATACCCAACATTATGGTTCATTGATTCTTGATTTGGTTTATTTATGATTGATGTTACTGCATTGATTGGTTTGAAGTTTTGAGACTGTAACATGTTCTGATTCCCATTACCAAAAGGCCTCCTAAGACCATGCATTCCAACACTTGTTGATTGAAAACTTCCATGTTGTCTTTTGTACAGACTGTTTTGGGGATACCCATGCATTTTGTAGCAATTGTCAATTGTATGCCCTGATTTACCACAATAATTGCAAATCATCTGCTTCCCGTTAAAACTTCCTTCAGAGAAAGTTCCCCTTACTGCATTAACATGACAATTTTGAGTAGTTGATTGCATTGTTGAGCTTGATGTTGAATTGCTTGGAACTTCATTTGATCCTCGCTGACTGCAAAGAACCTATGGCATTGAATGTTGAGATGCATATGCATTTTCTTTCTCATGCTGAGAATCATCATTAAAAAATTTATTTATACTTGGAGTTGGCTTTTTCATGAGAGCATGAGATCTAACTGTTAGTACTGTCAAATGGGCCCCTGGTCCGCGGGCCGGTCCACGGTCCGCTAAAAATGGACGGATTTAGGCCATCAATAGTCTGGTCCGTTAAAATGCGGGCCAAAATAGCCTCTTCCGTTTGGACTGCGGACCAACGCAGACCGGGGCGGTTTGGACACGGGCCAACCCGCATATTAAATGTGGACTCTAATCCTAATACATTGACCAAATAGTAAATCGGCCACTACACTAAACTACTACCCCGCTACCAACCCTAACCATAATCTCAATTCCTCTTTCCCCCTCCAATCGCACATCACGATAGACAAATCTTTACTCTCTCATTCTTCTCCAACGAGTCTCATAATTCGTCGTTATACTGTTCGTCAACTTCGGAGCTCGAACCAGTTTGGTGAATAAAGGCATGTTCTCCTCTGTTCTTTTCCATTTGATTTTGTCTAGTTTAGGGTCTTTTGGTTTCTTTGTGATCATTCACCCCTAATTAAATGGAACTTCTTGAATCTAAGTTGGCAAAATAGCCTATTTGGTCCTAAATGTATTTACCAATAATCAACAAGATCCTAAATGTTTAATTCCAAATTTCTACATCCTAATTGTTTTTACGATCTGCCATTAAAGGACATACGTCCAATTTTTTGTTACTTCGACGTTTGTCTAGTCATCTGGTCAATTTATTTGTCTTTTTCTCAAGGCTATTTCTGTCAATTGACATTCCCATTCTCAGTAAAAAAAAACCTTAATCGAATTCCCCCTGTTTCATTTTTACTTCCCATTTCGCTAAGTGTTAGGAGCCAAAACTAGGGTTTACCCGGTTTCTTCCCCAAAACCTTAGGCGACTCTTTACCCAAAATCCTGCACCTTCACTTCAAATTTATCATCTTTTACCATTTTAATAGCTACTATTGTTGTTGAAATCAGAAAATACTTCAAAGGTTTATCAAAATAAGTCTTGATATGACTATTCGACGGCAAGGTGCTGAATCGACAGAGTATGGTTAGTATTTCCGAAATAAATGACGAAAAATGTTTGTTTATGATAATAATAACTAGGGGATTTTGAAAATTGTGCTGATTAAATGACTGATGCTCTGTTTTTTTAATGACATTGAATATTTTGTCTAGGATCTGGTAGAAAAAGCATTACTTTTATTGATTTGTTTATAATTTTTTTTTGTTTTGTAGCTGTATGTCCTTGTTTGTAGATGGTCCCCTGGCTCTCGAATAAATATGTTGTATATTTATAAATGGTGGTCCCCTTCACTTTTTGTTGTTATTGCCATGGCTTTTTCTGATGTGGTCCCCTGAAAAAATTTATTGTAGTTCATTTATGTGTACTGCATGTGAATTTAATAATTTGCTGAGTGGAATGTGGTCTCCACTGATATTAACTGTTAGATGAGGGTGATGGTAATATAGCAGTTCCTGATGTGATTGCAAATAATGTTGTGGGAGTTGGTGTTGAAGAGGAAAATGGTAATGCTGATATAGGGGAAAATGTCAATTTTGTTACTGGTGAAGCTGCTTTTAATGTCAATGTATTCAATAATCCCCCACAATTCTATAACAGTTTGAATGCAAACACTGGTAGCCAAGGCAAAAAGAGGAAGAGTGTTGCAAAGAAAAAAATAATGCAAAATGAGACGAGCTCAAAAATTGGTGGTTGGACTGATGATGAAGATGAGTATGAGGTAAGTAGTTTAGTGGATTCTAACTACGGAGAAAATGATGACAATACGTTTCAAGAATTTGTTGATGAAGGATTAGAAGATTTTGACAAAAATGTGGAAGATGAAGTTAGGAGGCAATATTCACAAACTGGTCAAACAAGTCAGGCTAAGAAAAAACTGCACAGAAAGTTGTTTATTGATGTAATGGCTGATGAGGAATGGTGGTTTGAATATGCATGCTTTAATTGTGGTGGTGAGGAAGAATTGGATGTATCTGAGGAAGAATTACATGAGGGGGTTGAGAGTAGTGATGAAGAACCACTGGCTGCTCCGAGAGTGATTGCAAAAAAGAAAAAAAACTGATGCCACCCAAGGAGACAAAGAGAAAAGAACAGAAGAAGGCAATGAAAAAATACATCTTTAATCCTGATGATTACCCTAAGTTTAAGGCTGATAGAGATATGATGAATCTCAAGATTGAGATGGGAATGTTATTCAGTTCAAAGCATATTTTTCAGTTAGCATTGGTAAATTATGGTATAAAACAGAGCCTAGACCTGAAAGTGACTAAAAATGATAGAATTAGGATATTTGTTGTTTGCATGGGAAAGAATTGTGCATGGCAACTACATGCAAACAAGGCGGCTGATGGCAGTCTAAGCTTTCAAATTAGGTTACTTGGATCTAAAAATACATGTGCTGCTATAATGGACCACAAACTAGCTAGTGTTAAGTACATTGCCAAGAGGTATTTAGCAGATTTCAGGAGTCAGGCTGGTGTTGTTGCTACTGAATTCCAGTCTAAGGTTGAGACATAACTCAATGTCAAAGTTTCTATCAACAAACAAGATAAAGGCACTTGCAAGAACACCGATTGAATGAAGTTATAAGGATCAATACAAGTTACTTTATGATTATTTGGAGGAATTGAAGAGAAGCAATCCTGGTACTTGAACCGAATATGAGAAGCTAAAGGTACTTGATGAACCTGCCTATTCTTGGTTTGTTAGTCATACTCACCCTGTGCATTGGAGTAGATCTCACTTTAGGTTAGGTATTAAATGTGATCACTTGTTGAATAACCATTGTGAGACCTTTAATAGGCACTTGTTATCAACTAGGGCTAAACCAATTTAAGGCATGTTAGAATCCATTAGAGTTTACATGATGCTTAACATGCAATCTAGAAGACAGTGGGCAGAGAATTATAATGCAAATATATGCCCAAGAATGTTAACTCTGCTTGAAAAGAAGAAGAATGAATCAAGAACATGTTTTGCATCATATTCAGGAGGCAGCCTATTTGAGGTAAAATATTCAAGTTTCATGAAATTTATATCTTACTACATTTCTGATATAATTGTACTAATTTAAGTCAGTGCATAGGTGAGACATGTAGCTACTCAAGAGCAGTTTGTGGTTGATACTGCACTGAAGACTTGTTCTTGTAGAGGTTGGGAATTGTCTGGAATTCCTTGTGCACATGCTGTTTCAGCATTGTTCAAAGAAGGCAAGGAGCTGGTGGACTTTGTTGATCAGTGCTACGACATAGATGCATATAAGAAAGCTAATGCTCCAATTATTGGCCCAACAAATGCTCCAAATAATTGGCCAAGATCATATAGAGGATCAGTGTTGCCACCAAGTAAACTGAGACAAACTGGTAGACCACAGCTGAATAGGAGGCTAGAAGAAGGAGAAAAGGTAACCAAGAAAAATAAAATGCTTCATACAACAACTATTAATGGAAGGGAAAGGCTTTCCAAATCATGTTTGTGGCAAGGTAAGTGCAGTAAGTGTAAGAAATCTGGTCATAATCTGAGAAAATGTCCAGAAAAAGAAGCAGAATTAGATGAATCAGTAAGAGGGATGTCTCAAAACATGAACAGATGCAGTCTATGCCAAGAATATGGACACAATAAAAGGTCCTGCCCGCTGAAGAAAACTAAAAATATTGAAGAGACCAATATGCCTGAGTTTTATGAGATGTTTGGTGGAGAACAAGTACCTTTTGAAGATATTTGGCCTGAATTTGGGACTACAAGTCAACCAATTCCGCAAAAATGATGAGATTAGAGCAGAAAGTACTACACAAGAAAAATTGCTTCCACATCGAAGGTAAATATAATATCATTGTGCATTACATAGTTACAATTATTTTTGCTAAACCACGCTTTTCTTATTTAGGTCAGAAGAAGAGAAGGAGACCATTTAAGTGCAGCTATTGTCTAAGAGTTGGATACACAAAGGCTTCATGTACCCAGAGGAAGAGGGATTTCAACTAGATCACCTTTATCTAAGGATGATGACCATTGAAAACATTTTGAACTTAAAATGTAATTTTTTTCCATGATGGTAGTTTGTTTTGTTTTGATGGTCTGAATGTGGCTGTTTTGGGTTTTTGTATAACAAGCAAATGTCTTTTGTTGTGCATTCAACAAACTAAGAGCCCAAATGCACAATTGTTGTTTTTGTATTCCAGAATGGCCTAAATACTATGATACATTGGTATTTCTCCATGTTATGTAATTATTACCTTTGGTTAATTGGAGTTAGATTTATTGCAAAGTTCTTTCTTTATGCACTCAAGATAAATAATTAAACACTACTATATAATGATAATAACCCAATATAAAATAAAAAGCATTCCATAGCATCCTCATAAAAGTACATTGTCATCTTCAATAAAGCAAACACGGGTAGTTTGTAGCTATCTAAAACAACAAAAGTTACAGTACAAAAAAAAATCACGAAACACCAAATATTCAAAAATGCCTTCAAATCCATTGCTTCCACATCACATTCAGGGCAATGACCCATGAAACCAATAAACCACCCCATAAATACCTTTCCCCCTTAATCTTCGAATCTCAATTTTTGCATCTTCACTTTTTTCTTCACTTTTTGACATTGACTACAAATTGGAGCTTCAAGCCATTGGAAGAAGTCACAATGCTCAGCTTTCTGCAAATTGTGACCATTAACAATTAAAATAAATCTATTCATCTCAGAAATTAAAAATAAACATTCTTTGAATTAAACTTACGTCGTAGTTTTTGCAACCCAAAATAGTCTTCCTGGGTTTGCTGAAGTCTTCGAAGTCTTCAAGAATGGGTATTCACCACAGGAACACCGAATTGGTCCATTGATGGATGCAGAAGAAGAAGACATTACATCAAATTGGAAATTCGAACCCTAAATTAGTCTCTGCAAATTCAGAGAAGAAAGACGAAATGGGAAGTAAAAATGAAAGAGGGGAATTCGATTAAGGTTTTTTTTTATTGAGTGTGGGAATGTCAATTGATAGAAATAGCCTTGGGAAAAAGACAAATAAATTGACCAGATGACTAGACAAACGTCGAAATAACAGAAAATTGGACGGATGTCCTTTAATGGCAGATCGTAAAAAAAAATTAGGATGTAGAAATTTGAAATTAAACATTTAGAATCTTGTTGATTATTGGTAAATACATTTAGGACCAAATTAAATAGGCTATTTTGCCAATCTAAGTTACTATAATATGTGTTTTAGTCCAGGTAAGAATTATGTTTATTCCTAAATGGACCCTCTTTGAACTTGATGAATGACTGAATCAATTGAAATTAAGTGATTAAGGGATTTCCTTGTGCTGATCTGGATGTTCTCTTGTAAATTATCAACTCAGAAGAACATATTCTTGTAAATACCCATTAGTATCTTTTCTGCTTAATTTATTATAACTATGAGTTTTCAGCTATAAGGATTTTATGTAAAGAAGCATTTGAAAAGAAAGAAAAAAGGAACTATGCTTCTCATGTTTGATATTTGTTGACTTATGGCTTGTATCATACTTTTTATTTGCTTGCTTGGCAAAAATAACATTTTCTTCTTCTTCTTTTGAGAGCATTAGAAATGAGTCATGGTCTTCTGATAGCATAGGAATCTGGTCATTATGGGTTATGCTTCTTGTGTTTGATATTTGATGTAATTGAATAGTAGTAGGTTTATTTCATAAATATTTCATTTAACTATATTTAATATATGAATGCAGGATGGAAAGTCGAAATGTTGTTAATCTTGATGGTGATGAAAGTGTTTTGTCTAATCAGTCTAGTGTCAAAACAAAGATAAAGTGGCGTAAATATTCAGATGTGTTGAATTACTTTGACGACTTAGGCGAAGGGAAAGATGGAAAGATGGAAAGCCAAGAGTAAGGTGTGTTGCTTGTAAAGCAGAATATATAGCAGGATGGTCAATATATGGAATATCTTCTCTTAAATGACACAACAAAAAAGTGCAACCTATTGAAAGCTCGTTTCCAGGACGTTGGTAATATGTCAGACAATGAAGGGAGGTACGGAATCGTAAAATTTCTGAAAAAGTTATTCGCAAAAACTTGTTATGGCGACCATTAAGCATGACCTCCATTTTCATTTGATGAGTATGATTTTCATTTTACAATTATCATGTAATTATTGTGTGTTTCTTAGATGAAGATGATGATGAAGTTGTCATAAAAGAACCAACCTCGACTCATAAATGAAATGTTTGTGTTTATCATTTAAAGCAAACAAAAGCGGAAAGAAACCTATAAAAAATTAACTTGACTCTTCTTCTCAATGTACCTCAACACATCTTCTGTGGATCGACATATATTATTTATACTTTCTTCAATGTAGGTCTTCACCTTGGAAAAGCTTGAAAATTAGTTCTCAATTTTCATGCATGACGGAAATAGCAAATCTAAGAAAAATTTATAAATTGTTTTTTCCCGATAATACAGAGTAACACATAGAAACATAAGAAGAATCTATGTGTGCCTACTTTTGCAACAATATATCACATTTATTGAAGAAACCTAACTAATTGAGAAATTGTCAATATTTGCTGAATTAAACTTCTTAGAACACTTAATGTTTTACAATATTTTTTCTAAATATTTCTCTCATTCCTTACCCTAAGGCTAGTACTGAGATTGTTAAGTTCAAGCATATAACTGGACAACTAATAAACCTTCCTACACATTAAGACAGAAATAAAGTTAAGCAAACATAACAAGAAAAAGTATATGCTTCTTGAGAGTGAAAGAGAAAACTTAGACAACATAGGTTTGTTTACTTCCAAGTTCTGTTAGTACCTGACAAACTCTGCAGGATTTTGTGCAAAATTGTGCAGAAATTGAGAAATAAGTGAAGAAACAAATGTACAAAGAAAAAGTGCATGGAAAACAATATTAAGAAAATGGTGGTTACTTAGTTATTAAAATACATATTTTAAGATAGCTGCAAGAGATTCTTTTTGTGCAAACACCAAGTTGAATATCCTAAATGTAATAAGCAGATAGGAAAGAAATGCGACTCTTAGAGTCTGCAATTTCTTCTAGTTGGAAGGTTCTGACGCTGTGCATTGAAACTCATTTTCTTTTGCTTCAGTTTCACCTACTAGCTTATTGCAATTGATAAATAAAATATTTGTTTTCTCATTTTAAGCAAACAAAAATGGAAAGAAACCTATAAAAAATAAACTTAACTCTTCTTCTCAATGCACTTCTAGATATCTGGTATGGATCAGCATATATTATTTGTACTTTCTTCAATGTAGGTCTTCTCCATGTTCACAATTTTCTGTGCATGACAGAGATATCAAATCTATAACAAATTTAAAAACTCGTTTTCTAGGATAATACAAAGTAAATCATATAAACATAATAAAAATCTATTTGTGCCTACTTTTCCATCAAAGTATCACATTTATTGAAGAAACCTCACTGATTGAGAAATAATTGTCAATATTCGTTGAATTAAACTTCTTAGAACAATTAAATGTTTTACAATATTTTTTTTCTAAATAAACTTCTTGTTCCTTATCCTGGCACCGATACTTGAGATTGTTTAGTTCATGCATAGAAGTTGACAGCTGATAAATCCCACTACATCATTTTCAATTATTCGTGTTTATTATATACTGAGATGGAAATAAAGTGGCTTCCAAGTACACCTTTCTCCATAGAATTCAGAACTATTAGCCATAGGTATAAAACTAATATTTACATTTAGTAAAAACCCCAAATAAACAATAGAAAGTCACCACCACTCCACTATGACCAAGATATTTTGCTTAAAAATATTAATAAGAATCTTCAATAAATAAAAATTTATTTTGACTAAGTATAGTAAAAAAATCACCTTATTTTTATGCCCTTTGCTATCTCCCATTGCCGGACTGTCACTTCTTTAGTCCATCCATTAGGAAGGGCACTTGTTCTTTGGGGGCTTTCAAACTGGTGATTGGACGGACGTGTTGGAACATCTTGGTAGCTTGCTATTGAATGCGTAAGACGATTTGGAATGTCTGGAGCAAGTTAAGGATATTTACAAGGCCTTCCACGATACTTCCTACCACAGGAATTTGCCTTTGGAGCAGAAACAAAAGTTCCACCATTTTATCCTGCATGATATATTGTAAGGCCTAAGTGCTAATGTGATCAATCTTGTTTTGATGATAACAAACCATTGATAGTATCCTTAGCACTCACACCAACATTGATGAAAATGGTAAGTTAGCTCCTTGTGTACATCAAGTCAACATCCAACACACAAGGAAGCTACACTTTGCAAGATCCATAGCACATGCTTGAAGTCAATCCACATGTCATGGAAGTATTTATAAAGTCAAGAAGAAGGGAATATCAACAAGTCAAGAGCTATTCAATCCAAGAGAAGAATATCAAGTGGTATGCTCCTTAACAAGAAGAAGTGTGAAGTCCCACTGTGGGAAAATTGGGCTTTTTTTCTTTATAATAAGTGTTACAAAATTTATGGCAATTTTGAGAAAAATGTCACATTTTTGTGGCATTTTTAAACAAGTGCCACAAAATATTGTAGCATTTGTTCAATTGCCACATAAAGTGCCACAAAATATATGGCATTTTTTTCAATTGCCTCATGAAGTGCCACATAATTATGGCAATTTTGGGAAAATGTCACATTTTCGTGGCACTTTTTAAAAAGTACCACAAAACATTGTGGCATTTGTTCAATTGCCACATATAGTTCCACAAAATTTACGACAATCTATCAAAATTTCATATATGGTAAAATTTATGACTAATCTATCAAAATTTAAACTATTATCTTAAAATTTGTGGCATGTAAAGTACCACATAATATTCCATAAGATAATTAACCATTTAATTTCATAAAGATATGAAACATTATAAATGAAATTTATATTAAAAGTAATTTAAAGAAAAATATTGATATTACTATTTGAGTGTTTCAATTTTAAAAGTTAATAAGATATATTTTATTAATGATAATAAATAATTATAATTAATTGACTATGAAATTAATTAATTTTTTTCATTTTAAAATTATTAAACAAAATATTTTAGATGAAATACAAAAAATTATTAACTAAAAAATATAAAAAATAAACTTATTAGTTTATAACTTATTTTATAATTCGTATGATGTGAAGATTAAAATTTGTATCTAGTTTTCATTTAGTATTTTATTTCTACTCAGTTTTTTTTTAAAAAAAAAGTTTTATTTCTAATTGGTTGTTGTTAATATACATTAATAAATATAAATATCAAATTTAAAAGTAATTAAATAAAATTTACTGTTATGTTATATAAACAAATTTGGTTAAAATTTAAACAAAAGCCATTGTGGTTCATTGGTTAGAGCGGTAGTGTTTGTAATGAGAGATTAAGTGTTCGAATCCTATCAAACGCAAATATTAAATTATAGATAATGTGTGACTATGGATAAGGCTTAAGGATCCTCTTTTTATTATTTCATTTTCTTTATAAATATTTTTTTTATTTTTTATTTAAAAACAGTAAATTATTTTCGCGGCATTTACCAAAAAGTGCCGCAAAATATGTCATATTTTCAATGTGTTTGTGGCATTTAAAAAGTGCCACAAATTGTGCCGCCAATTTATTTATGGCACTTAATTAGTGCCACGAAAAAAAGCGACACCACTTGTGGGGGCACTTTCAAAAAGTGTCGCACAAGTGCCACAAAAGTAGTTTTATGGCACTTAAACAACTTTTCGTGGCATTTATCCAGTGCCACCAAAAGCCAAATATGCCATAGTGTCCAATACTATACAACTCAAGATTGCTAAAGGACTTCATCACTCCAACAAGATGTTGATCAAAGGCTTCAAGTCAAAGCTCCAAGAAGAATACAACTTGAAGACTTGAAGACCTTAGGAAGATATATGCTTATAGGTATATTCTTGTGACTAATCTTTCTTTGAGAATACTAGGATATAATGTTTAAAGCTCAACCATTCATGTTTTCAAAACCTCATATTTTACATTGTTCATTTCTTTGAAAAGGTTTTTGAAAACTTTGTTAAGTGTTGGTCAATGCCTAAGTTCTTTAAAATGTTTTTTTATATCTTTACAAAACACTTAGGCACGAGTTTGAGAACATTAGGAACTTGACTAAGTGGAAAAACCACTTTAAAACTTCACTCCGGTTGACCGACATGTATGTCCGATCGACCGAGGTTGTTATTGTCCTTAGTCAGATTTTGAATGTTCCAAAACTCCAATGGCTATATCATCTCGGACGACCCTGATCTAGGTCGGTTGACCGAGCTTTGCTTCGTTCTACCGGACCACTTACTTCGATCGACCGAGATGAGAACAAGGGCATTTAATCTTTACTTCGGAGGCGCCTTGGTCGAACAACTCCCTAGTCCGGTTGACCAAAGCGGTCAAATCCGGGCAAAAAATATAGCCGTTGTGACCAATTTTGCTTGTGTGTTTTGCCCCTATATAAAGCTTCTAAAGCTAATTTTTCATAACTAATCATGTCATAAGAGGGCATAGGTTATACACTTCATTACAAGAAAAAACAAACACTTCTTGAGCTTAATCTTCATATAAATCAAATTATTTTAAGTTAAGCTTAAACATATTCAATCTCTTCTATTCTCAAGAGTGATTAGAGCTTCAACTGTATATTCAATCCAAGAGGGATTTATGTAAGTGGGCTATAATTGTAAAGTCTCCTTAGAAAGAGACTAGTTACCCATTTTCTCTTTCTGAGAAACTAATTTTTGTGAGCTAGAAAAAAGCTCTTGGTGAGCGTTCTAAGCAAGGTTTTGAAACCCGGACCGGGTATCGACTCGGAAAATTTACTGGGTCACCGGTGATCGGACCGTCATCGACCCGTTCATCAACCCAGTGACGTCATAAATATTAAAAAATATATAATATATACTTATTAATAATATATAATATATACTCCAATTTACAATAGTAGAATAGATACCACAGCTATTGTTCACTGATCAACGTCATAAACAAGTAGTTCCAAGTAAAATCAACTAAGATAATAACAATCTCAACTAGAATAACAAATTAGAAACAAAGTTTGTAATCTAACTCATTGTTGTCAAATGCCAAAACCACTTGTGCTTCCAAAATCACCAAAAGTGTTGAAATCTCCAAGAGAATTGATATTGTCATGAGATGAGAGGTCCATATCATCAGTATGAGCTTGCACCATAGGAATGTCTTCATTAGCATCTTCATCATCTAAACAACATTTAAATAAAAACTTATTATGATAGAATTATTAAAATTTAAAGGTATTACAAATACAAAAGTGATATAATTACCTGGGCGGCATCGACGACGTTGTCTTTGAAATCTTGGTTCTTCAAGATCTTCATAAAGCAATTTTTCAATTTCACCATAATCAATGGAAGGCACCTCATCTTCTTCTTCAAGAATCCAAAAGTCAATCTTATCTATGCTTTCATAATCAATAGGATCATAATTCTTCTCTATAGATGAGAACCTATTATAATTAACGTCAATTAGCACTATTTTTCAAAAAAAAAAAAAAAAATCAAATGATAAGACAAGGTCATTGAGCCTTTGATAAACATTGAACCTATTATAATAGTTTACCTATTTTTCAACTTTAAATTATAGTGCACATAAACAAGGTCATTGAGCCTTTGATGCTCTAACTGCATTCGCCTCTTAGAGTGAATTCGATAAAAAACACTCCAATTTCTTTCACAACCAGATGAACTACTTGTTTGCCCAAGAATTTGAATGGCTAATTTCTGCAAGTTTGGAGCACTATGACCGAATAATTTCCACCATTCATCTATTCAAAATTGAAGACATATAAAGAAAGTAAGAATTTTTAACAAAGGCAAGTGGTTATTTTTGCATGTGTGCAAGGCAAGTGGCTATTCAAAATTGAAGACATATAAAGAAAGTAAGAATTATTAGAAGATAAACTAACCTGGTTGTTTATTTTTGCATGTGTCCAACGCAAGTGGATGTCCGAAACTTCCAATTCGGTCCCGGAACAATTTAGTTTCATCCAACAACTTAGAACTCCTTCCTTTTCCCTTGTTATGAATCATATTAAGAACACCATCCATAACAAATTCCTTTTTGCAAAAGTTTTCTTGATCAAACTGAAATGCCGGATTCAACCAATATGCATCAGCATGAATATGTTTCTTTAATTGACGATCCCAACGGCTTTTTATATTATTTGTGTACATCTTGTAGTATTTTTTCTTGTGTTTAAACACATCTTTGATTGCCTTACGTGCTCTAAGCATTCCCTAAAAAACATAGCCAATAGAAGGCTTTTTGTCACCATCAACAATGCGTAATAAACGCATCAGTGGTTCTACAACTTTTACAATAATAAGACAATCATTCCAAAATTTGTTATCCAAAACAACAGAGACCACTTCTTTTGTCTTTTGATCTCTAAAGAGTCTTGAGTCACAAAATTCTTTACAAGTTACCAAAGCTTTCAAATCATGCATATGCTGATAAACATTTTGAAGGGCAATAAAAGTAGTAGCAAATCTAGTAGCACCTGGACCTATAATCTCAGTCCAATCTTTTCTTTTCCTTAACCATCTTAACCAATAACCATGATTATAAACTAATTTTGTAATTGCGGTACCTTTTTTGAAAGATCAGCCACATGTTCTAGTTTAGCAATGTCTTGCATCACCAAATTTAAACAATGAGCTGCACATGGAGACCATTCAATTGATTTATATGTACTAGATACTAATTTTTCAGCAGCTACATAGTTTGCACCATTATCCGTTACCATATGAACCACATTTTCTGGTCCTACCCATTCGATAACTTCATTAAATAACTCAAATAATTTTTTTGCATCTTTGACAACATCAGAGGTATCAACAGATTTCCAAAAAACTGTTCCCCAAGGGCAATATATCATGAAATTAATTAATGATCTCTGCCTATTATCAGTCCAGCCATTCCCCATAATGGTACAACCTTCTTTTTTTACATCTCTTAACAAAGGGACTCGAAGATCATGATATGTAGGAACTTTATAACCTGGTCATATGGCAAGTGCAGCATCAAGCATTCGCTGAAAGTAAATGGAATTGACAGCATTTATGGGAATGCAAGAGTCATAAAAAAATTTAGCTACTTCCATATTTGCTCTTCGCACAGCTTCTTTATTTGCAAGGACACTTTTTAAAGTCTCAATATATCACAACATCCTCGAAAATCCTCTCTGATATTGCCGATCCTAAAAAATTGGATCTTTTGATCGCTTTCGTTCCTTTGGCCGCTGATGGCAGCCGGCCATCCGCCTGTGGTGGCTGCTGCCGCCACCCCTACACCGTGGAAACATAAAAGTTTTGCGGAACATCTCTCTCCGCCCTCGACTGTGGCCGCCTCTATTCCAATTTCTCCGCTTGATGTTTATAAGGGTGAACCGAATTTGATTATTCCGGAAGATGAACATGATCTTCTTACTTTTCCTTTACGATTCACATTGGTGGGCAAATTCCATAACTATGCCCCGACATTGGACTCTCTTCGAAAAGCTTTTCACAAGGTGGGATTTCGGGGCAACTTTTGGATTGGTCGTATGGATACGTGACATATTTTAATCAAATTTGATCTTGAAGAGGATTTTTGCCGATTATGAAGGCAATGTATTTGGAATTTTTATGGTTATTCGATGAGGGTCTTTAAGTGGTCTTATGATTTTACTGTTCACGAAGAACCCTCCATTGTACCCATTTGGATTGGATTCGAAGGATTGCCTTATCATCTTTATAACAAATCCAAACTGTTTTCTCTAGCATGCGTTGTGAGTCAGCCGATCGCTTTAGATGTCCCCACTGCCGCTGCCACTCGACCGAGCATTGCAAAGGTGTGTGTCGACGTGGATTTGCTTTCCAATTTACCCCATCGGGTTCGAATTACTCATGCTAAGACGGGGAAGAGTTTTTGGCAACCGATTAGCTATGATAATCTACCCGAATATTGTTTGAACTGTATGCGCATTGGGCATTCGGAAAAACAGTGTTCTAAGCAACATGAACCGGTACCACCTATCAAACAGCCAGTTACGCGTCCATCTGTGCAGAAAACTGATAAGGGAAAAACCAAGGCAGTACCTTCGAAGGCGACTGAGAATACTGGAAATTCAGGAAAGGATGTATTGAAGACTTTGTCGTCGGGGATTGTAGTTCAAAAGAGGAATACGAAACCGACGGTTTGGCTCAAAACAGCCACGGATTCTGGTCCTTCACGGATTGTGGAACAGCCAAAAGAGAAACCTTCAATCCAACCTGCCATTGCGAATACTATTGATTTGGTTTCTACAGTTGAAAAGCCTCTGGATTTGGGGCCTGTAATGTCGAAGTCTTTGGAACCGATTGTTCTCTCTTCCCCAATTGCTAGAGGAATTGATGATATTAGGGTGGGATGTGATAAACTATCCACGGATCCCAGAATGTCTCAGTCTGCCGGGGGAAAAACATTGACGGATTCGGCAACATTTTTGGCTCAATTGTCGATTCTTGCTACAGAAAATCCAATACGACCTCTGACCGGGTTATCGGGTCCTGAGATAAGGACACTTTCTACATCACAACCTACCATCCCAGTAGCTGTCTCTGCTCCGGCTGCTCTGTTTCAGCCTGTTGTTGCAGTGCTCTCGAACTCGGATACTCTGCTACCTGCTGTTGCGGAGGTCTCGGGGTCAACAACTGAAGGCCTGGCTGTTGCGCCTGTAGTGGAAGGGGGCCAACGGTCAAATGACCAAGGCTCGGGGGAGGCTGAAGGATCCGCTCTCTCGCCTAAGTTAGTGGGTGGAGATTCGGGGCCGGATGATCTCTCGATAGAACAAGACCTGATACCAGCTACAAGCGAAACAACTCCTGTTGTTGTAGGGGGATGTTTTGCCTTTGGCTAGCCAATCAGAAGAATTAATGCTGAATGTTTTGACATTATCACCCATGGAGCAGCCTGCCATCGATGCCGAACCGGTTATCCGCGCAGGAAGACCGAAAAAACAAGCAATAGTTGCTTCAGGGAAGTCTTCTCGTCTTGAGGAGAAGACTAAAGGTACCTCCCTTTAAGGGACTCATATACTTTCTTATATGATTATTATGAATTGTGTATTTTGGAATATTCGGGAAGTTGGGAATAAGGAGTCTATTGCCCGTATTCGACAACTTAAATCCGATAATGCACTATCATTCATTGCGATTATGGAACCTATGTTGGATGCTATTGATTTACCTTTTTATGTCCATCTTCTTGGTTTTGATATGGGTGCAAGTAATATTAATAGCAAAATTTGGCTGTTTTGGAACGGTAGTTTGGACATTTCAGTGGTGGGTAATTCTGAACAATTGTTGACTGTATTGGTGAATAATTATGTGGGGAGCGCGGTATATTTATCGTTTGTTTATGCCAAATGTGCCTACACACAACGACGGGCATTATGGGATGAGTTGCGTTTATTTAAATCACAACATGATTTAATGTGGTGTTAAGTGCGTCAGAAAGTCTGGGCTCTATTCCTGCTTCTTTTCCTATTTCTGAGTTTGCAGATATGATTGGTGATTGTGGTTTACTGGATATTCCTTTTGTTGGTAGCCCGTATACGTGGTGCAGGAGTTCCTCTCCGCCTTTGTTGCGACGTCTTGATCGTATTATGGTGAACACGAAGTGGCATGACTTTTTCCCTATGACGAGATTAGAGCATTTGCATAGATCACTGTCAGATCATTGTCCTTTGTTACTTAAAATTACAAGAGTTAGTAATGGGGGGCATTCTTCTTCATTCCGATACCAGAATATGTGGTCTAAGCACTCTCAATTTTTTAATCTTGTTAAATCGAGCTGGGAAGAGCAATTAGAAGGCAATGGTATGGTTGTATTGATAGGCAAACTGAAACGTTTAAAGGGGGTACTGTGTGTTTGGAATAAAACATGTTTTGGCAATGTCACTACACGGTTGAAACAAGCTGAACAATTGGTAGCAGCGGCAAAAGATGATTTTGATGCTGCTCCGGCCGAGGATCTGAAAGAAGCCTGGATGGGGGCGAAACAAAATTACCAATTTTATTTGGATGCGGAGGAAACATTTTGGAGACAAAAGTCAAGAATTAAGTGGATACAGGAAGGCGAAATTAATACTAAATACTTCCATGCTATGTGTAAGAATAAGTGAAAACGATTGCATATCTCCACATTACAAACGGATAGTGGTGAATGGTTGACGGAGGAGAAAGATATCGGGGCGGAAGCTCACAGGTTTTACACTGATTTATACACGGCTGCACCACAGCCGCAGCAAATGGATGACATCCTAAATGCCATTCCTTCTTTGATTGATGAATCGGCTAATAAGACTCTCAGCTCTTCCCTTTGTTTTGGAAGTTCGGAAAGCGGTTTTTGATTTGGATAAGCACAGTGCAGCAGGTCCGGATGGTTTTTCATGTGGTTTTTCCAAGATAGTTGGGAGATAGTAGGGAGTGATGTGGTGCAAGCGGTTTGTGACTTTTGGGCTGGCCTTCCAATGCTTAAGGGTATGGCGAGTACACTTATTATTCTTCTTCCAAAGTCTCAGAATCCAACTAATCTCACGAGTTTTCGACCTATTTCTGTATGTAATTTTGCAAATAAGGTGGTCACTAAGGTTATTGCTTCTCGCCTTGGGACACTATTACCACCTCTGATATCTCTTAATCAAACGGGTTTTGTAAAGGGTCGTTCAATTTCGGACAATATTTTATTAGCCATGGAATTGGTGCATTCCATTAATCATAAAGTGCTGGGCGGAAATTTAATCATTAAACTCGATATGATGAAAGCTTTCGACCGGATATCTCATTCTTTCCTTCTTCAGACATTGCAGCGATTTGGTTTTGGTCCACATTTTCTCCATCTAATCCGCAATATTTTGAGCTCCAATTGGTTTTCGATTTTGATCAATGGCATCTCGTATGGTTATAGTCATGCCGAAAAAGGGGTCAAGCAAGGGGATCCTCTTTCCCCGCTTCTTTTCATTCTTGCGGCTGAGGGTCTTTCTAGGGGCCTGAACGCTTTAACACATTCGGGAGCGTTGTCCTCATATCATGTTCCCAAACAACCTTTTACCGTTTCTCACCTGGCCTTTGCGGATGATATTATTATCTTTACTAATGGTCAGAAACGGAACCTGCAAACACTTATGAACTTTATTGCTATTTACGAAAAGGCTTCTGGACAGAAAGTTAATGTGGGCAAATCTTCTTATTATGCTTCTACTAAGATTGCGTCGGGTCAGAGAACTATGATACAGGCGGTGACTGGCTTTGTTGAGGGGGACTTCCCGATGACCTATCTTGGTTGTCCTCTCTTTCTAGGAAGATCTAAGGTACGCTATTTTGATTCTTTACTTGAAAAAGTAGTTGCTCGTATGGAAGGATGGCAGCGATCTTTGTTGTCTATGGCTAGTCGGCTTTTGTTGGTTCGTGCGGTACTCAATTCTATGACTCTTCATATTTTGACTACTTGCAATGTGCCACAACTGGTAATGTCTAAACTGGAGAGGATGTTCTCTCGGTTTGTTTGGGGCCAAACAGATGGGAAAGAGCGTCGTCACTGGATGTCTTGGGATAAAATGTCTCGCGCTGTTGAATGTAATGGTGTGGGGGTTTATTCTTTAAAACAATTTTATGTGGCTTTTTCTTGGAAAATGTGGTGGACTTTTCATAATGGACTTTCATTGTGGGCGGACTATTTGAAAACACGGTTTTGTGCGGGCCTGAATCATGTCAAGCAAGGGAATTTGGTATTGGGTTGTTCGCCTACTTGGCGTCGCTTGCTATTGGTTAAAGATGAAGTGGAGAAATATATTGGTATTCTCTTATGAAGTGGGGATTCCAGCTTTTATTATGAGAACTATACACATCAAGGTTCACTAGATTCGATTGCCCCTGGTTTGTCGGCATCATTGGGGACAAGCCGAATTTGTGACTATTTTATTGGCCACGAGTGGAACAGGAGAGCATTGTGGGTCAAGTGCCGGCGGCCTTTGTAGTAACTTTGCCAGAATTTTCCCATTCTATGGATAGTGATAAACTCATTTGGATGGCAGACTCTCGTGGAGTTTTTACACTTGCCTCGGTTTTGGCAATCCTTCGTGGATCCGGCGCTGCACTTTTCTCGCGTAATTGCATTTGGCATAAGGTACTACCACTATCTATCTCTCTGTTTATGTGGAAACTAATGAATCGATTTTTGGCTTTGGATGAGGATAGACAACGTTATGGAGTGTCTCTGGCTTCTCGTTGCTCCTGTCATACCGGCTTGGAGACCTACGACCACGTTTTTGTAGCATGTGAACTAGCGCGGGTAATTTGGCAGGAGGCATCGGGCTCGGTCAATCTGACTATACCAGATATATCTTTTGCTGGTATCCGAGCTATGCTGTCCTTATGGTGGTATGCTCCCAACTTTCGCTCACGATCATTTGTTCTTTTCATGGCCTACTCTGCTTGCTGGATTCTGTGGAAGGCACGATGTCGTTTCGTCTATGAAGGGAAGGTTACTACTAAGTCTGGTATTAATTCTCAATTTAGGGAATATACCACTGTTTTGCTTAAGGCCAAAGGAATATCGCATTCACTGGACTTTGTTCCTCGGAAAATTATGGTGATTCGATGGGGATGTGACACTGATTATACGGGTCTGGTACTTAATATTGATGGAGCTTCAAAAGGCAATCCGGGACCTGCAGGAATCGATGGCATTTTTCGGCATTCTAATAGTACTTTCCTTGCGGCTTTCTCTGTTTTTCTGGGAGATTCAATTACAAGCATGGCAGCGGAATTACTTGCCTTGTTGGAGGGATTGCGGATGGCGCGAGACAGGGGTTTCTCTGATTTCATAATACAGTCGGATTCTCAGGTTCTTGTTAATGCGATGGCTGCTGGTCGTATCTCTTCTTGGAAGTTGGATACTTCTTTTAGGCAGGTTATTTCTCTTTTTGGCACTTGCAGGTTATTTCATGTTTTTCGGGAGGTTAATTCAGTCGCAGACGCTTTGGCAAACCTTGCCACCGCTACAGGTACTTCGAATATTTTCTCTAGTCTACACTCATTACCCCCTTCAATACATGGCCTCATAAAACTCGAACAGTGTGGTACTCCTTATATTCGCATCAAATAGGCTTTATCTATTGTAATATTTAGGAGTTAATATCATTATCATCTTTGTAATTTTTCAACGGCCCTTTATGAGGCAAGTTGAATTTTCTCGCTTTGCATGCTAGCTTAGGTTTTTTGTATCACCCATGGGCATATGATAAATGTCCAAGGTTGCACTTTATCTTTACTATTTCTTGTGTATTTGTTTTGGAGGTTTTGGTTTAAGTCCCCCTCCTTGCTTTTGGTTATTTTAATAAAACGGGGGGTCCGCCCCACCACGCTGGTGGCTTTCATTAAAAAGAACACTTTTTAAAGTTGGTTGAGAACCCGGGGTAGTCCTTGGAGCAAAAAATTTATCAATATTTTGAGGTGCCTTTTCCTTTTCTTTTTGATTACTTTAAGCGACATTTGGATGGTGAATTTCTTGAACATCAACATCATCTCCCTCAAATTGTGAAACACTAGAACCATAAGGATTTCTAAGCTCAAAGTTTTCATGTTTTTCATTTCTCTTACCCACAATTTCTTTAAGAGATTCTTGCATTTTATATATTACATCCGGTGGACAAGCTTTACAAGCTCTTACTTCTCCTTTTTTCCAGCTAAATGTTGTTTCATCCTATTAATACCTCCACCTTTAAAATGAAACCCACAATACAAGCAATTCAAAGCTATTCTCTTATTATTTGGCCCTATTGTCTAGTTACATGATCCCAAGCAATATCAGACTTACCTTTAACATTCAAAGATGGGCTAGATTGTGAACTAGAATTGCAAGTTGTGGAGGGTTCCATTATTTTTCTCAAAATAAATCTGCATTTCATGAAATTGAAAACAAACAAAAAACAAGTATCAATTAAAGTATTCAACTATTCAAGTATCATTAAAATTAAAACTCAAAATCATGACAGTAGTAGTACCACTGATTATGAATAATTACTTGACTTGAGAATAAGTTAAGTATCATTAAAATCAAAACTCAAAATCAAAAGAATTAACTAAAGAATTTATTAAAAAAAATAAAAAGATCTTATAGATGAGAAATCAAACCTTTCTCAAGAGCTTGGTTCATCAAATTAATACTTGATAGATCATGGATGGTGGAATAATGGAGATGGACTTAGTGAGATTGTGAGAGAAATTTGAAAATGAACCCTAAATTGATTTGGGGGAGGGGAGAGCCGAGACAGAAAGAACTGAGAGAAAGGGGAGGCTGCTGTATCGGGGTTATGCCCCTGCTTTTCCCTTTTACTTTTTTTTAAAAAAAAAAAAAGCTTTTTCGTGACCCGGCCGGTTTGGGCATAACTGGTACTATTTCCGGGTCGAACGGTCGGACCGGCCGGGTCAACCGAGTCAAACAAAATAGAGCGGTTTTTGTAGTGTGTGGGTTTTGGCACCTAACCGGTCCGCTCGGAGGTCCGGTCGACGGTCCGACCGGCCGGTCCGGTCCGGGTTTAAAAACCATGGTTCTAAGTCCTCATTGGTGAGGCAAAAATCCTCTTGTGAGAGGTATCTCTTTGGAGAGATTAGCTCTTTGTGAGCTTAACGCTCTTCGTGAGTGGAGTCTTCTTTGTGAAGCAAAAGTCCTCATTTGTTGTGGCAATTGTAAAAGGTTGAACCCACCTTACATTTGCTGTGAAGGGTATCCATTAGTGTATGTTGGAAATCATTAGGTTTGTCCTAATGTAGTGGATGTAAATTATATGTGAATCGAACTGCTATAAACCCTTGTGTTAGTTTTCTCTATCCATTACCTCTTCACTTTATAGTTCATGAATTGCTAAAACTTGTTTACTTGTCTACATGAACTATTTGTTTAAGGATTGTTAAACTACACATGCTTCCTTATTTTATATATTGCTTCACTTAGTCATCGTTGCGATCGTTTTGATATATTGTGCGTCGAAAACGGAGGTCGTTAGCCTACTCAATTGTCCTCTCATAGTCTGCACAAAATTTATTCACTCAAATCTTTTCTCCTTTTCGAGACCTATTGTCCGCGTCCCCTCTTTGTTTTCTAATCCCCACGTTTCCTATTTCTTTTATTTTATTTTATTTTATTTCCATCCCATATCATTCCCTTTTACTTTATTTTAATTATGGCACTGTCCCAATCCTATTAGATTCTTAATTAGTTCCAATTCCACATCTAATTAAATTACTCATCTAAGTGAATCACAATTAAATCCCCCAACTACAGTACTCGTGCGAAACGCCCCTCAACAAACGTACACAATTATAACACGTAGCATGTTATAAAAAT
This sequence comes from Vinca minor, assembly GCA_026122235.1. Lineage (NCBI taxonomy): Eukaryota > Viridiplantae > Streptophyta > Magnoliopsida > Gentianales > Apocynaceae > Vinca > Vinca minor. The sequence continues at coordinate 5,182,449 of JAOCZM010000241.1, read as the reverse complement.
AAATAGACACGAAATCACATAATGACATGGAATAAATTACGCCTACGCAATTAATTATGCAAAAATTAATTACACGTAAGCAAAAAGTTACGGGTATTAAATGTTATGTATATGTTTTGGAATTGTTTTTAAGTGTTAAAATGAGTCTAAAATCAATCTTTTAGGTTGGGAATTTCGAAAGTACAGAAAATGGATTTTACTTCACAAATTAAGCCTTGAAAATGACTTCACTGGATCTCGGTCGATCAGTTCGGTCGACCGGAACATAGTTCCATCGTCCGACAAAACTAATGGGGCTGATTGTGGATGACTGGTGATGGATTAAAGTTGACCAGGCCTTAAAGCCTTTTGACCAGAGCTATTGCGGTCGACCGGCATGTCTTATCGGTCAACCAGACTTTTTGTATAAGTTTCTGTCTTGATCTCGGACTACCCTTCTGTCGACTGGGTTGTCTTTACCATCAACCAAGATTTTCTATAATGCTTTTATTCCCTTACAAATTATGTTATGTACAAGTTATGCAAGTTCAGAATTCTTACCATATGGTTTAAGTGTTTTGCAAGTGGTTTCAAGATGTTTTTAGGTTATGTCAAGTCAAGATGATTTTTTCATATGTTTTGGGAAACATGGAATGTTTTGGAGTCACCTTTGGTCCTTCATCCCAATGGGGATCGATCATTGATGAGCTAGTGTGGCTCATCTTTTTATCTTCTTATGTTTTACAGATGAGTATAATGAGGGTGCTAAAGATAAGGCATGGGATGTGGTGCCAGACGAGTAGTATTATGGATGTAACTTTGATGTAATAAGTATTGAATCATTATGGTTGAACAAGTTTTAGACCAATACATTAAGTTATGTCATTTCCCTTTAAATACCGATGAATTTATTAACGAAGTTTAAGTTATTCCATTATGTTTAAGGCCTTGTAAGAGTATATTCTGTTGTGAGTTCTTTGTCTCATTGATATATGAGGATTGTCAGATCACCTTCGGATAATTACGGGGTGTGATAATAGTGCAGTAGGAAAATTTCAAATAATTGAATGTAGCAGGTGATAGATATGGTCTACAACGAAAATGTGTGGATTCCATTCCTGACATAAGAGCAAAAACAATTCTCTTATAACAGTTAGTTAATAGACCCTCGTTAATTACTAATACCTCCATTCCTTAATACTCCCTCTGGTTTAAAATATAAGTCAATTTAGAAGTTATTTTTTGTTGTAAAATATAGGTCTTTTTACAATAATTGTGCGTTTATTTGCTAATTTAGCCTTACATCATTTTCTCCATATATTCATTTTGGTCCAAATATATAGTTCCCATTCAACTCTCTATTAATTTATTTGCTTTTTGGAGTATTAATTAGGGGTACTTTAGTCATTATAATTAGTATCTTAATTTGTGTGAAAAATTCTAAAAAGATTTATATTTTGAATCGGATGAAGTATAAGACTTTCATTGCATATTGTGAAACTTAAGGAAGTAAAAATTAAGATTTTTTTTAATCTAAATTTCAATATTACTCTCTTAAATAAAATTAGGTTTAGCCTTAGAATGACACACTATTTGCATAATGGGCCAAAATAGAACCCAACATTTTGGCTGATTTTGTTTTTTGGCAAATCCGTCTTGAATAAACCCTAGTTTTGGAAAAACCCTAAAAAAATTTGAAACCCTAAGCAACCCTGGATTGAGGACAGGTTTGTCAAATCCTTCCTCAATTGACAGTGCCAAGGTGCAATGCAATAATTTGTATGCTTTGGTGACGAATTTGATGAATGCGTCCTCAATCCCGGATCAGATTTTTTGACGAAACAGTATAATTGATAAGATTTTTGATTTTTTTTTGTGATAAGACGGATTTACGAAATTCGTCCTAAAGGATTCCGGATTTTTATGATAAGATTTTTTGGATTTCAACGGGATCTTCTTACCCTCTATTTATACAAACCAAAATCTCCTTCAAAACTCATATCAATTTCCCCTATTAGAAAATTCCATCTAACCTTCCCCTAACTTACTCTCAAAACTAAAGGTACACAATGAATAGCGACATGGATCCAACACTGGAAGAGTATTTCAAACACAAGTTTAAAGTAGTTATCGGTTGTCAAATAAATAGAAGAATGATAATATCTTATGTTTAAAATGTGGTTTTAGTAGTGCCCTAGGACCATTAGCATATGTTGTACGTTTTATATCTTTTTGAGCATTTCATATGAATAGTTAATTTTGCTTATGAACATCAAATGCGTGATTTGATAGTAAAACTCATTTGCTTATGTAATTACTATTCTAGTTGTCCCTAGTTTTATGTAATCTATTTTACAATGAAATAAAACTAGTATGATGTTTGATTGATGATTACGTTTTACTAATCATGTGTAATGAGTACAAATCAAATCATAGATGCAATATATAGGGATACATTGTATTGGACGTGATCCGTTAGAGAAGTAATACTTCATGGTCCTTAGTCATAAGTATTACTTCCTCAATACTATTTTAGAATCCTTAGACCTTATGTCTCCATTTGATTCTAGCATGAATGGAGCCACGTTTTGACTCGGTCGTACGTTGCTTTTAATCGAGTAATCAATACGACTGATGATCGGATGTAGCGTCCTATCATGGCTTGAATGTGAGAGACATTGTAAGGAATTTGTCCATCTCTATTATTAGAGAGAGATATCCATGGGCCCCTCGATAGGGAAAGACTGTCTAAATGCATGGTCGTGCTCAAATATATTTGATAAAGAGGTTATCAGATACTATTTATTGCAATAGTCTACCTGGAGATCGAGCATAAATACAATTAAGCTTAATAAGGGTGATGACTACCATGCCTTATGCTTAATTAGGATATCGCGAGACAAAGGGATTAAATAGTGGATTGATATTAGGTTCCGTTGTATATTCATTCACTTTGGGCAGTCACAATGTCCTGCTAGGGACCGCTTGTGATTTATGAACACATACTACTACTAAGTGTATTTTCATTGCCATTGTGAGATGAACCTACAGGGTCACACGCATAGACGAGCTAACGAGCTTCATGTCCAGATTCAATGAATCCAGAAAGTGTCTAGTTTCATTGTATCTGACATTTGTCTTTCTGAAAATAATAAAGTGTTTATTATTCGAATTAGAGATAGGGGCAATTTCGGTATTTTACCTATAGCTGGGATTACGTGGGAGTTATTATCCGATAAGGACTCCCACTACCAGGGAAAGTCTAGGGAACGTGGGATTCTGAGATTCCCATTGCCGAGAGAAGTTGAGTAGAGGTGGGAGTTGTTTTAGTAACAAACTCTCACACTCTATATAACATCTCTTAGCCGAAACCTAGAAGGCTAATGTTTTTCAGCCGAAATACGATATAGAATCAAAAAAACGTTTTCTATTCTTTCTTCTCCATTTTTCTCTCTAATCCCCGAAACTCAGAAAAACGAAGAGCTAGCAATCGCTGCCCGTTTCGTCGCATGGATACCGGTAGAGGGACATTCCGCAAAGGGAATTCCGTTGGTGGCAGATTAGCATCCAAGAAACGTCATCCTCCATTCAAGAAGTAGCTTCTTGAATCCGCAAAAGTAAGTTCTTTATTGCTGTTTTTCGAATTGTTTTATAAGAGCGGATCCTTTCAGGGGAGGACTCATGGGTGTTTGGAACGAGTTTCCGCCTGTCACACCCCATTTCCGGAATGATGACATGGCAGTGTCTCATTGGTTAATGGAACACCAAAACCGACAAACAGAGATTACTAAATAAAGGAGTTCATTATTCAAAGTCCATAAATAGTAATAAGAAAACTAGCGGAAGCGTTATTCTACAAATGAAATATTTCTAAGTTATTACATCTGAACAATGAATTACAAGTTCCAATGAGATAACTATAAAATCAATAACATGTGTGAACTATTTAGTTAGAATCACTCTTCGCAATTCCCATCCCAAGCTCCATCATCATAGGTAGAATCAACATCTACAAAACCTGAAACAAAACCGGATATCGGACTGAGCTCCGGTGCTCAGCAGGGACCTAAAACAGTAATAATGATAATAATGACAGAACAGAATCTCTACTACTCAGATACTTAGAACGTAGCTATCTACTATGACACGACTCCCACCACATGAGCTCACATATCTAATCTCTACTACTCAGCAATAACGGCAGTGGTCCCAGTTATCAACCAAACTAGGACGGTTTCAGTAAACTCGTGGGTTCGGATTCTCCCCCAAACTACGGGACACAGATTTTAAGGTTCAATCCTTACATTGTCTCATCATCCCCAACCAGGGACTCCACAAAACCACCACCGTACCTAATGATTAGCCCCATTAAGTATGGGCCACAGGACAGAACAGAGAGCAGAAGACCTCTTGGGGTCACGCAGCGCAGAGCGAAACGTAGGCGATCGAACTCCGCTCACTAGCGATCCTAGATACGAGCTCAATAGGGGGCGACGACTCGGTCGACCAAACCAATTAGGACAACAATAATGACTCCCAATAGACTACTCCAAATAAGACTCAAAAGCGATTAAGCAAAGAGGCAATTACAGTCAGATTTCCGAAACGGTAACAGAACAGTTCAGAGGCAGTTTATGCGAGTATAGCAATTTATAATAGCATTAGGAAAGCGAATACAAGGCATGCTCAATTTACCCAACTAAATTAACAGTCAATATATATATATATATATATATCAGTTCATGAAATAGAATATCCTAAAATACAGTAAAAACATACCAGAACAGTATATCAGTATTATTCATAATTACAAAACAGAAATCACATAGGAAAGCGGGTCCCTACCTGTTGCGGATGCGATAAACACTGAAATTTCGTAAACAGTGCTGGCAGCCTCACTCGCGGTGCGATAACTTTCTGCTGGAAACTCCGAATTTCGTTCCGTCTGCGCTCACTTGAAGCCCTTTCAATTATCTTCGAATTGATATGCTGTGGGTCAAAAACGGAGGTCGATAGCCCTCTCAAACATCCTGTCGAAGTTCTGGACAGACTATATTTAATCGCACAAAATCTGGTTCTGCCCTCCACTTCTGAGATACATTACGGAAGATCTAACGGTTAAAATCTCAATCCCTCCGGTCAGATTATAGCCCTATCAGTCTAGTTTATAAATCAAAAAGAATTACTCCGTTTGGAGTTCGTATGTTACCTGTACGACGATTCTACTGGAACTGCACAGAAAAGAAATTCTGAAAATCAGCCCTCGTTCTTGATGCGATATCTTCCAACTCCGAAATCGAAAAGTTAATCCGATTTCACCCTCTTGTAGCCTGTTTCGTCGTGATCAATCCATATAAGGGTTGTTGAAATCCGATAAGGATTGCCCACTCAAAAATCCTCTCAAAGTTGCTAGAAATCAAAACTCTCAAGACTCCATTTTCTTTTGCTTCCCTGTTGCTCACGGCTTTGGAAGCCATTTCTCTTTTTCCTGCTTTCTTTTGTGCGCTATTCCTGAGGAATCCGCTGCCAATGATTTCCATCAAAGATTGCTCAAATGATTTCCTCACCGATTGCTTAATTTCCTTTTTCTTTTTCTTTGTTTGCTTTTGATACTCACGGCGCCAAGCCGTTTTCTTTCTTGATTTGTGTTGTAAAAGTAGGGGAACCGAGAGAACCCCCATGAGTAACCCCCAAAAATCCAACGATATGCTTTCCATTCCTTATCTTAATTATTTTAATTGTTTCGTGACCTCAACCAGCAATCCCACAAGCTGTTACTTTTTTTTATTTCTTTTTATTTTATTCTTATTCTTTATTCCTAATTCAATTAATCAATTATCTATATGAATCACAATTAAGTTCTCCAACTACGATATGTGTGTGAAACGCCCCTCAATAAAAGTACACAAAAATAACACGTAACATGTTGTAACAATTAATTAGACACGTAGTCACATCATCACACAAAATAAATTACGCCTACATAGTTACTCGGGAAAAAATTTAATTACACGTCATAAATCACGTAAGTAAAAGTTACGGGTTTTACACCGCCCATGAATCCCTTCAGTTTTTTTTATTTGTTATATGTTATCACTTATCTTATACAAATTGTATTATGTAGCGTATGCCATCAATGTTCACAAATTGGTTGGAGGTAACTGGTCTCGGGGTACCACATTGTTTCTATCTAAAGGACATCATTGGTAATCAATAATGTGTTTATGTAACCTAAATAGAGGGCAAGTACTACCTTGACGATGATTTACAAGAATTTTTGCGTGATAACAATCTTCGGCTAACTAATACAGTTCATTTTATCCCTTCGCCGATGAACGTACTAAATATTTATTTTATGGGATAGTTCATGGTAAGGCCCGAGATCGGTTACTTGAAGGGCAGATTACTGTATCCCTCCGATGAGGATTTTTTCCGCATGGGTTTTCGGGTAGATGTTAACGAAATAAACACTAGATATAAAACGGTATGCTTGTTAATCAAAAAATATTGTTTGTATAACATGTCTTATACTTTTTTATTGTAATTATTTTCATGTATATAGTGGATATGTCGTAACTACATGAAGTGGCATGTTAGACAACAACTTAAAATACCCGAAGTACTCGCGGGAACAAAATGTCACTCCGAGTGGCAAAAGACGGAGATGATTACTATTTTGAGAGATGGTCTGATTTTATTGAGTTTGTGAGATTGAACTGCCGGTGACTATGTACAATTCCATCAAGCACCTTACGATATCCTTGATTATAGGCGTGAGCTAGCTGATTTTGAGAATTTTGGATTGAAATTTTTTTAATGTGATTTATTTAATGAAATTATGTTTTCGAATTCCCGATAAAATATTTCTCGGTCAGGGTGGGTTGTCACTTGTTCTCCGTGTCCATAGCCATTTGGAATCTACGCAATTGAGGACTTCACGATTTAGATCCTTTCATAATAGGATAGTAATGGATCATATTGAAAAAAGATGGCCTCTATTAGCTCCCATAAAGTACTAGAAGTATAATGGACGGGTAGGTGTTCATGTAGTACTCTAGAGAATAAACATCCGGAATATACCTGGATGCATCTTCCTTGAGATCTTTGCAAACTGCAATGACATGTGTGCACGACGTAGAGTATGTGGATCATTTATCACAATTACAACTAAATTGTGATAGATTGAAAGTATAGAATTTGCCTCTTTCACTAAGTCCTCTATGTCGGGACAAAACCCTATAGATTTCTGTAGTTCTGTCATGTCTTCCCACAGTCAGTGCGCTCACTTTCCCCTCCTAAGCCAGGTACTGATCCCAATTCTCTCCGAGAATGGTTATTTTATGTTTTTTCAACTTCCTTATTGAGGTCGAAGTAATGAACAAGTTTGAAAAAATATTCAGCCAAAAGTTTGGGTGTCATGGTTGGCACATTATGCAAATAGTGTGTCATTCTAAGGCTGAGCCCCAATAAAATTAGTGGTATACAAGTCATATTGAAGAGAATAATATTTGTGTTTTAATTAACAAAGTATTTGTTTTTTGCTTCTTTCATTTTCGCAACATGTAATTAAAGTCTTGGATGGGGTGCATTCAATCTAGATTCTATAGGATTTTTAAAGAGTTTTAAAATCCATAGGTATTCAATTTTGATTTTAAAAAGTCCACTAAAATCTAGAGTTATTCAATTTAGATTTTAAAAAGTCCATTAAAATCCAGAGGTATTCAATTCAGATTATAAATTATCTATTGAAATCTGTTGGTATTCAAAACTCTACAGTTTCTCATATATTTCATTAAATGGAGGATTTTGATGGATTTCCTAAGCCTAAATGTGTATTGAGAAATCTCTTTTTTCCCTCAAGATTTTAAGATTCTCTCATTAATATTAAATTGAATGTCCTTAATAATTTTATCTGAGATTACAATTTTTTAGTAATCTCATTTCTTTAAAATTAAAATTAAAATAAAGAAATATCCAAACTAAAAAAAAAATTATGAGGAAAATTTTCACATCGTTATAAAACTAATACGAAATGTTTATTTCCCCAAAATAATATATATTGTCATAATATCCAATCAATATTCTTCCTGGTCATCTTCAAACATAGGTTGAAGAAAGCAAAAAAAATATTTTTCTATCTAACCACAAATTTCTATTTCCAAACATTGATTTCATTTCCCTAAAAGAGAAAATCAAAGGAAAAAAATTCAAACAAAACATATCTTAATTAAGCAAAAGAAAAAAAAACCAATAAGTAAAATTATACAAACCTTGAACAAATAAATCAAAATGGGCAGCAGTTTCGTGATCTCCAAAAAAATCAAAGACTCACTACCAAACTTTTAAAATTTATAACAAAATGATTTGATTAAAAAAAAGATTAATAAACATATGTTGCCTTTGGAAATTCAACACTGTTGGATTTGTATAATACAACACTAAATAAGTCTTTTCTGTATTTTTGGTTGTTATTCAAATAATCTATAGACTTTATAAATTAAAAGAAATCATGATAAATTAATCTAAGTGAATATGATAGAATCTACGTAGAGTCTTATAGAGTTAAAATAATCCACGTAGTAAGTAGAATTCATACACTTTTGAAAATCAATTATAATCTTTTAAAATTCGGGTTGAATACACCCCTTATATTAAGGAATGAGAGTGAGTAGTATTTACTATTCTCACCGTCCCAAATTAACTATGCACATTTCTATTTTTTTGTCTCAAATTAACTGTCAACTTTTTAAATAAAATATGTATTAATGATTATTTTTTCCAATTTTATTATTCTTCCTACTCCTAATTAAATACTTTTACTTACTTAAAATTATCATTTTCTAACACATATTTAAGAAGTGGTTGAATGTTATATGAGAGAGTGAAGAGAAAAATAGAATTTTTAAATAATAAAATTAATAAAGTATATCTTAGACTTTTTACTTACATTTTGAAATTAAAATTATTAAAATTTTAATACCTGTATATTTATTAAGATTGATAAATAATCTTGACGTAGAGAGTAATAAAATACATAATGGCTATTTAAAAATTAAAATGGTAGTAGGTCCACTTGGGGACTGGAATTCATTCCACATGAAAAACGTGGAATGAAAAGGTAGAGCTGGAATCCGCCCATTGGCACGCCGTTTATTCTGACGCCATCGCCATCGCCTTCGTCATCATCTCGATTTTCGTTTTCGACTCTATCCTTTTTTGTTCGTTCACCGGCATTACCATTCTGGGAAAGTCTGATATGGGCGGCCCTTGTGGGCACGGCCCCACACTCTTCTCACATAATTTGAGATATGACCCACATGCATAGTAGGTTCCGCAAGCCTTCATGTCTCACAGGTACTCAAGAGTACCGTCCCATACGGAATTTTTCCTTCCATTCTGTAGGTATAATTCTCATATGTATCAAGTTTATTGGATTACGGTGCAAAATTGATCACGTGACGTGACCTCAAATAAAAGAGAATTTTATAATGACGTGTCCAATTATAAATCACAAGATCAACGTGACTTGACCCATATCAGGATTTTCCATTCTTTATTAGCAGACACTACCGTGGTACTTTGGATAGCAGAAACTTAGAGAATTAAGAAGAAATGGCGACAACAACAGTAGTAAGGAGAATCAAGTTGGGATCTCAAGGTCTGGAAGTTTCAGCCCAAGGTTTAGGTTGTATGGGAATGTCCTTTCCCTTTGGGACTCCGAAGGCCGAATCTGATATGATCAAACTCATCCACCATGCCGTTGATTGTGGAATCACCCACCTTGACACTTCCAATGTTTATGGTCCTCATACCAATGAGATTCTCATCGGCAAGGTATACTATTATTCTTGATTTATTTTCTAGAGTTTCGATTTTGATCCTTTGTTGGGTTTCTCTTTTTACCTGGAATTTTTATTAATTCTGAAAAAAAAATAAAGGGTCTTCAATGTTGCTTCTAACGAGGGTGAAATCCAGGTTGTTATCGAACCGTTCGAGTTCGTTATATTTTTGAATTCTTAATTGAGTTGAGTTGGGATATGTTTAAAAGTTCGCTTACAAGCTCAATTCTGTATTTAAATGGATAAAATAAAATATTATACTATTTACTATTTCATAATTTAAAATTTTATATATTTTCGACCACTGTAGCCGAGTTCGAATCTGGAAATTTGAGTTTGAATATGATCATTTTAGTTGAACTCGAACTTTAAGACCTTTTTATTGAAATCAAGCTAACTTATAATAATCTAGTGAGCGAGTCGATTTCACGATTATAAGTTCATATTAGATATGAATATGGTTCTATACATTCTTATGAGAAGGGGTCATTCGAGCGTATATATTCGAGCGTATTTGAATATATGTACTATATTTACGTTTGGATGATCCCTATGTAGTTGAGCGTTGAGACTCAAACTTGAATTTGAGCCCTATATGAAACTTCTCAACTCAACAGGGGATTCCTCGCCTGAACCGGAATGAGGGTGGACGGCCCCCGGTTTAGGAGGTCAATTGCCATCCCTTTTGCACCCTTACTTTTTAGCATCATGTAGTTGAATGCGTTTTGCAGTAACTGATTTCGTGTGTGTGTGTAGGCATTGAAGGGAGGATACAGAGAAAAAGTGGAATTGGCTACTAAGTTTGGTGTTAAAATACTTGAAGATGGCAGCAGAGCAGGAATTTGCGGTGATCCAGAGTTTGTTAGAGCTTCATGCGAGGCTAGTTTGAAGCGCCTGGACGTTGATTACATTGATCTCTTCTATATCCATCGCATTGATACTCGCGTGCCTATTGAAGTCACGGTTTGTTTTCTCTCCTCATTTTTTGTATTATGTTTCAATGAATGGTGTTGGAAGCATAAAAAGGAACTGAAAGATCTTATTAATGTTTGTTTACAATTGCACTTGGCTCTATTTAAGACATTGCGAAACCAGAACTACATTGAGAATGCTTCTTCTTCTTAGAATGATGCAAAATAGCATACTTATCTAGAGATTTCTTTACTAGGTTGGAGAACTTAAGAAGCTAGTTGAAGAGGGGAAAATAAAATACATAGGGCTCTCTGAGGCCTCACCCGAAACCATCAGAAGGGCCCATGCAGTTCATCCGATCACTGCTGTGCAGCTTGAATGGTCTTTATGGACACGAGATTCTGAAGAGAGTGTCATTCCAACCTGCAGGTAAGGTAGTAGATGTTAAATTTTCATTATGCAAAATTATACGCAACAACCAGCTTTTCTCATTCTACTAAGTACTCTTTTTGCAGGGAACTTGGAATTGGGATTGTTTGTTTCAGTCCCTTGGGAAGTGGATTTTTTGCATCTGGTCCTGGTTTCCTCAATAATATGGCCGATAATGACTTCCGAAAGGTGCGTGGTTATGGTAGACGTCTTCTCTCCAACCTTCATCTAACAAACAATAAGAATGAAATAAAAATTAGATAAAGACAGAGAAATGAGGGGAACTGGTGTAGAAATGATCTCATATTAAATGAGAGCCGTAGAACTGAACTTTATAAGTGAGGTAGAATTTTTTCTTTATGACTGGTCTTGGTTAGTGTTAAGCTTATGATTAGAGTCTTTTAGAAGGCATGGTTAGACCTGAAATCTTGAGCCCATGTAAGTTGGCAATGCAAGCCCAAGAGGAAGCAGCTTCTATAGAAATAGTTATGGGCCAGGTAGAGTGTCATTGAACACATCTTAACTTTGTTAAGCCCAATGTTGCAGAAGTTGCTAGTCGGTCGCCAATTTTGACCGATTGTTTTACCGATTTTGACCGATTAAGTTGGTCAACCGATTTTTATACACTGGTTGAGTCAAGTTGAGTACTCTACAAGACTAGGCTTCCCTTGCTGTTTCTAAGTTCATAATCTGCTTAGAACTGATTTGAATATGATATTTTTGCACATAGGTTATCCCTTTGGAGGTTTTATATACCTTTCTTTTTAGTATTTGATGGCATATTACTACTGAAGTTGAGTTTATCTGGGTGAATAAGCGATCTTTGAAGCTAATTTTCACATTGTTACAGAACCTCCCAAGATTCCAGGGAGAGAATGTTGAGCAAAATCTCAAAATTTACGAGCGAGTTAATGAAATAGCAGCAAGGAAAGGATGTACACCGTCACAATTGGCATTGGCGTGGGTTCATCACCAAGGAAACGATGTTTGTCCCATTCCTGGAACCACCAAGATTGAAAACCTCAACAACAACATCAAGGCATTGTCTGTAGAGTTATCCCCGGAGGAAATGTCGGAACTTGAATCTCTGGCTGCTTCAGTTAAGGGCGAAAGGTTCAATGCCCAGGCTCTTTCTCAAACTTGGAAATTTGCAAATACTCCACCTTTGTCCTCATGGAAAGCTACATAAACTGTTGTTTGAAATTTGAAATGCTTCCAACTACTACCTAGGCGCTTGTATGTCGTGCGAGTTTCTCAGAGAAACTGCAGTTGAATAATGACTTGTATGCTTTAAACTCCTTATAGCTATAATAACAATAAAGTGATGTATCCTCTGATGCTCCAAATCTTCATGATAATAGAAGCTATATGTTCTAGTTCTTGTTTCCATTTGGGTTCTTTTGCAGTTCTCCCAAGCAATGTGCAGCTTCCCCAAAGTTAGGGTGTTAGCAGCTACATGTTTTTCTCAGAACGTGCTCTTAACTCATTTCTTTGATTCAAGTTATAATGAATGCATCTTTTACAATTGCTTGAATCAAATTTTTTAAGAACTTCAGTTTTCTTTTAGTGTCATTAGGCAAAAGTACTCTGTAAGGAAGAACTGAACATTCCATTTGGAGATGGATCAATACACCAAAGTATACAACAACTATACTTTTTTATTATAGAAAATAGAAGTCATTTTACAATACATGAAAGGCAGAGAAGTGATGTTTGCCTCAAACTAACCTTAGGTTTATTTGGGATTTTATTCGTTACTTTATGTAACTTTTTGTATGTTACCAGTAATTTATATTCTTCGACTTTCTTTGCTAGTTAGAAAGTTTGAAAATTCTTTAATTGTAATGATCATGTCCTCTTATTATTAATGAATACTCTACTTATTTAGGAGAAACAAATAACCCAAAATCGTTAACTTAAAGAGTCTATCAATTGAGTTAGTACTGAGATGTGATTATTACATTTTTTAAGACAAAAAATCTAAAATAGAATTTTAATTCAAATGTACACATAATTTCCCGAGGATGAAATCAACATGCGGAAAATATTACTTGTAGGATTTCATTTTTATTGACACGGTTTGACATAGCATAAAAATTAAGTATAATGGTGTTAACTACAATAAATATGTCATTTTTAAACTAAAGAGTTCTAATTAATCCATTGAATTTGTAAACTATTTAATGTGATGTTTGGTGGATTAATGAGATAATGTTGAGTTTAAAACTAAAAAAATGCAATTGTAATTATGAAAAGTATCAAAGATTTAACATGTCAATTGAAATGGGAGAGAAGGGATAGAAAAAGGAAAATTACCATATAGACCTAGTTCATGTAGATCTCGTAGTTTAGAATCAGTCACATTATTCACGAGTATCGTCGGCCTATACAGATAATATCGCAGATTGACACCTTAATCTCGACCAAAAGAAATTTAGGACCCAAAAAATTCGAGGCCTTGTACAATCGGCCAACTCGCACTTAGTCGAAACCAACAGTGCTCAATATTCATTGTATCAGGTCCATGACATTGCATAATATTCATTGTATCAGGCCCACCATAAAAGGAAAGCTAAAGTGGCTCTCTAGTATCATATTACATAGAGCAAATAGTTTTTTCTGCCACAAAACTAGTTATGAGTGCTATATCCGTCACAAATCATGTTTTCGTGTTTTTTCTGTCACAAAATTAGTTACGAGTGCTATACCTATCACAAATTATTTTTTCGTGCTTTTTCTGTCATGAAACGTTTTATGAGTGCTAAAAATGCCACAAAACGAGGGAGGGTGAAGGGAAAAATAGATAAGAGATCAAATTAATTTCAAATAAACCCTAAAATCAAATTTTTATATTACATTGGGTACCTAATTTTATTTTATTTTTAATACTTGACCCTTCTTCCCAAATTTACCAAAACCCTCACCGATACTTTCTTCTTTCTTTTCTTTCCACATCGAGTCGCCACTACCTCCCATCCCGTCACCCAATCCCTGCCCCCACCCATACCAAAGAGTACCAAATCTACCAAAAAATGACTGATTGATGATTTGGAGAGACGTGGTGAAGGTGATAGCCAAGCAAAAATGCCTAAGAACAATTAGATATTCCTATGGAAATTGGTCTGCAATTTGCATATTGCTTTGAGAGAGTCTTTTTTGTTCAAGAATTCTGATGGTTTCGGATGAAATATCTCTGTTAGCTTAATTATGTAGTGTAAACTAATCTACATTTTGTTTAGTACTTTGACTGGTTGTATTTTGTTTAGTTTTTTTTTTTTATGATTTTAGCAACAAAGCGCTTGGTTAATCATGTATTGCAAATTGATTAGCATTTTGCTTATTGCTTTTGACTTATATGTATTTTGTAAAGCAGTTTCTAAAGGTTAGAACAGAAAAGCATTTGTGAAATTTGTTATATGTGTCTGAAATATATATCTAGAAGTACTTTCATCATATGGATTGCTATTCTTGGTTAATTTTCAGGGGGTATGGATGGGTGTGGCGGTTGGGGATTGGGTGACGGGATGTGAGATGTTGACGGCGGCTCGAGGTGGGAGGAGAAGGAAGAAGAAGATAGTGGGGGTTTTGATAAAACTGGGAAGAAGGGGTCAATTATTTAGAAAATACATTGTGTACCCAATTAAATATAAAAATGTGATTTTAGGGTCTATTTGAAATTAATTTTATATTACCTATTTTTCCCTTCACCCTATCTCGTTTTGTGGCATTTTTAGCACTAATAAAATGTTTCATGGAAGAAAAGGCACGAAAAATGATTTGTGGCAGATATAACACTCGTAACTAGTTTTGTGGCAGAAAAAATATGAAAACATTATTTGTGGCAGATATAACACTAGTAAGTAGTTTTGTGGCAGAAAAAGCTATTTGTTCTATTACATATTAGAAAGATTTAACGTCTAACATAAACATGTTCCATATACATTTTCAGTCATTAAGGTTAACTATTACAGTCACTCAACATAGTTTTCATCCTTGGCCTCTTGCTCAACGTCCTCCACTACAATATCTGTAAAAGAATAAGGAATGAGAGACATTAGCCCAATAAAATTCTGATGAAGCATAATTAGACTCACAAACGTTTTCCCATTTCTCCAAAATATTTACATACAATGATTTAACTTCAACTAAAAAAACATATGCAAAATAAATTTTAGGATGTTTGTAACAAGTTTTAGAAGTTTTTAATAGGAACAAGTTTTAGAAGTAATAAGGACTTTAAAAATGACTTTGGAATAATGCACAAGTTTCCATACAGACCTTCAATGAAGCATTGTCCGCTCCTGTTCTTTCAGACCGGTCCTTCTTGGTTCAAAATATTTCAAGCATTCGCAACAAAATCGGAGCCCTGCACGATCAGTTGTCTTACTTGGTCCAGTACACCACCAAATGGTCCCCTCAAATGTCCAAGTTGTCTGAAAAAGAGTTTCTACTAGTATTGTCCAAGTGGGCTGAAGCCCGCGAACGGGTCCGGTTCGCAAATGAATGGACTGGGTATGGGCTTAGGAATTGCAAACCCGCAAAAATGCGGGCTTTTAAAGTCCGGTCCGCATGGCCCGCAGCCTGTTAGGGGCGGGTCCAACGGGTCGCGGGCCGCCCGTGGTTTTTTTTTTTTTTTTTTTTTTAAAATTTAACAAGTACTCCATCCTTCCCAAATTATCTGTCCACATTTCCTTTTTAATCTGTCCCAAATTATTTGTCCACTTTCTAATTAATGGGTTCATTAATGGTGATTTTTTCAATACTACCCCTTACATTAAATGTTGGAGAGAGAAGAATATAAAGAGAAGAGAGGTAGAATTAAATAGTGACTAACATTAAATATGGTTATGTTTGACATTTTACCATATTTCACTATAGAATTTGATGAAACCTTAATCTCCGTGCAAAACATAAAGTGGACAGATAATTTGGGACGGAGGGAGTATAATATTATAATATTTGGCAGCTGTGGGTAAATGTGTAATATTTCATAACCCTAACCCTAATTCTAAAGCGCTCTGTCTCTCAGTCTCTCGTATCTCACTCTCTCATTCATACCCTCATCATCGAAGTCGGCGCCGCTGGCCACCTACGCCTTCTGCTGTCTCCGGTGAGTCGCAGCTGGCCACCTGCGCCTTGTGTTGTCTCCGACTCCGACCACCTTTCGCATCGGTTTCAGCTTCAGTCCTCGGCTCCTCGCCATCTCTCGGGACTCGGCAGTCGGCAGCTGAAATTAGCCAAGAAATAGGGGAAAGTTCGGTAAGAAATTGTTCCAATTTTGATTTAGGTTTATGTTTTTTCTTGTTAATTTGTTTTTTTGAAGCTTCTTCTTGTAAATGGGAATTGTGGGGTCAAATAGCAGTTTTATATATTTGTGCATAAAAATTAAGAATTCTTACATGCCACTGTAAAAATGAGTGAAAATTTTGTGTCAAATAGCAGTTTTTTGATCTTCATGTTAATGTGAATTTTTTCCTGAAAATCTCTGTATTTTTGTTGTTTTGCAGCTCAGACTTATCCTTTTTGCCTGAATTTTTAGCTCAGGTTTGTTTATTTATTTATTTTCTTTCTAATTCGAGTTTGTGAAGTCAAAATTTGTGTTTTTAGGTTGTTCTTTGAAGGTATATATATTTGGAGGTGTTTGTAAATTTTTATAGATTGACATTGTTTTATGGGTGATTATCATAACAGTTTAAGAATCCTATTGCCAACAGAAACCCAAAAAAGTCCATGTTTGGTCTATTGTAAATGCATTTTATTTTTGTTGTTTCTAATTTTATGAATTTTATGTTAATGCAGTATGAAGAATCAAGATGCCATTGATATTGATGAAGATGAACTTGAAAGTGATTTGCCAACCCAAAATACTTTGGAGAGTGAAAATCAGTCAAATGTCGAACCTCTAAAGAAGAAGTCTAGGGTACATTCAAACGTGTGGGAATATTTTGAAAACCTCGGTATAGTAGATGGAAAGCCGAGAGCAAAATGTAATGGATGCGCAAAAAAGTTTTGTGCAGGAGGGAATAAATATGAGTCTCTTCCCTTCGTCATCGCATGGGAGTTTGCCTACACTTAAAAAGCAAATATCAAGATGGTGGTGAATTGTTGCGCGACATTAAAGGGAAGGTAAGAAATCAACCCTTGAATCAAAAGTTCTTAGTGAAAAAATAGCTAAGGCTATCATTAGACATGATCTTCCATTATCATTTGTTGAGTATGATGGGATTTGGGATGTCCTTACTTATTGCAATCCAAGTGTGAAAATATTTTCTAGGGCTACTTCTACAACAGATGTTCATAAGCTTTATTTGACTAAGAAAGAAAACTTAAAAAAAAAACTCTTGCCAATTTGCCTAGTATAATTTGTTTAACTTCTGATTGTTGGACTGCTTGCACCTCTGAAGGGTATATTTATTTGACGGCTCATTTTATTGATGTTGAATGGAGACTGAATAGCCTTATACTTTGTTTTGCTGATTTTCCTCCTCCACATAATGGTGTTGGATTAGCTCAAAAGGTTTTTGGTATGTTAAGAGAATGGGGGATAGACAATAAAATATTTTCTATAACCTTAGACAATGCTTCTTCTAATGACAAGACAACATGCAACTTATTTTGCGTCAGAAGTTAAATTTGCAAGATAGCTTGTTATGTAAATGTGAATTTTTTCATATTCGTTGCTCAGCACATATATTGAATCTAATTGTGCAAGAGGGTTTGAAGGTGGCTTGTGGTTCTTTGCATAAGATTAGAGAGAGTGTCAAATATGTTAAGGGGTCGGAAGCAAGAACAAGAGCTTTTGATGCATGTGTAGAACAAGTTGGACTTGAAAAAGGGGTTCATTTGAAATTAGATGTAATCACTAGGTGGAATTCTACATACTTGATGCTTAATAGTGCTTTGAAATATCGACATGCATTTGATTGTCTCTCTTTGAGCGATAGAAATTATAGACATTGTCCATCCACTGGAGATTGGTCAAGAGGGGAAAATATGTGTGAATTTGTTCGTCCCTTTTTTAATATTACTAAGTTGATGTCCGGGTCTTCTTATCCCACTTCTAACTTGTATTTTATGCAAGCTTGGGAAAATTGAAAAACTGTTGGTGGATAATGAGAATAGTGAAGATGATGTCGTAAAGGACATGGTTAAGAGAATGAAGAATTTTTTTGACAAGTATTGGATAGAGTATAGTGTAATTCTTGCACTAGGTGCTGTTCTTGATCCTCGCATCAAATTAGCACTTTTAGAGTCATGTTACGAGAAGCTTGATCTTGAAAAAACAGAGGAGAGCGAAAAGCTGGTTGCTGAAAAGGTTGAGAATGTGAAGACAAATTTGATTAAGTTGTTTGAACAATATTCCAAACCTTCGTCAAATTCTCAAGTGAACATGGCTCTTATGTTCCAAGTCAAAGTGGATTGGAAAAGGATTTGGATGCTTTAACTCCTGATCAGGTAATAATATTTTTCTTCAATTGAAATATTTTAATACTTTTCAAATGCATGACAGATTTTTTATGTAACTCATTTATATGTTTGTCTTATTAGGACTTTATAATGTTTGCTAGCCAAATTGCTACCAAAACTGGAAAATCTCAATTGGATATATACTTAGAAGAGTCGGCACTTCAATAGGATCACTTTGTGAATTTGGATGTCTTACAATTTTAGAAAAAAAACACCTATAGGTTTCCCGAATTAGCTTTGATGGCTTCTGATATATTGAGCATTCCCATTACTACATTGGCTTCAGAATCTGCATTTAGTATTGGTAGTCGAATTCTAACCAAGTATAGGAGTTGTCTTCTCCCTAAAAATGTACAAGCTGCAATATGTTTACCTAACTGGAACCATGGCTTTATCGCTAAAGGTAATTCATAACTCATAACATTTTTGTTGAAATTTAATGTTCCAAAAGCGTTTGCTTCACTTTCTAACTTACACTTTGTTTCATGTATGAAGATGATGATGAGGATAGCACACCAAATGCAACCGTGTCTAGGGAGGATTCAAATTCACACGAGGATGATCTACAAGAAGCTGATGAACGTTGAAGTGGAATAGTTGACGTCTTTGATATGTTGTCTTTTTATTTATATTTGGATCTTGGTTGTTTAAATTTGAATTTTTGTTATTTTGGATGCTAGAAGCCTAGAACTTTGAATTGTGAACAGCAGATTAGTGCTTACTGCTTTTATGGTGTTATTTTTTTGCCCCAGCAAATAGCAAATTTGGGAAAAAATTGGGTGGGCCCGCGGGCCTTTTGCGGTGCGGGTATGGGCATGTGTTTCTTTGATCCGCAAAAAATGGGCCTGCCCCGCCCCGTTTTGACTTTAGCCCGCGGTGGGCCGGCCCGTCTCACAGTACTAGTTTCTACAACACCAACTCAAATCTCTTCCCAGTTAAATCAATCCATGCCATTCCCATCTCCAACTTCCACATCAACCTACTCTCCAGTTTTGGCTTTATGGAAAGATTTAACTCATCACAAAAAGAAGCCAGCTCCACCACAACCACCTTTGCCCTTGCCAACCCATACAGAAAGTACCCCAATTACCCCACAATTGACAAATAATCCGGATACCTCTGATCCCACAGTCGGAGCCTCAACTATAGTCGAAATACCTAACTTTGAGACCTTAATTTTGAACAAAAGAAATTTAAGACCCAACCAAATTGACACAGTTTAACAATATCGCGGACAAACACCTTCATTTCTATTCACATAGTTTGACATAGCACAAAAATTAAGTAGAATGACGTTGACTGCAATAAATAAGTCATTATTAAACTATAAAGTAAAAATTAACTCATTGAAGTTGTAAGCTGTATTAACTGTGATGGCTTGTCGATTAATAAGATAATGCTAAGTTTGAAATTTAAATAAAAACACAATTGTAATTAAGAAAAAATATCAAATATTTTATTTTCTTAAAACAAATGTCAATTGAAATGGGACAGAAGATATAGGAAAAGGAAAATTATGATGTATGCATAGTTTATATTAATCTCGTGGTTTAGAACCATTCACATATTAAAAATTGAAGGCTATGTGTGACCGTCCACCTCACACTTGTTAGTAATCGGCATTGCCCAATATTCATTGTATCATGTCCATACCATTGCACAATATTCATTGAATTAAATCCACCAAAATTTTTTGAAGACTATGCACAATTGCTCATCCCGCACTTGGTTGTAACCGACATTGTCCAATATTTATTGTATCAGGTTCATGATATTGCACAATATTCAGTGTATTAGGTCTTTTTTTTTTGCCAAGTGTATTAGGTCAATGACATAGAAAAACAGATTTTTTTTCCTTGTGGGTGTGTCCTATGCTGAATCATCTAAGGCTAAGGGTGTCAATCGAGCTATGTGAGCTGAGCTTGGCATAGCTCATGCTCAGCTCACATAAAAATTGAAAAGCTCACGCTCACGCTCAGCCCGGAAAAGCTCACAAACCTTGACCTCACGCTCAGCTCACATTTTAACACGAGCTCGAGCTTAGCTCACGAGCTTCCCAAGCTCACTTATATTAGTGAAGAAAACGAAAATCCTGTCTCAAGAATAGCATAATACAATGAGCCTTAAAACTAAATTTGGACAAGAATACACAAAAAGAAGCAAAAGTTTCAGAATTGTTTGATATGCTAATAAAAGGAGTCTTATATAAAAAAAACAAAAAACAAGAGAATCCATGCACTTAAAATTTTAACAAATGATAAATTTGCAAATTTCAAAAGATTGATTTAATTTCATTGTCGGTGGCAATTCCAATTTTGACAATCCCATTGAATTCTTCTACACCATCTCACTTTTTGTTGTGATTCATCCCAATGTATTTTGTACACGTGTTTTCCTACTGTCTGTCTTTTCATGTTTTCTCTCTTCCTTTAACTTTTGTACCTGTCTCTCTCCTGTTGTAAGACTCATTCTTTAATATAATCTCCTTTCTACCAAAAAAAAATAGACTATTGAATTAATCCACACATTATAATTATAATTATAATTATAATGTATATAAGTTTTTTTTAAATTAGTATTATTATATATATATATATATATATATAATATTTTAATTATATTAATCTTATTCGGGTTCGAAACTTTTTCTAGTGGCGAAGTGTCAAGCTCACGCTCAGCTCACATAAGAGCGAGCTTGAATATTAAGCTCACGCTCGGCTCACGCTCACATTACCTCAGCTCACGCTCACATTTTTTCGAGCTATTTGAGCCGGGTTCGGGTCGGCCCGAACCCGTTGACACCCCTATCTAAGGCAAGTAAAAAGTTGAAATTGTTCAATTCCACAAAAAAGAAAAAATGAAAAAGAAATACAATGCGGATGTCATTGCCGACGTCATCAGAGGCTATGGCCATCATCATCTGCATTTTGTTTTCTATTTATAGTCAACATTTTTCTTGTCCTGAACACAGAAGAAACCGAGAAGAAATGGCGGGAACAGTAAGGAGAATCAAGTTGGGCTCTCAAGGTCTGGAGGTATCAGCACAAGGTTTAGGTTGCATGGGAATGTCCTCTCACTTTGGGCCTCCCAAGTCCGAGTCTGAGATGATCAAAGTCATCCACCACGCCATTCACAGTGGAATCACCCACCTTGATACTTCCAATGTTTACGGCCCTCATACCAATGAGATTCTCATCGGCAAGGTATATTGTTATTATTATTATTATCAATTCTTGATTTATTTCATATCTAGGTTAATTAGATTTCTTGATTTGTTTTTATTTTCATGGGTTTTTATTTTTTATCCTTTGTTGGGTTTCTATTAACTGTCTCTTTTTATCTAGATTTATATTAATTCGTTGAATTACATGGATACTAATGTTATGATTGGGTCTCAGTATGATCTTAATCTCAAACTAATATCAAACTCAAACTAAATTATTGATAGATTAGTATTTGATTTTTCATTCTCAGACTCAATAAAAAAGAGTTTGAGTCTCAGTTTTAGTTTCAAATTCAAAACAGACTCAATCCAAGTACCCCATAGTACTTACTGTTATACATATACAGAACACGGAATCTGGAAAAAATTGAAAATGTTTTCAATTTGCTTTTAATTGATTTGGAAAAAAAACAACCAAAAAAAACCCCTTTCCTCCTTTCCTTGCAACTAGTATAATTGGATCAAGCCTTTAACTAACTGTTCGGAAGTTGCTTGAATTAAATATTTTTTTGAGCTTGAAATTTTTAAACGGGTTAAATTCAAATACATAACTATTTGGCCTTCAAAGCTCGCTAACATGTTATATTATATGTATAGGCATTGAAGGGAGGGTACAGAGAAAAGGTGGAATTAGCTACGAAGTTTGGTTTTAAAATACTGGAAGATGGCACCAGAGCAGGAGTTTTTGGTGATCCAGAGTTTGTTAGAGCTTCATGTGAGGCTAGCTTGAAGCGTCTGGACGTTGATTACATCGATCTCTTCTACATTCATCGTATTGATACTCGTGTGCCTATTGAAATCACGGTTTGTTTTTTCTCCTTGTTAGTTATGGCTGTATTATTTTTTCAAGACACAATCTTTAAGTTTCCCTAACTTTGATCTGCAAAAGGGGTAGTGATTTCCACAAAACATTCCATTAGTTGGTCGTGATATGGCTTGTTGATGGAAGTAAATTGTTACCTCGTCTGTGAATTTGGGTCCGAGGGCGTATTCTACTGGAGAGTGTAGGTAGTATGATGATGATGATGCTGTGATTAATCTCATCACTTAGTCTTGAATATTCACCATTCCACAGGAACAAAGAAGAATTAAAAAGGAAAAGTAGGCTGAATGATCTTATGCAAGCCTTAAATGGCAGATATCGTTATAAAATACGAAATTTTTAATTGTATTAACTAGATAAGAAACACTTGCAATTGCATTCAGCTCCATTTCCACAATATAAATGCAAAAACCAAGTTGAGAATGTTTCTTCTGTGAAAGGGACGAAGATGAATGATGCAATATTGGTTGTTCCGACCAAGGACGAAACACTCCCGATAGCTATTTTTGCTATGGTCAGTTTAGCCTTCAATTATCCTAAATATCTTACTTATGTAGTGATTTCTTTACTAGGTTGGAGAACTTAAGAAGCTAGTTGAAGAGGGTAAGATAAAGTATATAGGGCTCTCTGAGGCCTCACCTGAAACTATCAGAAGGGCTCATTCAGTTCATCCGATCACTGCTGTGCAGCTGGAATGGTCTTTATGGTCACGAGATGCTGAAGAAAGTGTTATTCCAACCTGCAGGTAAGATATACTTTAATTTTCATTGTGCAAAATTATACGCAGTAACCATCTTTTCTCATTCGTTCTACTATAAACACTCTTTTCGCAGGGAACTTGGAATTGGGATTGTTTCATTCAGTCCCTTGGGAAGTGGATTTTTTGCATCTGGTCCAGATTTGCTCAATAACATGACCGATAATGACATCCGAAAGGTACGTGTTTAGAGTAGACGTGTTCTCTCCACCACTATCTAACAAAATAATAAGAAGGATAGAAAAAATTAAATGAAGACAATGTAATTAGGGGAACCAGATGTCAGATTAAGTAAGAGCAGGAGAATTTTGAGCTTTATAAGTGATGATAGTCTTTGGGTTAGAATTACACTCATGATTACTGTTCTTGAGGAGCATTCGAAATCTTGATCCCTTGTAAGTTGGCAAGGCCAGCCGTAGAGGAAGCAACTTCCATAAAAACAGGTATTGGTTGGAATGTTAACGGCATTATGAGGATGATAGCTCTATTATGCATTGGACTAGAATCTGCTTAGATCGGATTTGAATAAGACATTCTTGCACACAGGTTATCTTTCTTTTTCAGTCTTTGATAGCATGGTTACTGGACTTGGCTGTAATTTGATGTCCCGTAAATAAACAATCTTTGATGCTCATTGTCACTTTCTTACAGCTATTCCCAAGGTTCCAGGGAGAGAATGCTGAGCAGAATCTCAAACTTTACGAGCGGGTTAATGAAATAGCAACAAAGAAGGGGTGTACACCTTCACAATTGGCATTGGCATGGGTTCATCACCAAGGAAATGATGTATGTCCCATTCCAGGAACCACCAAGATTGAAAACCTCAAAAACAACATCAAGGCATTGTCTGTAGAGTTATCCCCGGAGGAAATTGCTGAACTTGAATCCCTGGCCACTTCGGTAAAGGGCGATAGGTTACATGCTCCGGCTCTTTCTCTCACTTGGAAATATGCAAATACTCCACCTTTGTCCTCGTGGAAAGCTACATAAACCGATGTTTGAAATGCTTAAAACTAGTACCTAGGCGATTATTCAGAATCGATGTTTTATCCTGTCTTTCTACAAGCTTGTATGTCGTGTGAGTTTTGTAGAAAAGTTGCACTTGAATAATGATTTGTATGCTTTAAACCCTTTAATAAGGTGATGTGCCCTCTTCTGCTCCGAATATTCACGATATTAGAGCTCTATGTTCTATTTCTTCTTTCCATTTGGGTTCTTTTGCAATCTTTCCATAAGGTGATGTGCAGTTTTTCTCTTACCGCATTTCTTTGATATCATTGCATCTTTTGCAATTTGCTTGAATCAAATCTTTGTTTTAAGAACTCTGTTTACTGCTTCATATTTCAGATTTAGTGACATCAACCAAAAGTTCTCTTTGACACATCTATTTACAGAAAAAAGCTAGCACCCAGAAATAGATGCAGGACTGTCATTCAAATGGACACAACCTTACCAGTAAGCCAACACATTAACTGGGAATAAAAGAGTATAAAGTTGTGGTTTTTACCCCACAATTTTAGAGCGCGGTGAACACTCCAAACTCCAAAGAGAGAGTAACCATGTCATTGAAAAGCATAATACACCTTATTTTGGGGGGACAAACAAGACATTTCAATTCATATCTTACCCCTAATTCACATTATAAAAGACACAACTTTGCAAATTCCAAGGATACAACCGAGAATCTTAATATTAATACTAAGCACAACAATTGAGAAACCTTACCAAAGGGAATCAGAGCATAGCTCATTACTAAGTCGAAGTAAGGAAGAACGGAACATTAAATGTCAATCGAAATGGGACTAAAGGAAAATTCTGATATAAACCAAATTCATATGGATCTCGTGGTTTAGAATCAGCCACATCACCATCACCATCTGATTCTCTTTCCTTGTTCCTTGTTTTGTGATGATGTGATTAATTCTAGAGCGAATTGCCTATTTTAGACTTAAACAATTTTTGCTTTTCGCTTTTTAGACTAAACTTTCTTTTCGACCTTTTGTAGACTTGAACAATTTACATTTACCCCGATATAGATTTTTTTCAAATTTCCGACAAAAAACTCACCGACATGCAAAACTGTGTCGTTTTGATAGGGGTAAAAAAGTCTTTTCAGCTTTACAAAACGAATTGCTTATTTTAGACTTAAACAATTTATGCTTTTCGCTTTTTAGACTAAACTTTGTTTTCGACCTTTTGTAGACTTAAACAATTTACGGTGTACCCCGATATAGATTTTTCCATGTATTCTCCCCATTCTTCTCCCCCTTCTCATCCTACCACCATCTTCATCTTCTCCACCCTAACCACCATAATCACAATCAACACCATCAACATCTCCAACATCACCATCTTCTCCACCAACACATTTCTTTTTTAAGAACAACAAGGTTTTCAAATCTTCAATCCCCATGTTACCTTATTGTTTGGGGATAGCCAAAATTTTGGGCTTTTCTGTTCATGGTTTCCACTTAAGATTGTAATTAGGATTTCGTTTCTACTTATAAATAGAATACTTATGTAACATAAATATTGAATCGCTACATAGTAAATATCCTGGTTTGGCAGCACCCTAGACTAGCCGATCTCGTTTTCTCTCTCATTGTTGCTGTTTATTTCCTAACATTTAGCTGGTGACTCGATTTTATTTCTAGAGTGAAAATGACCTGCCGTTATTGTCCTTCCGTCCCATTTTCTGTTAAAAAATCGTCAAGTCGGTCATGTGCCTCACACGTGAGGCACTTTTTAAGATAAATAAAATAAATAAATATGAATACCAAATTTAAACTAACAAAAAATTATAAACCTATCTTCTCCATTTTCACCCCTGTCAAAACGACATAGTTTTGCATGTCGGTGAATTTTTTGTCAAAAATTTGAAAAAAATCTATATCGGGGTACCCGTAAATTGTTTAAGTCTACAAAAGGTCGAAAACAAAGTTTAGTCTAAAAAGCGAAAAGCATAAATTGTTTAAGTCTAAAATAAGCAATTCGTTTTGTAAAGCTAAAAAGACTTTTTTACCCCTGTCAAAACGACACAGTTTTGCATGTCGGTGAGTTTTTTGTCGGAAATTTGAAAAAAAATCTATATCGGGGTAAATGTAAATTGTTCAAGCCTACAAAAGGTCGAAAACAAAGTTTAGTCTAAAAAGCGAAAAGCAAAAATTGTTTAAGTCTAAAATAGGCAATTCGCTCTTAATTCTAAACCGCAATATTATGGCTGTCTCAATCAATTGAGAGTCCCTGTGCAAAAAATTTAAAATATGTATAACATTTTTTTAGGGAAAGAAATGATTATGTATTAAAATCTGAGAAGACATGTGGTAGGAGAAAATTCGGTGGATCTCCAAACCATTGAGATAAGGTTTTAGTCTTCGTGGCATATTTTGCCAATACACCAGCTGAAGAATTGCTAGTCCTATGAATGTACAGAATATTGGCTAAAGTATTTCCTAGTAAAATTCTTATTAGGCTGACAAAGTGTCTTATGGGAGCGAGATCTTCGTCTAAACGAATGCTACTATTGACGATGCCCAGACAGTCACTTTCAACCTCATAATGGGAGAAACCTTTGTCAATGATGAAACAGCCGCCTTCGAATATAGCTGTGATCTTAGCGTGTTCTGGGCTAGGCAAAGCCGAACTGAACTTTGTGAAAACGGATATGAAATGACCTTCGTGGTTCCTTATAATAGCTGCAATGGCTGCAACCCATGATCCATCCACGTTATGTTTGAATCTGCCAGTTGCCGAGGCTTTCCATTTGGCCGGTATCAAAGACACTCTGCTAGTTATTCGATCTACATAAATGTCTTTCCCACCGGGTCAGGAAAGACTTTGGCCTTACATAATGCTTTGAATAAGAATTTCGGTGGCCACTCGTTCCCGACATATTTTTGTCGGAGACCTTGTGAAATCAGCCACTTGTATGTATTTAGTCGCTGCCATGAGGGCTATGCATACAATTTCATAAGCAATGCACTTTAATCCCCCAAAATAGTCTTGTTCCTGTTGCACCATAAGTTCAAGCTATGAAGACAAATTGGGTTGCTATTTCTGCATCTCCAGTGAGTACTTCAAGCAGAGCAAAGGTGAACACTCCATCTAAAGAAATTTTTCCATATCAAAGCTTGTAAGGTGCCAGACATCCAAAGTGGTAGGACAATTGAGAATCGCATGACATGCCATCTCATGCTCCATTTTACATAAGGGGCTAGAGTGAAGAGATAGTTTTAACCCGTTTTGACGTAGCTAAGCTCATGGGGTAGTATACCTTTAAAGAGCTTCCATATGAATACTTGAAGCTTTGGCGGAACAGGAAGTCACCATATTATGTCCCAGAAGTTTGACGATGGCTCACCTGAGGCAGAGGCTTTTAACTGGGGCCTTTCCTTTTATGTCGACTCGGAGGTGATATGTTTACTTAACAGTGAATGACCCATTTTTTGAGTAAGCCCAGACAAGGCAATCTCTGGGCCATGAGTCACATAACGGTATTTTAAAGATTTCAGAGACCTCATATGGGTTAAAGTACCGTTGGAGGTAGTCAACATCCCAAGCATCCTTTATATAGTCAATAAAGCTAGAATCTGTCATGAAACTTTGTGAGAAAGGCATGTTAGGAGGCTCCAAGATCTTAAATGAATGAGGCGTGGCAAACCATTTATCCTTCCACAAACTAACTCTAGTTCCGTCCCCAATTCGCCAACGCAATCCCTGAATGATGAGCTTCCTCTCTTTTACGATACTTCGCCAGAAAAGGGACGTCCGCCTCAGCAATGGAACAGTCAAGAAGCGATATAGGGGGAAATACTTTGCCTCTAGAATCAGAGAGCAAACGGAAAGAGGGATTCTAAAAGATACGCCAATTTTGCTTAGCGACTAAATCC
This sequence comes from Vinca minor, assembly GCA_026122235.1. Taxonomy (NCBI): domain Eukaryota; kingdom Viridiplantae; phylum Streptophyta; class Magnoliopsida; order Gentianales; family Apocynaceae; genus Vinca; species Vinca minor. The sequence goes on along the minus strand of JAOCZM010000241.1, from coordinate 5,154,131 downwards.
TCGTTGATGGACCCCAGGTCCCTAAATCCTAGCTCTTCCTGCGACTTTGGCTTGCAAAAGGCAGCCCAAGCCTTCCAGCATATATTCCTATTATTTTCGTCGTCACCCCAATGAAATCGGATGATCATCTTAGTGATTTTATCCAGGGTGCCTTTTGGCAACGTAAAACAAGACATTACATAAGTAGGGATGGCTTGTATATAGATTTGATTAGAACCGCCCTTGAGGCAAAATATATGGTTTTTTTCTAGCTACCCAACATACTTTGTTGACCACGAATTGGAATACGTCTTTCTTTCATCTCCATGTCATGTACAACAAGCCCAAGTATTTCCCTTTCCCATCCCCTTTGGGAATGCTCAATATTGTTGAGGCGAGATCCTTGATATCCTGTATCGTATTTTTATTGAAGAAGAGGTTAGACTTGTCAAAGTTGAACATTTGTCTCGAACATGCTTCGTATGTCTTCATAATGTCCTTAAGTCTGTTGAAGCAGTGTATATTCACTTCAGAGAAAATGAGAGAATAATCTGCAAAGACTAGAAGAGAGATCGAAGCAATGTCATTAATCGAAAAACCTCGCAGCGACGCCCGTTCTTCATATGAGCGAATAAGAGAAGAAAGCCCTACAATACAGATTAAGAAGAGGAAAAGATAGAGATGGTCGCCTTGTCTAATGCCCCTAGAGGGTTTGAAAGGTTGAGAATGTATTCCATTTAAGAGAATATAGTAGCTTACCGACCTGATACAATTCATATTCAAGGTTAGAAATTTTGGCGGGAAATTCATAAATGTCATGATGGATTCCAAATAGTTCCATTCAACATGATCGAAAGCCTCGCTCATGTTTAATTTGAGCGCCATTTGGTGTGCACCGCCAGGCTTATCAGTTTCGAGGCTATGAAAAGCCTCAAAAGTAATGATGGCATTATCCGTATTGAGTATGCCTTGTAACAAAGAACTTTGAGCTTCATCAATGATAGAGTGATAACCAATTTCAGCCGATTGGTCATTGTTTTCGATATGATTTTGTAAATAACATTACAAAGACTGATAGGGCAAAAGAGAACCATCTGTGAGACCCGACCCCAAAAAGAAAAAAAAAAGAAGAAAATAAATTTAGAATTATCATTATCAAGGAATTTGAGTCAGCTTAGGATTTACTATTATTTTTAATTATTTGAATTTTTTAAAAAGAATCAGTAAGTTTAGATTTTGGGTGATAGGAGTTATCCTAGAGGTTTATCCTGGGGAGGAGTTCTAGTGAAACTCTACTCCTTTATGTCAGACTCTTAATAAAAGAAGATAGAAAGTCCCATAATATTTTAACGATAAAAACAGAAAGAGAGAAACAAAGAGTTTGGTATTTGAAGAATTCTTACGTTGTTTTCCACAGACGAGAGAGGGGCAGGATTTGGAGACAAGCACTAGAGTTTTTGAAGAGTCTAGAAAGAACGATCGATTTAAGGTAAGAAGATTAGAACCTTTCTTACTTTTAGAACTTTTTAAATGAAAAGTATGTGTTTTTATATGATTATGTGAAAACTATAAATTTTTTAATAAGGAATCAAGCATGAAAATAGTTTGTATAATTATTTACCAAAGATTCAAGATTTTGATCCGAATAATATTTCTGTAATTTTTATCATCACAAAGATTGAGTTTTTTGATCAATTGGAAAGCCCGAAAGCTACAATGATTATGTGTATTTTTGTTTGAAAAAAAAAAGAAAAAGAAAAACATGATTCTTGCTTTCTATTGTGATGTTTTTTTAAAGTATTTTATTATTATTCTAATTAAAGTGTCTAAAATGATAAAGCTCAAGTATTTATGGTGGCTTCAGCAACCGAACCCCCTAATTGATTTCAGTATCTCGGTTAAGGACCCAACATTACTATTTACATAGTATTGTTTCAGCAACCGAACCCCCAATCAATTTCTGTACTCGGTTAAGGACCCAACAATACCCCAGCTATCAATAAAGATTAATTGTTATTCAGTGAAGTTTATACAAAATTTAATCTTTCTGTATTTTGATGTTCTAAGAAAACTTATCCGAAATTCCATGGTTGTGTTAATTTTGTGAAGGAATAAGGAAAAGGAAACATTTTGAATTGTTATGTACTGAAGCTACTGTATATATGAATTTCTCAAGTGATCTTATTTATTTATTAATTATATTAAGTTGCATGCCTTTTAGTGATTTTAAAGGGAAATAGGATTTTGACCTTCCTGCTCAAGGAACACTCCATTTATTTATTGTACTGCCTAGCTTTTCGGATTTAAAGGAAAAGTCAGGGTTAAGAAAATTTTGAATATTGTATAAAAACGGATTCAGGTTCCTTTTGGTAGTCGCAACATAATATTTTCCCCAAAGTTAAAATATAAATTTTTTGAAAAAAGGCTTGATTTTTAAAGGTGTCTAATTTTCTTACTGAGTTGGAAGCTTATCCCTTTCCATGTTGTTTTTCAGGTAATATTAGCAATGATGTTAACGAATTAGGAGAGTGGGAAGAAGTCCCCTTTTGGTGAAGCGTGTTTATTTATTATTTTTAGTTTAGTTTTGAGAATATTCTATTTTACGTTTTATTGATTCCGATGCGAAAGTTTTGGTGTAATAAATATCTTGAGATCTTTTAAATTATATACAATTCCTTCGTGGTTTATTTTTTTTTTTGGAAATTTTAAGTTAAGTCGAATAAGAGACATTGTGTTAGTAGCTTTTGGACTAGTATATAAGGTGAGCCTAAGTACCCATTATCATCTCTTATTGGGATAACTCTTAAAGTTCTTACTGGTATATAAGGTGAGCCTAAGTACCCACTATCATCTCGGGATATCCCTTTTGACATAGCGAGTTCGATTGTCAAGTAGATGATCGTGGGTGCTGTCAGACCCATATGTCGCGTTGCGGGGCCGTGGGCATGGGGCGTGACATTTTAAATGTGAAACCCCATCCCATATGGGATAACTCTTAAAGTTTTCTTACTGGTATATAAGGTGAGCCTAAGTACCCACTATCATCTCGGGATATCCCTTTTGACATAGCGAGTTCGATTGTCAAGTAGATGATCGTGGGTGCTGTCAGACCCATATGTCGCGTTGCGGGGCCGCGGGCACGGGGCGTGACATTTTATGATATCAGAGCAATAGGTTCGATAGGCCTTGGGATTAAGTAATTAAGAATCTTTTCATAATTCGTTTAGGAATTGAACTTAGCGATGGTATGCTTTAAGTAGTGATTCTCTGGCGATGGTTGCTTTAGTATATTTAAAAATGTTTGGGTTAACCTTTTCTATGTTACTGAGATATATATATATATATATTTTTTTTTTTATTTTTTTTTTCTGGAAATTTTTTTTTGCCTTTGCAGGAAGAAACTATCCCTTACTATCTTGATGAATTACTATTGAACTTTTATTTTCCCTGCTTATGTATTTGTTTTATGAAATATTCTTTAAAAAGGGGGGTCCCTTAAGAGGACAAAATACTTTTACAGTCAATTTTGTAAACACCTACCAATGACATATTATGTTCTCCGTTGTTGCATAAGAGATCTTTGTTATGAGAAGTTTTCCAACTTTTAGTAAATTTATTAAATAAAGTTACATTCTCAACTTTTAGTCCTTAAGGATCCTGAAAAGAAAAGTTTTTGTTTCTCATTTTTTTTTATAAAAGTTTTTGCTAGAATGATTAAAGTTTGAAATCGATATGTGAGTAAAAATATTTTTATTTCACTTGCTTAGAGTAAAGTTTACCCCTATAGATGGAAAACCTTCTAAGAAAATAATGAATATGACTCTTACGTTTTTTTTAGATGTCTGGGTTACAACGCTTAATAAGGGAGTTCCGAACTCCGAAGGTTGATCTTCCAAGACGTGATTATCTTATGAGGCTCGAATGGGAAAACGATGAGTATGTCCTTCAACTGCACCGTTACATCAAGTCTTTAGAGAGGAATGACGCTTTACTCCAACTCAAGGAAAAGGAAATTGAGCAGTACTATAAGAGGAAGATAGAGTTGAAAGAAGAGAAGAAGATGCTGGAAGAAGACAACAATGACTTAAAAGAAAGACTGGAAACTTTGGAAGAAAGGTACAAGAAACTTAGTGAACTTTTATCCGAAGAAACCAAAGTGCCACTAAGCTTACAATAGAAAATGCAAAGCTACACTTTGGAGTTGAAGAGTATGAAAAGAGAAGGAAACGTTTTGCTGTTCTTTAAGAAGAAGAAGAAGCAAACTCTAGAAAGGAACCTAGGACCAATGGATCAACATCAAGGGTAAGGGGGTCCAGGGAGCCAAGGGTAAACCAGAACCAAGGAGGGTTTTCACGAGAGTGATCCAGAAGAAGATCCATCCGAGGAGTAACTCGAATAGGCAGATGGAAATAAATAGGAATCGAGAGAGTTTAGGATTTTTTTTCCAGTAAAAGTTATTTTTCCCACGTTGTTGAAATTTTATTTATTTTGAACCTTTTCTTTTTCAAGAATAAAATGTTTGAAATATCTCTCAAATCATGGAATTTTATTTCACATTCTCTCTATCTTTCAGACCTTGATTGATACAATTCGTTTTTGTATTTTTTTAACTTGAATTGTACAAAGTTTAAACATCCACCCAAAAGACTAACACCATCATTTTTAAATAGATGGAACCTACTAGGAGACAAGCGGCAGGAACCTCCCAAAATCAGAGAAGTCTTACACGAGGAGGACAACATTACCTTTGCGGATATGGCTGCACAAATGGGAGCAAGGGTCTCTACAGGAATCCCTCTACGAATTCCTCCAACAATCCCAGCAAGTGGTATCTCAATCGATCCCTCAACTTTGCCACAATCGGCAAATGACTTAATTACCCCTGAGAGAGTGACGGCTCAAGGCAAGAAGGGCCCGTTCAACCAATGCTGATGTTACCAACGCTCTGTTGATAATGTCACAGGTACTGCAAGGCCAACAAGCCATGTTTCAAGAGCAATTGAGGATGCAAGCTGAAATGCGTCACGGCACCGGACCGCGTACTCATTTTGAAAGGTTGAAGAAAACTAATATGCCAACCTTCGATGGAAGCTCAGACCCCGAAAAGGCAGAGAAGTGGGCAAACGAAATGGAAGGGAACTTTGAGGTATTAGAAACTCCTGAGAACGTGAAGGTGGCAGTGGCGAAGCCTTTCTTGATGGGAGAGGCTGAGAAGTGGTGGAGGAGTGTAGTTCCAGGACTTACGGCAAATGGCCAGGTGGTGACTTGGAATAATTTCAAAAAGGAGTTCTTGGATAACTACTTCCCACAATCTCTACGCACGGAACGACAGAAGCAGTTCTTTACGCTGAAGCAGACTGAAGGGATGTATGTTGTGGAGTATAATGGTAAGTTCAACAGCTTATGGCAATATGTGCCTTCGATCATGCAAGATGACTACTTGAAGATGTTGAGGTTCGAGGAGGGATTGCAACCGGCTATCAGGAAGATGATGTCATCGGTGGAATCACAAGGTTATCATGACGCTTACCGTAGAGGTATTCGTGTCAAGTCAGAGATGACAAGGAATGGTGAAGGACCCCAAGCGAAGAAACAGAAAACGTTTGAGGTGAGGAGTAGCGAGAACCAGTATACAAGCGCACCAACTGCGAGGAATTGGAATCAACAAAATAACAGACGTGGTCTGCAACCTAATCATATGTCAAGCAATTCGACTGTCAAGAAATGTCTTATCTGCGGAAACTTTCACAATGGCGAGTGTAAGAGAGCTGCAGGAACTTGTTATCAATGCGGGAAAGCTGGCCATATGATAAGGGAATGTCACGACCTACCTACTAATAGAGTGCGACCAGTTGAGCAACCATGGAAGACTAGCGCACAGGTCTTTTCCCTTAACGACATTAGGAAAGGTAATCATCTTTCTTAAAGAATTTATCTTCTATTTTCTTTGTTTTGAATACTAAGTTTCGAGGCCGAAACTTTTTGTAAGGAGGGAGGCATGTGAGACCTGGCCCCAAAAAGAAAAAAAAAGAAGGAAATAAATTTAGAATTATCATTATCAAGGAATTTGAGTCAGCTTAGGATTTACTATTATTTTTAATTATTTGAATTTTTAAAAAGAATCAGTAAGTTTAGATTTTGGGTGATGGGAGTTATCTTAGAGGTTTATCCTGGGGAGGAGTTCTAGTGAAACTCTACTCCTTTAGGTCAGACTGTTAATAAAAGGAGATAAAGAGAGTCTCAGAATATTTTGACGATAAAAACAGAAAGAGAGAAACAGAGAGTTTGGTATTTGAAGAATTCTTACGTTGTTTTCCAGAGACGAGAGAGGGGCAAGATTTGGAGACCAGCACTAGGAGTTTTTGAAGAGTCTAGAAAGAACGATCGATTTAAGGTAAGAAGATTAGAACCTTTCTTACTTTTAGAACTTTTTAAATGAAAAGTATGTGTTTTTATATGATTATGTGAAAACTATAAATTTTTAATAAGGAATCAAGCATGAAAATAGTTTGTATAATTATTTACCAAAGATTCAAGATTTTGATCCAAATAATATTTCTGTAATTTTTATCATCACAAAGATTGAGTTTTCTGATCAATTGGAAAGCCCGAAAGCTACAATGATTCTGTGTATTTCTGTTTAATATATATATATATATATATATATATATATATTGTTCTACCTGGTTAGTAAAAGGAAATAGGATGAATGGTTTTCAATTTATTCTGATAGTATGTCGGGTTTTGTTGGACTTGTTTTAAGAATAAAAAAAAGAAAGAAAAAGAAAAACATGATTCTTGCTTTCTGTTGTGATGTTTTTTTAAAGTATTTTATTATTATTCTAATTAAAGTGTCTAAAAAGATAAAGCTCAAGTATTTATGGTGGCTTCCGCATGGTATTGTTTCAGCAACCGAACCCCCTAATCGATTTCAGTATCTCGGTTAAGGACCCAACATTACTATTTACATAGTATTGTTTCAACAACCGAACCCCCCAATCGATTTCTGTACTCGGTTAAGGACCCAACAATACCCCAGCTATCAATAAAGATTAATTGTTATTTAGTGAAGTTTATACGGAATTTAATCTTTCTGTATTTTGATGTTCTAAGAAAACTTATCCGAAATTCCAAGGTTGTGTTAATTTTGTGAGGGAATAAGGAAAAGGAAACATTTTGAATTGTTATGTACTGAAGCTACTGTATATATGAATTCTCAAGTGATCTTATTTATTTGTTAATTATATTAAGTTGCATGCCGATTAGTGATTTTAAAGGGAAATAGGATTTTGACCTTCATGCTCAAGGAACACTCCATTTATTTACTGTACTGCCTAGCTTTTCGGATTTAAAGGAAAAGTCAGGGCAAAGAAAATTTTGAATATTGTATAAAAACTGATTCAGGTTCCTTTTGGTAGTCGCAACATAATATTTTTCTCAAAGTTAAAATATAAAGTTTTTGGAAAAAGGCTTGATTTTTAAATGGTGTCTAATTCTTTTTCTTGAGTTGGAAGCTTATCCCTTTCCATGTTGTTTTTCAGTTAATATTAGCAATGATGTTAATGAATTAGGAGAGTGGGAAGAAGTCCCCTTTTGGTGAAGCGTGTTCATTTATTATATTTAATTTTGTTTCGAGAACATTCTATTTTACGCTTTATTGATTTCGCTGCGAAAGTTTTGGTGTAATAAATATCTTGATATCTTTTAAATTATATACAATTCCTTTGTGGTTTATTTTTTATTTTTGGAAATTTTAAGTTAAGTCGAATAAGAGACCTTGTGTTAGTAGCTTTTGGACTATTGACACGGTCGTGTCACGCCCTTAGGATACGGGGGTGTGACACATTATGGTATCAGAGCCGGTGACCAGGCGGACGTGTGGGAACTAAGTGTCACACCGTAAGGGGTGGGGGCCACCTCTAGAATCCTGCACATCTGGTTGGTCATGGGCTAAGTATGTTTGGGGCCCCTAGCGAGGACGCTAGGGCCTTAAGGAGGGGTGAATGTGAAACCCCATCCCACATGGGATAACTCTTAAAGTTTTTACTGGTATATAAGGTGAGCCTAAGTACCCACTATCATCTCGGGATATCCCTTTTGACATAGCGAGTTTGATTGTCAAGTAGATGATCGTGGATGCTGTCAGACCCATATGTAGCGTTGCGGGGCCGCGGGCACGGGGCGTGACATTTTAAATGTGAAACCCCATCCGACATGGGATAACTCTTAAAGTTCTTACTGGTATATAAGGTGAGCTTAAGTACCCACTATCATCTCGGGATATCCCTTTTGACATAGCGAGTTCGATTGTCAAGTAGATGATCGTGGGTGCTGTTAGACCCATAGATCGCGTTGCGGGGCCGCGGGCACGGGGCGTGACATTTTATAGTATCAGAGCAATAGGTTCGATAGGCCTTGGGATTAAGTAATTAAGAGTCTTTTCATAATTCGTTTAGGAATCGAACTTAGCGATAGTATGCTTTAGGTAGTGATTCTCTGGCGATGGTTGCTTTAGTATATTTAAAAATGTTTGGGTTAACATTTTCTACGTTACTGATATATATATATATATATATATATATATATATATATATATATATTTTATTTTTCTAAAAAAAAATTTGCCCTTGCAGGAAGAAACTATCTTGATGAATTACTATTGAACTTCTATTTTCCCTGCTTATGAATTTGTTTTATGAAATATTCTTTAAAAGAAAAAGGGGAGGGGGAGGGGTCCCTTAAGAGGACAAAATTCTTTTACTGTCAATTTTGTAAATTCCTACCGATGATATATTATGTTCTCCGTTGCTGCATAAGAGATCTTTGATATGAGAAGTTTTCCAAGTTTTAGTAAATTTATTAAACAAAGTTATATTCTCAGCTTTTAGTCCTTAAGGATCCTGAAAAGAAAAGTTTTCGTTTCTCATTTTTTTTTTTTATAAAAGTTTTTGCTAGAATGATTAAAGTTTGAAATCGATATGTGAGTAAAAATATTTTTGTTTCTCTTGCTTAGAGTAAAGTTTACCCGTATAGATGGAAAACCTTCTAAGAAAATAATGAATATGACTCTTACGTTTTTTTTAGATGTCTGGGTTACAACGCTTAATAAGGTTGTTCCGAACTCCGAAGGTTGATCTTCCAAGACGTGATTACCTTATGAGGCTCGAATGGGAAAATGATGAGTATGTCCTTCAACTGCACCGTTACACCAAGTCTTTAGAGAGGAAGGACGCTTTACTCCAACTCAAGGAAAAGGAAATTGAGCAGTACTATAAGAGGAAGAGAGCGTTGAAAGAAGAGAAGAAGATGCTGGAAGAAGACAACAATAACTTAAAAGAAAGACTGGAAACTTTGGAAGAAAGGTACAAGAAACTTAGTGAACTTTTATCCAAAGAAACCAAAGTTGCCACTAAGCTTGCAATAGAAAATGCAAAGCTACACTTTGGAGTTGAAGAGTATGAAAAAGGAAGGAAACATTTCGCTGTTCTTGAAGAAGAAGAAGAAGCAAACTCTAGAAAGGAACCTAGGACCAATGGATCAACATCAAGGGTAAGGGGGTCCAGGGAGCCAAGGGTAAACCAGAACCAAGGAGGGTGGATTCACGAGAGTGATCCAAAAGAAGATCCATTTGAGGAGTAACTCGAATAGGCAGATGTAAATAAATAGGAACCGAGAGAGTTTATAATTTTTTTTTCAGTAAAAGTTATTTTTCCCACGTTGTTGAAATTTTATTTATTTTGAACCTTTTCTTTTTCAAGAGTAAAATATTTGAAATCTCTCTCAAATCATGGAATTTTATTTCACATTCTCTATATCTTTCAGAACTTGATTGATACAATTCGTTTTTGTATTTTTTTAACTTGAATTGTACGAAGTTTAAACACCCACCCAAAAGACTAACACCATCATTTTTAAATAGATGGAACCTACTAGGAGACAAGCGGCAGGAACCTCCCAAAACAGAGAAGTCTTACAAGAGGAGGACAACATTACCTTAGCGGATATGGCAGCACAAATGGGAGCATGGGTCTCTACAAGAATCCTTCCACGAATTCCTCCAACAATCGCAGCAAGTGGTATCTCAATCGATCCCTCAACTTTGCCACAACCGGCAAATGACGTAATTACCCCTGAGAAAGTGCCGACTCAATTAAGTGCTCTAGGAAGTTTAATTCAACGAATATTAACAATTATGTCTCAATCAGATAGGTTTATTCAATAATTATGTCTTAATCCAAGTATTTTAATAACAAAGTTACCACCATTTTCTTAATAATTATTTTCCTGCACAGTTTAGTCTGCATTTATTTCTTAATTTCTGCACAGTTTTGCACAAAATCTTTCACTGTTTTCCTGGTACTAAAAGAACCTATGTTGTTTAATTTTCTTTTTTCACTCGCAAGAAGAAGATACTTTTTATTGTTCTGTGTGCTCAATTCTAAGTGTTTATTAGTTGGGCTTTTAGGAGATGAGTTTAATGAACATTTCGAGGTTCAAGATTTTTTATGTTTGTTGAAATTTGAGGGTCTTTAGTATTTCTCTTGAGAAATTTTAACGGATTAATACGAAATCAATTTCTTCAAGATTATGTTTACAGTTTTGCTGGCCTTTTTACTGATGAAAATAAATGTGCTGAAGTTGTGGATTCACGAATTTGAAAAATTATATTTTCCATCTAATGGTTTATCTTTGTAGACATATAATATTAAACGTTTCTTATTGTCCCTTTTAGGAACCACTTCCTGTAAGAAGATAGCTAGTTCGTTGAGCTTCAGAAGCACTTAAATATGCATAAGATCACGAAGTTTCAAAGTTACTTTCATATGTTCCAACTAATCTTAAATGTGTATTAATAGATTGAGTTATACTCCCTCCACCACAAATTGAATTGGGTTGGCTAGCAAATGAATCTCCTAAAAAGGATGTTCATGTTTTTTTACTTACATTCCCTAGTAGCGGATAATAAGTTTGAATCTCGAGCAGAAAATGATGGAATTGAAGGAATCATGGTTGTTTCTCATGTTGTAGATTAGCATGGAGAAAATGAAGAATTGCTTTATGGACAAATTCCTCAGGTTCCAGAGAATGTGAGGATTCGATTGTTGGAGTGGTTCTTAAAGATCCTCTTGATGATAATCACTAGGCTTCTTTGAGTTGTATGTCGCCGTGTCCTGATCAGGATCAGGTTCCACAAGAAAATGATTCGAATCAATATAATATGAGAAAATCACCCTAGTCGTCCCCCATCTATTTCACTTTAGCTTTGATCGTCCTAGTTTGATTTTTCGACATAAAGAGTCCTACAACTAATTTCGGGTAGCCTGTAGAGTCCTTTCCACCACAAACGCGGCGGAATCCAGTCAAATTAAAGCACGTGCACTGCACATGCATTTTACCAGGGGCAAAATTGTCCTTCTCGGATCCTACCCATTTTTGACGCATCACTTTATGAATTAAATCCCTAAATTTACCATCTCATCTCCATCTTGTCCTCATTTTTCTCTCCCCTTTCTTATTTCCATCATTATTTCTCTTTCAAGCTTACACAAACAATGAAGTGTGGAGGAAGATTATCTTTCATTAGATTGGCTTCCTAATTGCTAATGAGTTGCATAAATTAACAGATGTAGCTTAAGGTATCAAACTTCATTAGATTTGATAAGACCACTAAAACCCTACAAAAGATGCACAAACAAGCAAGAAAGAGAATGTTGAATATGCTAAACATTTTAGTTTCCAGAAGCTTGCAACTAAAGAGTATAGGTGGCTTTTAATGACAATTGCTACCATTTCATCTTTTGACAAGGAAGACATCCAGGAAACACACTCACATTGATTTGCTCCAAAGCCCGCACTGCCACACCAAATACAAGTGTCCCTTGGCTCCGACTAGAACACATGAACGCTCCTTTTAGGCATGAAGGAAAATATTGCTCTTAGAAGTGCTTTTTCACACGAGATCGCTGAAGGATTTTCCAAGGCATGCCTTATCACCAGGAAAAAGTCCACAATTTTTCCTGTGCTGCACCATTTAGAACCTTCAATATTTTTTCTTCAGAAATTTCCTTATCAAGCCTTCTAATAACAACGCTGTATGTAGTCCTTAAGCTTGCTTCAACACGAGCATAATTTCCATTAAATAGCAGCTCATAAAAATCTTCAACCAAGAAATCAAGATGGAAATAAGAAAGGGGAGAGAAAAATGAGGACAAGATGGAGAAGAGATGGTAAATTTAGGGATTTAATCCCTAAAGTGACGGGTAAAAAATGGCTTGGATGTGAGAAAGACAATTTCTCTGGAGTAAAATGCACGTGCAATGCAAGTGTTTCAATTTTTGTCGGATTCTGTCGCATTTGAGTTGGCAAGGACTCTACAAGCTGTCCAAAATTAGTTTCAGGACTTTTTATGTTTTAAAAAACAAACTAAGACTATCGAGGCTAAAGTGAAATAGATTGGGGACGACTGGGCGATTTTCTCATATAATATTAAAGTTTCTGAGTTTTATCCACTGAGAGCTGAATGCGATGCAGATTCTGGTACAGAAAATGACGAAATTGAAGGCATCAACTTGTTCTTTTTGTGCTAGATCAGCCGGAAGGAAGCTCATCTCATCTCTAGGCCCAAATTCCTGAAGAGCCAGGTCATGCAGGTGAAGATGGTGGAGCCTTTGTTTCTGCCCCAGAGGCAAGTTCCAATTGTAGGAAACGTCTTGGAAGGCCTTGTAAACGTCCTATACTTGCTCAAGATACTCCAGTATGTTCCTAGGCATTCAAGAACAAGCTACCAAACTGTTCCAACATGACAATCCAGTCACTGTCGTGAAAGTGTCCTGCCATATGGATGGACTACATATATGACCGTCATGCAAAAGGGGGGATATCAAAGAGAATAAAGATAAGGTGAATTTTTCACTATACTTGGTCAAATAATTTTTTATTTCTTGAACATTCTTATCCATATTTTTAAGCAAAATTTCTTGGTCATAGTTGAGTGTGGATGGATATAATGTCTTGGTGATTTTCTATTATTTATTCAGGGGCTTTTGTTTATTTTTGCTGAATGTATATAGTAGTTTGATAACTTTCATTAACAGTCCTGAATGCTATGGATGCAGGTTTACTTGGAAGAAACTTTATTTTCATATCAATGTATAGTAAACACCAATAACTGAAAATGATGTAGTGGGGGTTCATCAGTTGTCCACTTTTATGCTTGAACTAGACAATCTCAGTACCGGTCATACGGTAAGGAATGAAAAGCTTATTTAGAAAAAGTATTGTAAAACAATTAAGTGTTCTAGGAAGTTTAATTCAGCAAATATTAAGAGTTATTTCTCAATCAGTTAGGTTTCTTTAATACATGCGATATGTTGTTGCATGGAGAAGACCTACTAATGTTCACATTTTTGCATGGAGAATACCTACATTGAATAAAGTATAAATAGGAAATGATGATCCATACCATATGTTTAGAGGTACATGAGAAAAAGAGTTAAGTTTGTTTTTTATGGGTGTCTTTCTGTTTTTGTTTGCTTAAAATAAGAAAAACAACTATTTCCTTTATGAATTGCAGGAAGTTGGAAGGTGAAACTGAAGCAAATGAAGCCGAGGGACCTCTAAGCCGAAGGAAATTGCAGACTCTAAGAGTCACATTTCTTTCATATCTGCTTATGAAATTGAAACTATTCATCTTTTTTTTTGCACAAACAGAATTTCTTGTAGGTGAGTCTTTTTGCACATCTATCTTAATCTAAGTATTTAAATAAGAAAGTGACCATCATTTTCTTAATAATATTTTTTCTTGCACAGTTTCTATTAAAAGTTTTTTCTACACTTATTTCCTAATTTCTACACAGTTTTGCACAAAATCTTGCACTTTTTGCCTTTTGGTCAGCACCTTAATTCTCTCCTAGAGAATTTTATTTGCCTCACGCAGGAGACGGGTGTCGAACTTGGGACCTCCCGGTCGCAGGTCAAGGCTTGTCCCACTGGGCCACGGCCTTCTTGACCGCACTTTTTGCTTAGTACTAAAAGTAGCTGGTACTAAAAAAAAACCTCTGTTGTTTAATTTTATTTTTCGCTCACTAGAAGAATACTTTTTCTTGTTCTTTGCGCTCAATTCTCTATGTTTCTTAGTTGGGCTTTTAGAAGATGGTTTTACTATACATTTTAGGGTTCAAGATTTTTCATGCTTGTTGAAATTTGAGGGTCTTTAGTATTTTTCATGATGTTTCATACTCCCTACGCCACAAATTAAATTGGCTTGGCTAGAAAATTGAACTCTTGAAAAGGATGTTCATGTTTCTGAGTTGTATCCCCTAGGAACGGATAATAAATTCGAATCTCGAGCAGAAAATGATGTACTCGAAGTCATCGGGGTTGTTACTCATATGGCATATTAGCTTGAAGGAAATTAAGCATTACTTTATGGCCAAATTCCCCAGGTTCCAGATCATGCAGCTAAATGTAGGATTCGATAGTTCGAGTGGTTCGTAAAGATCATCTTGAAGACTATCACTCGGCCTCTCCGAGTTGTATGCCGTCATGTCCTAATGAAGACCGGGGTACAACAGAAAATGATTTGAATCAGTATAATATTTCAAACTTGCTCCAGACATTCATGTTTGTCCTAGGTGTTCAAAAGTAAGCTACAAAGCTGTTCAAACCAAGGTTGTTAAAATCGGGATTCTACGTAGAATCGTTGGAGGGGTAGAAAATCGTAAAATCAGAATTTTACGTAGAATTGTAAAATCGTACCAAAAAAATAAAATATATATTTTATATATAAATAACAATAATTAACATATAAATCATTTCATATGGTTTAACAATATGTAAAAATCCATAAAACATAATTTCACAAATTTTTTTAAAATATAAAAACGCTACAAAACATAATTTTTAACTTATAAATATTTCAAAACATCAAAATAAAATAAACCACAAAAATATCAGACCACAGATTCTGTAAATAAGCAACAAATATGAACACCAATATGTTATTAAAATACGAAACTTAGAGAACTGAACAAATAATTTTGACTTTATTAACGAGTAATTGAAATCCGCTTGGAAATAGCAAATTTCTGTCTGGAAATAGCCGAAATCCGCCTGGAAATAGCAAATTTGTGGAATCGGTAAAATCGTACGATTTTACAATTTTACCCTCCGATTCTACCAGATTTCGATTTTACTTCCGATTCAAATCATTTTCCTTCCGTAGAATAGTAAAATCGTAGATTTTACAATTTAAATCGGAATTTTAACAACATTGGTTCCAACACAACATTCAAGTCACCATGGTGAAAGCGCTCGAGGAACAAGTCTCCTGCCTGATGGAGGGACTATAAAAGTCAATAGTCCGGCAAAGGGGAGATAGAAAAGGGCATAAAGATAAGGTAGTTTGTTCACTATATTTGGTCAAACGTTTTTTTGTTTGTTTCTTGAATATTCTTATCCATATTGTTTAAACAAATTTTCTTGGTAAAATATAATGTCTTGTGGTGACTTACTATTGTTTGTTTATTTGGGTTTGTTTTTACTGAATATAAATATTAGTTTGATACCTTTGATTAATAGTTATAAATTCTTTGGAGGAAGATTTAGCTGAAAGTAACTTTATTTCCATCTCAGTGTATAGTAAACGAAAATAACAAAAAATGATGTATTGAGGTTTATCAGTTTTCCACTTCTATGCTTGAACTAAACAATCTCAGTATCAGTCCCATGGTAAGGAATGAAAAGTTTATTTAGAAAAAAATATTGTAAGACAATTAAGTGTTCTAAGAAGTTTAATTCAACGAATATTAACGATTATTTCTCAATCAGTTTGGTTTCTTCAATAAATGTGACATATTGTTGCAAAAGTAGGAACAAATAGATTCTTCTTATGTTTCTATATGTTACTTTGTATTGTCCTAGAAAACAAGTTTTTAAAATTTCCTTAGATTTAATATCTATGTCATGCAGGGAAAATTAAGAACTAATTTTCACACACTTTTGCATGGAGAAGACCTATATTGAAGAAAGTACAAATAATATATTTCGATCCATACCAGATATCTGGAGGTACATTGAGAAGAAGAGTTAAGTTGATTTTTTTAAATGTGTCTATCCATTTTTTGTTTGCTTAAAATGAGAAAAACAAATATTTTCTGTATGAATTGCAGGAAGCTGTTAGGTAAAACTGAAGCCAAAGAAGCTTAGTTTCCATGCACAACATCAGAACCTTCTAGCTAGAAGAAATTGTAGACTCTAAGAGTCACATTTCTTTCATATTGCTTATGAAATTGAATGTGGGGATCTTAATCTAAGTATTTTAATAACTTTGTAACCACCATTTTCCTAATAGTTGTTTTTCTGCACTTATTTCTCCATTTCTGCACAGTTTGCACAAAATCTAGCAAAGTTTGCCATGTATTAAAATCATCTGTTGTTTAATTTTTTCGTTCACTCTCAGGAAGAAGATAATTTTTCTGGTTTTTTGTGCTCAATTCTGTGTGTGTTTTAGTTGGGCTTTTAGGATATGGTTTTACTGTACATTTTGAGGTTCAAGTTTATTCATGTTTGTTGAAATTTAAGTGTTTTTATTATTTCTCTTGGGAATTTTGAATGGATTTAATCAGTGATAAATTTCATCAAGATTTTGTTACATCATTGTTGGCTTTTTTACCTTGTTAAATTCATACGCTGAAGTTGAAGATTTCAAATTATGAAAATTTATTTTTCCATCTCTCTGTTTTATCTTTGTTGATGGCGAGGAGTTAGAATTAAGAAAAGAAGGGACTGCATTAAACCTTATTTATAGCGCATAAGGGGATCACACGAATGTTCATATGTAAAGAAAGCCGGGGTCATCCTCTATGATGGCTGGTACCAATCCCCTCTGTCACTGCGCCACACACGGGCCATGGAGTGAGTGTTCCTGGAACCGGGATTGATGATACGGGGGCTCCCTAGTAGCGTAGTTATCCAGGGCGTAGGAAAAGCTTTGGGAACCGGACTATAATACTTAACGTTTCTAATTGTCTCTTTTAGGAACGATTTTTTGTTAAAAAACAATTGATTCGTTGAGCTTCAGAAGGTTTTAAATATGCATGTAAGCACGAAGTTTCAAAATTACTTTCATCTGTTACTACTAATGTTTAATTTATAATAATAGAATGAGTAATATTCCCTCTACCACAAATTGAATTGGGTTGGCTACAAAATTGAACTCCTGAAAATGATGTTCATTTTTCAGACTAGATAATAAATTCGTAAGGAATGAGAAGTGTTTTTTAGAAAAATTGTTGTAAAACAATTAAGTGTTTCAGGAAGTTTAATTCAACGAATATTAACAATTGTTTTTCAATCAATTAGGTTTCTTCAATAAATGTGATATATTGATTCAAAACTAGGCAAAATATAACCAATACAACGGCCGAAATTCAAGCTTTACTTCATGGACTACAATTGGCGAACTCATTGGGTAAGCTAGTTTCTTTGATACAAACGGATTACTTGCTCGCGCGATCAACCAAGGACGAATCTCAAATTGGTCTCTAGACGATTGCTTTCAATTGGTACCACCGCTCGCAAAGGGCCTCAAATCACTCATATTTATAGAGAAGCTAATAAAGACGCGGACTTATTGGCAAACATTAGTTGTGATACCCAAAATTCATTGTATTTTTACATCTTTGGTATGCTTCTTTGGAGGTAAAGGACTTGCTTAGATTAGACCGACAAGGAACACCTGCTCTCAGGGTCCTCTGATCGGCTATATTGTAGTTCTAGAATTTCCACATTAATAAAATGTCGGTTTTTATTAAAAAAAAAAATTCATCTTCAAAAAAAAGAAAGAAAAGTGTTGTGGTGCCGAATGAGAAAATATTCGGCACCTAAATAATGGAGGTAAACGAATCATAAATTGCCACGTGTAATAAAGTAACCTACTATTGCAGGTTATCGAATTTTAAAAAATAAAATAAAATGGAATGGACGAATGGGAGCTTGCCACGTCACCCAGTCAAGTGACCGATTACCTGTCAAACCGGTCAACACACTTTTGTTTACAATGTTTTTTTTTCTACAAGTAACTTTGGTAGGTTTAATGGTAAAATTTAAACAAAATTTGGTAATTTTTAATAAATAAATAGTAAATGTTGAATATTACTAATTTATTTTATAATCTTACCATTTTTACTTTGAAAGTTACTATTGTTATCATGAATATTTATATTCTATAAAATAGTAAATTTAGACACAACAATGGTGAATTTAATGACAAAAATAGTAATGGATTTTATAAAAATGGTAAATGTGGTGAAAAAATAAAACTTACTATTTTAAAATAAAATTTATCATATTAAATTATAATTTTACCATTTTTATCTCTGTTTTAATAAAATGATAAAATGGTAAGTTTAGTAACAAATTCGGTAATTTTATTTACATTGTTTGTAACTTTTGTTAAACAATTAGTAACTTTTGTAAAGAATAAATATCACTATATAAATACTCAAACTAGAACAAATCTTACCATTTTAGGTTGAATTTTACTATTCTGTAAATTGGTAGATTTTTCACATACTTTGGTAATTTTTTAAAATTAAATTAATAGTTTTGATGAATTAATTGGAGTTACTAAGTTGTATTGTTACAAGATTATTTTCTTTTTATCCATAAAGAATACCTTTTAACGATAATAAGAAAAAAATTAAAAAATATTCCTAAATCAATAAAAAAAAAGAATTAGCTTTAAAAGAGAAAAGAAGAACCTGCTAAAAAAAGTTAATCGAGATTAATTCATTGTTTAAAATAAATATCCATAGTAAAACTCCTGTGTATTTTATATGATAAAGATTCATATTTGTAATAATTATTGAAAATAGACTTTGGATCTTATAGTATTTAATCTAGTATATTAATTGGAATTATTATATGTCAAATATTATTGAACTATGAAAAATTCATAGGTTTGGACTAATTACATTGTTCCACTTGTTAAAAAAACAAATTAAAAGTCCGAAGATCTACTCCCTTCACATCATCCTTCTCTGCGGTTTTATTTTTTGATCTTCTCCAAAATACTTATGATAGTTTTATTTAAAATTAAAAGATGAAGTTGTATATACCATTAGCATCATATGACTAAATTGGTGTTCTTTTTTCTCTTCTCTAAAATGCTTATGATATTTTTATTGGAAAATGCTTTTGGACTAAAAAATAATTGTCTAAAATGAATAAGAACTCAATTTGACCTTTTAAAAAGACAAATTAGCTTGAAGGAAATTAAGCATTACTTTATGGCCAAATTCCCCAGGTTCCAGATCATGTAGCTAAATGTAGGATTCGACTGTTGGAGTGGTTCGTAAAGATCATCTTGATGACTATCACTCGGTCTCTTCGAGTTGTATGCCGACATGTTCTGATGAAGACCGGGGTCCACCAGAAAATGATTTGAATCAATATATTATTCCAAACTTGCTCCAGATATTCATGTTTGTCCTAATTGGATGGCCAAGTGGATAAGGCCATCACACTTGGGGCTTAGGTCCCAAGTTCAATCCCTATATCTCACACAAGGGAATGATTTAATTGTCATTTCTTTGGGCTCCCTTGTGTGGATCTTATACTCCCCTCTTGGGGCACCTGCTCAACGGGCTTATACGACACCCGCTCAACACTGGACTTCTACGACACCCGCTCAACGGGACTTCTACTACTCCCCTCACAGGGCACCCGCTCAACGGGCTCTTCTACGACACCCGCTCAACGGGACTTCTACTACTACTCCCCTCACGGGGCACCCGCTCAGCCGGGCTTCTACTACTCCTCCTCTGGAGAGGTCTAATAATAAATAATTGTAATAAACTAGACCATACTTATAAATGGTCTAGTTTTTTTAAAAAGAAAGCTACAAAGCTGTTCCAACACGACATTCAAGTCACCATGGTGAAAGCGCTCGAGGAACAAGTCTCCTTCCTGATGGATGAACTATAAAAGTCATAGTCCGGCAAAGGGGAGATAGAAAAGGGCATAAAGATAAGGTGGTTTGTTCACTATACTTGGTCAAATGTTTTTTTTTGTTTGTTTCTTGAATATTCTTATTCATATTGTTTAAACAAATTTTCTTGGTAAAATATAGTGTCTTGTGGTGACTTACTATTGTTTATTTGGGTTTTTTTTACTGAATATAAGTATTAGTTTGATACCTTTGATTAATAGTTATAAATTCTTTGGAGGAAGATTTAGTTGGAAGTAACTTTATTTCCATCTCAGTGTATAATAAACGGGAATAACTAAAAATGATGTATTGAGGTTTAGCAGTTTTTCACTTCTATACTTGAACTAAACAATCTCAATATCAGTCCCAGGGTAAGGAATGAAAAGTTTATTTAGAAAAAAAATATTGTAAAACAATTAAGTGTTCTAAGAAGTTTAATTCAACGAATATTAACGATTATTTCTCAATCAGTTTGGTTTCTTCAATAAATGTGACATATTGTTGCAAAAGTAGGAACAAATAGATTCTTCTTATGTTTCTATATGTTACTTTGTATTGTCCTAGAAAACAAGTTTTTAAAATTTCCTTAGATTTAATATCTATGTCATGCAGGGAAAATTAAGAACTAATTTTCACATGCTTTTGCATGGAGAAGACCTATATTGAAGAAAGTACAAATAATATATTTCGATCCATACCAGATATCTGGAGGTACATTGAGAAGAAGAGTTAAGTTGATTTTTAAAATGTTTCTATCCATTTTTTGTTAGCTTAAAATGAGAAAAACAAATATTTTCTGTATGAATTGCAAGAAGCTGTTAGGTAAAACTGAAGCCAAAGAAGTTGAGTTTCCATGCACAACATCAGAACCTTCTAGCTAGAAGAAATTGAAGATTCTAAGAGTCACATTTCTTTCATATTGCTTATGAAATTGAATGTGGGGATCTTAATCTAAGTATTTTAATAACTTTGTAACCACCATTTTCCTAATAGTTTTTTTTCTGCATTTATTTCTCCATTTCTGCACAGTTTGCACAAAATCTAGCAAAGTTTGCCAGGTACTAAAATAACCTGGTATTAAAAAACATCTGTTGTTTAATTTTTTCGTTCACTCTCAGGAAGAAGATAATTTTTCTGGTTTTTTGTGCTCAATTCTGTGAGTATTTTAGCTGGGTTTTTAGGATATGGTTTTACTGTACATTTTGAGGTTCAAGTTTATTCATGTTTGTTGAAATTTAAGTGTTTTTATTATTTCTCTTGGGAATTTTGAATGGATTTAATCAGTGATAAATTTCATCAAGATTTTGTTTACATCATTGTTGGCTTTTTTACATAGTTAAATTCATATGCTGAAGTTGCAGATTTCAAATTATGAAAATTTATTTTTCCATCTCTCTGTTTTATCTTTGTTGATGTATACTGCTTAACCTTTCTCATCGTCTCTTTTAGGAACGATTTTTTGTAAAAAAAATTGATTCGTTGAGCTTCAGAAGGTTTTAAATATGCATGTAAGCATAAAGTTTCAAAATTACTTTTTGATATGTATGTGATCGATTTGATTAAGTATTGTTATGACATGTTATTCGTATGATTTGGTATTGTTTCTAAGTATTATAAAGAGTCTAAAAACAGTGTTTTGGGTTGGGATTTCAGATTGTAAGTTATGCAAGCTCTGAAGTATTATGTTATGTTTTCAAGTGTTTTACAAAGGCTTTCAAGATGTTTCAGGTTAAGTAAAACAAGTCAAGATGTATTTTCAAATATTTTGGGAATCAGGGAAATGTGTTGAAGTATTTTTGGTGCTTCATCCCAAGGCCGATCGAATCTTACTAAGCTAGTGTGGCTTACCCTATTATCTTTCTATGTTTTGCAGATGAGTATGATGACGGTGTTGATAATGAGACATGGGATAGGGTGCAAGACTTATAGTTACTTAATGAAAGTTATGCAATAACTACTGAATCTTTATAAGTATTTGACAAGTAGTATGATATAATAAGTTTGTAAATTCCTTTAAAGTTTTGAAGACATATAATAAAGTTAAAGTTTAAGAATATTCTGTTAAGCTTGACTTGTAAGAGTATATTCTGTTAAGGGTTCTTTGTCTCATTGATAGACGAGGCATTGCCAGGTCACCTTCTGGTTACGGGGTGTGACACAAGTGGTATCAGAGCAGGTCGAACCTTAGGCTTAAATCCTTAGTTAAAAAATTTAGTATGGAATGAATATATAATCGATTCTTAAATAACTTAAGATGCGTTCTTGGGTAGAGATTCTGGAATAGGACATATGTTTTTATATACCGTCTTATATATAAGACGGTATATAAAAACATATGTCCTATTCCAGAATCTCCACCCAAGAACGCATCTTAAGTTATGATATATATATTTGGTATGATATGTTATGTTTATTTCGTAAGTTATGATGTTTTAAATTGTTATATAGCATTAACTGTGTTAACATGTAACTTAGTTGATTTGTTTTAATTGAATCACCATGTTAAATCCGGTTTGCTACTTTATTTAAGTTAGTTGATGATATTTTATGTTAGCTTGAGACATGGACTTGATATATGAATTATGTGTTTATGTATATTTGTTTGTTATCTTTATTTAAAGAACGACATATCTCATATGAACTCTATTAACATTTTGAGATATGAACTTGTTAAGTGTAATATGTTTTTTTAAAGTATTTGTTTATCATGTTCAACTTTATTAACATGTTAACTTTACTTGCTTTAACTGTATCAGCATGATAACCTTATTTTTGTTGCTATATTTAGTGTGTTGTTGATAGGTTATTTAGCTTAAGATATGAACCTGCTTTGTGAACTATGTGTTTGATTATTTTTATTTATCATATTTTGTTTTTAAGAACGAGACGCCATGCTAGTCTAGCTTTGTAGTATTAAATTACATAAATTGATGGCATGACTTGTACATCTTTAAGTACTCATGTATCCACCTTCTATGCTATATGTTTAACTGAGATATGATGCCATGCCTTTTATGTTATGTGTTTAGGCGAGATAAGATGTATATATGAATGAAGAAGCAAGCTAGTTTAATTTTTTGATACTTAAGTGAACTGTCTGCTTATCTTTAAGTGTTACTTATATAAGATGGATCGCCAAAATGACAACAACGATGATCTCAACATTCCAATATTAAGTTTGGGTCGTAGAAGTAGTCGCAGAAGGGAAGGTGTGCCTGAATCCTCTACCCGACCTCAAGTACATAATGTGGGAACCGCTACTGGGATAGAGAATGTAGTGCCTCCACCTCCACCTCCACCAACCGTGAATACTGGAATACCGGCTGAGTTAAATGCAACATTGGCCATGATGGCACAACTACTTCAACATGCAATACATGGAAATCAGAATACTTGGATAGTAAGAAGACAAAGAAACGAGGTTGACACGGGCATCCATTATGAGAGGATGAAGAAAATGAGGATGGCCTCATTCAAAGGTAATGTTGAACCAGATGAAGCTGAAGTTTGGTTAGATGACATGGAAAGGAACTTTGAGACTATGAGGGTACCTGAAGAACAGTCGGGATTACATCATTGACTGACAACGCAGCTGAATGGTGGAAGGGCGTTGCCCCAATTTATCAACAAGGGGGACGACCTATCACTTGGGCAGAATTCAAGACAGCTTTCTTGGATCAATATTTTCCGGATACCTATCACATAGAGAAGCAGAACCAGTTTTTGGAGCTCAAGCAAAAGGAAGGTATGACTGTGACTGAGTATGTAGGAAATTTTAATGCATTTGGAAAGTAAGCCACCTCCATTATCCAAGATCCAGTGATGAGGACACAAAGGTTCGTGATGGGGCTTCTAATTCGGGGAAGATTGTCAAGTGTTCGTCACACCACATATAGCGAAGCTTATCAATGAAGTTTGGACATATAGATGGAATTCAATCGGGTTGACAATGAAAGAACTGGAAAGAGAAGTTTCACCACCATGTCAGCAGGTCAAGGTTCAAAGGGTGCAAATTTTGTATCACCATCAAGCAAGAAAAAATTCTTGCCTACGCCTAGTACATTCAAGACTGGAGTGAGAACCGGTGCCAATGCAATCAAGATTGGGGGATCTTCAACCTCACCTACTTTGGCCACAATACCTTTATGCACTACATGTGGAAAGAAGCACCCAGGTATATGTAGATGGGGTACCGGAGCTTGTTTTCAGTGTGGGAAAACAGGGCATCATATCAGTCATTGTCCCGAATGGTCTGGGGGTAATGTTCAGAATACTGCTACACCAAAGATTGGGGATTCAAGGCAGAAAACAAATGCAAGGGTATTCTCTCTCACTCAGCAAGAGGCAGGGGAGGCCTCAGATGTGGTAAAAGGTACGCTTCTGATAAACTCGGTGTCTGCTTATGTATTGTTTGATTGTGGTGCTACACATTTCTTTGTTTCTCGTCGTTTCGCTAAGACCATTAGGACTACTCCCCCCGTTCATTCTTCGAATGCATATAGAGTTAGCATACCTAATGGGAAAGTATTGGAATCGAAGTTGTTACATAAGGGGTGTCGAGTAGAGATTGATTCAAGGGTAATGGAAGTAGATTTGATACAACTAAACATGGTAGAATTCGACATGATTCTGGGTATGGATTGGTTATCAAGACATCATGCTCTAGTGGATTGTAAGAAAAAAAGAATTCAGTTTATGGCATAAGACAAGGAGTTGAATTTCACGGGTCAGAAAGGAAGAAAGAACAGAGATTTACCGGGTATAACACATGCTCGGGAGATCGATTTTGAAATACTCCTACAACCTGGTGTAGAACCTATCTCCAAAATCCTGCACCGAATGTCCCCATCAGAACTTAAAGAATTGAAGACACAGTTGCAAGAGTTGTTAGACAAGAAGTTTATCTGGCCTAGTGTATCACCATGGGGAGGACCAGTGTTATTTGTGAAGAAAAATGATGGAAGCATGAAGATGTGCATAGATTATCGAGAATTGAACAAGATCACCATCAAGAACAGATATCATTTGCCTCGTATAGATGACTTATTTGATCAACTGAAGGGTGCCAATGTCTTCTCCAAGATAGATTTAAGATCCGGATATCATCAATTGAGAATCAAGACAGAAGATATACCGAAGAGTGCTTTTCGAACAAGGTATGAACATTACGAATTCCTTGTGATGCCATTTGGTATGACTAATGCACCAGCAGCGTTTATGGATATGATGAATAGAGTTTTCACGGATTGTTTAGACAAGTTTGTAGTGGTATTATTGATGACATCCTGATACACTCACCATCTGAAGAAACCCATATCGAACACTTGAAGACGGCTTTGGGAATTCTGTGAAAAGAGAAGCTCTACGCAAAATTTAGCAAGTACGAATTCTGGTTGAAGAGTATATCATTTTTGGGACATGTAGTGTCAGCTGAAGGTGTATCTGTTGATCCTGCTAAGATAGAAGCTATAGTAGATTGGCCACGACCCACAACAGTGGCTGAGATACGAAGTTTCTTAGGATTAACAGGTTACTATCGTAAGTTCGTGGAATATTTTTCAAGGGTTGCCTCACCTTTAACTTGGTTAACGCAGAAGAAAATGAAGTTTGATTGGAGTCCAGAATGTGTAGAAATTTTTATGAAGCTGAAAGAGAAGTTGACTACTGCACCTATCCTGGCATTACCCGAAGAAACCGGGGGGTTCACTATATACATCGATGTTTTATGTATTGGTTTCAGATGTGTACTTATGCAGAAAGGGAAGGTAATCGCTTATGCTTCAAGACAGTTGAAGCCATATGAGAAGAATTATCCTACACATGATCTTGAATTAGCAGTTGTGGTATTTGCTTTGAAAATTTGGAGGCACTGTTTATATGGTGAGCCTTGTGAAGTATTTACGGATCATCAAAGTCTGAAATATTTGTTCACTCAGAAGGAGCTTAACATGAGGCAACGAAGATGGTTGGAGTTGTTAAACGACTATGATTTGACAATTAGCTACCACCCAGATAAGGCTATTAGGGTAGCAGATGCGTTGAGCAGGAAGACAACCGGTAAGATAGCAAGTATGATCGCTGAACAAGACAAGCTTATCTTTGAATTTGAAAAGCTGAATATTGAGGTTGTCAAGGATACCAACAATGTCCTAGCAGCCTTAGTAGCTCAGCCAACTCTACTTGTTCGAATTAAGGAAGCTCAAGCAACGAATCCTAAATTGATAAAGGAACGGGTGTTAGCACAATCTGGAGAAGAAACAAATTTTCAAGTGCACGAAGATGATAATTTACGATTCCGGAGCAGATTGTGCGTACCAACAGATGTGGAGCTTAAAATAGAAATTTTATAAGGGGCACACAATTCCAGAATTTCAGTACATCCGGGAGCTTCAAAAATGTATAAGGACTTGAAAGAAAATTTCTGGTGGAAAAGTATGAAGAGAGCAATTGCAGAATATATGGCTAGATGTTTGGTTTGTCAACAAGTTAAAGCAGAACATCAAAGACCTGCTGGCTTGTTGAAACCTTCAGAAATTCCGATTTGGAAATGGGAGCATATTACATTGGATTTTGTAGTTGGGTTACCAAGAGACAAGAAGATTACTGCACCAATGGATGTGTTAGTTCAATTGTATATGAATGAAATTGTTAGACTTCATGGTGTACCGATAAGTATAGTCTCAGACAGAGATCCAAGATTCGTGTCTCGTTTTTGGCGAAGTTTCAATGAATCCATGGGAACCAAGTTGTCCCTTAGCAACGCCTATCATCCACAAACAGATGGGCAAACAGAGAGAACTATTCAAACATTGGAAGATATGCTTAGGGCATGTATATTAGACTTCAAGGGTAGCTGGATTGAACATTTAACTTTGGTGGAGTTTGCCTACAACAATAGTCACCAAGCAAGTATTTGAATGGCACCATATGAAACACTTTATGGCAGACGATGTAGATCACCGGTGTGCTGGGATGACATTGGCGAGAAGTTGGTAATAGGGCCAGAACTTATTCAAGTAACAATGGAAAATGTACCTCTCATTCGGGAAAGAATAAAGGCTGCACAGGATCGTCAGAAAAGCTGGGCGGATAGTAAAAGAAGACCCTTGGAACTTCAAAGTTATGATACCGACACACACATACTATTAATCATTAGAGTTGTGAAATTTTGACTCATAACAAGATTTCAAGTGTCCTTAACTATCTAGAACATATAAAGACATGCATCCTAGCATCCTTGCATGTGTGGGATAGAAAAAAAAACCTTTTGACGAAGATTTAAGATCACTATAATCCGGTGATCTCATGTTCAAAATTATATTCAGCGGATCCAACCTAACGCACCTTCCAATCATTTTGCTGGTTTTGAGCTCTGATACCAAATACGACACCCTTCTTAATTGCACTGGCACCTAGCGGAAGGTTGGGGTGTCACACCCTCCGCCATAAAATGAATTGGGTTGGCTAGAAAATGTTACTGCTGGAAAGGATGTTCACATTTCTGACTTGCATCCCCTAGGAGCAGATAATAAATTCGAATCTGCAGAAAATGATTGACTTGCAGGCATCGAGGTTGTTTCTCATATGGAAGATCATCCAGAAGGAAACGAAGAATTACTTTATGGCCAAATTCCTCAAGCTCCAGATCATGTTGCTGAATGTGAGGATTTGGTTGGTGGATTGGTTATTTAAGATCCTCTTAGTGATGATCACTCAGCCTCTTCAAGTGGTATCTGTCATGTCCTGATCAGGATCGGGTTCCACCAGAAATTGATTTGAATTAATAAGTTTTATCACCTAGAAGCTTATCAGGATAAGCATTTTTCACCAGCCTGTTCTTCTAGTGGAAGATCTACCAGAAGGAAGTAGAACTCATCACTCGGCCCATATTTCTGAAGAGCCAGATCCTGTAGGTGAAGTTGGCGAAGCCTTTGTTTCTGCCTCTGAGGCAAATTCCAGTGGTAGAAAGAGCCGTGGAAGGCCATGGAGACGTCCGTAACTTAGATGTCCAGAACTTGCTTTAGACAATCTAGTCCGTCCTTTGCGTTCAAGAGAAAGCTGCCAAGCTGTTCCAACACGAAAGTGCAGTCACTATCATGAAAACCCCCGAGGAACAAGTGTCTTGCTTAATGGATGGACTACAAAAGTGACAGACCAACAAAGGGGAGATAGCAAAGAACGTAAACAAAAGCGATTTGTTCACTATACTTAGTCAACTACTTTTTATTTCTTGAAGAATCATATCCATTTTTTTTTAAAAAAATGTCTTGCTCATAGTGGAGTGTGGTGGGATATATTGTCTTGTGGTGATTTTTTATTGTTTATTTGGGGATTTTGTTAATTTTTACTAAATGTAAATATTAGTTTTATACCTTTGATTAGTAGTTTTGAGTGCTATGAATGAGGTTTAGTAAACGTGAATAACTGAAAATGATGCTGTGGGATTTATCAGTTGTCCACTTCTATACTTGAATTAAGCAATCTCAGTATCGATCCTAGGGTAAGGAATGATAAATTTATTTAGAAAAAATATAGTAAAACAATTTAATGTTCTAGGAAGTTTAATTCAGCAAAATATTAATAATTATTTCTCAATCAGTTACGTTTCTTCAATAAATTTGATATATTGCTGCAAAAGTAGGCACATAAAGATTCTTCTTATGTTTCAATGTGTTAATTTGTATTATCCTAAAAAATGTATTTCAATTTGCCTTTGATTTGATATCTATGTCATGCATAGAAAATTGAGAACTAATTTGCATGCTTTTTCATGGAGAAGACCTACATTGAAGAAAGTAAAAATAAGAGATTTCGATCCATGCTAGATGTCCAGAGGTACATTAAGAAGAAAAGGTAAGTTGATTTTTTATTTTTTTCTTTCTGTTTTTGTTTGCTTAAAATGAGAAAAACAAATATTTCTTTTATGAAATGTATGAAGTTGCAAGGTGAAAATTGAGAAAATGAAGCAAAGGTACCATACACAATGTCAGAACATCCAAACTAAAAGAAATTGCAAACTCTAAGACTCACATTTCTTTCATGTATGTTTATGAAATTGAGGCTATTCTACTTTGTTTTTGCACAAAAATAATATCTTGCAGGCGAATGTTTCCCTTATCTTAATCTTACTATTTTGATAAAAATGTAACCCCAATTTTCTCAATAATATTTTGCCGCGCTGTTTTCTTGCACAATTTTGCACAAACTTCTGCAGAGTTTTATTTGTATTAAAAGAACTTGGTATCTAAAAACCCTCTGGTGTTTAATTTTTCGCAAGAATTAGATACTTTTTCTAGTTTTGTGTGCTAAATCGTGCTTATTTGTTAGTTGAGCTATTAGGACATGGTTTTACTGTACATTTTAGGGTTAAAGATTTTGCATGTTTGTTAAAATTTGAGGGTTTTAAGTATTTCTCGTGTGAATTTTTGACGGATTAATCAGTGATCAATTTCTTCAAGATTATGTTTAAAGTTATGTTGGTCTTTTACCGATGTAAATAAATGCGTGGAGTCCATAATATGAAAATTAATGTTTTCATCTCACTGTTTTATCTTTTAAGATGTACAACTAGCGGGTAAGCCCGCGCGTTGCGCGGGTAGTTTGAATATATTTTAATATATAATAATATGTGCATATAATGGAATAGGTGATGTGTATTTTTTTTAGTATTGTAAGTTAACATAAAAATATAATATATGAAATGGGAAACAATTTTATTAGAGTTTAATTTGAAATACATAGATAGTTGATTGTTTTGGATATCCAAGAGTAACAACATTGTAAACGATTCCTCTTACTTTTTGGAAAACTACGTAGTCATCTTTCTTGATTTCCATGTCTTTGACAAATTCAGCCCATCCATCATTTAGAATGTTAGTCTCTTGTAATTTGGTAATGTACACACTCCATAATGTGCCTTGTTGATTTGTTAGGAAGATTATTTCTGGATTGTTGTCTTCGTTGTCAATGATAAAGCTACTTGGTATTTCCTAAAATTAAATATTGGTTAGTTTGGGAAAAAGAAGAATTACATATGATATAAAATTGAAAGTAGTTGAAATATTTACCATTGCGATCAAATCATTGGCATTTGACATGCACTTTATGAACCCCTTTTCAAAAATTGTCATTGTTGATATTGTTGGATTTAATATTATACAAAGTGGTGTTTTGTGGATTGTAGCTCTTGTTTTGGTTGAAGGTGTTGGGGTTTTATACTGTTTTTAAATTTAATTAGTAGTAATCATTTAATGTGGTCTTTAAAACTATTCAATGTTTAATTCATTATGAATATATCATTATGTTAATGAGTTTCAAGAAATATTCAATGGCATTAATAATTTGGAATTTGATACAACTATGCATAAAATGAGAAAACGGTGGTATATTTAAAGTATAAATAAGTGTTTATTAGTTTGTTTTCAATTAAGTTGTGACCATTAATATTTATTATTAATTTGTTTTCAATGAATTTGTGACCATTAATATTCATTTGGAATTTGATAAGACTATGCATGTTTGTATGGATGTTTTTAAAACTATTCAATGTTTAATTCATTATGAATATATATCATTATGTTAATGGCTTCCAAGAAATATTCAATGGCATTAATAATTTGGAATTTGATTAAATTATGCATGTTTATGTGTATGTTTTTAAAAAAAATCAATGCTGCTTCCACTATGAATAGATCATTACTAATCATTATTAACTCAAAATTCAGATGTCCAGAGTTTAGCATATTACATATTGTAATGTACATAAATACCATGAGCCTTGCATATTACATATCTCAATATCTCTGAAGGAATATGAATTTTCCTTCGCCAAATATAGTGAACTCTAAGTAAAATGAGGAATCAGTGGTGTATTTAAAGTATAAAGCAGTGTTTATTAATTTGTTTTCATTTAAGTTGTGACCATTAATATTTATTTGGAATTTGATAAGACTATACATGTTTATATGGGTGTCTTTAAACCTATTCAATGTTTAATTCATCATGAATATATCATTATGTTAATGAGTTTCAAGAAATATTCAATGGCATTAATAATTTGGAATTTGATACAACTATGCATAAAATGAGGAATCAGTGGTATATTTAAAGTATAAAGAAGTGTTTATTAGTTTGTTTTCAATTAAGTTGTGACCATTAATATTTATTCTTAATTTGTTTTCAATTAATTTGTGACCATTAATATTCATTTGGAATTTGATAAGACTATGCATGTTTGTAAGGATGTTTTTAAAACTATTCAATGTTTAATTCATTATGAATATATCATTATGTTAATGGCTTCCAAGAAATATTCAAAGGCATTAATAATTTGGGATTTGATAAAACTATGCATGTTTATGTGTATGTTTTTTAAAAGAATCAATGTTGCTTCCACTATGAATAGATCATTACTAATCATCCTTAATTAAAAAATTCAAATGTCGAGTTTAGCATATTACATATTGTAATGTACATAAATACCATGAGCCTTGCATATTACATATCTCAATGACTACGAAGGAATATTAATTTTCCTTGGCCAAATATAGTGAACTCTTCATTCATTATATGATTTGAATGGAAAAAGTGTATTGGATTTTGTGTGTCACAGTGTATGCTTATAACATTTGAATAAATTTTTAGAATTCCATTGGTAATTGAATGGATCAATAATTGCATACAAATACATCTGTCTAAATTATATGGAATGTTGATGTTGTTTGCAGGCTATGGAAATCGAATCTAAAACAGATTTATACACTACATTTTTTTTAATCAATGTGTGTATCCCTGTAGCTTCTTGCCAAACTATTCAAGTGAACAATGTTTCAAATTTCATTGACTTTTCCAAACAGGGTTATTTCTAAGTTGAACTATTAGAAATTTGCAAAATGTAAGCATAAAAATTACAGGTGTCCGGTAAAAATAAAATGGAAGTATGTCTAATGAAATGGTAAATAAGTTGAACATTCAAAAGGGCCGGCAATTGATGCTGGTCCAATAGACATACTGCATGATTTCATTTTTCACTCGAGATCAACTTTGTTTTTTTTGGTTCTGAAACACCTCTAGGATTCTTGTCTTTGCTGTTTGATCTCTTCTTCTTTTCAGAAGTAGGTGGTGGGGTAGATATTGGCTGTGGTAATGCAGTTTGGGCAAGAATTCTTGATCCAACCTACCAAAAAGGGAAAACCAAATGGAATTTCATATTATTTTGAAAAGAAATTTGAGTTCATATAAAATGTATAAAATATAAAGCCAAATGTTACCTCAGATGGACTTTTCCCTTGGTCTACAATGTCAGTCAATTCATAAGCTCGATTTACTGTGAAACTCTCACTTGTTGTTCCTCGACTTTGCAAATTAAATCTAACTTGGCAGACTATGCTTTTTCCAATGACTTTCCTCAATGCAGGAGGAACATCGTCATCGATATTTTCCTATCCAAACAAATGTTGTAGTTTTTGATACATATTACTCACTGTTGAAATTGTTGCATTATTACAAATTTTGTATACTGACCTCAAGAATGACTTTTGCAAGTTGCTTAGCTGGGATCCCAATCATTTTCTCGATATCCCTATCGAAGAAAACAAATTTTGCTTGTCCAGTATGATCCCCGACAACAGTTTCAGTACGACAATGTTATGAACCATGAATGTAGCATGTATTATGGAATTACTGTTATGAAGTCTTGGTAATACCTACTGTTTAAATGACCATTATGCCTATTTTAATTTTGATTAGGTAGACATATACTGGCCTCTTCTTTAGTTAACTGGTAACAGATCGTTATAAATTAAGATTGTTTTCAAATCTGCCAAATTTTGAATGAATACAATTGTAAGGAAACTATAC
The DNA here is from genome assembly GCA_026122235.1 of Vinca minor. Classification (NCBI taxonomy): domain Eukaryota; kingdom Viridiplantae; phylum Streptophyta; class Magnoliopsida; order Gentianales; family Apocynaceae; genus Vinca; species Vinca minor. The sequence continues at coordinate 5,121,304 of JAOCZM010000241.1, read as the reverse complement.
CTTTGATTAGTTAAATCGCTCCTTGCCTGCATAAAATTGTTTTTTCAAGGATTAATAATTAAAAAGGGGGAATCAAAAGGGGGAAGATTTTAACATCAAAGATTAAAGGTATACAGTAAGAATTATATATATATATATATATATATCTACTGTAAATGAAACAATTGGAACATTTTGTAATTTAAAAAGACCAAACTTCACAGTTCAAGAGGAAGACTATACCTCAAAACAATTATAGCTTTTGCTGGCTGGAAAAAAGATGTTCAAAGGTTTATTCATTTAATAAAGAAAATACAGCAAAGACAAATGATGTACACATTAATAGATTACCAAAATTATAAGCCCAATTCTTTACAAACCCGAAAATAACCAATTAAGATTCTCTGCAAGCTCATAAACCTGAAATGAATAAATTAGTAAAGAAAATATACCTTGGTAGAGCTAAACCCTTCCTGACCTGCACAAAATTGGTAGGTAAAGGAGTATCGGTTTTTTTTTAAAAAAAACATTTTGAGCATTGATTATTTCTTAGGACATTGTACCCTATTAGCTAATGACATAGATAGAATTTTTATATAATTATGAAGCTAAACTATTAAGAAAAATAGTTCATGTTACCTATAGTTATAGTTGAATAGCTAATAGTTGTATTAATATAAATATAATTATTATAATAAAAGTTATAATAATTAAGAAGGAAAAAATAGAAAAAGACAAAGTCCAGATAATAAAATCCAAAACTGAGTTGTCAAGTAGTAGAAGAGTAATCCAATATAGAATTAATACTCTTTTCTTCTTCAAGCTTCCAACATCCAAAATTTCATCTTCTTCAACTCTCATTTTCTTGATTTTCCATTCCCTTTAATTCAAGTCAATTGAAAAAAAAATAATCTTAATTATGACGGATCATCCTGATAATTCCTCTCCCCAGAAGCCCACGATGATGGTAAGTCCCGCCCCGAATGCATAATACTTGTGCTCAAAAGCAGTCATCTCTATATATAATCTGAAAGGAAACAAATATGTGTGTGTATATATATATATATATATATATATATATATATATATATATATATATATATATCAACTAAAAAATGAAATAATTGTAAAATTCAGAAATTTAAAAGGTCAGAATTTAAAACATGTAGAGGAAAAGTATACCTTTGGAACAAATGTAAGTTTTTTTGTTGGCTGCAAAAATAAAGAAGAATTCAAAGGACTCTTCATAACAAATAAATAATTGCAGCAAAGATAAAAGATATACACATTAATAGTTTAGCAAAATCATAAACATAGTTCTTGAAAAAAGTCGGGAATATAAAAACATTTCAGATTTAAGATGGTTTATTTTTACATAATACCTCTACCAAGTGAAGCTCATGAATCCGAATGGAGTAAACCAAAGACATTTTTAAGAAACCAACAGGCTATGAACAAATATGAGGAATCAATTGTGTTCATCTCATAATCATTAATAGGTGCATAAATAGTAGGGTGTTATTACCAATACACCCCCAGCAATTCTATTAGCTAAAAAGATTACCTCAGTTTTTTAATAGAATGATTAGAAGGATCTCTTCTTAAACAATTAGTTAAAACAAATCTAATTAGTATAGCCAAAGCTCTTTTATAATGCTATAAAAGGTTTTCAAAATCTATACATCTTCTTATTAAATAGTCATTTATCATTACATTAAACATATACATTGAACTTATTCTTTATAAAGTTCTTTTATAATGCTATAAAAGGTTTTCAAAATCTATACATCTTCTTCTTATTAAATAGTCATTTATCATTACATTAAACATATACATTGAACTTATTCTTTATAAATTAGGTTCAAAGCTTATGTTATGTACTAATAACCTTAGCTAATGCAGGTGAAACTTCATCAATGCAAAGCAACCACGTGGCACCCTCTGATTCGCCCGTTGCAGTATCAAGTCCACGTGTCGAAACTACTGAGCATCCCGTCCCGGCTTTTATATATATATATATATATATATATATATATATATATATAGATATTTAATGTTTCTCATTGTCCATTTTACGAACAATTTTCTTCCAGAAAAAGCTACTTCGTTGAGCATTAGAAGCAGTTAATTATGTAAGTAAGCATGAAGTTTCAAAATTACATTTATTTGTTCTTACTAATGATAAATGTCTATTAATAGAATGAGTAACACTCCCTCCGCCACAAATTGAATTGGGTTTGCTGAAAAATGGAACTCTTGAAAGAAAGTCCACGTTTCTAATTTGCTTCCCCTAGGAGTCGATAATAAATTCGAATCTCATGCAAAGAATCTCGTGTCACATATGGAAGATTAGCCTGAAGGAAACAAAGCATTACTTCATGGCCAAATTTCTTAGGCTCCAAAACATGAAGCTGAATGTGAGGATTTGGCTGATGAAATTGTTCTTAAAGATCCTCTTGATGATGATCAAATAGCTTCTTCGAGTTATATGCTGCCATGTCTTGATTATGATTGGGTTCCACCAAAAAATGATTCGAATTAATAGAATATTTATGTTTTAGTTTTATCCCCTAGAAGCGGAAAATTCACCTATTTAGTCCTTTATGTATTTTGAATTTGATTAATAGTTCTGAGTGATATGGATGAGGTTTTACTTGGAATCAACTTCATTTCCATCTTTGTGTATAATAAACGTGAATAAATGAAATGATGTAATGGGGTTTATCGATTGTCCACTTCTATGCTTGAATTAAACAATCTCAGTACCAGTCATAGGGTAAGGAATGAGAGAGATGCTTATATAAAAAAAAATTATAAAATAATCTACGAAATTTAATTTAACAAATATTAACAATTTTTTCTATATCATTTAGGTTTCTTCAATAAATTTGATATATTGCTGCAAAAGTAGGCTAAAAAGATTCTTCTTAAGTTTATATTTGTTACTTTGTATTATCCTGGAAAAAACGTTTTTAAATTAGCCTTAGATTTGATATGTTTGTCATGCATAGAAAATTGAGAACTAATTTACACGCTTTTGCATGGAGAAGACCTACATTGACAAAAAGTAAAAATGAGAGATGTCGATCCATACCAGATTTTCGGAGGTACATTGAGAATAAGAGGTACGTTGATTTTGTTTTGTGGTTCTTTCCTTTTTTGTTTGCTTAAAATGAGAAAACAAAAATTTCCTTTATGAATATCAGGAAGCTGTGAGGTGAAACTGAAGCAAATGAAGTTAAGGTTCTAAGAACAACATCAGAACCTCCAAGTTAGAAGAAATTACAAAATCTAAGAGTCACAATTCTTTCATGTATGTGATACGTTCCACCTTGGCAGTAGCATGTCAGGAGGGATACATGGTCTACTTTGTTGATTTAGTCTTTGTTGATTCAGTCTTAGTTTGTTTAGGATAATAAGCTAGTGGTTGCTATTTCTTCTCCTATTTTTTAGCATTATGGTTATTTACTTTCCATTGTATAGCTTGGCTATAAATAGAGCCAGAAATAGTTCAATAGGGGGATATATATTTTTGAGCAGTAAACTCTCTTCTCTTCTTTCCCTCCTCTAAGTTTCCTTCCCTTCTTTATTTGATATCGTTCATATCAGTGGTATCAAAGCGAGGTTCCGACCATGGACACTCGCGGCAAAACCAATGCAGAATTCTGTAACGATGTCAATGAAATCTTAGCACGACACGAGTCAAGCTTCGATCAAGTGAACGCTGCCTTACAAGCGGTTTTAACTGAGCTGCAATCTCTTCTAGCCCCCCGTAGCCAAAACACTAGCTCTTCTGAAACCAACCCGTTTGCACGTGATGAATCCTCACACCCACATAATGCTCGTTCTAACACAATGATCACCCTCATCAACACCTTAAGTTGTCCTTCCCAAAATTTAACGGAGATGACCCAACTGGCTGGATTTACAAATTAGAACAATACTTTGATTTCAAGAACATCACACCAGGTCAACAAGTTCAGCTGGCCTCCTTCCATTTAGAAGGCATTACGCTTCAATGGCACAGGTGGTTGACAAAATTTAGCGGACCACTCACATGGGATGAGTTCACCAAGGCTGTACAACTTCGATTCAGTCCAACCGACTACGAAGTCCCGTCAGAAGCTCTGACTCGCCTTAAACCAACCACAACCGTAACAGCTTATCAAGAATCCTTTGAAAAGCTGTCCCACCGAGTTGATGGCCTGCCTGAAAATTTCCTCATCGGTTGTTTTATTGCAGGACTTCGAGATGAAATTCGCATATATGTCAAAATTAAACAACCCCGAACCTTGGCAGATACAATAGGAGTGGCTAGGCTGATCGAGGAACGAAACCACTTGCAGAGGAAGCCAGCCCAGTAAACTCATTTCTAACCAGCCTCATTGACACCAAAGGCGTCACCCAACCCCACAGTTGGTGTACTTGGACCTCCACCAACCCAGCGTATGAACCAGGGCTCGAATGCTCAACCAACAACATTTCGCCGAATCACCAATCAAGAGGCACGCGAACGACTAGAGAATGGATTATGTTATTATTGTGACGAGAAGTTCGTTGCAGGCCATCGATGTGAACGACCACAATTATTCATGATAGAGGATTCGCCTCAGATGTACATCGAGGATGTCGAGGGCGCTCACCCGAAACAAGAATATCATGAAGTCGTACCAGAAATTTCCTTTCATGCCATTGTAGGTACTGAACACCCACAAACCATACGCGTTCTGGGCAAGCTGAAGAATAAGAATATTATGGTTTTAATAGATGGTTGTAGTACACACAACTTCATTGACCAGGCTATAGTCTTTAAGTTTGGGTTACCAGTGGTCCGAGATAGGAAATTTGAGGTAATGGTGGCGAACCGTGAGAAGATAGAATATGCTGGACAATGTCGCAATCTCGCCCTCGCCATTCAAGGATATTCCGTCACCGCCGACTACTACATTCTTCCGGTCGCAGCATGCCAACTAGTCTTAGGAGTACAATGGCTTGAGACTCTTGGACCCATCGAGACGGACTACAAGCAGCTCACTATGAACTTCAAAGTAGCAGGAACCTCCCACACCTTCCAAGGATTTAGACAAACGGGTATTGAAGCTTTATCTAACAAGGAATCCAATGGGTTACAAGGCATTGGATTATTTTTCCAAATAATTCCTTCCAGCAGCAGCAGCAGTGAATTAAAGTCATACCCATCTGAGATAGGCCAAATCATAGCAAAATTCTCCCATTATTTGAATTACCTACCACCTTGCCTCCAAGACGGTCACATGACCACCAGATCCCATTGCAGCCAAGCACATGACCAGTGAGTGTGCGGCCATATCGATACCCTTATTACCAGAAAACTGAGATAGAGAAGATGGTAAAGGAGCTTTTGCAATCTGGTTTGATACGACCAAGTAACAGCTCGTTCTCTTCACTAGTTTTGTTAGTAAAAAAAACAGATGGTCCTTGGCGATTTTGTGTGGATTACCGAGCTCTAAATGACATCACAGTTAAAGATAAATATCCAATCCCTGTTATCGATGAGCTATTAGATGAACTCCATGGCGCCAAATTCTACTCTAAATTGGACTTACGGTCTGAATATCATCAAATACGAGTGCACGAAGCTGACATTCCTAAAACAGCATTCCGGACACACAAAGGCCATTAGGAATTTATAGTGATGCCATTTGGCCTCGCTAACGCACCGGCAACCTTCCAAAGTCTCATGAACGATCTCTTTCGTCCATATCTCCGGAAATTTATTTGTGTTTTTTTTATGTCATTCTAATATATTCCAGATCATTGGAAGACCATCTCACACATCTACAAATTGTTCTCCAAATCCTATCAGCTAACAGTTTGTTTGCAAAAGAGTCGAAATGTCGATTTGGGGTTTTACAGGTTGAGTACTTGGGTCACATTATTTCGGAGCAAGGCGTGTCAGTTTACCCAACAAAAATCCAAGCTGTCATAGAATGGCCAACACCAACAACAGCTAAAGGAGTTCGTGGGTTCCTCGGATTGGCAGGCTGCTACCGAAAGTTTATTCGTAATTTTGGAGGTATAGCGCCCCCTTTGACCCGCCTCATGACCAAGGGAGGATTTCACTGGAATGAGGCAGCTGAGATGGCCTTCAAACAATTGAAAGAGGCACTGACTTCCCTACCAATTCTATGCCTTCCAAAATTTACTCAACTGTTCGTGATTGAATGTGATGCTAGAGGACTTGGAATTGGTGCAATTCTTACCCAACAAAATTGACCAGTGGCGTATTTCAGTGAAGCATTAAAAGGTTCAGCATTGGCATATCCACCTACGAGAAGGAAATGTTGGCCATCGTCAAAGCAATCAAGAAGTGGCGTCCATATCTGCTTGGGAAACCATTTACTGTCTGCACTAACCAAAAAAGTCCCAAGTACCTATTGGAGCAACGGATTACTACACCGGCACAAAAGCGTTGGCTGCCAAAACTACTTGGCTATGATTACAAAATTGAATATAAACGTGGGCCTGAAAATCAATGTGCAGATTCCTTATCATGTGTAGTTGAATTCCAATTTTTATCACTTTCTATGCCACATGCAGATTGGTGGTCAATACTACAAAAAAAAGACCCAACATGACTCATTTTATGAAAAGTTGATAGAGAAAAACACTTCCCAATCGGGCCACAAGCTGCATTAACATGATGGAATATGGTCCAAAGGAAACAAAGTTTATTTGAGCCCCACCTCCATCTTGATTCCAAAGATACTCGCTGACTACCATTCATCTTCTATTGGTGGGCATTTTGGATTTCATAAGGCACTCTCCCGAATCAAGCATAGCTTTGTTTGGCCTAGCATGCGCCCAATGGTGAAGGAATTTCTGCAGCAATGTGATGTTTGTCAGCGGTGTAAGCCCTAAGGGCGAACGAACTCTGTTTTTGATATTGGACAAACATTTGATGTTGTGTCTAATGATCTTAATCTTTGTGATAGAATATTGGAAATCTTGTAGGAAGCTCTAAGTACTTCAATCAAGCCATGTTCAAGATTCAAAGTCATACTATTCAAGGCTCATCTATGAAGATTGAAGATTGAAGACTTAGTTTGGTTAGTTTAGCTTTGTCGTCATTAGTCGTAATCTTTAAAGCTCTAACCAAAGCTCTTATGAACATAAGCTTCTCACTCTAGTCTTGCATACATGATTTCATAAACACGTTTTCAAAAGGCTTAAGTTTCAAAATGATCTTTACATGTGTTCTTATCCAAAAAGCCTTCGATTTCATAGATAAGTCTTTTAGAAAAGTTTTCCAATGTTGTGTTACTTGTTACCTTTTAGGAAAACCTTTTTAGACTTTAAAAGACTTCAAAAGATTTCAAAAGCGTGTGAAAAATCACTTTGGAAGTTCGGTCAACCGAGCTCAAGTTCGGTTGAACCGTCGAGAAACCCGAGAGTTTCAAAATGGAGCTTGGTCGACCTAAGGCATAGGTCGGTCGACCGAAGTTAGTGAAAGTGGATCCGAGTATGGCTTCGGTCATCCGAGGTTGAACTCGGTCAACCGAACTCTGCGATTTTCTAGCCATTTTTTTGACCAGTTGGAGAGTCGTTTTTCAGCCATATTTGAAATATATATATACTCCAAAGCTAGAGAATTATTCAAAGACTTTGAAAAACATAAAACATTGATATCTTATCAAGACTAAATACTTTCAAAGCAAAATACTCTTCATCCTTATGATCTAAAGCATTCAAGAGTATTCTTTCAAAAGCAAGACAAAGAGTGGACTTCATATGTTCAAGAGCTAAATTGTTTGTGCTTCAAAGGTATTAATCTTTCACTTAGAAGAAGAGTGAATATTCTTTGTATTAAACATTCATTTCTCCCTTTCTTTGTGATTGGGTAATTGTTGTAAAAGTCCTACTTAGTGTGGGCAAGTTCTTAGTGAGCTTTTGTATTGTGGTTGTGTTTGTAAAACTCTTAGTGAGTTAGCCACATTTGTAAAAAGTCTTCTTAGTGAAGTTGTTGAAATCCTTGGGTGCGGCTCAAGGTAGTGGACGTAGATTCTAAGTGAATCGAACCACTCTAAATCCTTTGTCTTGTTGATTGGGTTTTGCATTGCTTTTACTCTTCTTGCTCATACTTCCATTAGCTTTGCAAAGATTCGAAAAAAGTTAGCAAGTTTAGTTAAAACCCAATTCACCCCCCTCTTGGGTTTTTCAATTGGTATCGAGCTTCGTCTTCAATTTTAGTTTAACCACTAGAAGCAAAGATCATGGCAGGTATTTCCGCTTTAGCCTACCAAGAGGGTTCTTCTACAAATAGACCACCACTCTTTGATGGAAACAACTATAATGCTTGGAAAAACCGATTCAAGATATATGTGTGCTCCATTGATTATTCTATATGGCATATATTTGAAGAAGGTCCTTTTATTCCATTGAAGATTGTTGATGGTACTTTAATGTCAAAACCGGATAATGAGCTAAATGAAGTTGAGTCCAAGAAAATGACTCGAAATTATATGGCAATGAACATTCTAAGTTGTGCCTTGAATCCGGATTAATACAACCGTGTTCGTGGAAGCAAATCGGCTCATGCTATGTGGAAAATGCTTGAAGTTACTCATGAAGGCACAAATCAAGTGAAAGAGTCAAAGTTGAATTTGCTAGTTAGAGAGTTTGAGCTATTCACCATGGAGCAAAATGAATCAATCAATGAGATGAATACAAGATTCACCAATGTGGTAAATGGTTTGAAGTCATATGGTAAAGATTACACTTTGGGTGAAATAAATAGGAAGATTCTCAACTCACTTCCCAAAAGTTGGGAAGGAAAAGCTCTAGTCATTGAAGAAGCCAAAGATTTGAAGACTTATCCAACGGAGGAGCTCATTGGTTCTCTTCTCACTTATGAGCTCACACACAAAAAGAATGAGCATCTTGAAAGGGCAAAAGTGAGTGGTGCTTTAAAGGCTATTCTTGATGTTGATGATTCCAATGATTCAAGTGATGAAGAAGACATCAATGTAGATGATGAGACTATGGATTTAGTGGTAAAACGAATGAAAATGATGCTTTCCGGGAAAGGAAGAAAATTCCCTCAAAATAGAAGAGAACTAAATCCTTATGGGATGGAATGCTATGAATGTGGAAGCAATCAACATCTCTTAGGAAAGTGCCCAACCGCCAAAGCAAAGGGCCTCAAGGAAGACAAAAAAGAAAAAAATTCTTCAAATCAAAGAATGCAAAGGGCATGCTATGCACATGGGATCAAGATGAGAGAGAAAATGAAGAAGGAGAGGAAAACTCAAATGTTTGCTTCATGGCTTTTGGTAATGAGGTAAATCTTTCTCCCTCCCCTTCATGTTCTAATGATGATGATGATGAGGATGATCCTAATGAGCTTTTATATGATATGTATGAGCAAATGAAAAAATGTGCAAAGCAAAACAAAGAGATGAAGCTTAAAATTGAATCCTTGCTTGATGAAAGATCAATATTGACTAATGAAAATGAAAAATTGTGTGATGATGTTAAATGCTTGAAATGTGCAAATGAAAATCTTATTATCTCTTGCAAAACATCTTCATTACAATACAAAGAAGCATGTGATAAAATGTCATCTCTTGAATGTCAACTTGTTGAATTTGATAGTTTGAAAATCAAAGTTGTTGAGCTTACATCACTTGTTGACAAGTTCTCCAAAGGAACAAAAAAGCTTGATCATATTCTTGATATGCAACGTGCTTCAAATGTTAAACATGGTCTTGGTTATAATGCTAATCACTTTGATCATGCTAGCTTTTCTAAGTTGCCTAAGAATAACTTTGTGCATGCTAGTTCCTCACATAGGCAAATTAGATATCATGAGCATGTTCACAAATCTTCTAAGCCACACATTTGTTGCACATATTGTGGAAAACATGGTCATACTAATGCTAGATGCCATGTTAAGAAGAAGATTGAAAAAGGGGTAAAAACTATTTGGAAAGTTAAGCGTATTTTAACTAACCCCCATGGACCCAAACAAAAGTGGGTACCAAAAGCTACTCTTCCCTTGATCTTATAGGTTCTTATAAGTTAGATGTATGCCACAAAGCTTGAATGTTATAGATTCAAAGAGAAGTGGCATTGGGAAGAAATCGAAGGAGATGTGCCAAAAGAAGAAATTCAAAAGCACTCCTCAACACTTGGTTTCTCAAAGCTCAAATGACAATCAATTGGAGAACCAAGTTGGTTAGATAATAAGAGCAAAGCATCAAGTGATGACAAGAGCCAAAGTGTCAATCCAATGTCTTCATCATTAGAAAGCAAAGGTATCAAAATCACCTTCTCATAACACTTTGATTAATGAGTTAAGTGTTTTTGATATATATACATGCTTGCTCTTATATAAATGTTGCATCTCACATGCTTGAATTCAATAATTATATAGATGACCTTTAGTATGCTCTTGTTTATTCATGTCTATTGAGCTAAGGTATCTATGAGATGTAGCATATGCAACTTGATTGATTCTTGTTTTGTTATGTCATATTCATTTAAGAATCTATCTAGTTGTTTTGGTTTTTGATAACCATGATCCTTAAGCATATATGTGTTACTTGATGATATTGAGCTAATCATGAAGGACCTTTAAAAAGGTACCAAATTTGTCATCAAGAATTCCTTGTAGGTAACAAAGAGTTCTATCCTTCAAGAAGAAGATATGAACTACAAGGAATGGCACAAGTGAGCTAAGACTCCAAGAAAAGAGTCAAATGCTAAGGATTACAAAATTGTGATGATCAATGAAAGTGATCACACAAAAGGCCTCAATGGACTTGTTGATAAATAAGATCTACCAAAATGGTAAGAAGTCCAAGCTCAAAGAGCGTTGAGGTACAAGGCTTAACTCATCCTTTGATTAGTGGTCATTATGTTGTTTTTTTTTATCCTTATGAGCTATAACATTTCTTTATGATGAGTTTAGTTAAATGGCTAAGAAGTATTTGCTCATTCAATTTTCAACTTGCATGATCACTTTGTGGATTGTTAGTGCAAGTAGTTTAGGATATACTTCTAGTCTTTGTAAGACAAAGAGAGTTTGTGCATTTTTGCTTATGGTTTATGTACATCATATTGTGCTTGTCAATATGCTTATTGTTCATTCCAAACTTGACAAGAATGATGATTTAAAAGCATAAACTTGATTATTGAAACTCTCTGTTTTTATGTGCATGGGTTCTTTTATCTTGATAATGTGTCTTGTGTTCTACTTATAAGATCTTAATTGCCTAAAAGTACAAACACAATCACAATTGATATCAATATCTTCAAGAATGCACATACCATATCTCTTTGGTGCTTGATCCTCATTTACATATGTTTAACATGATGTGCTTGATCGTTATCATCCTTGATCATCATGTTAAAATGTTGCATCATTTAGAGTTATTAACAATTGTTGGCTTGGTTTTTCTTCTTTCATATCCTTTAGCCAATATGTGTTAGTTATTTTGGGAGTTACACATGTTATACATGTTCATACTCTAACATGTGTTCTTCTTAAATAACCATGAGATCATAGTCTTTACAATTGGTATTCATATCCTTTGTGATCTCATTAGAGTTGTTGGTTAGTCTAGCTTCTAGAGTTGTAATACTCATTTAGCTAACCATTAACTTATTAGAGGGATGTACTTGAAGTGTCATCTTATACTTCCTCTAAATCTTTTGGTTGCAATACATATGCTTTACTTATGTATTTATGGTATTGCTTCCAACTCTTGTTAGCTATATTTTCAAATGTATTTCACAATTGGTATCTATGTGTTTATGACTATTACAATTGGTATTCAACTTGTTTCCATCTCAAATAGCTAACATGGTACGTTTGATAAAAGGGGAGATTGTTCTTTTAAGTTTTATTCCTTATCTCCTTTTGTCTTAGCTTCACAACAAGCATGTGTATCCCTTTTCCACCACCAAAGCGGACTTAATAGCCGCCGGTAGTTGATGTGCTAGAATTTTATGGTTATTACATACTCTTGTTGTTGGATGAATTCAAGCTTTGGTTATTAGCATGTTCCCATGTTCTTAACTGTTATATTTTATTTGGTGTTTGAAATCTTTTTGATTATGCCAAAGGGGGAGAAATTAAGGGAGTTATCTTTACATGCTTCTAGCTTGAATGTAGAAAAAGGGAAAAGATATATAGGGAGCCTTCTTAACATATTTCTAGCTATATTGTATCTTTTCACCCGGCATGTTTTGAGGGGGAGCTTTTATATGTTTGTATATATCATTTGTCTCAAAACTTGCCTTTTGATGGAAGGAAGGAGGCAAGGAGGATGGTTGGGAAATAGGGCTCTTCTAAGAGTCCCTAGTTTATATGGCAAAAGAACTTATAATGCTAGTGCTTATGTCTTTGCATATATTTGTCTTTACAATTGGTATCGTATACAATTGGTATCTTCTAAGCATTAGTCTTTGTACTTATTTGTTCTTAGATCCTTTTGCCATGCTTCCATGTACTTACATTGTCCATATTTTATCTTATTACATCAAAGTTTGTCATAATCAAAAAGGGGAGATTGTAAGCCCTAAGGGGCGAACGAACTCGTTTTTGATATTGGACAAACATTTGATGTTGTGTCTAATGATCTTAATCTTTGTGATAGAATATTGGAAATCTTGTAGGAAGCTCTAAGTACTTCAATCAAGCCATGTTCAAGATTCAAAGTCATACTATTCAAGGCTCATCTATGAAGATTGAAGATTGAAGACTTAGTTTGGTTAGTTTAGCTTTGTCGTCATTAGTCGTAATCTTTAAAGCTCTAACCAAAGCTCTTATGAACATAAGCTTCTCACTCTAGTCTTGCATACATGATTTCATAAACACGTTTTCAAAAGGCTTAAGTTTCAAAATGATCTTTACATGTGTTCTTATCCAAAAAGCCTTCGATTTCATAGATAAGTCTTTTAGAAAAGTTTTCCAATGTTGTGTTACTTGTTACCTTTTAGGAAAACCTTTTTAGACTTTAAAAGACTTCAAAAGATTTCAAAACGTGTGAAAAATCACTTTGGAAGTTCGGTCAACCGAGCTCAAGTTCGGTTGAACCGTCGAGAAACTGAGAGTTTCAAAATGGAGCTTCGGTCGACCTAAGGCATAGGTCGGTCGACCGAGTTGGTGAAAGTGGATCCGAAGTATGGCTTCGGTCATCCGAGGTTGAACTTCGGTCAACCGAACTCTGCGATTTTCTAGCCGTTTTTTGACCGTTGGAGAGTCGTTTTTCAGCCATATTTGAAATATATATATACTCCAAAGCTAGAGAATTATTCCAAGACTTTGACAAACATAAAACATTGATATCTTATCAAGTCTAAATACTTTCAAAGCAAAATACTCTTCATCCTTATGATCTAAAGCATTCAAGAGTATTCTTTCAAAAGCAAGACAAAGAGTGGACTTCATATGTTCAAGAGCTAAATTGTTTGTGCTTCAAAGGTATTAATCTTTCACTTAGAAGAAGAGTGAATATTCTTTGTATTAAACATTCATTTCTCCCTTTCTTTGTGATTGGGTAATTGTTGTAAAAGTCCTACTTAGTGTGGGCAAGTTCTTAGTGAGCTTTTGTATTGTGGTTGTGTTTGTAAAACTCTTAGTGAGTTAGCCACATTTGTAAAAAGTCTTCTTAGTGAAGTTGTTGAAATCCTTGGGTGCGGCTCAAGGTAGTAGACGTAGATTCTAAGTGAATCGAACCACTCTAAATCCTTTGTCTTGTTGATTGGGTTTTGCATTGCTTTTACTCTTCTTGCTCATACTTCCATTAGCTTTGCAAAGATTCGAAAAAGTTTGCAAGTTTAGTTAAAACCCAATTCACCCCCCTCTTGGGTTTTTCAAGCGGTTCAAAACCGATTGTATGAAGCCGGCGGGGTTGCTTCAACCGCTGCCAGTCCCTCACCAAATGTGGACCGATGTCTCAATGGACTTTATTGAGGGGTTACCATCTTCTAATAGATACACTACCATCATGGTAGTTGTCGACCGTTTAAAAAAATATGCTCACTTCATAGCCTTGAAGCACCCATTTACTGCTGTAACCGTTGCCAAGGCATTTGTCGCCAACGTGGTTCGCCTACATGGTATTCCGACATCAATTGTTAGTGACCGAGACAAGGTATTCATCAGCTCTTTTTGGCAAACATTGTTTCAGCTGCAGGGCACCAAGTTGTGTATGAGCTCCAGTTACCACCCTCAGTCCGATGGACAAACCGAAGTTGTAAATCGAACTTTGGAGCAGTACTTGCGATGTTTTGCTGGTGATCAACCACATAAATGGCTCAAATGGATTCCCGGGGCCGAATTTAGGTACAATACCTCCATTCATTCCTCTATCAAGATGACTCCCTTCGAAGCAGTTTACGACATTCTACCTCCAAGAATACTAGCCTATATACCAGGCACTTCCCGTGTCCAAGTTGTGGATGAGTATCTGCGCGACCGCGATGCCACTCTACGTGAGCTGCGACACAACCTCCTACAGGCTCAAAATCGGATGAAATGTCAAGCGGACCAACATCGGCGCGATGCCGAGTTTGCTGTGGGAGATTATGTGTATTTGAAGCTACAACATTATAGACAAACTTCTGTAGCTTTTCGGGGCTCCATGAAACTCGCACCACGTTTCTTTGGACCATATCAAATCATTGAAAATGTGGGTTCCGTGGCTTACAAATTGGCTTTGCCTCATGGTTCTCGAATTCACAACGTGTTTCATGTCAGTTTGTTACGGAAGCATTTGGGGTCAATTACTCATACTTCTACCCAACTTCCCACTGTCTCAGATACTTCAATCACCCTTCCACAACCTGAAGCCGTCTTAGATCGACGTGTGATCAACAAGGGGAAATACCGTCCAAAGTCTAAAATCTTAGTGAAATGGGTGGGTGCACCAGCAACGGACGCAGCCTGGGAAAATGAGTGGCGCTTTACTATGTCCTATCCTGATTTTATCCTTGTGGACAAGGATCCTTAAGTGGGGAGGAATGATGCGTTCCACCTTGGCAGTAGCATGTCAGGAGGGCTACATGGTCTACTTTGTTGATTTAGTCTTTGTTTGATTTAGTCTTTGTTGATTCAGTCTTAGTTTGTTTAGGATAATAAGCTAGTGGTTGCTATTTCTTCTCCTATTTTTTAGCATTATGGTTATTTACTTTCCATTGTATAGCTGGGCTATAAATAGAGCCAGAAATAGTTCAATAGGGGGATATATATTTTTGAGCAGTAAACTCTCTTCTCTTCTTTCCCTTCTCTAAGTTTCCTTCCCTTCTTTATTTAATATCGTTCATATCAGTATGCTTACTAAATTGAGGCTATTTGGATTGGTTTTTTCACAAACATAATATCTTGCAGGTGAATGTTTTCCGTATCTTAATCTAAGTATTTGAATAACAAAGTAACCACAATTTTCTCAATAATATGTTTCTTGCACAGTTTGTTCTGCACTATTTCTCTACACAGTATTTTATGCAACTATTTCTCAATTTCTGCATAGTTTGATTTGTATTAAAAGAACCCGGTACCTAATCTGTTGTTTAATTTTTAACAAGAAGTAGATAATTTTTCTAGTTATGTGTGCTAAATTGAGGATATTCGGATTGGTTTTTGTACAAACATAATATCTTGCAGGTGAATGTTTCCCTTATCTTAATCTAAGTATTTTAATAACAAAGTAACCACAATTTTCTCAATAATATGTTTCTTGCGCAGTTTGTTCTGCACTATTTCCCTACACAGTATTTTATGCACATATTTCTCAATTTCTGCACAGTTTGATTTATATTAAAAGAACCTGGTACCTAAAAAATCCCTGTTGTTTAATTTTTCACAAGTAGTTGAGCTTTTATGAGATGGTTTTACTGTACATTTTGGGGTTCAATATTTTTCATGTATGTTGAAATATGAGGGTTTTTAGTATTTCTCGTGTGAATTTTTAACGGATTTATAAATGATAAATTTCTTCAACATTATGTTTACAGTTATGCTGACCTTTTTACTGAGGTAAATAAATATGTTGAAGTTGTGGATTCCATAATATGAAAATATATGTTTCCATCTCCCTTTTTATTATTTAAGATGTACAATATTTAACGTTTATTATTGTTCCTTTTAGGAACGTTTTTCTTCCAGAAGAAAGCTAGTTCGTTGAGCTTCGAAGTAAATGTTTATTTAATAGAATGAGTAATACTTCCTCTGCCACAAATTAAATTGGGTTAGCTAGAAAATGTAATTTCGTGAAAAGGATGTTCACGTTTCTGACTTGCATCACCTAGGAGCGAATAATAAATTCCAATCTCAACCAGAAAATGATTGACTTGAAGGCATCAATGTTGTTTCTCATATGGTAGATCATCCTGAAGGAAACGAAGCATTACTTTACGGCAAAATTCCTCGAGCTCCAGATAATGTAACTGAATGAGAGGATTTGGTTGATGGAGTGACTCTTATAGATCCTATTGATGATGATCTCCCAGATTCTTTGAGTTGTATGTTGTCATGTTTTGATCTGGATTGGGTTCCACCAGAAAATGATTCGAATCAATATAATATTCAGAGTTTTGAGTTTTATCCCCTAGAAGCTTAACACGATAGGAATTCTGGTGATCTGGCACCAACTTGTTCTTCTTGTGCCAGATCAGCCGAATGGAAGTGGTGCTCATAACAAGGACAAAATTCCTGAAGAGCCAAATCATGAAAGTGATGTTGGTAAAGCCTTTTTTTCTGCCCCAGAAGCAAATTCCAGTGGTAGGAAGCGTCGTGGTAGGCCTTGCAGACGTCCTGAACTTGCTTCAGACATTGCAGTCCATTCTTGGTTTCAAGAGAAAGCTACAAAGCTGTTCCAACAAGACCGTGCAGTTACCATCATGAAAGTCCCTGAGGAACAAGTGTCCTGCTTAATGGATAGACTACATAAGTGACAGACCAACAAAGTGGTGATAGCAAAGGGCATAAACATAAGAGATTTGTTCACTATACTTGGTCAAATATTATTTTATGTTTTTCAAGATTCTTATCCATATTCTTTAAGAAAGTTTTCATGCTCATAGTTGAGTGTGGTGGGATATAATGTCTTGTGGTGACTTTCTATTGTTTATTTAGTGCTTTTGGTTATTTTTTCTGAACATAAATATTAGTTTGATACATTTTATTAACATTTCTGAGTGCTATTGATGAGGTTTTACTTGGAAGCAACTTCATTTCCATCTCAGTGTATAGTAAACACTAATAACTTATATGATGTAGTGCGGTTTATTAGTTGTCCACTTCTATGATTGAGTTAAACAATCTCAATACTGGTCCTAGGTAAGGAATGTGAAGCTTATTTAGAAATAATACTGCAAAACAATTAATTGTTATAGGAAGTTTAATTCAGCAATTATTTCTGAATCTGTTAGGTTTCTTCAATAAATTTGATATATTGCTCAAAAAGTAGTCTAAAAATATTCTTCTTATGTTTCTATGTGTTACAATATATTATCCTGGAAAAAAAGTTTTTAAATTAGCCTTAGATTTGATATCTTTGTCATGCATAGAAAATTGTGAACTAGTTTACACACTTTTGCATGGAGATGACCTACATCAAAGAAAGTAAAAATAAGAGATTTCGATCCATACCAGATGTCTGGAGGTACATTGAAAAGAAGAGGTAATTTGATTTTTTATGTTTTAGTTTCCTTTTTTGCTTGCTTAAAATGAGAAAACAAATATTTCCTTTATGAATAGTAGGAAGTTGTAAGGTGAAACTGAAGCAAATGAAGTTTTTTTTTTTTGCTAAGTTCTGAAGCAAATGAAGTTAAGGCGCCAGGAACAACGTCAGAAGCTCCAAGCTAGAAGAAATTACAAAATCTAAGAGTCACGTTTCTTTACCGTATGCTTAATAAATTGAGGCTATTTTTATGACAGTTAGGCCTCCAGGTATTTTTATGACTTCAACTCCCTTCCACGGATCACATGGGGTTATTGTCACCTGGACTCACAAGGCTTCCCTCAGCTCCGGATTGCAAGGTAATACTCTTAGGTTCTTTTTCTATTTGCATTCCATGTATACAATCAGTCAAACACTGATTTTTCTTTAGGGATTTTACTGCTTTGCATTTAGAATAGCATCTTATTGTTTCACCCTTGTGCATATTTATAAATGCTCAAGGTTGCATTTTTGCATACTCTAATGTATTGGGAGGTTTGGTTTAAGCCCCCCTCCCATCACCTTTATTTGCCGATTTGGCTTACTTAATAAAACGGGGGTCCGCCCCACCACGCTGGTGGCTTTATTTAAAAAAAAAAAAAAAAAAAAAAATTGAGGCTATTTGGATTGGGTTTTGCACAAACAGAATATCTTGCAGGTGAATGTTTCCCTTATCTTAATCTAAGTATTTTAATAACAAAGTAACCACCATTTTCTTAATAATATTTTTCCTGCATATTTTCTTCTGCACAATATTTTTATGCACATGTTTCTCAATTTCTGCACAGTTTTGCACAACATTATGCAGAGTTTGATTTTTATTAAAAGAACCTGGTACCTAAAAAACCTCAATTGTTTAATTTTTCACAAGAAATAGATACTTTTTTTTTAAATTTTGTGTGGTCAATTTTGTGTATTTCTTAGTTGAGCTTTTAGGAGATGGGTTTATTATAAATTTTAGAGTTCAAGTTTTTTCATGTTTGTTGAAATTTGAGGGATTTTAGTATTTCTCATGTGAAATTTTTATGTTTCCATCTCCCTGATTATCTTTTAAAATGTATAATATGAAACATTTCTTATTGTCATGTTTAGAAACGGTTTTCTGCAAGAATAAAGTTGGTTCGTTGAACTTCATAAGTAGTTAAACATGCCTGTAAGCATGAAGTTTCAAATATATCTGTTCCTATTCAGTTAAATGTGTATTTAATAGGATGAGTGATACTCCCTCCTCCACAAATTGAATTGGGTTGACTAGAAAATGGAACTTTTGAAAAGGATGTTCACGTTTATGACTTGCATCCCCTATGAGCGGATAATAAATTTGAAATTTAAACAGAAAATGATTGATTTGAAGACATCGAGGTTGTTTCTGATATGGAAGATCATCCTGAAGGTAACGAACATTACTTTATGGCCAAATTCCTCAAGTTCCAGATCATGTAGATGAATGTGAGGATTTGGCTGATGGAGTGGTTCTCAAATATCCTCTTGATAATGATCGTTCATAATCTTTAAGTTTTATGATGTCCTGTCATGTCAGATCGGGTTCCACATGAAAATGATTCGAATCAATATAATATTAAGGTTTTTAAGTTTTTATCATGTATAAGCTTATCACGATGCAGATTCTGGTGTAGAAAAAGGCAAAGTTGAAGGCACCAACTTGTTCTTCTTGTTCCATATCAGCCATAAAGAAATGTAGCTCATCTTTCGACCCAAATTCCTGAAGAGCTAGATCGTGGAGGAGAAGATGGTGGAGCCTCGCTTTCCGCCCAGAGGAAAGTTCGAGTGGTATGAATAGTCCCATAAGGCCTTGTAAACGTCTTGAACTTGCTACAGACATTCCAGTTCGTCATGGGCATTCAAGAGCAAGCTACTAGGCCGTTCAAACACGACAGTCCAATCACCATCATAAACTCCTCGAGGAGCAAGTGTCCTGCCCGATTGATGGACTAAAGAAATGACAGACCGGCAACATGGAGATACCTTTCTATTTCTTGAAGATTCATATCCATAATTTAAAGAAAAATGTCTTGCCCATAGTGGACTGTGGTGGGATATAATGTCTTGTGGTTACTTTCTATTGTTTATTTGGGCTTTCGTTTTTTTTTTTTTTTTGTTGAATGTAAATATTAGTTTGATACATTTGATTAACAATTATGAATGTTAAGAAATGAAACTAAAGCTATTAAGCTTGTTTTTTATTTTTTGGTTAAAACAAAATCTCTTGTAGGTGAATGTTTCCCCGATCTTAATCTAAGCATTTTAATAACAATTTTGTAAGCCATAAGGGCTAGTTTGTCTATTTTGATTATCGACAAACAATATATGATGATCTAACATTATTTGTTATCTAAGATCTTCAAGATGAATCCACAAAGTCAATTGTTAGCCCGAAGGGCAAAATATCCTATGTTGTTTTGATTATAACAAACCATTGATAGTTCTAATGTGTGTGTGAGCATGTTCTTTATAATAGGATCCTTAGCACTCACATCAACATTGATGAAAATGGTAAGTTAGCGTCTTGTGTAAACTAAGGTATGTATATTACACACAAGAATGCTACTCATTAGATGGAAGGAAGGAGAAAATGAGGTTGGTTAGGTTTTAGGGCTCTTCAAAGAGTCCCTAATGCTTTGGCAAAAGATCTTATCTTACTAATGCTTTTGGCTTTCGTTTTTACCTGGTTTATCTTCTAAGCATTAGTCTTTACTCTTATTTGTTCTTATATCCTTTTGCCATGCTTCCTTGTTCTTAATTATGTCCATATTCTATCTAATTACATCAAAGTTTGTCATAATCAAAAAGGGGGAGATTGTAAGCCCTAAGGGCTAACGAACTCGGTTTTTGATAATGGACAAACATTTGATGTTGTGTCTAATGATCTTAATCTTTGTGATAGAATTTCGGAATTCATATTGGAAGCTCTAAGTACTTCAATCAAGCCATGATCAAGATTCAAAGTTATACTTAAAGGCATATCTCGTTGAGATTGAAGATTGAAGACTTAGGTTTGGTTAGGATAGCTTTGTCTTTATAAGTCGTTATCTTATAAGCTCTAACCAATGCTCTTATGAACATAAACGTACTACACTCAAGTCTTGCATGTTTTCATAAACACGTTTTCAAAAGGGTAAGTTTGAAAATGATTCTCATAGGTGTTCATATCTCAAAAGCCTTTGATTTCAATGTATAAGTCTTTTAAAACGGTTTTCTAAATGCTCTTACTTGTTACATATTGAGAAAAACCTTTTAGACTTCAATAGATTTCAAAACGTGTGAAAAATCAACATCTTTCCAAGCTCAGAAGGTCGGATCTTCCGAGCTTGCCTCGGATCAACCGAGCACAAACAGAGAGCTGGCTTTTGGAGGTTCGGTCGACCTAAGGTAAGGTCGGTCGACCGAAGTGCCTGTGTTCGGTTCACCGAGCTCTTGAACGGTCAACCGAGCTCTGCAGAGTCGTTTTTCAGCCTATTTTGTAATGTATAAATACTCCAAAGCTAGAGAATGACCAAAAGACTTGCACATACAATATACATTGATTTCTTATCAAGTCTAAACACTTTCAAAGTAAAATGCACTTCATTGCCATGATCTAAATCATTCAAAGGTGAATTTCAAAAGCAAGACAAAGAGTGTGCTTCATATGTTCTAAAGAGCTGAAATTGATGTACTTAAAAGGTATCTATCTTTCACGTAGAAGAGTGAACAACCTTGTTTTTTATCCATCTTATTCCCTTTCTTAGTGATAGGGTCAATCTTGTAAAAGTCCTACTTAGTGTAGGCAAGTAACTCTTAGTGAGTTTTTGTGTTGTGGTTGTGTTGTAAAACTCTTTGTGAGTTAGCCACAAGTGTAAAAAGTATTCTTAGTGAAGTTGTTGAAAATCCTAGGGTGCGGCTCAAGGTAGTGGATGTAGATTCTGAGTGAGTCGAACCACTATAAATCCTTTGTCTTGTGATTGGTTTTTGTTTTGCATTTGTTCATCTTGCTCAAACTTACACTTGCCTTGAATAGATTTCGAAAAAGTTTGCAAGAGTGACTAAAACCCAATTCACCCCCCCCCCCCTGTGTTTTACAATTGGTATGAGAGCCTCGTCTTCATCTTTAGCTTAATCGCTTGAAGAAAAGATTAATGGCCGGAAATTCCGCATTAGCCTACCTAGAGGGGTCTTCCACCAATAGACCACCACTTTTTGATGGAAATAATTATGAGGCTTGGAAAGACCGTTTCAAGATATATGTGTGCTCCATAGATTATTCTTTATGGCATATATTTGAAGAAGGTCCTTTTGTACCTATGAAGATGGTGGATGATGTTCAAGTGCCAAAGCCGGACAATGAGTTAAATGAAGTTGAGTCCAAGAAAATGACTCAAAATTATAAGGCAATGAACATTCTTAGTTGTGCCTTGAATCCGGATGAGTACAACCGTGTCCTTGGAAGAAAATCCGCACACTCCATATGGAAAATGCTTGAAGTTACTCATGAAGGCACAAATCAAGTCAAAGAGTCAAAGTTGAATATGCTTGTTAGAGAATTTGAGCTATTCTCCATGAAGCCTAATGAATCTATCAATGAGATGAACACAAGAATCACCAACATTATAAATGGGTTGAGGTCTTATGGCAAGGAGTATACTTCCGGAGAAATAAATAGGAAGATTCTCAATTCTCTTTCTAAAAGTTGGGAAACAAAAGCTCTTGCCATTGAAGAAGCCAAGGACTTAAAGACATATTCAACGGAGGAACTTATTGGCTCTCTACTCACCTTCGAGATGAAGAAAAGCGAAAATGGTCCTAAAAAGGGTATTGATCTTGATTCTATCATCAATCATGAAGAAGTAGAAAATTGTTCTTAAATCTCAACAATGCAAAGTGCTTGTTAAGCCATTGGGATGAGGAAGGAAGTGAGGATGATCAAGAAGAAAAAGACCACATGTGTTTTATGGCATTTGGTAATGAGGTACATCCTTCTCCCTCTATTTCAAATTCTGATGATGATGATGATGAGGATGGTCCTAATGAGCTTTTATATGATATGTATGATCAATTGAAAAAATGTGCAAAGCAAAACAAAGATTTGAAGCTTAAAATGGAATCCTTGCTTGTTGAAAGATCTAAGTTGGTTGTGAAAATAAGAAGTTGTGTGATGATGTTAATTGCTTGAAATGTGAAAATGAAAGTCTTATTACTACTTGCAATACATCTTCATTACAATACATAGAAGCTTGTGATAAATTGTCATCTCTTGAAAACAAGCTTGTTGAGTTTGATCATTTGAAAAACAAAGTTAATGATCTTACCTTTCTTGTTGAAAACTTTACTAAGGGTAAGAAAAATCTTGATCAAATTCTTGGTATGCAATGTGCTTCTCATGATAAACATGGCCTTGGTTATATTGCTAATCATGTTGATATTGCTAGCTCTTCTCTTATACATAAGAACCGTGTTGTAAATGCTAGAATGTCACATAGGTCAAATAGATATCTTGAGCATGCTCACAAATCTTCTAAGCCACATATTTGTTGCACATATTGTGGAAAACATGGTCACACTTGTGTTAGATGCCATGTGAAGAAAAAGATTGAAAGGGGAGTAAAAACAATTTGGAGAGTTAAGCTCACTTCAACTAACCCCCATGGACCCAAACAAAAGTGGGTACCAAAAGTTACTCTTCCCTTGATCTTATAGGTTCTTATAAGATAGATGGATGCTCCGGCTCTATGATGTTTCAATGTGTATGATTTTGTCACATAACCGGAGAAGAAGAGTATTCCACAAAGCTTCAATGATATAGATTCGAAGAGAAGTGGCATTAGGGTGATTAAAGGAGATGTGCCAAAAGAAGAAATTCAAAAGCACTCCTCAACACTTGGATTCTCAAAGCTCAAATGTTTAATCAATTGGAGAACCAAGTTGCTTAATTACAAAGAGCAAAGCATCAAGTGATGACAAGAGCCAAAGTGTCAATCCAATATCTTCATCACTTGGTAAGAAAGCAAAGGTATCAAAATCACTTTCTCTTAACACTCTAATTAATGTGTTTACGTGTTTTTGGTATATATATGCTTGCTCTTATAAATGTTGCATCTCACATTCTTGAATTTTATATTCATATAGATAACCTTTAGCATGCTTTCTACTTTAGCTAAGGTATCTATGAGATGTAGCATATGCAACTTGATTGATTCTTGTCTTGTCTTGTCATATTCATTTAAGAATCCATCTAGTTGTTTTGTTTTTTATTTGCATGATCCTTATGCATATATGTGTTACTTGAGATATTGAGCTAATCATGAAGGACCTTTAAAAAGGTACCAAATTTGTTCTCAAGAATTCCTTGTAGGTAACATAGAGTTCTAAGCTTCAAGAAGAAGATATGAACTACAAGGAATGGCACAAGTGAGCTAAGACTCCAAGAAAAGAGTCAAATGCTAAGGATTACAAGATTGTAGAGGGTTCATCAAGAAAAGAAAAGTCACCCATCATTGATGACTCTACACTTGTCATGAAAAGAAGAGGAGATTGCTTTCATCTCATCAATCAAGGATGAACAACAAAGAAAATGGAGCAATCACATGTCAACCTCTCAATGAGCTTCAAATGATAGTCGTGATCATGAAAAAGATCACACAAAAGGCCTCTATGGACTTGATTGATACAGAAGATCAACCAAAATGGTAAGAAGTCCAAGCTCAAAGAGCATTGAGGTACAATAGCTTAACTCATCCCTTGTTAGTGATCATTGTTTTGTTTTTTATCCTTATGTGCTATAACCTACCTATATTATGAGTTTAGTTATTGACTAGAGAGTTTGTGCCTATTTGCTTATGGTTTTATGTACATCATGTTTTGCTTGTCAACATGCTAATTGTTTATTCCAAACTTGACAAGAATGATGGTTTAAAAGCATAAACTTGTTTATTTTAAACTCTCTTCTTATGTGCATTTGCTCTCTTATCTTGATAATGTGTCTTGTGCTTAACTTATATATCTAGATCTTAAGTAGAGTATATACACAAACACAAGAATGCACATACTTTATCTCTTTGATGCTTGATCTTCATTTGCATATACTTAACATGATGTGCTTTATCATCCTTGATTATCATGTTAAAATGTTGCATCATTTAGAGATATTATCACTTGTTGGCTTGTTTTTCATCCTTCACATTTTATAGCCAATATGTGTTAGTTATTTTGGGAGTTATATGTGTTATACTTGTTCATATTCTACATATGTTCTCCTTAAATAACTATGAGATCATACTCTTTACTTTCATATCTTTTGTGATCTCATTAGAGTTTTTGGTTAGTCTTGCTTCAAGAGTTGTTATACTCATTTAGCTAACCATTAACTTATTAGAGGAATGTACTCGAAGTATCATCTTACACTTCCTCTAAATCTTTTGGTTGTGATACATGTGCTTAACTTATGAATTCATGGTATCACTTCCACTAGTACTTTGTTAGCTATATTTTCAAACATGTTTTACAATTGGTCAATTGGTATCAAACTTGGTTGTATCTCAAATAGCTAACATCGTATGCTTGATAAACGGGGAGATTGTGCTTAAAGGTTATATTCCTTATCTCCTTTGTTTTTAGCTTAGGTTGATATTCTTTTTGAGCCATATATAACCATCTTTTTATTTATGTGTCATTATGGACTCTTTGTATTTAGAAATCAACCAAGCTTATTCAAAATGATCATTCTTCAAATGATTTTTGGTCTTTAGATTTGATCCCTTGGTTCTTGTATTATCAATCTACTAGACCATCAAGATTCTCCATGGTATTTAAGTTCTTTTGTATATGGGGAGAATTCTTAAATTTCATCAAGCTTCTCCGCAATTTAAATCTTATTCATCTTTACTTTTCATTAAATGCTTTTCTTTTTGGCGCTCTGATTTCCCTTTTTGATGTTGACAAAAAAAGGGAGAGTTTTTAGTGTTGGAAATGTGCCAAGAGAAAGTAATTTACAAAAGGAGAAAGCTTAGAACTTGCAAAATGGGAGAGATAAGGGATTCTTTAATATAGGGGGAGTAGAATATTTTTTTCAAAACATCTACTTGCCTGGATCCTCAATATCCTTATCTCATGCATTCATATTTATTTGCTTTTGTTAGCCCTAAGGGCGATCGAACTCGGTTTTTGATAATGGACAAACACTTGATGTTGTGTCTAATGTTTATATCTTTGTGATAGAATATCGGAACATATATTGGAAGCTCTAAGTACTTCAATCAAGCCACTGATCAAGATTCAAAGTCATATCATTCAAGGCTCATCTATCAAGATTGAAGATTGAAGACTTAGGTTTGGTTAGTTTAGCTTTGTCGTCATTAGTCGTTATCTTATAAAGCTCTAACCAAAGCTCTCATGAACATAAGCTCTACACTCTAGTCTTGCATGTTTTCATAAACACGTTTTCAAAAGGCTAAGTTTCAAAATGATCTTTACATGTGTTCTTATCCAAAAAGCCTTTGATTTCATAGATAAGTCTTTTAGAAAAGTTTTCCAAGTGTTCTTACTTGTTACCTTTTAGGAAAACCTTTTAGACTTCAAAAGACTTCAAAAGATTTCAAAACGTGTGAAAAATCAGCTTGGAAGTTCGGTCAACCGAGCTCAAGCTCGGATCAACCGAAGAGATACTGAGAGGTTTGATGGCAGGCTTCGGTCGACCTATGGTCTTGGTCGGTCGACCGACCTAGGCTTCGGCTCAGCCGACCTTGGTTCGGTCAACCGAGGTCCTTTGACGGTCTACCGAGGTGCACTGTTACTAGCCATTTTTCTGACCGTTGGAGACTCGATTTTCAGCCTATTTTGAAATGTATTTATACTCCAAAGCTAGAGAATCATTCCAAGACTTGCACATACAATATAGATTGATTTCTTATCAAGTCTAAACACCTTCAAAGCAAAAACACTTGATCTCCTTGATCTAAATCATTCAAAGGTGTTCTTTCAAAAAGCAAGACAAAGAGTGGACTTTCATATGTTCAAGAGCTAAAATTGTTTGTGCTTCAAAGGTATATTTCTCACTTATAAGAGTGATCAACCTTGTTCTTTAAACTTTCTATTCCCTTTCTAAGTGATTGGGTAATTGTTGTAAAAGTCCTACTTTGTGTGGGCAAATTGTAAAGTCCTACTTTGTGTGGGCAAGCTCTTAGTGAGTTTCTTTGTAGTGTGGTTGTGTTGTAAAACTCTTAGTGAGTTAGCCACATTTGCAAACATTCTTCTTAGTGAAGTTGTTTGAAATCCTTGGGTGCGGCTCAAGGTAGTGGATGTAGATTCTAAGTGAATCGAACCACTCTAAATCCTTTGTCTTGTTGATTGGGTTTTGCATTGCTTTTAGTCTTCTTGCTCAAACTTCCAATAGCTTTGCAAAGAATCTAAAAAGTATACAAGATTAGTTAAAACCCAATTCACCCCCCCTCTCTTGTGTTTTACAATTGGTATCAGAGCCTAGTCTTCATCTTTAGTCTAACCACTTGAAGAAAAGATTTATGGCCGGTAATTCCGCATTGGCGTATCTAGAGGGGTCTTCCACCAATAGGCCACCACTTTTTGATGGAAATAATTATGAGGCTTGGAAAGAACGTTTCAAGATATATGTGTGCTCAATAGATTATTCTTTATGGCATATATTTGAAAATGGTCCATATGTGGCTATGAAAATGGTGGATGGTGTTCAAGTGCCAAAACCGGACAAGGAGTTAAATGAGCTTGAGTCCAAGAAGATGACTCAAAATTACAAGGCAATGAACATTCTTAGTTGTGCCTTGAATCCGGATGAGTACAACCGTGTGCTTGGAAGAAAATCCGCACACTCCATGTGGAAAATGCTTGAGGTTACTCATGAAGGCACAAATCAAATCAAGGAGTCAAGGTTAAATTTGCTTGTTAGAGAATATGAGCTCTTCCCCATGAAGCCAAATGAGTCAATAAATGAGATGAGCACAAGATTCACAAATGTGATAAATGGCTTGAAGTCTTATGGCAAAGAGTACACCATGGGTGAAATGAATAGGAAGATTCTCAATTCTCTTCCTAAAAATTGGGAAAATAAAGCCCTTGCCATTGAAGAGTCCAAGAATTTAAAGACCTATTCAACGGAGGAACTTCTTGGCTCACTACTCGCCTTTGAAATGAAGATAAAGAAAAATTGTTCTACAAAGGGTAGTGATCTTAAGTCCATCATCAATAATGAAGAAGGAGAGAAATTGTTCTTCAATCTAAAAAATGCAAAGTGCTTGTTAAGCCATTGGGATGAAGAAGAAAGTAATGATGATCAAGAAGAAAATGATCCCATGTGTCTTATGGCATTTGGTAATGAGGTACATCCTTCTCCCTCTATTTCAAATTCTTATGATGATGAGGATGAGGATGATCCTAATGAGCTTTTAATTGATATGTATGATCAATTGAAAAATTGTGCAAAGCAAAACAAAGCTATGAAGCTTAAAATTGAATCTTTGCTTGTTGATAACAAAAAGCTTTGTGATGAGGTTGATTGCATGAAAATCGAAAATGAAAAACTTATTGCTACATGCAACTCTTCTTCATTAAAGTATCTAGAAGCATATGATCAATTGACATCTCTTGAACTCAAACTTGTTGAATTTGATCTTTTGGAAAACAAAGTTAAAGAACTTACCCTTCTTGTTGAAAACTTTACTAAGGGTAAGAAAAATCTTGATCAAATTCTTGGTTTGCAACGTTCTTCACATGATAAACATGGTCTTGGTTATAATGCTAATCACATTGATCATGCTAGCTCTTCTAAGTTGCCTAAGAATCACTTTGTGCATGCTAGTACTTCACATAGGCAAATTAGATATCATGAGCATGTTCACAATTCTTCTAAGCCACACATTTGTTGCACATATTGTGGTAAACATGGTCATACTAATGCTAGATGCCATGTTAAGAAGAAGATTGAAAAAGGGGTTAAAACTATTTGGAAAGTTAAACGTTTTTCAACTAACCCCCATGGACCCAAACAAAAGTGGGTACCAAAAGCTACTCTTCCCTTGATCTTATAGGTTCTTATAAGTTATATGTATGCCACAAAGCTTCAATGGACTTGATTAGAAGAGAAGTGGCATTGGGGAGTAGTCAAAGGAGATGTGTCAAAAGAAGAAATTCAAAAGCACTCCTTAACACTTGGATTCTCAAAGTTCAAAAAATTAATCAATTGGAGAACCAAGTTGCTTGAATACAAAGAGCAAAGCATCAAGTGATGACAAGAGTCAAAGTGTCAATACAATGTCTTCATCACTTGGTAAGTAAGCAAAGGTATCAAAATCACCTTCTCTTAACACTTTAATTAAGGTGTTTAAGTGTTTTTGATATATATACATGCTTGCTCTTATACATGTTGCATCTCACATTCTTGAAGTTTATTTTATATAGATAACCTTTAGCATGTTCATTATTGTACATGTTGAGTTTAGCTAAGGTATCTATGAGATGTAGCTTATGCAACTTGATTGATTCTTGTTTTGTCATGTCATATTCATTTAAGAATCCATCTAGTTGTTTTGTTTTTTGATTGGCATGATCCTTATGCATATATGTGTTCCTTGAGATATTGAGCTAATCATGAAGGACCTTTAAAAAGGTACCATATTTGTTCTCAAGAATTCCTTGTAGGTAACAAAGAGTTCTAAGCTTCAAGAAGAAGATTTGAACTACAAGGAATGGCACAAGTGAGCTAAGACTCCAAGAAAAGAGTCAAGTGCCAAGGATTACAAGATTGTAGAGGGTTCATCAAAAGAAAAGTCACCTATCAATGATGACTCTACAATTATCATGAAAAGAAGAGGAGATTGCTTTCATGTCATCAATCAAGGATGAACAACAAAGAAAATGGAGCAATCACATGTCAACCTCTCAATGAGCTTCAAATGGTAGTTATGATCATGAAATAGATCACACAAAAGGGCTCTATGGACTTGTTGATAAAGAAGATCAACCAAAATGGTAAGAAGTCCAAGCTCAAAGAGCATTGAGGTACAAGGCTTAACTCATCCCTTGTTAGTGATCATTGTTTTGTTTTTGATCCTTTTGTGCTCAACTTACCCCTCCTCCCCTCTATTATTTAGTGTCTTATGCTATGGGGGAGTTTGTATATGCTATGTTTTCACTTGATCTTTATTGCATATAGGGGTTTGTGTTTATATTCAAGTCTTTAGCATTAATCTTATGTGGTTGATCGTCTAGATGCTTGACTTAGGATGTAAACTGTGATTGTGGCATTGATTATGCCATGGGTTGTGTCTATTTGACTGTTTAGAAGTGGCACAACCTAAGAGGGAGTTTTTCAAATGTTTTAAACTTATACCTCCCTCATAATTGTGATGTATGCTCAATTGTCTTATTTTACATCATCACATCACTTGTTGGCTTGCTTTTCATCTTTTAACTCTTATAGCCAACTTGTGTAAGTTATTTTGGAAGTTATATGTGTTATAAATGTTTATGTTTTCAATTGGTATCACATATACTCTACCTTAATAACTTTGAGATCATATTCTTCATTCTCTTATCCTTTGTGATCTCATTATGGTTTTTGGTTAGTGTTACTTCAAGAGTTGTTACACTCATTTAGCTAACCATTAACTTGTTAGAGGAATGTACTCCAAGTGTTTTTCTTACACTTCCTCTACTTCTTTTGGTTGTGATACATGTGCTTATCTTATGTATTCATGGTATCACTTCCACTTGTACTTTGTTAGCTATATTTTCAAACGTGTTTTACAATTGGCTATATTTACAATTGGTATCATGTTTTACAATTGGTCAATTTGTATCATACTTGGTTTTATCTCAAATAGCTAACATCGTATGTGTGATAAACGGGTAGATTGTTCTTTAAGGTTTATTCCCTATCTCCTTTGTTTTTAGCTTAGGTTGATATTCTTTTTGAGCCATACATGACCATCTTTTGGTTTTATGTATCATTATGGACTCCATGTTTTTAGAAATCAACCAAGCTTATTCATAAGTAATCCTTCTTCATAATTATTTTTGGTCTTTAGGATTGATCATTTGGTTCTTATTTTATCAATCTACAAGATCATCAAGTTGTCTCCATGGTTTTTAAGTTTTTATATGGGGAGGATTATTAAAATTTCATCAAGCTTCTCCAAAATTAATCTTTACTTTTCGTTAAAATGCTTTTCTTATTGGCGCTCTGATATCCCTTTTTGATTTTGACAAAAAGAGGGAGAGTTTTTATTGTTGCAAATGTGCCAAGAGAAGTAATTTACAAAAGGAGAAAGCTTAGAACTTGCAAAATGGGAGAGATAAGGGATTCTTTTTTCTTTTATTTTGAAAGAATTTCCTTCCTTTCCCGGAAAACATTTTCTTCATACGCTTTACTACTAAAGCCATGGTCTCATCATCCAAGTCGATATATTCTTGATCTCAATGAATCCTTTTTTGATTTTGACAAAAAGAGGGAGAGTTTTTATTGTTGCAAATGTGCCAAGAGAAGTAATTTACAAAAGGAGAAAGCTTAGAACTTGCAAAATGGGAGAGATAAGGGATTCTTTAATATAGGGGGAGTAGAATTTTTTTTGAGAAAACTTCTACTTGTCTAGATCCGTAATATCCTTATCTCATGCATACATTTGGTATCTTATTTTTGCATATTATTCCCATTTGCATCAATGTTTTGTCATCATCAAAAAGGGGGAGATTGTTAGCCTGAAGGGCAAAATATCCTATGTTGTTTTGATGATAACAAACCATTGATAGTTCTAATGTTTGTGTGAGCATGTTCTTTGTAATAGGATCCTTAGCACTTACATCGACATTGATGAAAATGGTAAGTTAGCTTCTTGTGTAAACTTAAGGTATGTATATTACACACAAGAATGCTATATTATGGAAGGAAGGAGGCAAGGAGGTTGGTTGGGAAATAGGGCTCTTTTAAGAGTCTCTAGATGCATTTGGCAAAAAGAAGTTATCATGCTAGTGTTTTAGTCTTCATTGGTTTTATCTTGAAAGCACTAGTCTTTGCTCTTATTTGTACTAAGATCTTTTTTCCATGCTTCATCAAGCTTCCTTGTACTTAAATTGTCCATATCCTATCTAATTACATCAAAGTTTGACATAATCAAAAAAGGGGAGATTGTTAGCCCTAAGGGCGATCGAACTCGGTTTTTGATAATGGACAAACACTTGATGTTGTGTCTAATGTTTATATCTTTGTGATAGAATATCGGAACATATATTGGAAGCTCTAAGTACTTCAATCAAGCCATGATCAAGATTCAAAGTCATATCATTCAAGGCTCATCTATCAAGATTGAAGATTGAAGACTTAGGTTTGGTTAGTTTAGCTTTGTCGTCATTAGTCGTTATCTTATAAAGCTCTAACCAAAGCTCTCATGAACATAAGCTCTACACTCTAGTCTTGCATGTTTTCATAAACACGTTTTCAAAAGGCTAAGTTTCAAAATGATCTTTACATGTGTTCTTATCCAAAAAGCCTTTGATTTCATAGATAAGTCTTTTAGAAAAGTTTTCCAAGTGTTCTTACTTGTTACCTTTTAGGAAAACCTTTTAGACTTCAAAAGACTTCAAAAGATTTCAAAACGTGTCAAAAATCAGCTTGGAAGTTCGGTCAACCGAGCTCAAGCTCGGATCAACCGAAGAGATACTGTGAGGTTTGATAGCTGGCTTCGGTCGACCTTTTGGCAGGTTCGGTCGACCTATGGTCTTGGTCGGTCGACCGACCTAGGCTTCGGCTCAACCGACCTTGGTTCGGTCAGCGAGAGTCCTTTGACGGTCTCAGAGGGTGCCTTTGTTACTAGCCATTTTTCTGACCATTGGAGACTCGATTTTCAGCCTATTTTGAAATGTATTTATACTCCAAAGCTAGAGAATCATTCCAAGACTTGCACATACAATATAGATTGATTTCTTATAAAGTCTAAACACCTTCAAAGCAAAAACACTTGATCTCCTTGATCTAAATCATTCAAAGGTGTTCTTTCAAAAAGCAAGACAAATAGTGGACTTTCATATGTTCAAGAGCTAAAATTGTTTGTGCTTCAAAGGTATATTTCTCACTTATAAGAGTGATCAACCTTGTTCTTTAAACTTTCTATTCCCTTTCTAAGTGATTGGGTAATTGTTGTAAAAGTCCTACTTTGTGTGGGCAAGCTCTTAGTGAGTTTCTTTGTAGTGTGGTTGTGTTGTAAAACTCTTAGTGAGTTAGCCACATTTGCAAACATTCTTCTTAGTGAAGTTGTTTGAAATCCTTGGGTGCGGCTCAAGGTAGTGGATGTAGATTCTAAGTGAATCGAACCACTCTAAATCCTTTGTCTTGCTGATTGGGTTTTGCATTGCTTTTATTCTTCTTGCTCAAACTTCCAATAGCTTTGCAAAGAATCTAAAAAGTATACAGGATTAGTTAAAACCCAATTCACCCCCCCCTCTTGTGTTTTATAGCTTTAAAGCTTTATTTTTTGCATATTATTCCCATTTGCATCAATGTTTTGTCATCATCAAAAAGGGGGCGATTGTTAGCCCGAAGGGCAAAATATCCTATGTTGTTTTGATGATAACAAACGATTGATAGTTCTAATGTGTGTGTGAGCATGTTCTTTATAATAGGATCCTTAGCACTCACATCAACATTGATGAAAATGGTAAGTTAGCGTCTTGTGTAAACTAAGGTATGTATATTACACACAAGAATGCAACTCATTAGATGGAAGGAAGGAGGAAAGGAGGTTGGTTGGGTTTTAGGGCTCTTCAAAGAGTCCCTAATGCTTTGGCAAAAGATCTTATCTTACTAATGCTTTTGGCTTTCGTTTTTACTTGGTTTATCTTCTAAGCATTAGTCTTTACTCTTATTTGTTCTTATATCCTTTTGCCATGCTTCCTTGTTCTTAATTATGTCCATATTCTATCTAATTACATCAAAGTTTGTCATAATAAAAATGGGGGAGATTGTAAGCCCTAAGGGCGAACGAACTCGATTTTTGATAATGGACAAACATTTGATGTTGTGTCTAATGATCTTAATCTTTGTGATAGAATATCGGAATTCATATTGGAAGCTCTAAGTACTTCAATCAAGCCATGATCAAGATTCAAAGTTATACTTAAAGGCATATCTCGTTGAGATTGAAGATTGAAGACTTAGGTTTGGTTAGGATAGCTTTGTCTTTATAAGTCGTTATCTTATAAGCTCTAACCAATGCTCTTATGAACATAAACGTACTACACTCAAGTCTTGCATGTTTTCATAAACACGTTTTCAAAAGGGTAAGTTTGAAAATGATTCTCATAGGTGTTCATATCTCAAAAGCCTTTGATTTCAATGTATAAGTCTTTTAAAAGCGGTTTTCTAAATGCTCTTACTTGTTACATATTGAGAAAAACCTTTTAGACTTCAATAGATTTCAAAAGCGTGTGAAAAAATCAACATCTTTCCAAGCTCGGAAGGTCGGATCTTCGAGCTTGCCTCGAATCAACCGAGCACAAGCAGAGCTGGCTTTTGGAGGTTCGGTCGACCTAAGGTAAGGTCGGTCGACCGAAGTGCTGTGTTCGGTTCACTGAGAGCTCTTGAGCGGTCAGCCAGAGCTCTGCCCGAGTCGTTTTTCAGCCTATTTTGTAATGTATAAATACTCCAAAGCTAGAGAATGACCAAAAGACTTGCACATACAATATACATTGATTTCTTATCAAGTCTAAACACTTTCAAAGTAAAATGCACTTCATTGCCATGATCTAAATCATTCAAAGGTGAATTTCAAAAGCAAGACAAAGAGTGTGCTTCATATGTTCTAAAGAGCTGAAATTGATGTACTTAAAAGGTATCTATCTTTCACTTAGAAGAGTGAACAACCTTGTTTTTTATCCATCTTATTCCCTTTCTTAGTGATAGGGTCAATCTTGTAAAAGTCCTACTTAGTGTGGGCAAGTAACTCTTAGTGAGTTTTTGTGTTGTGGTTGTGTTGTAAAACTCTTTGTGAGTTAGCCACAAGTGTAAAAAGTATTCTTAGTGAAGTTGTTGAAAATCCTAGGGTGCGGCTCAAGGTAGTGGATGTAGATTACAGGTGAGTCGAACCACTATAAATCCTTTGTCTTGTGATTGGTTTTTGCATTTGTTCATCTTGCTCAAACTTTGCCTTGAATAGATTTCGAAAATGTTTGCAAGAGTGACTAAAACCCAATTCACCCCCCCCCCTCTTGTGTTTTACATCAATGACATATGTACACAATGAAGATTCACGATATGCCAACATATTTAAGGAGTCTTGAACACTTATGTATACTAGAGTAGATTAGCATTTCTATATCTTGTAAACCCTAGGCTCTAAGCTTAATTAATATTTCTAACACTTGTCATGCATGCACCTAAATGTTTTAAAATGGAATTCCTTGTGTTTTTAAAGTTGTTGTTTTGATCCTTCAATCAACAAAGATAAAATGTGGTTGAAAAGGGTTTTCAAAAGTTTTCTTATAGCACAAATTTGTTTTGGCATGAGTTAGAGATCATTAGAATAGAGACTTGGTGCAAAATCAACTTGTGTCCCTCACCTAGGTCGACCGAGCCTCAAAGCTGATGAAGGTCTTGAACTCCAACGGCTAGCAGGTAAGGTCAAACTTTGCTATAGGTAGGACGACCAAGGTCTTACTCTGGTCGACCGAGTTCTCTTTTATGGTCGATTGCATGTATCAATTGACCAGTTAAAACTGTCCGGAAAGCCCCGGACGACCTGACAACCATGTGGGTCGAGTAAGTTGTCTAATCACTAGTAGATACTAGTCGTTGAAGCATTAAATGCACTTCGATTTTGAACTCTATATAAGCACCAAAGGCTGATGTTTTGTAGTTATCTAAGCCATTAAGTGTAATTAAGTTCTACACTTTCAATCAAACATTCAATATGCTTTCATGTAAAAAACAAGTGTGATTCTTATCATTTCAGTTTAGAAAGATTGACCTATATTTTTGCATTTAATCCATCACTTAAAGTGTGATTAGTTTGGTTAAACATTTCCCTCTACTCTTTTTGTGAGTTAGAAGCTCTTTGTGAGTTGTGCTCTTCGTGATCTTGTTAAATGGTTGTTGTGTAAACCCCTTAGTGTGTTAGCCACTTGTGTAATATTGGTTTCATCCCACCATCATTAACTTGTAAAGGGAATTTAGTCAGTTGTTGAAATCATTGGGATAGTCTCAAAGTAGTGAATCGAATCACTATAAATCTTGTCTTTGATCTTTCTTTGTTAGCTTGCAACTCTCTATTTTTTTTTTAGCTCACTTATCATCATTTGAAAGAAAGTTTTTAAAATTTTACAAAAACCCAATTCACCTCGTAGTGTTTTCAAATGTAATCACCATTTTCTTAATAATGTTTTTCCTGCACTATTTCTCTGCACAGTATTTACTGTACTATTTCTCAAATTTTGCATAGTTTTGCACAAAACTCAGCAGAGTTTGATTTGTACTAAAAAGAACCTGGTACTAAAAATCCTTTCTTGATAAAATTTTTTTTGCAGGAAGCATATACTTTTTCTGGTTTCTTAGTTTAGATTTTAGGAGAAGGTTTACTGTAAATTTTGGGGTTCAAAGTTGTGTATGTTTGTTGAAATTTGTTGGTTTTTACAATTTCTCTTGATAATTTTTAGCGGATTGATGCGTGATAAATTTTTTAGTTGAGCTTCAGAAGGTGTTAAATATGCATGTAAGCACGAAGTTTCAAAAAATACTTTCATCTGTTCATACTAAAGTTAAATTTCTATTAATATAATGAGTAATATACTCCTTCGCCACAAATTGAATTGGGTTGGCTAGAAAATGGAACTCCGTAAAAGGATATTCATATTTCTGACTTGCATCTCCTAGGAGTGGATAATAAATTTGTATCTCGAGCATAAAATTATGGATTTGAAGGAATATAGGTTGTTTCTCTTCCGGCAGATTAGCTCAAGGAAATGAAGCATTACTTTATGGCCAAATTCGTCAGGCTCCAGATCATGTATATGAATGTGAGAAATTTGGTTGTATTGTGGTTCTTAAAGATCATCTTGATGATGATCACTCGACTTCTTCGAGTTGTATGTTGTCATGTCCTGATCAAGATCGGGTTCCACAAGAAAATGAATTGAAACGATATAATATTCAAGTATTTGAGGTTTATCCCCAATGATCTGATCACAATGCGGATTCTGGTGCATAAAATGGCGAAATTGAAGGCTGCTTGTTCTTCTTGTGCCAGATCAGCCGGAAGGAAGTGGAGTTCATCTCTCGACCCAAATTCCTGAAGAGCCAGATCATGTAGGTGAAGATGGTGGAGCCATTGTTTCTGCCCCATAGGAAAGTTCCAATGGTAGGAAGCGTTGTGGAAGGCCTTGTAAACTTCTCAAACTTGCTCCAGACATTCCATTTCGGCCTAGGCGTTCAAGAGCAAGCACCAAGTTGTTCAAACATGACAATCCAGTCACCATCGTGAAAGCCCCCGAGGAACAAGTGTCCTGCTTGGTGGATGTACTAAAGAAGTGACAGGTCGATAAAGGGGAGATAGCTAAGGGCATATAAATAAGTAATTTGTTCACTAT
Source organism: Vinca minor (assembly GCA_026122235.1). Taxonomy (NCBI): domain Eukaryota; kingdom Viridiplantae; phylum Streptophyta; class Magnoliopsida; order Gentianales; family Apocynaceae; genus Vinca; species Vinca minor. The sequence goes on along the minus strand of JAOCZM010000241.1, from coordinate 5,084,024 downwards.
ACTTAGTCAAATACTTTGTTGTTTCTTGTAGATTTTATACATATTGTTTAAGCAAACTTTCTTTCTCATAATGAAGTGTGGACATAAATAATGTGTTGTTGTTACTTTCTATTGTTTATTTGGGCTTTCGTTTATTTTTGTTTAATGTAAATATTAGTTTGTTACCTTTGATTAATAGTTCTGAATGCTATGGATGATGTTTTACTTGGAAGCAACTTTATTTCCATCTCAGCGTATAGTATATGTGAATAACTGAAAATGATGTATTAGAGTTTATCAATTGTACACTTTTATGCTTGAATTAAATAATCTCAGTATCGATCTTAGGGTAAGAAATGAGAAGCTTATTTAGAAAAAATATTGTAAAAAAATTAATTTTCCTTAGAAGCTTATTTCGGTACATATAAATTCTTCTTTTCTTTCTAAGTGTTAATTTTTATTATCCTTGAAAAAAAGTTTTTAAATTTGCCTTAGATTTTAGAGCTCTATCATGCATAGAAAATTGAGAACTAACTTTCACGCTTTTGCATAGAGAAGACCTACATTGAAGAAAGTACAAATAAGATATTCTCACCTATACCAAATGTCCGGAGCTACATTGAGAAGAAGAGTTAAGTTGATTTTTTATAGGTGTCTTTCCGCTTCAGTTTGCTTAATGAGAAAAAAAAATATTTCCTTTATGAATTCAGGAAGCTGGAGGTGAAACTGAAGCAAATGAAGTTGAGATGCATGCAAAAAGTCAGAACCTCCATGCTAGAAGAATTGCAGACTTTTAAGAGTCGCATTTCTTTCATGACTGCTTATGAAATTGAGGCAATTCAACTTGGCTTTTGCACAAACAGAATATCTTGCAGGTGAATGTTTCCCTTATCTTAATCTAAGTATTATAAATAACAAAGTAACCACCATTGTCTCGATAATATTTTTCTTGCACAGTTTTTTCAATACTGTTTCTCTACACATATTACTCAATTTTTGCACAGTTATGCACAACATTCTGCAGAGTTTGATTTTTTATTACAAGAATCTAGTACCTAAAAATCCTCAATTGTTTATTTATCGCAAGAAATAGATACTTTTTCTAATTTTGTGTGGTCAATCGTGTGTGTTTCTTAGTTGCGCTTTTAGGAGATGGTTTTACTGTTCATTTTGGGGTTCAAGATTTTTCATGTTTGGTAAAATTTGAGGGTTTTTAGGATTTCGCGTGTGAATTTTTAACGGAATAATATGTGATCAATTTCTTCAAGATTATGTTTACAGCTATGCTAATTTTTTTTACCGAGGTAAACAAATATGTTGAAGTTGTGGATTCCAGAATATCAAAATTTTATGTTTCCATCTCCTTGATTATAGTTTAAGATGTATAATATGTGACGTTTCTCATTGTCCTTTTAGGAACAATTTTTCTGCCAGAAGAAATTTGGTTCATTGAAATTCAGAAGCAGTTAAATATGCATGTAAGCATGAAGTTTCAAAATTAATATCATCTGTTCCTACTCATGTTAAATGTCTATTTAATAGGATGGGTATTACTCCTTTCGCCAAAAATTGAATTGGGTTGGCTAGGAAAAAAAACTCTTGAAAATAATGTTTACGTTTCTAACTTGCATCTTCTAGGAGCTGATAATAAATTCGAATCTTGAGCAGAAAATTATTGACTTGAAGGTATCGAGGTTGTTTCTCATATGGAAGATCATCCTAAATGAAACGAAGCATTAGTTTATGGCCAAATCCTGAAGCTCTAGATCATGTACCTAAATGTGAGGAAATGGCTGATGAAATGGTTCTAAAATACCCTCTTTAAAAATATCACTCGGAATCTTCCGAGTTGTATGTTGTCTTGTCTTGATCAGGATCGGGTTCCACCAGAAAAGGATTCGAATGAATATAAGATTAAGGTTTTTAAGCTTTATCCTATATAAGCTTACCATGATGCATATTAAGGTGTAGAAAAAGGCAAAATTGAAGGCACCAACTTGTTCTTCTTGTGCCATATCAGCCATAAGGAAGTGGATCTTATCTGTCGGTCAAATTCCTGAAGAGCGAGATCATGGAGGAGAAGATGGTGGAGCCTTTCTTTCTGCCCCAAAGGCATGTTCTAGTGGTAGGAAGAGTCGCATAAGGCCTTGTAAACGTCTTGAACTTGTTCCAAACATTTCAGTTTGTCATAGGCTTTGAAGAGCAAGCTACCAGGCTGTTCCAACACGATAGTCCATTCACCGTCGTAAAAGCCCTCGAGGAAAAAGTATCCTACCTGATAGATGGACTAAAGAAGTGACAGACCGGCAAAGGGGATATAGTAGAGGGCATAAAGATAAGTGATTTGTCACTATACTTAGTCAAATACCTTTTTACATCTTGAAGATTCTTATCCATATTTTAAAGCTAATTTTCTTGCTCAAAGTAGAGTGTTGTGGGATATAATGTCATGTGGTTACGTTCTATTGTTTATTTTGGCTTTCATTTATTTTTGTTGAATGTAAATATTAGTTTGACACATTTGATTAAGAATTCTGAATGCTAAGGAATGAAACTGAAGCTATTAAGCTTGGTTTTTTGTACAAACAGAAACGCTTGTAGGTGAATGTTTCCCCTATCTTAATCTAGGTATTTTAATAACAATATTGTAAGCCCTAAGGGCCAGTTTCTTTATTTTTATAAGAGACAAACAATTGATGATGATCTAATGTTATTGGTTAATGTGATAAATCATTTGGAAGTTCTAAGATCTTCAAGATAAATCAACTAAGCCAATGGCATATGTACACAATGAAGATTTGAGATATGCCAACATATTTAAGAATCTTTGAAGACTATAATCTAAGCTCAATTAGAATTTCTATATCTTGTATACCCTAGGATCTAACCTCAAGGATAGATTAGAATTTCCACATATTGTAAACCTTAGGATCTAAGCTCAATTAATATGTCTCACACTTGTCGTGCATGCACCTAAAATGTTTTCAAATGGAATGCCTTGTGTTTTTAAAACCGTTGTTTTGATCCTTCAAACAACAAAGATAAAATGTGGTTGAAAAGGTTTTTCAAAGGTTTTATTATAGCACAAATTGTTTTGGCATGAGTTAGAGATCATCAGAATAGAGACTTAGTGCAAAATCCACTTGTGACCCTCGCTTAGGTCTACCGAGCCTCAAAGCTCGGATGACCTTATGAAGGTCGGTCGACCGACCTGTGTGGAAGGCCGACCGAAGTGTGAAGTTACACTTAGTTACTTTTGAATGTTCTTGAACTCCAACGGCTTGCTGGTAAGGTCGACCTTTGCGATAGGTCTGATGACCAAGGTCTTACTCCGGTCGACCGAGTTCCCTTTTAAGGTCGATCGCATGTATCCAGTTAATCTTGTCCAGACAAACCTCAGACGACCTGACAACCACTAAAGTTGTCTAATCACTTGCAGATACTAGCCGTTGAAGCATTAAAAGAACTTCGAATTTGAACTCTATATAAGCACCAAAGATTGATGTTTTGGTAGTTATCTAAGCCATTAAGTGTCATTAAGTTCTACACTTTCAAACAAGCATTCAATACACTTTCATGTGAAAAAGAAGTGTGATTCTTATCATTTCAGCTCAGACAGATTGAGCTATAAATTTGTATTTATCCATCACTTAAAGTGTTATTATTTTGGTTAAACCTTTCCCTCTACTTACTCTGTGAGCTAGAAGCTCTTTGTGAGTCGTGTTCCTCGTAAGCTTGTGAAGTTGTTTTTGTGTGAAACTCCTAGTGATCTAGCCACTTGTGTAACATTGGTTTCATCCCGCCATCATTAAGTTGTAAAGGAAATTTAGTATGTTTTTGAAATCCTCGGGTTAGTCTCAAAGTAGTGGACGTAGATTCTTAGTGAATCGAACCACTATAAACCTTGTGTCCTTGATATTTCTTTGTTAGTTTGCAACTCTCTATTTTTGTATAGCCCACTTGTCATCATTTGAAATAAAGTTTTCAACATTTTAAAAAACCCAATTCACCCTCTCTTAGTGTTTTCAAATGTAACCACCATTTTATTAATAATGTTTTTTCCTGCATAGTTTTTATGCACTATTTCTCTGTACAGTATTTTCTACACAATTTCTAAAATTTTGCATAAAACTCTGCAGAGTTTGATTTGTACTAAAACAAACCTGGTACTAAAAAAACCCTCTGTTGTTTAATTTTTCGCAAGAAGCATATGTGGTTTTGTGTTCTTAATTCTGTGTTTTTTAGTTGGGATTTTTCGAGATGGTTTTATTGTACATTTTAAGGTTCAAGGTCATGTATGTTTGTTGAAATATGATGGTTTTTAGTATTTCTCCTGATAATTTTTATCGGATTGATGTGTGATCAATTTCTTAGTTGAGCTTCAGAAGCGGTTAAATAAGCATGTAAGCACGAAGTTCCAAAATTACTTTCATTACTTTATGGCCCAATTACTCAGGCTATAGATCATATAGCTGAATGTGAGAAATTTGTATGTAGAGTGGTTCTTAAAGATCATCTTGATGATGATAACTCGACTTCTTCGAGTTGTATGTTGTCATGTCCTGATCAGGATCGGGTTCCACCATAAAATGAATCGAAACAATATAATATTCAAGTATTTTAGATTTATCCCCTATGAGTTGATAACGATGCGGATTCTTGTGCATAAAATAGTGAAATTGAAGGCATCGACTTGTTCTTCTTGTGCTAGATCAGTCGGAATGAACTGGATATTCTCTCTGCCCAAATTCCTGAAGAGCCAGATTATGTGGAGCCTTTATTTATTCCCCAAAGGCAAGTTCTAATGGTATGAAGCGTTGTGGAAGGCCTTGTAAACGTCTCGAATTTGCTCCTGACAGTCCAGTCCGTAATAGGCGTTCAAGAGCAAGGTACCAAGCTGTTCCAACATGACAGTCCTGTCACCATCGTGAAAATCTCTGAGGAACAAGTGTCCTGCTTGGTGGATAGACTAAAGAAGTGACCGGTCGACAAAGGGGAGATAGAAAAGGGCACATAGATAAGTAACTTTTTCACTATACTTAGTCAAATACTTTTTTATTTCTTGTAGATTTTATACATATTGTTTAGGAAAATTTTCTTTCTTATAGTGAAGTGTGGACATATACAATGTGTTGTTGTTACTTTCTATTGTTTATTTGTGCTTTCGTTTATTTTTGTTGAATGTAAATATTAGTTTTTTTTCCTTTGATTAACAGTTTTGAATGCTATGAATGAGGTTTTACTTGGAAGCAACTTTATTTCCATCTCAGTGTATACTAAATGCGAATAGCCGAAAATGATGTATTGGGGTTTATCAATTGTCCACTTTTATGCTTGAATTAAATAATCTCAGTACCGGTCTTTGGATAAGGAATGATAAGCTTATTTAGAAAAATATTGTAAAAAAATTTAATTTTCCTTAGATGCTTATATTTAGGCACAAATAGATTCTTCTTATCTTTCTAAGTGTTAATTTGTATTATCCTAGAAAAAAAGTTTTTAAATTTGCCTTAGATTTTATATCTCTATCATGCATAGAAAATTGAGAACTAATTTTCACGATTTTTGCAGGGGAAGATCTACATTGAAGAAAGTATAAATACAATATTCTCATCAATTCCAGATGTCCGTAGGTACATTGAGAAGAATAGTTAAGTTTATTTTTTATGGGTCTCATTCCTCTTTTGTTTGCTTAAAATGAGGGGAAAAAAATATTGCCTTTATGAGAATTAAGGAAGCTAGAGGTGAAACTGGAGAAAACGAAGATGAGGTGCCACGCAAAAAGTCAGAAGCTCTATGCTAGAACAAATTGCAGACTCTTAAGAGTCACATTTCTTCATGTTTGCTTATGAAATTAAGGCAATTTAACTTGGCTTTTGCACAAATAGTATATCTTGCAGGTGAATGTTTCCCTTATCTTAATCTAAGTATTTTAATAACAAGGTAACCACCATTGTCTCAATAATATTTTTCTTGCACTGTTTTTTCTGCACTGTTTCTTTTTTAAGATGTATAATATGTAACATTTCTCATTGTCTTTTTTATGATCGGTTTTTCTGCCAGAAGAAAGCTGGTTCGTTGAACTTCAGAAGCAGTTAACAATGCATGTAAGCATGAATTTTCAAAATTACTTTCATCTGTTCCTACTCATGTTAATTGTATATTTAATAGGATGAGTAATACTCCCTCTGCCTCAAATTGAATTGGTTGGCTAGAAAATTAAATTCTTGAATACGATGTTCACGTTTCTGACTTGCATCCCCTAGAAGAGGATAATAAATTCGAATCTCGAGCAGAAAATGATTGACTTGAAGGAATCGATGTTGTTTCTCTTATTGCAAACGTCTTGAACTTGCTTCAGATATTCCAGTATGTCATAGGCATTGAAGAGCAAGCAGCTAGGCCGTTCCAACACGACAATCCAATCACCATCATAAAAGCCCTCGAGGAACAAGTGTCCTGCCCGATAGATGGACTAAAGAAATGACAGACTGGAAAATGGGAGATAGCACAGGGAATAAAGATAAGTGATTTGTTCACTATACTTAGTCAAATACTTTTTTTATTTCTTGAATATTCTTATCCATATTTTTAAGCAAAATCTCTTGCTCATAGTGGAGTATGGTGGGATCATTTGTCTTGTCGTTTCTTTCTATTTTTTTATTTGGGCTTTAATTTATTTTTGTTGAATGTAAATATTAGTTTGATACTTTTGATTAACAATTCTGAATGTTACACTTTAAATGCACGCTTAAACTGTGCATCGTTTTGGGACTCAATGCTTAAAAGAAGAGAGTCTACTAGAGGAAACTCCAGATTCTTTAGACTCTCGTCACCCCCGTTTTGTTACCGCGGCTGCCACGGCCACCGGCCCTCCGGTCACTGTGGCTCCCGTTTCTGTCCCCAATGCTTGGAAGGATAAAAGTTTTGCTGATTTATTGTCTGGTCCTCAGACTGCTACGATTAATCTGCCAATAACGAAATTGGAGGTTTTTAAAGGCGAGCCTCATCTGATCATCCCGGCGAAAGAACATGAACTTTTGATTAGGCAATGGCGATTTGCTCTGGTGGGCAAATTCCATAAACACGCTCCAAATCTAGAATCTTTGCGGAAATCGTTTCATAAAGTTGGATTCAAAGGGAACTTTTGGATTGGGCGGATGGATCCCCGTCATGTATTGATAAGGTTTGATCGGGAAGAAGATTATTGTCGATTTTGGTGACAGGGAATTTGGAATTTCTTTGGTATTACGATGTGAGTGTTCAATGGACCTACGATTTCAACATGGATGAAGAACCTTCCATTGTCCCAGTTTGGATCGGTTTCAAAGGTTTGCCGATTCACTTATACAACAAATCAAAGCTCTTCTCTCTTGCGCGAGCGGTGGGTTAATCGTTGGCATTGGATGCCCCTACTGCTACCCGCCCGGGAATTGCAAAAGTGTGTGTGGAAATTGATTTATTGGTAGATTTGCCAAAGAGAATTCGGATTTCTCATGCTCATACAGGGAAGGGTTACTGGCAACCGATTATTTATGATGATTTGCCTACATACTGTGTGGGATGTAAACGTATTGGCCATAATTTTCATCAATGTGGTAAACAAGCACCGGTATTGCCACGGCGATAATACCTGCGGTGTTGCCCGCTGTGAAGAATGTGAATAAAGGCAAGAAGCCACTATCTGCGGAACCTAGAATTCTAAAATCGGGTATCGTTGTTTCCCCTCCTCTCGGTAATCAATGGATTAGGGTTGGATCGCTCCGTGACCCGGGACCTTCTGGCTTGGCTTGCAGGGGCAAAAGAGCAACCGGCAAAGAAAATTGTGGAACCCGCTCGTCCTCCTCCGATCACGACTCAGGCAGAAATTGCGCCATCCAATTTGGTGGTGGTTACTGTGGAGTCGGACAGGGCGGAAACCTTTCTATCAACAACAAGCGATCAACCGGTACAAAAAAGAAGTGGAACCCGCTCGTCCTTCCCCGATTATTCCAATTATTGAGATTGAGACTCAGGCAGAAATTGTGCCGTCCAATTTGGCGGTGGTTACTGTGGCGCCGGACATTGCGGAACCCTTGCCATCAACGGCCCCGCTGAATACAATTATTGGCCCAGTGGTTTTGAGCCCCAGAGGTTCCGATGACATCACGGTAGGTTGTGACCATTCTTCGTTCCATATTCCTCGCACTAATCATTCTGTCGGGGGAGTTCGAAGTCATTGGCGGTGATATTGGATGATTTGCGGAACTTTACAGTGAAATTACCATCGGTTATGGCTGCCCAACTCGATCCAATGGATCGGATAATTCCACTGATCTGCATACAGCTGATTCTGGCCTGACTTTGGTTGCTCCAATCCCGTAGGTAAATTCTGCAGCTTCCTCGCAGGTTGAATTGGGACATGCTATTGCTTTGGTGGGAAACTCGGGGACAGGTTCAGTCCATGTCAAACCAGTCCTGGGTATTGAAGACCCTATTCGGAAACCTGAAGCTGAAGTGGGAACCAATACGGATGATGAAGACCCAGAGTACCCGGATGAGACTGAACGCCTACCTGATGCTGAAGCGGGTGGATGTTCGACTCTACCCGGATCAATGGATGAACATGAGCTTGTGGTGGTTTCCGTGGAGAGTCCCCCTTGGCATGTTGAATTACCGCTTCTTCCAGAAGCTGCAGGTACTCCCTAAATAAATGCAGATACTACTTTAGTTGTGAAGGTTCCTATTAAAAAAGGGAAAAAATCCAAACCGGTCCAAGGCCCTTTGAGACGCTCCCCTCGACTATCAGAGTCGTCCACTACTCTTTAAGTATCTCTTTTACTTGTATTATCTTTTCATGTTTAATGAATTACGTCATATGGAATATTCGGGGGATAGCTAATGAAAGTACTTTGTCTAATATTCGTCAGTTTAAAAGGGAACATCATTTGCAATTTGTTGTTTTGTTGGAACCTTTGGTTGCTGTATCGGAATTGTCTATGTATGCCCGGTGTTTGGGGTTTGACTCATATATTGGTAATTGTAATAGCAAAATATGAATTATGTGGGATGATACGGTGGATATTGTGGTGGTTAAAGATTTGGAACAAGTTATTCATTGTCAAGTTAACATATTTTCAGGCTTCAACTATTTATTGCTCTTTTGTCTATGCTAAGTGTTCATATATTCAGCGGAGAGAGTTATGGAGTGAACTTCGGTTGTTTTATTCCCAATATGATCTTCCTTGGTCCATAGGGGGATTTTAATGTTGTTTTACGGGTTCAGGCAGCCCTTACACTTGGTGCCGGGGAGGTACTCGTCCGTTGCTCAGAAAACTTGATTTGTTCCTCGTTTCCACTGCTTGGAATGTCGCCTTTCCATCTACTACTGTAACACATTTGACATATACTATTTCTGACCACTGTGCTCTCCTTTTGAATGTCCGGTTAACCACAGATAGAGGTAGTTCTGCTTTCCATTTCCAGGATATGTGGGTACGCCACCCCGGTTTTATGGATATTCTTCGCACTTCTTGGTCTGCTGATGTGTCTGGTTCAGAAATGAAAATTTTGCAGGCAAAACTTAAACAACTTAAACAGGCTTTGGGATGTTGGAATAGATCAATTTTTGGTAATATCCATATTAATGTCAAGGAGTACGAGATGGAAGTTTCTCGATTGGAAGCCCTTCATGATTTGGGACCCTCGGCTCTATTACAAGAGGATTTATCTGCGGCAAGGGCGAAACATGCCCACAATCTTGAGTTAGAAGGCCTGTTTTGGCATCAAAAAGACCGGCAAAAATGGCTAGAAGATGGTGATGATAATACTAGTTATTTCACTCTCTTTATAAAACCGACAACGGAGGTTATTCATTAACAAGATTACTTCACCGGATGGGACCTTTCATACCACCCCTGCGGTTATTGGGAAGGAGGGGGCCAAGGTTTATGAAAATTTATTTGCTTTCGATCCAGGCACACAGACGGATACCCAGCTTCTGGAATTGATACCACACTGTCTTTCGGAGGAGGAGAATCATTCATTGGACTCCCTACCTACTAATATGGAGATTAATGAGGCAGTTTTTGCTCTGACCCCCTCTAGTGCAGCTGGTCCTAATGAATTCACTGGCCGTTTCTTTCAGTCCTGTTGGGAGATAGTTGTTGACAATGTCGTTCACGCAGTCAAAGATTTTTGGGCTGGTTTGCCCCTTCCGCGGTCTATGGCCAGTTTGTTTATAGTTCTTATTCCAAAGAAGGACTGCCCGGATACATTTGGTGAGTTCTGACTGATTTCCTTATGTACTTTTTCTAGCATGATCATTTCGAAAGTTGTGGCTAGTCGTTTGTCACCGTTGCTTGATCAAATTTTGTGCCGAAATCAGTCGGGTTTTATTAAGGGTCGGGTGATTTCCGACAACATTCTGCTTGTAATGGAAATGGTGAATTCATTAAATAAAAAGGTTTGGGCTGGCAATATGATCATTAAATTAGACATGATGAAAGCTTTTGATTGTGTTTCGCATAATTTTCTCTTGTCTGTCCTCAAGAAATTTGGTTTCAGCTCCCATTTTATGCATCTGATTTGTAATCTGTTAGATAATAATTGGTTTTCGGTACTCATTAATGGCACCCTTTATGGTTATTTTCGATCGGGCCGTCTGTAAAACAAGGGGATCCTTTGTCTCCTTTGCTTTTTATCCTTGCTGCCGAGGTTTTCTCTCGGGGATTGGACAATCTTGTCAATTCAGGTCGCATAGGCAGGTATGTGGTTCCGCACTCTACAATCATGGTTTCCTATTTGGATTACGCCGATGATGTTGTAGTCTTTCTGACCTAAACGTGGTTTACAAGCCTTGGTGGGTTTTCTCCGGCAATATGAAGGTAGTTTGGGCCAGCGAATTATTGATGGTAAATGTTCTTTTTATGTGTCTGAAAGATCACAGACGAGACATTTAGAGATGGTGGTTCGGGTGACAGGTTTCAGCCGGGGGGTATTGCCTATGATATATCTTGGCTGCCCTATTTTTTGGGACGGAAGAAGGTTGTTTTCTACTCTTACATTATTGGGAAAATTGAATCTAGATTGGCGGGTTGGCAAAAGAAGTTTCTCGGTTTGAGTGGTTGTCTGATTTTGATTCGGTATGTTTTACTATCCATGCCTATGCATATTTTCTCCGTCTCATGTCCTCCGAAATAGGTACTTATGCATATGGAGCGGTTGTTTGCAATTTTTTGTGGGGTTCAACGGAATTTGGCGGAAGACGACATTGGATGTCTTGGAACCGGTTATGCCGGGATACTTCACAAAATGGATTGGGTTTATCTACTTTGGATGCCTATCAAAAATCTTATTCTCATAAACTTTGGTGGCGTTTCAGGACCTCCAATTCTCTGTTGAGGGATTTTATGATGGAGAGATATTGTAAAAATGAAGTTCATCATGTGTTAGTCCTTTCTCGGCCGATAGACTCCCCTGTTTGGCGTAGGATGCTTACAGTCCGTGCCTCGGCTGGGTCCCGAATGCTAATGGTTTCGGGATGGCCACTCTTCCTTCTAGTATGACAATTTTACACTCCAATGCTCTTTGTCATCGCTTGCAGGTGTGATTGCTGATGGATCTTCAATCCAAGAGCATTTGAATGCGGCAAGCTGGAGGGATACGACTCACCAGAGTCTAGCCATGAGTCATCTCCATGTTCTGACCCAGATTCGTCCTTCACCAAGTAGGGATATACATGTTTGGACACTTGAACCTCAAGGGAATTTTACTGTTCAATCTGTTTTGCAAACCCTACATCTGCATGGTCCTTCACAACTGTCCCGGACTCAGATATGGGATTCAGCTTTACCTCTAGCACAAAAGATTTTTCTTTGGCGCTTTATTAACGGTTTTTGGCTTTGGATGAGGTAAGGAAGCGGTGGGGAGGTCCCGTTGGTTTCTCATTGTCATTGTGGATATGGAGAGGACACATTTGCTCATATTTTCACGGAATGCTGCTCAGCACAGCTCGACATTGCATGGGACACCCTACGGTTTGATTCGTATCAATCTCTTTTAAATTTATTGTGGTGGAAACACTACAAGAAAACTGTGTAACAGGGACGGACATTTCCGTCGCTAAACTACGTGGTCGTGTATTTTTCGTCACTAAGCAAAATAGCGACGGACAAAATAGCGACCGAATATTGGGTCGGTAAATAGCGACCGAATGGTCAACATTGTTGACTTTTGACTTTGACTGGGTAACGACCAAATACCGACGGAATATCTAGCGACCGAATATTAGGTCACTATTTACCGACCGAATGCTGACCGAATGGTCAACATTGTTGACTATTGACTTTGACTTGGTAACGACCGAATACCGACGGATAATTAGCAACGGAAAAGAGGGTCACCATAGACCGACCGAATACCGACCGAATGGTCCACATTGTTGACTTTTGACTTTGACTGAGTAACGACCGAATACCGAGCGGATAAATAGCAGCGGAAAAGCCGGTCACCATATAGCGACCGAATCCGAGCTGGTCCGGTCAACATTCGTCGACATTTGACTTGACCCGAGAGCGACCCAGAATAGCGGCGGATACTTAGCAGCGAAAGGAGGGTCACCATATAGCGACCCAGAATACCGAGCGGTATTTACAGTCAGCTAAATTGTTGTTATTTAAAAAAAATAAAAAATTTAATTTAATTAAATCCCTATTACTGAACACAAATGACAATAGCGACAATAACCAAAATGCTCACAATCAATTCTCATTACATTAAATACTCACAATCAAAGTGCAAACTTCTTATTACAACACTCACAATCAAAGTGCACATTTTGAATAACAACACTCACAATCATAGTGTGCACCTTACATTACAACTCACAATCAAAGTGTACACATTACATTACAAAGCTCACATTCAAAGTGCACACTTTGAATTATCAAAACTCACAATCAAAGTGTGCACATTACATTGCAACACTCACGTTCAAAGTAATTTATTTCATTTATCAAAACTTACAATCAAAGTGTGCATTTCTCATAAACTCCTTGATGTCATTCATATGCATATCCTTGAAAATGCATGAGTTGCAATCTGCAAAATTTAAGAATCAAATTATTATGACAATAAAATTTCTACTTTGAATTATGTTAAAAAGTTATACAATATGACAATTAATTTATTATAATAAAATACAAAAAAAAAAAAACAACAAATATGACTCATTTTCAATATGTGGAGTTGGATCAATGCGACTGGTATCCTCCTCGCGTACTTCGTCCTGATACGGTACCGGAACACCAGGAACATCAAATAGACGTGGTTTGGAACGACATACAGCCAACCAATCAGCCCTAGATGATGTCTTACTACCCGGATAAGGTGTGTAGTAGACTTGTTGACATTGGGAAGCAAATACAAATGGATCGTAACCCTGGTAGGTTCTTTTCCTATGGATTTCTACAAGTTTATATTGAGGATGCACTCTTAAACCTCGATTTGGAGTAGAATCAAACCAGTCGCATTTGAAAAGAATAATTTTTTGGTCAGGTATTCCAACAAGTTCAACCTCAATTACTTGCTTCAACTCACCGTAATAATCTCCTTTAACCCATACCCCATTGTTTGTCGTTCCTTTTCCATCGTTGTGGGCTTTGGTGTGAAATCTATAACCGATTAACAAAGTAGCTAGGTGTATGACATCACTCTCGCTTGGCGGGCCCCAAAGACAGATTTTTCAACAAAATTTCGGAATCTTCACGAAGGCTATGTATCCGTTGAGTAATAAAAAGTTAAATTATTTTAATTATGAATTCTTATTACAAGTACATTTCTACACAATACCAACTTACATGAGTTCCAAACCATTTGGAAAAATCATTATAAACCCGACTTTGAAGTTCTTCCTCCGTTATCTACGGGGTTTGTTCATTTATTTGACTAACAAATTTCCTGATCGACAAATTAAATGACAATATTATTATTTGGCCAATTTTAATTATATAACAAAAATGAAGCAAATAGATAAGTTTACTTCATCGAAGATATGGTTCGACCTCTTCACAATTCATTAGGATATAATTCATTGCTATTTTATAATCTTTATCGAGTTAATAAAATCCTTTCTTTTTTTTCCAAATGATCTTAGGGTAAGTTTGCAAATTGATAATACATCTGAGTCCAGCTAATCTCGTCTTCACCATCATTTCGCCCAATGGTTGTAACTCTCGTTTTCACGTGGGGTTCGAAATAATAGCTAAAAAACGTAGCAGCTTCTTCGACCAAGTATCTTTATCTTCTTTTTCAGATGGTGCAAGTATCTAATTAAAACATATGTAGTTAATCACATTGTAAATACGTACATGAAAAATATAATACAAAGATGAGATAACTTAAGACAATGGTTGTTACCTCTCGAATGGGTACATCCACCTAAAGCATGTCAGGGCCACCAACCTTGGCCGTACGGAAGGTGAATCGGCAAGTGTTCCATCACATCAAAAAAATCCCGGGAGGAAATATTCTCTCTAACTTACATAATAAAATAGCGATAGTGTCCTCCAATTCTTGCATATGCGCCACACTCAACTTTGGGGAACACAAATCTCTATAGAAAGCAGGACTAAGTTCGATCGAGGGTCCCCAAACATTTGCAGGGTAGTACTTCTCTAAGTGCTATAGGGATAAGTCTCTCCATGAATACATGAGAATCGTGACTCTTCATTCCAGACATTTTCAACTCTTTCATATCAACGAATTGCGCCAAATTCGATGCATATCCATCTGGGACCCTTAATTCTTTAACCCACTGCAAAACCATTTCTTTTTGAGTTTTGGTAAGAGTGAAACATGCCTTCGGTTTTGTTGCTTTACCTCGGCCATCGTGTTTAATATTCAATTCCGGACGATTGCAATACCTTTCAACATCCGCTCTAGCTTTAACATTGTCTTTAGTTTTACCTTTCATGTCCATCACGGTGTTAAAGACATTATCAAACACGTTTTTTCATTATGCATGACATCAATGTTGTGTCTTATCAAAAGTGTCCGCCAATAAGGTAAGTCCCAAAATATACTACGTTTAGCCCAACTATGATCCCGTCCCCTGCCTTGCTCTTTACTCGATCTCTTCAGCTGTATCGGTAATTTTTCGATAATCTCTAACTCTAAGGAACATTTCATGACCACTAAGGCGAGTCGGCGGGTCTGCTCTCTCTTGTCGCCGGTCCTTTAACCAATTTCTTTTTCTTTTTCTTAATGTATCTAGCATGGCCACAAAACTTGCATTCTCTACTCTCAACATCATCTTTCCAATACAACATACAACCGTTAACACAAACATCAATCTTTTGCACCGGTAATCCAAGGCCTTTAACCAATTTCTTCATTTTGTAAAAGTCGTCTAAAGCATTATTATTTGGAGGAAGTGCCTCTTTCATCAACTGCGCAAATTTATCTATTGTAGTTTCAGATAAGTTGTCTTCGGACTTAATGCTCAACATCCTGTCAGTCATTGAAAGCTGTGAATGGTTTGTACAACCATTGTACAGTGGGCTATCAACAGCTTTCAACATGTCATAGAATTTTTGTGCCTCTGGATTGGGAGGTTCTTCCACGTCCCTATTTTGCTGCTCATTAAAACTTGGTCCCGCAACATCAATAATCATATCTCGATAATTGTTCGGTATCGTGTGTCTTTTATAATTATCCATTTCATGAACAAACGGGATTTGAGGCATGGGAATGAATGCCTCACCATGACATGTCCAATTATAATAGTTAGACACGAATCCGTTCATAACAAGGTGATACTTCAGAGTATCAGGCATATGAAAATACTTATTCCTACAAACCCCACAAGGACACCTAATCCCATCTATTTGTACATTAGCAAACGAACTAACTGCGAAAGCCACAAATCGTTTCAATCCCGCTACAAATTCTTGACTATGACGAGGTCCACTATTCAAATCCATATACATCCAACTACGGTCTTCCATTACAAACACAATATCTGCGTATACAAAGACTTAATAATTAAATGCATATTAATTTTGAATGTTATTTTGATGATTTGTCACCCTTATTTCAAAGTGATGGGAGATAATACAAAGAAAAAAATGATGGGAGATAATACAAAGAAATATAATCATGGGAGATAATACAAAGAAATAAAATCATTTGGATAATACAAAGAAGCATAAAATTTTGCCACTTTCATATCATCATTTAATATGCAAAAAATAAATGGTATGTTGTAAACCTAATAAAAGGTAAATTGCCCTAAAATTTGATTCTTTGTGAACAATTTGTGCTCTCATGATTTTTTTTGCTCCCTTATACCACATTTTGATTAAGCTAAAGAATAAATGATATAAAAGTGCATAAATATTGACATTAATAACATTATAATAAATAGAGATGAAAATATTCTCACCAAATACCCAACTGAAATTGGAGGTGTTGGGGAAGTCTTGCGGATGCCGGAGGTGGTGGCGCCGTCTTGGAGTTGCCGGAGGTGGTGGTGATGGGAGGAGGGTGGAGTTTCAAGGTAGATTTTGGAATAAATCACTAGAGGAGATGGTGGTAGAGTTAGAAATCGTGGGCTGCGAGAATATGTAAAGGGGAGGGTTGAAAATAAAGATCCCACGCCTTGGGACCCAGGGACTGACGACGTTTCGGCATTTAAAGGTAGCGACCGAACTGGAATATACGGTCGCTATTCGGTCGCCCAAAAGAGAGTTTGAACACTTGTAAATTTTTTAAAATAAAGATCCCACGCACTGGACAAACGACGACGTTTCTTTATTTAAATGTAGCGACCGAATAGCGACCGAACTGGAATATACGGTCGCCCAAAAGAGAGTTTGAACACTTGTAAATTTTTGAAAATAAAGATCCCACGCACTGGACAGACGACGCCGTTTCTGCATTTAAATGTAGCGACCGAATAGCGACCGTACTGGCATATTCGGTCGCCCAGAAGAATGTCTGAATACCTGTAAATTTTTGAAAATAAAGATCCCGCGCACTGGACAAGACGACGTCGTTTCGGCATTTAAAGGTAGCGACCGAATAGCGACCGCCCTGTTCGGATCATCCGAGCTTTCCTCGGATCGACCGAACCGAAACAGAGAGTTGAAGCTTTTGGTCAGATCAGCCGAGGTCCCAGTTCGGTTGACCTAAGCATATTCGGTCGCTATTTGGTCGCCCAAAGGAAAGTCGGAACACTTGCCAATTTTCGAAAATAAAGATCCCATGCACTTTGGGACAAGGCAGCGCCCGTTTCGGCATGACGTATAACGACCGACTAGCGACCGCCCTGGTATATTCGGTCGCTCAGAAGAAAATCTGAACACTTATAAATTTTTGAAAATAAAGATCCAACGCACTGGACAAGACGACGCCGTTTCGGCATGTAACATTAGCGACCGAATAGCGACCCTTTCGGCATATTCAGTCGCTATTAGGTCGCTATTATTTTTTCGGATTCCGTTTTTTTATAATATAGCGAGGTTTTTAAAGATATATAGTAACCTTTTGCCTATTTTATTTCATCATTAATGAGCATTTATTAAAAATTTAGTTACACTACTTAATAATTCACGTAAATGTCAACACAAATGTTTTACTTGAATTGTTCTGCTTCAGGTCTATACAGGTATTTTGTCAAAAGGTATAAGTATACTTGTTTCACTATTCAGGTTAATTTGTACATATGTATAGGTATACGTTTTACTTGTTTCACTATTCAGGTTTTTATATATCTTTAAAAACCTTGCTATTTTATAAAAAAAAACGAATCCGGGAGAATTTACCGACCGAAGTACGACCGGTATATATCCGTTACTGTACATAGCGACGGAAAAGAATGTTTCGGTCGCCATTCGGTCGCAATTAAAATCCGTCGCTACTACGTCGCTAAACCCTAACCCTAAACCCTAAGACGGTCGCTATTCGGTCGCCCGTCGGTCGGTATGAAGCCAATTTTCCAGTAGCAGAACAGGGTAACTATATAACAAACCCCCTGCACAGAAAACTATCAGCTATCTTCCATTCAAAACAAAACATAAACTAATCAGCTCTCTTCCATTTCAACAGAAAACATTAGCAAAAATGTAAATTCCAAAATAATCACAAAACTTAACTTAAAAAAAAAAGCATTAAAAGCTAACAATAGTTACAAATTTATACAAAATTAACTAAATAGTCTATTGACTCCCCAAAACATCATCGACAGTTAAAGGGTCATCGTCATAGTCTGATTCTAACTCATCGTCTAAGATGCACTCAATTTGCCCTCTATCTCAGAGGCACTTAATACAACCTAGTCCCTATTTGTTAAAATTTCAGCTAACATACTAGCTAGACCATTGTTTCTCTTCTTTTCCCTCATCTTGAATTCTCTTTTTTGGTCGGCTAGTTGTTTCTTAAAATCTTCTTCCATTTCGCTCCGCATTTGGACCATGTCTGACTGCGACACCGCCTAACTGCCTCGCTTCATTGTCTTTACCACATCACTAAAGGAACCGAGTCCTTGGACACGGCCCTTTCATAGCCCACCCGCAGACCTCGGCGAGACAACTCAATCTGCGTCGGCAAATCCGGAGGAGGCGATCCGGCTTGAGTTGCTTTGTTGGCGGCGTCGTCATAAACCTCGTGGAACACCCATTTGTCAAAAAAAATTGTCATTAGGATATTACATTAAATAACTAATATCAAAAAAAGGAAAAACGGTAATTAAATACTTACAGGACAACTCTCTAGAATCTACATCAACCCATTCGCCTTTCTTTGGCCCGAGATGGTGTTGATGAACATGATCATAATGGCGGTCGAGAATGGGGACTGCATGTCCGGCCTCCTTTTCTGTTAAACAAATTCATTAAATACGAACAAAAAAACACATACAATATAAGAATACGTAAATTAATAAAGATCCCAGTAGCAGGTCTCATGTGGTGCTCAATGTGGTGTGAGCGAACCTCCGTGTGCTTCATCGGGCCTTTTCCGACCCTCCATTCTTTCAGGTTTTTTCTTTGCTTGTGCCGACTTGGCTTTAAATTCCGGAGTCTTCCAGTACTCTTCAAGTCACGCCCAATCCGTCTCAGAAACCCATTTCGGTATCTTATTTTTTTTCCGAGCGTCGCTCATAAGGCCGCTAAGTCTCCTCGTCAGTATGGTACGCCAACCTGTCTTGACACCATCCTCATGCTCAGGAGCCCAGCGATACTTTTTCTGCAATTTGAAATAATGTTAGATAACTAAATTCGAATACTTCTAAATTTAAAGACTTCTAAATCAAAAGACTTCTAAATTCAAACTTATTTTCTAATTTACTTACCTTGAACTCGTCCCACCACAAATTTTCTTCTTCCTGGGGAACATCCTTGATGGTGCTATATGCCCCCTTGAAGCGATCTTGAAAAATTGAAGTAATTGCGGCGGAACAGCTGGATGCCAACCTGAAACTATAATAGCAAACAGAAAATTTGATTAGTTACTATAATGACGACAAGTAGTATAATTAGCTTAAAGGAAATAAATTAGTTACTTACGTGCCAAGGGTAGGCTGCAGGAGAATACGCGTATCTACTGTAGACGCAACGCCGCCAGAATCAGACGCTGCCTGTGGGACAGTCGACTGGTGAGTCGCCGATCCTGCTACCGGCGTAGACTCAGTCGCGTGTACTGCCGCAAACGCATCCCGAGATGTCTGTGCATCATCAGCCTGTGATGGAGGTGTCGTAACGGGCACGGGAGCAGATCGCGGTGTCTCCACCAAATCTGGTGATGAACCAGGCTGGGAGGTGGAGGCCGGAGCAGACGTGGCTGGCGAACCAAATGGTAAGGCTACTCGTATACCTTTCCTTGGCGGCATCTCTGAAATACACGGAAAGAATAAAAACTTATGTGTTACAATATTAATATTAATACATAATTGGTCATAAGATCTATGATATGAAATGGCTAACTGTATACCACGAGGAATGACTAGAAGTAAGTGGAGCAAAGCAGATCAAAGTTGTCCCAGAAAACCCCAAATAAAGAGCACTAAAACAGCTGCAAAATGTGTTTTAGAAGAAGAAAAATTACTTTATAAACAGTTAAAAGAATTCATCTTTTGCAAAATTGAAGAGATCCCAGTTCAAGAAATGACCAAAAAAACTTCTTTTCACTAAAGCTAACTCCACCTATAACAATTTGTGACTTGCAAGAAAGTAAAAATTAGAAAGGAATATATACACATTGATGAACAAAAAAACAAAATTAGTTTCCACCTCAAGCTTTCCGTTTTATCCTGAAATTCAATGGCGAATGAAATCACAAATCAGGCATTATTATTTCTAAATTCAAGCAGCCCCAAGCACAATCGCAAAAAATACAAAAGCTTAGGAGAAAGTATACAAAAGCTTAGGAGAAATACAAAATACACACACACACACACACTTATAAGTTATAACTTTCCAGTTTCAACACAATCGCTCCCATTTTAAAGCATTCAATTTCCTAAGATGCCTAAACATTGAGATATAACTAGGCCTCTATGCTCTTAGAGCAAAATGCTAAAGCATACAACGTGAGAAACTTTTCTATCTAGTGAAAGCAATTGAAAAGAGCACCAAAAGAAATAAGAAAGGAAGCCTACATATTTTAGCTACATATTTTAGCTAGGCTACATCAAAGATTTCATTTCATCATATATAATAAATCAGGAAAAAAAATAAAATAACTGAAAAAAACTTGTTTTGTTCATATTTAAATCATTTCAACAAACATCATTTCAGCAAAAAAAAAAATTCATATCAGCAATCATCATTCAATGAAGGAATCAATAGTAATCATAGTAAGTACATTTTTTCCAAAAGAAACATGTATCAGTTGGTGTCCATTAAATGAATTGGCAACATTTTGCAAATTGTAGCTGTCATATTTACAATGCTTCTGTTACAGGGCCATCAGGCGCAATCCCTATTAACAGAACTTGTGTGAATATGAAACACTTCTGCTAACTATTATAAGCAGCCACAGGAATTTAATAAGAAATCAGAAAATCACAATCTTTTTACCTTTCATTAAGGTAGAACTATAGTCTATATACATTAGATATGACAAAGTACTGTGACCATTGGACAAATATAGTGTCTTGGAATCAAATATTTTATCAAGTGTTAAAACAATAAGTGAAAGATAAGAAGATGAAAGGTCTGAAAAATATTACAAATATTGAGGTATAAAACATTACAAATTACAAATTACAAAAATCCCAGAATAGATCAAGATAAAAAATCTGCACAAACAAAACACAAAAAAAAAAATAAATAATAATAAAACTGAAAAAAAATTAACATGAAGGAAATCACTTACTCTGGGGTGGCGTCGGAGATGCTATGCGGTGGCGAAATGGAGGGATGGCAGTGGCGAATCACTTACTCTGGGGTGGTGTCGGAGATGGTGGCGTCGGAGATACTAGGCGGTGGCGAAATGGAGGGATGGCAGTGGCGAAGTGGAATGATGGAGGTGGCGAGGTGGAGGGATGGAAGTGGGAGAAGAATTCCGTCGTGAATATGAAAGACGTATTTTAGGGATTTAGGGATTTCGCCGTGGAAGAAGAAGATTCTTCTGCCTTCCTTTTATATTTTTTTTGAGAAACCAGTCTACAAAACGACATCGTTTTAACACTGTTATAACTTCCGTCGGTATTCGGTCGTTAAATTCCGTCGGTATTCGGTCGGCACAACACACAAAACGATGCCGTTTTGTGTTCTTCATTTATTACTTTAAAAATATAACCGTTATGCTTTCAGTCGGTCTTCGGTCGGTACAACAAACAAAACGACGCCGTGTTGTGTCCTTCATTTATTACTTTAAAAATATAACCGTTATATATTCCGTTGGTATTCGGTCGTTATTTTCCGTCTGTAGTCGGTCGTTAAGTATTCCGTCTGTAGTCGGTCGTTAGGTATTCCGTCGGTAGTCGGTCGTTAACATACATAAAACGATGTCATTTTTATGTCATTCATTTATTACTATAAAAATAAACACCGTTATGTTTTCCGTCGGGATTCGGACGTTAACTGCCGTCGATATTCGGTCGTTATATATTCCGTCGGTAAACGGTCGTTAATATCCGTCGGTATTCGGTCGTTAATGGTTAACAAAACGACGGTGTTTCAATTTAGTCAACGGGACCGATTAGGCCTACGGATGGGCGACGGAATAACGACCGATGTGATTTCAGTTTCTATTCGGTCGGTATTCCGTCGTTAAATTTGTGACCAAAAGTTTCGGTCGCTAGATTCGGTTGCTATTTAACTGTTTTCTTGTAGTGAAAGGACGGAATAAGTGGTGGGACATTAACTCTATTATCATTGAAAGTGTTTGCTGGATACTTTGGCGGAATCGATGTCGTTGTATTTTGATGGGAAACGATCGGGATTCTCTAGTCTGTTATATGAATTTGACGGTGTCTCTATTCCTATATTGAAATGTGCAGGGCTTTTTGAAGTGTTTAGGGGTAGATCGATTTTGAGTTGCTCCCGGGTTATGGCAGTGACATGGCGGGGGAGTCCTGATCCGATTATTTTAAACATCGATGGTGCAGCACGAGGTAATCCGGGCATCTCCGGCGCTGGTGGTATTCTGCGCACTTTTTCGGTCAGTTTCTTGGTGCTTTCTCGACTTTTCTCGGGGACAAACTGACAAATTCGATGGCTGAAATTGAAGCAATGATCACAGGAATTAGGCACGCCTCTTCATTGGGTTTTCTTAATGTAAGTATTCAGACGGACTCGAAATTTCTCTGTGACTCCCTTCATGCGGGCAGAGTCTCTTCATGGCGACTTGATACCCTTTTTCAAGGATTATTACGCATTATTGGTAATGCCAGAGTGCATCTTATTTCTAGGGAGGCAAACAAGGTCGCAGACAGTCTCGCAAATGCGGCTTGGGACTCTCGAATTTCCATTATTTTTTCACAGTTACATTCTCTTCCCCTTCTCACCCGCGGATTATGTCGCCATGAAGAAGAGGGCGTTGCTTATATTCGGAAGGTTAAAACATAGATATTTTGCATTTTCTTTTATACTCATTCTAGCATAGGTTTTTTTGTACCATCCTGGGTCATCTTTAAAAATGTTCTAGTTTCTGCATTTTGCTAGCTTCTATGTATGAAGTGGATTTGTTTCCACCTAATCCTTGGAGGTTTTGGTATTACGTCCCCCTCCTTGTCATTTTTTTGCCTTTCGGCTTTTCAATAAATGGGAGTCCGCCCCACCACATCTGGTGGCATTCTCTAAAAAAAAAAACAATTCTGAATGTTAATGAATGAAACTATAGCTATTAAGCTTGGTTTTTTTGTACTAACAGAATCTCTTGTAGGTGAATGTTTCCTCTATCTTAATCTAAGTATTTTAATAACAATATTGTAAGCCCTAAGGCTAGTTTCTCTATTTTTATAAGCGACAAACAATTGAGGATGATCTAACGTTATTTGTTAATGTGATAGATCTTTTGGAAGTTCTAAGATCTTCAAGATGAATCCAATAATTCAATGGCATATGTGCACAACAAAGATTCAAGATATGCCAACATATTTAAGAAGCCTTGAAGACTTAGGTATACTAGGGTAGATTAGCATTTCTACATCTTGTAAACCCAAGGATCTAAGCTCAATTAATATGTCTCACACCTATCGTGCATGCACCTAAAATGTTTTCAAATGGAATGCCTTGTGATTTTAAAAACGTTGTATTGATCCTTCGATCAACAAAGATAAAATGTGGTTGAAAAGATTTTTCAAAGGTTTTCTTATAGAACAAATTGTTTTGTCATGAGTTAGAGATCATTAGAATAGAGACTTAGTGCCAAATCCACTTATGAGCCTCACCTGCGTCGATCAAGCATCAAAGCTCGGATGACCTTATGAAGGTTGATCGGCCGACCGAAGTGTGAAGTTACACTTAGTTACTTTTGAATGTTCTTGATCTCCAACAGCTAGCTGGTAAGGTCGACCTTTGCTATAGGTCGGACGACTAAGGTCTTTCTCCGGTCGACCGAGTTCCCTTTTAAGGTCGATCGCATGAGTAGACCAGTTAAAACTGTCCGGACAAGCCTCAGACGACTTGTCAACCATGTCGGTCGAAAAAGTTGTGTAATCACTGGCAGATACCAGCCATTGAAACATTAAATGCACTTCAATATTGAACTCTATATATAGCACCAAAGACAGATGCCTTGGTAGTTATCTAAGCCAATAAGTGTCATTAAGTTCTACATTTTCAAACTAGCATTCAATACACTTTCAAGTGAAAAATAAGTGTGATTCTTATCATTTCAGCTCAGAAAGATTGATCTATAAATTTGTATTTATCCATCACATAAAGTGTGATTTGTTTGGTTAAACATTTCCCTCTACTCGTTTTGTGAGTTTTGCTCCTCGTAAGCCTTGAAGTGGTTGTTGTGTAAAAATCTTAGTGATCTAGCCACTTGTGTAATATTGGTTTCATCCCACCATCATTAAGTTGTAAAGGGAATTTAGTGAGTTGTTGAAATCCTTTGGTTGGTGTCAAAGTAGAGAATCGAACCACTACTAATCTTGTGTCTTTGATCTTTCTTTGTTGGCTTGCAACTCCCTATTTTTATTTAGCTCACTTGTCATCATTTGAAAGAAAGTTTTAAAATTTAAAAAAAAAAAAACCCAATTTACCCCCTCTTATTGTTTTCAAATGTAACCACCATTTTCTTAATAATATTTTTCCTACACAGTTTTTCTGCACTATTTCTCTACATAGTATTTTCTACACCATTTCTCAAATTTTGCACAGTTTTGCACAAAACTCTACAGAGTTTTATTTGTACTAAAACAAACCTTGTACTAAAAAATCCTCTGTTGTTTAATTTTTCACAAGAAGCATATATTTTTTCTGGTTCTGTGTGTTTCTTAGTTAGGATTATAGGAGATGATTTTGTTGTACATTTTGGGTTAAAGGGCGAGTATGTTTGTTGAAATATGTTGGTTTTTTAGTATTTCTCTTGATAATTTAAAGCGGATTGATGCGTGGTCAATTTTTTAGTTGAACTTCAGAAGCAGTTGAATATGCATGTAAGCACGAAATTTAAAAATTACTTTCATCTATTCATACTAATGTTAAATTTCTATTAATATAATGAGTAATATACTCCCTCCGCCAGAAATTGGATTGGGTTTGCTAGAAAATGGAAATCCTTAATTGGATTGGGTTTACTAAGGATTGGAAAATCTAACACATGCTTCCTTCTCTTTTTATATATATGCTTGGCTTTGGTCATATGACTTATGGTATTTAATATTACAATCTTTGTATATAGTACATATGTGTTGCATATAACACATATGTGTTGCATATAACACCTAAGTCATCTAAGTTTCCTTAACTATTAATTCACCCTATATGCTTAATCAACATACTTGTTGTTAAGGTGATCATTTAGGCAAACTCTATCTTAGGTTCAAACCCTATCGGGTATTTCAATTAGTATCAGAGCCTAGTCTCCTTTTTGTTGGACGTACATCCTAGGAGGATCTATGGCTCATAGCTTTTCTACTTACACCATAGATAACCCTTCCACCTCTAGACCACCTCTATTTGATGGGTCCAACTTCTCTTGTTGACAGTATAACTTTAAATGCTTTTTGTTATCTAATGACTCTACCTTGTCGAGCATAATAAAAGAAGGTCCTTTCGTTCCTTCAATTTCTATACAAGGAGTCAAATTGCCAAAGTCTAGAAGAGACTACAATGAAGAAGATTGCACAAAGATGACACTCAACTTCAAGGCCTTGAATGCCTTTTGTTGTGCACTAAATGAATAAGCTCTCAACAAAGTATATGAATGTGAAGATGCCTATTATATGTGAAACATGCTTGGAGCATCCTACAAAGGAAAAGTTGAAGTGCAAGAGTAAAAGGTGGAACCTCTGGCTAGAGTTGGGGACTCAATCATGTGAAGAAGGAATCAAATGTCAAACTCAAATTGAGCCTTCACATGATGATAAACTTGAAGAGTTGGAATAAATAAAAGATGATGATCCTCATATAAATGCAAACTATGATGGAGACATTGAAGATCACACATCTTGCTTGAGAAAGAAAAGAAACTTCTTGTCACAAGGCTTGATCATGAAGAATTTGATTGGAGATGCTCTAAAAGGAAAAGATCTAACATTCTCCATGGCTCTTGGATTTCTCAAAACTCAAAGGTTACAACCTTCAAGAAATCAAGATGCTTAAGCACAACTTTCAAGCGAGGTCAAAAACTACAATGACAATCTTCAATCTTCATCACTTAGTAAGTATGCAAAGGTATCAAACTCCCTTTCTCAAAACTCTTTACTTAATTATTTTAGTAATTTGAAAAGTGATTTTGATCTCTATGCTTATAACCATGTTGATATTGCATCCCTCCCTTTAAAAGACCATTCTCATATAGATAACTTGAAACAGGATTTACATATTTTATATGTATCCCTTTATAAGTTATCTATGAGATGCAATATCATAAACTTTGATGATTCTTGTTCTTATTTGTTTAACTCTCATAAGAATCATTCATGTTGGTTTAATATTGATAAAGTTGATCCTCGTGCACACACTTGCCACTTGAGAAACAACATTGATATTCAAGGACCTTCACAAGAGGTACCTAACACTTCTCAAGTTCTTCTAGATTAAAAAAGATCAAACCTTCATATTGAAGAGATGAACCACAAGGAATGGCAAAAACAAGTTAAGACTCCAAGAAAATAGTCAATTGACAAGGACAACAAGATTGTGGAAAGTTAATCAAGAACCAACATGTCATGCATCAATGATGAATCCACAAAGCACAAGATGATTGCTCTAATGCAACCAATGCTATTATGAGAGGAAGAAGCAATCAAGGAAGCACTCCTCACGAGAAAGAAAGGATCAAGATCAAGTATACCCAAAGTGCCTCATTGGACTCATTGATGAAGATCAAAATGAAATTGAAAGTCCTAAATCTATAGGCAATGAGGTACAATATTCTAATCCTTCTCTTCATCTTGAATATGAAAATGAGGAGGATCCTTATGTGCTTTTAAGTGATTTATATGATGAATTGAAAAGGATGGTTAAGAAAACCAATATCACTTGTAATGAACTTGCTTGCTCTCTTAATGAATGATTAAAAATGCAAGTAGAATATGATAGTCTTCTTACTTCTTTTCACATCATAGTAAATGAAAAAGAGAATGCGCTTTTATCGCCTAATGATTTATCACCTGAGAACCATGAACTACTTGACAATGTGCATAATGTTGAATCTAAATTTGTTGAGTATGATATCTTGAGGCACAAATTTAATGTTTTAAGTGCTTATGTTGATAAGTGTACACGTGCTAGAGATATCCATGGAAATGTGCTTGTTGCTCTTGGTGATTCTCATGTTATTACGTGTTTAGAGCACAAACACACACACACACACAAGCATGCATACTATGTTCCTTATGATACTAGAACCCCACATTCCACCATGATTAATTTTAATTGTTCATATTGTGGTAAATTTGGTCATAATGCTAATCATTGCAGCATTAAGAAAAAGATTGAAAGAGGTGCTAAGTCCTTATGGGTTTAAAAGAACCCTAAAACTAACCCCCAAATGCCTCAAAATAAAATGGGTACCAAAATTGAATATTATTGCAGGAAATATGGGAATGTCCGTCGACCGCACAAGGTACCGGTCAATTGAAGAAATGGTCAAATTACCTGAGGATAATACAGGGTATCATGGTCGACCGCATCAAACTCCCGGTCGACCGATAGAAAAGGCTTAGTCAGAAGCAGAGTCGACGGTCGACCGAAATCGAGACAGAAAGAAATTCAATGTATCTTGGACGATGGTCGGACGATCGGATAGGACCTCCGGTCGATTGAGGTGTCGCGATACATCAGTTTTAAAGGGTTTGTCACATTCATTTTTCAAATCTCTCTCTCAAACTATCAAAACCCTTCATCTCCTCACTCAAAGAACAAAGCCTAAACTCACCCATATACAAATTCCTTCCACATTTCATCTATTCAAAGCATCATGAACCCAAATCAAAATCAAAATCCTTCTTCAAAATCTTCCAACGATTAACCAAATCAAAATGCTCCCAAAAGGAAAGCTAGAACTCAAAGAACCATAAAAGAGCCTCTAGTAATTCAAGAATCAAGTGAACCCGCCCCAAGAGATTGAAAACAAAGACTATTGCGGATAATGGACAAAAAGGGAACTCAATTTCCCAGAACTGTTGTTTAGATTTATGTTATATTTTCTAGTATTTTCCTTTCTTGTATTTCTTTTCTGTTGTACTTTGTGCTCCTTTCTCTGTACTCTCTTGCTTATTAATATAACTCCTTGATTACCAAAAAATAATCATTTTTGTTTCTTTTGTATAGTGGATTTCACCATTTTATTATGTTTTTCAGGGGAGGGGACTTATCCATTATAAGAAATAGGAGCATTTAAAAAAACGGGGAGGGGGTTCGAATTCATAACATTTACGTAATGAGACTTCAACCTTGTCCACTAGACCAATGTCTCATTGGCATCTTTTTACTATGTTAAATAGCCAATTATTGTGTTTAATATTGTTATTTTGTTTCACAAATGATACTATGATATTTTTTATATTTATCTTTATTTTTACAAATTTTTTC
This sequence comes from Vinca minor, assembly GCA_026122235.1. Taxonomy (NCBI): domain Eukaryota; kingdom Viridiplantae; phylum Streptophyta; class Magnoliopsida; order Gentianales; family Apocynaceae; genus Vinca; species Vinca minor. The sequence continues at coordinate 5,055,351 of JAOCZM010000241.1, read as the reverse complement.
ATAAACTTTTTCAGTCTCTATCAAAAAATCGCTTATCGATCAATACGCGACCAAATACCAGGTCATACATGGAACGGGGTCCTCCGAATCCGCGACCGATTCTACGATTGCAAATCTTGTTTACCACTCACGCCATGGCTATACTGAAGGACGCCATGGCTACACTGAAGGACGCCATAAATTCATAATATATAGAAACGTTTTTTTGGACTGGTGCAGTATGTTTTTGGAAATGTGTTAAATCTCATGCAACATTAGTACTCTCCTTATGAACACATGTTCTAAGGCTGTAACATGTGTTTTATCCTGAAGAATGCCGATTCTTATGCATGTAACACATGTCTTACGTAATATGTGTCTGAAAATCACAATAGGTATTTCCGGAAAAAATGGACTTTTGAAAGTTTTTATCCAATAATTCAGAATGATACAAAAAAAAATCATTACTGAATTTTGACCGTTCTATACATAGCCTAAGTCGTGTCTCTTGACATTTAGCCTTTAGCCATTTTAATTTAGCCTCTAGAATTCATGTTCACATTGGCCTCTACACAAGCCCATCCCTGTTAAATAGGAGGTATTTTTCCTGCCTTTTTGGCTTTTATTAATAAAACGGGGGTCCACCGCACCACGCTGGTGGCTTTCTTAAAAAGGAGGTAGATGAAGATTTCTTGATTTCGGTGTTTTTTTTTTTTTTATGTGGGGCGGGGTATAAAAATCGAACGCAGGACCAAAGCCTTGCTTTGGACGACCTTTTTCACTGGGCCATCAAGACTCCTATTGATTTCGGTGTTTAATTTGTCCACCGAAAGGAAATTAATGAATGCTGGTAGGAGTTGAACTAATAACTGAACAATTTCTTGGTATGAACAATTTCAGTACAATTTCTTGTTTTCTTCTGTGCATAGTCAAAGAAATAAACTACTACTACATGGTCGTCTAAGAAGTAATTGTTCGGTGAAGTTGCAGAACCTGTTATATTCAACTTTTATAGAGTACTATCTCTCTTCCTTCACTCGAGTTTTTCGCACATGATTTCAAAAAACTTATAGAAGACTTATTATTATAAAATAAAAAATAAAAAATGTCACGGGCTAAGGGCATGAAGCGCGACACATGAGTATGGAAGCACTAACGACCATCTACTTAGCAACTGTTCTCGCTTAAACAAAATGGATATCTCGTGGTGTTTAGTCTTAGGCTTATATATCAGTCAAACTTTTAGATTTATCTCATCTCGGATAGGGGTTTGCATTCACCCTTTAAGGTCATAGTGTCCCCGTTAGTCGCCCAGAACAAATATCCAAATCCAACAGGGGCATGAGATTCTAGAGGTGGCTCCCATAGCGCAAGGTGTAGCATTTAGTTCTCGTGCGACTAATAGGTGACCGCTCTGATACCACAATGTCGCGCCCCGAGCCCGCGGGCACGAAGCGCGATACGTGAGTCTTGCATAACCAACGACCGCCTACTTGACAATTGTTCTCGTTGTGCCAAAATGAATATTCCGAGTTGATAGTAAATGTTCAAGCTTATTGATGCGAAACCGTTGTACGAATATACCAAGGTTCGGCTAAAGGCCCGATCTTTCTCTATCTCGAACAGTTTATGGGGGAATATAATCAACAATCCTCCCGTAAGGTTGATTATCAATGGGGGTTGAAACACCACAATAAGTATAAACCAAACTTATTGATACAGTAACTCAAAGATGAATGAACTCTACATAGAGAATCAAACAAAGGAACTAAGGAATAACCTTAACATATCATAAATCAAGTCTCACAATAACATGGCTGAAATCCCTCTTAAATAGAGTGGAATTTTGTCCAAAAATAACCCACGAATAAGAGTCCTTTAAGGATTAGGACTCTACAACTCCTAGATAACTAAAAACACTACCTAACATCAAGGACAACATGTCCTATTATTTAGCTAGCTTATTTTGGCCAACATGGCTAATTAAACAATATAATAAATCTGAAGTATAATTAAAGTCTAGAATAGACTCCAATTATCAAATGACTAAAATACCCTTTCAACCGTTTTCCTTCCAATTATGTATCTTTCCTTCAAATGATATTCGATGGCTTTGATCCTTGTGTCTAGCTTTCTTTGATGGTTTCTTTACCTCTTGAACCTTTAGATTAGAGACTTTAAACACTTGGAACAAAGGCTTGACTTTGAAGCTCGTATTTGGGATGTATGAGTTAAGGATGAGGTCATTTATCCAAATGACCTCTCTAAGCTTCATGGCTGGTACCGTATCATCCGCTCCTTCTTGAAAAACTTTCATATCCCCTCTCCCTATTAAAGGATTCGTCCTCGAATCTTCTAAATCACAGGACGCAATTACATGATCAATATTTTCTTCTAAATCTTCACTCTTTTCTTTCAACTCCTCATTTGGCAAACTTTCTAATTTTGTCTCAGCTTCATCCTAGTGTCACACCCCGTCTCCAGAGTGATGACATGGCAGTGCCCCATTGGTTAATGAAACACCTAAGCCACAGTCAGAGATTACTAATTAAGGCAGTTCAGTTTTGAAATCCATAAATAGTAATAAAAACACTAGCGGAAGCATTATTCTAAAAATGAATGTTTCTAAATTATTACATCTGAAGGAACCTACAAGTTCCAAAATAAATAACTATGAATTGAACTAACACGTGTGAAATAATCTAGTTAGGATCACTCTTCGTAGCCCCCTTCCCAAGCATCATCATCGTGAACAAGTTCAACATATGCAGAACCTGAAACAACAAGCGGATGGACTGAGCTCCGGTGCTCAGTGGGGACCTAAAAACAGTAATAACCATAGCAATATATATAGACAGTAATGGAAGAGATATAGCAGAAAACAGATATAGATAGTGCAGATGCCCGTTTCCCAAAATACCCCTTTGAAAAGTAAATATTCGGAACAAGACGTTACACAAGTCTTAAAAGACTCAGAACATAACAGAATCAGATCGGATCAGAACCGTACATAACAGAAAACAAGTGCAAAACTTGTACACGAGTGTACTATCTTGCACTAAAACAAACCAAACCCAAAATGCTAGTTAAAGGACTAAAAACCAAGTATCAACAAGACCCAAACAAATGCTCGCCTATACTTATCAAATCTGACACCCCATATCAGAATTCATGACATGAGCATCCCATACTACTCATGCACTACAACCCGATAGTTATGTCAGACAATCGAGTAATAAACGAACAAAGACCAAACAAGTGAAAAATAACAAATAAGCTAAACAACTATACTCTTCACGTCTAAGCATTTCACACAACCGAATCCAAATCAAACACGTCTGCCCTACAGTATTCTCGATTACACAATTTACTTAGACGTTACGAACATAGTTATCGCTATAACACTACAATCCCACAGTCAAGCTCAATTGTCTAATCAGACCTATAATCACTGCTAACAGCCCCCATGTATTAACCCACTGAGGAAGGGCCACACAGAATCCACACAGAAACCGGCTGAATCTTTCCCCCGGCTAGAGGCCAAAAATAAAGAATACGTCCATTGTGTCATTGCCCACACATGAGCTCCACAATTAACTGTTAGCAGCCCTAACTTGTTTCTCCCCGCTAGGGTCCGGGTCCACATATCCACACAGAAATCCACACAGAGATATCACGAACACCAGGTTCTAGCGATATATAAATGGGACGTATCCTGCTACAGACCTTTCATAAACAAGAGCTCGAATGGGGCGACGACTCGGTCGACCAAACCAATTAGGACAGCAACAAAGACTCCAAATAAGACGACTCCAATTAAGGCCCAATTAAGCAAGTACAAAACAGATTACCAACAGTCACTGGACGGTACAGTTACAGTACATAATCAGTTTATGTGAATATAGCAATTACATTACTGGTAACTGAAAACAGATTATACAACAATATAACATTCAGTTTATCCAACATGCTTTAATTTATGTATAAACAGGAATATAATTAGGCAACCAAGGAACCAAATGCGAAATCATTTATCACCCAACAATTTATGCATTAAATATACATAAATACATAATTAAATATATCATAATAATACCCAACAACAATCAATAATTCAGAACAGTAATAAACAGTGGAAAGGGGTCCCCACCTCTTACAAACGCGATAAGACACAGAAAATTCGTAATCAATCCTGGCAGCTCACTCTGGGGGCGATAACTTTCTGCTGGAACCTCCGATTCACGATCCGTCTGCGCTCACTCGAAGGTCATTCAATTATCTTCGAATCGATATATTGTGGATCGAAAACGAAGGTCGATAGCCCCCTCAATTATCCTAGCGAATTTCTGGGCAGATTGTACTTTCTCTCCTTGCTTTTTCTGATTGGGCACGATTCCAGTGAAAGAATCCCCACAATTACCTTGATCTCTCTTGCGGCTGAGAGAGAAAAGAGCCGGCTTCCTCTTTTAGTTCCCTTGGGCTCGCGTTTCCCGAGGTTTCATATTCCCCTCTTAATTGCTTGAGGATTGATATTTTTTCCTTTATTTCTTGTTGCGCCGCCGAGAAAGATGACTGTCTCTTTCTTTTTCCTTTAGTTTGCACGTCTCCCCAGATGCCCCTTGACCCTTCACCCCACGTTTGATTTTCCTTATTACTTTTTTTTTGATCCCTGTTACCCACGAAATGCCATTCCCTTCATTATTATTATTTTTTTTTATTATTTAATTCCTTTTCCAATTATTCATCTAATTAAATTACTAATCTAGGTGAATCACAATTTAAGTCTCTAAATTACAATACGTGTGCGAAACGACCCTTAATAAAACGTACACATAATCAAACATGTAATATGTTATAAAAATAATTTTACACGTAGTCACATAATAACACGAAATAAATTACGTCTACACAGTTACTCGCGAAAAATAAATTACACGTCAAAAATCACGTACGCAAAAGTTACGGTTATCACACCTAGTCTTCTTGACTTTCCAAATTTGTTTCATCCTGTATTGTATCATTCTTTGAACACACTTTGTTGATCAATTCACGTAGTTCATCCATATCTATCTTCCAAGTTGAAGATTTAATGGCGCCTGTTTGGCTATCTTTTTCTTGAATTGTGGCGGTTTTGGCAGCCCCAAAATAGTTATTATCTTCACTTTGCCGCTGCCCAACACAAAAATTTGAAGGGGGCTGATTTGGCTGTTTCCATTGTGAAAATTTAGCCGAATTAGTCAATTTCTTCTTCTCTTTGATTCGCCTCTCAATTTGCTCCGCTTGATCGACCATCTCCATAATATCAACATGATAAACGCATTCTACCTCTGGCCTAATATCATCATTCAAACCGGCCAAGAATCGATTCAATGTAACTTCTTCATATTCTTGTTTGTCAAGCCGAATCATGGCTAATCGCATCGCTTCATAATATTCATCTACTGATTTAGAACCTTGTGTAAGCATTTGCAAACGTTTAACTTGCTCCGTAAAGTAATTTAGGGAAATAAACCTTCGTTTCATCTCAGCTTTCAAATCATTCCAAGTTTCAATAGGTCGTTGACCTGCCCTTTGCCTAATTATAGTTTCATCTTTCCACCACGTTGATGCTTTACTATAAAATCCCTTGGTTGCCATCTTTACCTTTTTGCCCTCCGAATAATTATGAATACAAAAAATATTATGAAATTCATGTATCCATTCAAATAATAATTCAGGCCTATTCGTACCTTCAAAAGATGGGAGCTTGACTGAAACAATAGAGTTGTCAACTTGCAGATTTTTGTAATCCCTTTGCGGCTCACAAGAAAACAAATAGGAATCATCATATCTTGAATTTGTTGTATGTTGGAAGCCATACCTTTTATCATCATAATCAAAGTTGTCATCTTCTTGATCAAATTGTTGCCACATTTTTGCATGAATTTGTTGAAATCTTTAAAAAGATGGAGTCTTTTAAGCTTCTTGATTTTCTTGAAAGTTGATCTTCTTGAACTCACGGCTGCCCCTAGAATTTCGAATCAATATTGACGTTTCTTGATTTTCTTGATTCTTGATTTTTGGTTCGGATGAACAGTTAGCCGAAAATCTGATTTTCCTCTCGGATGAACAGTGTCGTGAACAGTACTGTGACAGTGCCGTGAACAGTATCCGCAAACAGTAATTTTTTTTGGTAATTTTCTGCCCAAAATTTTTTAAAGAAAGCAATAAAGATACACCAAGATAGAGATAAACCTTTTGCTCTGATACCACCTGATGCGAAACCGTTGTACGAATATACCAAGGTTCGGCTAAAGGCCCGATCTTTCTCTATCTCGAACAGTTTATGGGGGAATATAATCAACAATCCTCCCGTAAGGTTGATTATCAATGGGGGTTGAAACACCACAATAAGTATAAACCAAACTTATTGATACAGTAACTCAAAGATGAATGAACTCTACATAGAGAATCAAACAAAGGAACTAAGGAATAACCTTAACATATCATAAATCAAGTCTCACAATAACATGGCTGAAATCCCTCTTAAATAGAGCGGAATTTCGTCCAAAAATAACCCACGAATAAGAGTCCTTTAAGGATTAGGACTCTACAACTCCTAGATAACTAAAAACACTACCTAACATCAAGGACAACATGTCCTATTATTTAGCTAGCTTATTTTGGCCAACATGGCTAATTAAACAATATAATAAATCTGAAGTATAATTAAAGTCTAGAATAGACTCTAATTATCAAATGACTAAAATACCCTTTCAACCGTTTTCCTTCCAATTATGTATCTTTCCTTCAAATGATATTCGATGGCTTTGATCATTGTGTCTAGCTTTCTTTGAAGGTTTCTTTACCTCTTGAACCTTTAGATTAGAGACTTTAAACACTTGGAACAAAGGCTTGACTTTGAAGCTCGTATTTGGGATGTATGAGTTAAGGATGAGGTCATTTATCCAAATGACCTCTCTAAGCTTCATGGCTGGTACCGTATCACTTATGCTTATATATCATTCACAATTCAGAGTTATCCCATGTGTGATAGGGGATCATATTTACCTTGCGGGCACCTGTAGAATCTCATGCCCTCCGTACTAGCTATATGTTTCGAAGTGTCTAGCAAAGACGCTAGAGGCTTAAAGGTGTGAATTGTGAAATCCATCTAACATATGATAATTCTGAAATGTTTGACTAGATATATAAGAATGTGCCTAAGTCTCATTGTCACTCCCCCGAATCTCGTCTTTTTTTTAAATTTTATGGGACGGTTGTGAAGCACCGGTTAAAAAATCTATAAACAATTATGCAACATTTCCAAGAAAAATAAATTAATTTTTATGTCTCATCAGATCCCCTTCTGATTAATGTCAGAGATTATTAAATGCTGTAATAGAAGAAATTTTATTTTGGTAGGAGAGTAAGTTTAATATTTACATCCAAGCCAATGAATACAATACACGTATGTCAAAAATTCAATTCATTTTCCTATGAATTTGCACTTTTGACCTACGTGTATTGTATTTATTGGCTTGAATGTAAGTTTTAAGCTTACTCACCTACTAAGATAAAACTTCACATAGAGTAGACCGTCCCTCCAAAGAAAAGAAGAAAAAGATTACTAATAATATGGACCGATCATCACTTGAGCAACGGTGTATTTCTACCACTACTAGGACGTTGGTTCCAATGCGAAACAAAGTAATTATGCACATTCGGAACTCTTTTGTCCGTTGAATTAAAAATTTGAGATTAAGATTGATTTAAAACGAACATATGTTCCGAGCTCAGAACACCTGTTATGTTTTTTACTATCCATAACACTTATTCTAAGTCTCAAAACACCTATTCTGAGTTTCAAAACACCTACTTTAAGGTGCTTCATATATATTAAAAAAAAATTGTTCCGCGCAGGATCTGCACTGCACAACTAGCACTTTGCTCATTTAATCTCATTCAATATGATGAAAGAAACGGATATAAACGACGACTATTTATGAATGGGAGGCCAATTTACATTTCCCAATTTGTTATAAAAAAAAAAAAAATATTGTAATCGAACATATATCAAAGCTTATAGGATTATTTTCTCAAAAACTTATAGGATTATGTCAGATTTCAAATTACTTTTCTGCAAATTTGAGGGAAACTTCAATAAACTTTCCTTAAACAAATCTGCAACAGAAACACGAAAGTAACGCAAAAAAGTAATCTTTATTAATCAAATCAATGGTGAGTTACAATCTCTGGAAGGACTCCAATTTAATTGGAATGCTCTTCCGATTCTCCTTTTCTGAATTTGTTTTGTCCTAGCGTTGGAAGACTTGATCTTGAATTAAATACGATTTGATTCCAACCGCTAAACCTTCGATTCCACAAAGCCGTTATGCCTTCCCGGGATTTTGTCACGAAGAACGCCTTTGAAGACTGTTGAAGATTTTCTGAGAGCTTTTGTCAGTTAAAGTCTGTTTGTAGCTTCCAAATGATCTCTCTCTCTCTCTTTTCTAAGTATTGGGGAAGACCCCTATTTATAGGCATAAATGAGGGCTAGGGTTTTACTTTTTGGGTTAAGCAACCCACTCACTTATGTTGGGTTGACCCATTCTTTATTTGGGGTGACTCAATGTTTAATCAATTATCTTAATGGACCTATATTTAACTTAACATTTTGGGTTGGCATTTCATTAGCCCAATTTAGTTTGATCCACTATTTTCTTTGGACTTTATTTCAAGTGGATCTGAGATTGTTTAAAATGATTTATTTAATATGTCTCAGTTGTAGTGATCCAATATTTAATCATTATTTATTAAATTCAAGTAGCCCAGACGAATAATATTTATTTATTAGTCTGAATTAAATAAATTTTATTACTCAAAAATTCGCTTGTCTACAAATGCCCCCACTTCAAGGCTCGGGTTGAGTGTTTGATCAAAGAGCTCGATGACAAGACTTGAAGTATATTTATTTGAAGCAATTCCCTATATACACTCAATCTCCTGAAGATGAATTTTGCTCCAGGTCATGAAAAGGGCAGTTGACATAAACATTGACTCCAAATTGGAATCCATATAGGAATTGGAAATTGATAAATATAACAACTACCATATTTGAATCCCTTTGCTCCAGGTCAAGAAAAGGGCAGTTGACATAAACATTGACTCCAAATTGGAATCCATATAGGAATTGGAAATTGATAAATATAACAACTACTATATTAGAATCCCAGTTCGATTTAGATTGAATATGCAGCTTCCCATGCCTATATAAAGAGATGAAAAGTTGAAGTCAAGGACATCAGATACACAAAGCAATAAAGGTTGAGATAAGTTTGTTGAAAACAAGCAGAAGTGTCGGCACTACCAAGTTATCCAGTACAATAACCAGTCGGGAATATACATTGCCAGGTCACGTGTTCGTGGGTAATGGGAGAGACAATACGACATATTCACTTTAAATTGTCGACAAATCCTGCACTTGTGAGAAGTGGAAGATTTATGGCTAACCTTGTTCGCATGCGATGAAAGTTTGTAACATTAAGGGATGGAAAGCTGCAGATCTGGTGACAACGTCCATGCCTTATTCTTAATTAGGATATCGTGTGACAAAATGTTTAAATAGTATATTGAGATTAGGTAATCCTTATACCGATTATTCATTTACTCTAGGCAGTCAAAATGCATTGCTAGGGACGCTCTTGACATATAGATACATACTCTGCTAAGTATGTTTTCATTACCATTGTGAAATGAACATACAGGGTCACACGCATAGACGAGTTAACGAGTTTTGTGTCCAGATTCAATGAATCTAGAAAGTGTCTAAATTCATTGTATTTGCCATTTATTTTCTGAGAATAATAAAATGTTATTATTTGAATTAGAGAAAAAGCTGATGAGATAATGATTTTGGTTTTTGATTTTGATAGAGATTACGTGAGATTTATTTTGCTATAAAAACTCTTACAAGCAAAAGAAGTTGGGATTACGTGGGGGTTTGTATTCGAGACAAACTCTCATGACATTTATATACATCTTTTGGATGAAACCTATGCTAATGTTTTTCAGACGCACTAAATCAATCCTTACCAAATAATTCCGGAGTCCCTTTTCACTCAAATTTTTATATCTCAGAAAAATACAAGAGATAGCACTCACTGCTCGTGTCGTCACGTGGATCTAGAAAACTAGTCCGCGATGGACAAGTTGTGGTGGTTGTTGTGGTCACTAATTAGATTAAAAAACAATAGAAAAATTATAAGCTTCTTTTTCGTTGTATTCTGATTCATTTCGATGATATGAATGAATCCTTTCGGAAATAATAAATAAATTTATTATGCATGTTTCAACCTATGAATCTCTACACAGATATCTCTAAAGTACTCTACCAAGATCACGGACAAATTTAAAGATAGAGACGACGACCTCTACCTAAACAAATTAAAGTGCATTTTATACTTCTATAAAATTTAAAATTTAAAATAGATTATTAACAAAATTACGTCTAACATCTAAAAGAATATGTCCCACAAATAAGAAATACACACAAAAATCGTTGATGAATCCACCGATCATAATGCAGTGGAAAATTTCATAATCCACCGGTCATCTGGTCTACAATCAGTATGTGTGACCTTCATTCCCAACATAAATGTGGGAACAATTCCCTCGTAATGAGCTACTCAATAAAATACATAATCGCGATTTACATACTCACCTCTAAAAAAGGCTGATTTTCATTTTTTGTCCAATATGTATTTTCGAGTTGGAAGATTGATCTTATATAAAATGATTTTACGACTTTGGTCTCATATGTATTTTTGAGTTGCAAAATTGGTCATATATATATTTTTTTGCATAGAACGTTCTATATGTTTTTTCGACTTGCAAACTACGGCCAAACCACTACATATGCGGTGGATTTCGGCCAAGATGTTTACGTGCACATGCCGTATGTGTGTTTTTAAAGGGTAAAAAAATATATTTCGGGTAAAATTAACCAAAACAAATTGGTCCAAGAAGTTATTTCGGGTGTGGAACATTGGCATTGTGTGAGTTCCAATTGTTTTTTTTTGGGTTAATTTTTTACCCTTGATAAAACACTCACGACATGTGCACGTGAACATCCTGGCCCGAACTACCAGTGAAGTGGTGGTTTATCACGAGTGTGCAAGCCAAAAAAATAAATAGGACGTTCTATGCAAAAATAAAATCATATATGACCAATCTTACGACCCGAAAATATATATACGACCAAAATTGCATGTTAGCCTCTCTAAAAATTAAAATGGTGGTAGATACACTTGGGGACTAGAATGAAAAATTATGTTGTGGACCTGAGTTATATGTGGGTAGTAGATCACTTGTTTCACATTTAGCCATATCACCTAGTTTGATAAAAATCCACTTTACTTGCACCAAAAGGGGAGTATTTTTATTTTCTTAATCAAAAGAGTGATGTGACTCAATGTAAATCAAGTGGTCTACAACCTCATATAATCCAGGTCCACAATATAATTATTTGACTAGAATTCATTCCCACATAAAAAAGGGAATTGCATTGGTATAACTCAACTTTTCTCTAATGATCATGACATGGCATGCAAAAAACTGGGAGTAACATTTCTGTCCAGGACACTTCCGTCCTGGGCTGACGTGGCACTTCCCCAGACCCGCCTCGCCACATCAGCGGAGGACGGAAGTCCCAATTCCGTTCTGATTCCGTCCTCAAGTCCCCGAAGCCTTTTTTTTTTTCTTTTGCAAATGTCATACAAAGGAAGAAGTGATATACTACACGTTTTCTTTTTCTTTTTCCTTTTCCTTTTTTTTTCTTTTTTCTTTTTCTTTTGGTTTCTTTTTTTTTAAGTTAAATTTAAAATATATATATATATATATATATATATATATATATTTTCTTTTTCTTTCTACAATTGCGAGTCGAAAAAACTCTGAATCCTTTAGACATTATTTAATATAGTAATATGATTATTTTAAACACATTAATTGATTTTACTCCAATAGCACTACTACATATACAATAATTTTAATAATATATTAGATAATGTATTCGAGAATACACTAATATACACTAAAATGAGATTGACATTTTAAAGAAAAAAACAAAAAATTGAGTCGTATCCACAGTTCCTTTCCTTTTTAATTTTCTACTTTATTTCTTATATTATTTTATTAACTAAGCCCTATTTAATTCCTTATTAAATTGATGTGATTTTCTGTATATACTATTTTTTTAGGTTTTCTTAGGATTTTACACGTGCATGTAGTCTAAGTCTATATCACACAGATATTCAGTCTAATTTCTTGTTTTGTTATAACAATTTGGCAATTGTTTGGGTTGATTAGGGGTTGTTAGGGTTAATGCGATTTTAGGGGTATGAAAGGATTTTAGGGTACAATAGTGTTAATAGGGTTTGTTAGGGTTAGTAGGGGTTGTTAGTGTTAATATTGTTTGTTAGGGTTAATAGAGGTTTAAAAGTTTTTTATGCTTAATAGGGTTTGTTAGGGTTTTTTATACTAAAACTAATAAAACCACTTTATTTTCATCAATGTTATAACTATTACATGGAGGCACACATTACAGGTCATGGGGACTAAAAGAAGACAAGGCTCACTTTGTATGGATAACTACTATTGCGGGGGTGAATTAGGGTTTAGGTTTTAGGTGAATAGATGATGATGCCCCCTTCAATTTTTAGAATATATTACCACTAGGAACGGTTCATTAGGGAACGTAGTTTGTATTTACTTATTGAATTTTAAAAGTGGTTTGTGTTTGTCCTTAATATTTTCTCATGTGGTTCCCCCTAAAGGATATGATAAACATTTATATATCTTTCCTAAAGTCAATTTTTTGTATGTATTAGGAAAATACAAATCTAGGGGTATGAAGGGTTTTAGGGTTATTAGGGTTTGTTAGTGTTAGTAGGGGTTCTTAGTGTTATTAGGGTTTGTTAGGGTTATCAGGGTTAGAATTTATACTCCTAAGTAGTTAATTTGGAGTCAATGAGAACATGCTTTAGTGACAGTGTACTCTCTCTCTTGCGAGTTTGACATCAAGACTAGTAGACACCTCCTGTAATTTCTCCACCCTCTACTAAAAATAATAATAAAAATAAATAAACAATTTGGAGAATGTTCCGTGACAAGCTAGACTCTGTGCCTCGGAAAAATCTTGGGTGGACAGGTCCCAATGGGACTGTATAACCTTAATTGAGGGGGGGTCTACCCTGCAGGTGGGTCCTGCATCAAAATATGTGAGAGGAGGTGTGTGCCATGTCCCATGCACCAGGTGCATGCCAGACCTTCCCTTGTGCCTGTATGAAAAGCACCTGTGATACCCGTAAGTTTTTGCTTACGTGTTAATTATGTGTAATTAATTTTTTTCACGACTTGTTACATTGACTTGAATTTATTTTGCTCGATATGTGATTTTGAAGAATTTATTTTTTCATCACATATTACGTGATATATTGATTAACGTTTTGTTGAGGGGCGTTTCACTCGCGTATCGTAATCGGGGGTGTAGTTGTAAATCACGTAGATGAATAAGTTAATTAGATGTGGGATTGGTATTAGAATTAATTAGGAATTTTATTTGGATTAGGAACGTTAGTATAATATAAATAATATATATATAAAATCACATCAATTTAATAAGGAATTAGTTAATAAAATAATATAAGAAATAAAGTAGAAAATTAAAAAGGAAAGGAACCATGGATACGACTCAATTTTTTGTTTTTTCTTTAAAATGTCAATCTCATTTTAGTGTATATTAGTGTATACTTGAATACATTATCTAATATATTATTAAAATTATTGTATATGTAGTAGTGTTATTGGAGTAAAATCAATTAATGTGTTTAAAATAATCATATTACTATATTAAATAATGTCTAAAGGATTCAGAGTTTTTTCGACTCGCAATTGTAGAAAGAAAAAAATAAATTTATATATATATATATATATATATATATATATATTAAATTTAACTTAAAGAAAAAAGAAACCAAAAGAAAAAGGAAAAAGAAAAAAGAAAAAAGAAAACGTGTAGCATATCACTTCTTCCTTTCTATGACATTTGCAAAAGAAAAAAAAAAGCTTCGGGGACTTGACCTCGTCTCAGAACGGAATTGGGACTTCCGTCCTCCGTTGATGTGGCGAGGCGCGTCTGGGGAAGTGCCACGTCAGCCCCACTTCCGTCCTGGAAAGAAATGTTACTCCCAGTTTTTTGCATGCCATGTCATTACCATTAGAGAAAAGTTGGGTTATACCAATGCAATTCCCCATAAAAAACGTGTAATGAAAAGGTAGAGCTGGAATCCACCCATTGCTCCCGGCTCCTATGTCGGACACCTTTTGTTTCGTACGGTGCGAGACACGCTCCCAGTCGTCGGATGAGATTTTTTATCGATCCAGATCTGGAGAGAGAAAAGTTTTTTTTATATTATTTTTTAAGTCAGCCGCAACTTTTCTCTCTCCAGATCTGGACCGTTCAAAATCCAATCCGACGGCTGGGATTGTTCCGCACATGCGGAACTTTGGCTGTTCCGCATAGGAGCCGGACTGCCGCCCATTGGCACACCGTTTATTCTGAGGGGATTGCCTTAGTATGACCCCCAAATTTCATAAAGGTCATGACATGGCCCCCAAAAAATGGGGAGAAACATTTTTGTCTAGAACGGAAGTGTGACTTCCATCCTGGGGCCAAGACGGAAGTCCCACTTCCGTCCTGGATGAAGTGGCAGCCTCCCTCACGCGCCTTGCCACGTCATCCAGGACAGAAGTGGGACTTCCGTCTTGGCCCCACTTCCGTCCTCAACTGGCAGTGTGTTATCTAAAAAACACATAGTTTTTTTTAGGGGGTCTGTGGTTATTTTTTTCAGGTGTTTTATTACAACAACAAAAACAATAGTTCCAAAACACATTGCTTACTAAAATTTGAGAAAAAAATGAATAAATTGTATATTAATATATAAACAAACAACGAAATAATCGGAATAATATTTTCCAACGAAAAAAAAGTAACATTCTTCGTAACTACAATGAATGAAACGTAAACAACGTAAATGAAAATCTATCTACGGCGCCGAAGGTGTGTATCGATCCGGGCGTCTCGGGTCCGATCGCATGAAGTAAATGCGGCCATCTCTCACACGCACGGCGCTACCAAAATCGGTTGCGATGAATTCCACGCCTTCCGGGTTGATGAAAATCGGCTCCTCGGGGTAAAGCGGCATCGACAACGGAGTCTGATGCTGCGTCTGAGGGATGTGCAGGCTGTACGAAGGCGACCCTCCCGAGTAGAAGCCCGGCTGTGCAGATGTAGAGGGCCCTGCACCAGGATCCCTTCCCGTCTGAATACCCGGTGAATAAGTACCGGGCGATGCAAATTGGTATTCAAAACGGGTGAGTATGTCGGCCTGACTGGGAACTTGTGTCTGTGTCGGAGACTGTGCCGAGATCGGTCGCCGGTAGAGGCAGCTCCGATGGCCCGCCGCGCTGTCGTAGTCGCCTCGCCGCCAAGTCCTCCCCACCTGGGACCGGGCCGGAACAAGCTCTCTCGGCTGCGTAACCGGTTCCAGAACAACAAACTCTGCCACATCCGCAGCTCGCGATCTGCAGGACAGGGACTTCCCGGCCGCCACGAACGCTTCTTTGATTGTATTTGAAGCCCAGGTGACGAGGGACCTGTAGTGGCCGATTGAGTTGGAGACCGGCTTATCTAGTTCCGTGATTATCAGTCTGTTGGCATCCGCCTGCAATATCAATTCTCGTGTCAGTATATTATAAACAAGGAAAAACAATGTAGACAAACAAAAAGAAAAAAACTTACAATAATGTCCTCGGAAGGCGTAATGGGTTGAATGCCCATCGGGAGTGGACCGGCATCCCTGTTGCGTAGGTTTGTAAGGAGGTGCACGGTAATGCGATTGTACCAATCCATGTACTCACGGGTTGGTAGGATCACATTACCGGGGACCTAGTCAGCGTCCGCCAGTGCATCCACTCGCTCATCCCACATGGCTATGTAGACTTTGTGCTCTTTCTCCCAGTTCATATTCGCTCCTGCCGTGCGGGTGTGGAAGTCCTGGCCCTCTGTCGTACCCTCCCCACCGATAGGGGTTGGTATCACCTGCTGGAACCCGCATTGCCTAGCAACCGGATCCGGCATGTGAAACTTAACCAACTCGAAACACACGAGTGGCGTACGGGCCCGACAGGTGGACAGGAAGCCGTCATCGCGAGCGGCCCGGAGGGCAATAACCCAGTCGGGGTACGGCCTCCACATGAACTGTAAAAAAAAATTGTATATTAACATAAATTAATTGCGTAAATTAATAAAAAAAATACGAAAATTACGATAAACCTTACCCCCTGAGCGTCCGTCAGTCGGTCAAGCTGGTCGCGAAACACCGTAAGCTGAGATTTCGGCTCGTTATTGAAACTCCGGGCGGTATTCCAACGCGCCCCGTACGCTCGGCCGTCCGCGGGAATTTCATGCATAATCTCTCCCCGGTTCGCCAGCCGAAGAAATGATATGCGCTCCCACGCCCACAACTGGTACAAACAAACAAAGATTAATCATCAAATATTAAAAAAAATACAGGGAACCAATAAAAAACCATTAAAAATTACACAAACCTGGATCAAAAGGCAACAACTAGCCATGTCCTTAGAGACGACCTGTGCAGAGGTGCACAGCTGGCGGTATAGGTAGAACAGGACGCCGCTGGCCCAGGAATGATGGTCGAGGGCGAGGTCTCCATCGCTGATGAGCAGGAGATATCGCATGTTCCCGCGTGACCCGGATTTATCCGGGAAGAGGAAAGTGGTGATGCAGAGGAATATCAGGGCCCGGGCCCGCTGGTCAACCGCGACGTCCTGGCATCCTCGCCTAGGGGCTCAGAAATGTGGGCATACACCTCTGCAAGCTCGATGGCGTTACCCCTAATTGACCCGGTGGGGGGCGGGGGCGGAATCCTAGGCTCTCGTGGACGCGCTCAATCCACTGACGCTTGGTCATGTTGTAATCCTCGTTCCACGTCACCACGTTGCCCGCGGTTGGCTAATGACCTTCAAACCTCTGGCTAGGCCTACATCCCGTCCCCAAATCCTAAGTGATCTATGTGAGAGGTGTGTTTGTTCAACACAGCTGGGATCGTACGGACCGGGCAAAAGGTGGGCCGGAAAAGCCATCTATAAAAAAATGGTGGGATTTTATCAATTAAAAATGCGTAAAATAACAATTCACAAAAACAAAATTTAAGGATAAAATTAAGCAATTTGCACTTAAATCATAAGGATATAAATTTCACCAAATTGCAATTAAAATACTAAACCAAAAAATTCACCAATTCTCTAATAAATAATATAATAAAATTAAAAAAAAACGATATGTTCACTTAATTAGATATTCACATCATTACTAAATATAAAAAATTTAGGACAAATAGTGAAATTAAGGAAAAAAGAGATATTAATTGCAATTAAAATACATAAATATCAAATTCACAAAATTGCAATTAAATACATTTTTAATCGGCAATTGAATTTTAAAATTATGGAAAAAAAATTAAAACAAAAATACCAATACCTCCAAATTTTAAAAATTTGGGAGAGAGAGAGAGTGGTGGTGGGGATGATGGACGGCGGCGGCTGGAGCGGCGGCAGCAACAGCGGCGGTGGGAGGGAGGGAGGAGGTTTTTTTTTGGGAGACAAAAGCCAATGTCGCGGTGGGGGAAGAAGAACAGTTTTTTTTTAAAAACTGGGAGGCCAGAACGGAAGTGCTACTTCCGTCTTGGGGCACATAACGGAAGTGGGACTTCCATCCTGGACACGTGACAAGGCGGTGGGAAAAACCGCCACGTCAGTAAAAACGGAGGACTTCCGTCTGGACAAAAATATTTCTCCCCATTTTGTGGGAGCCATGTCATGATCTTTATGAAATTTGTGGCCATGCAATCCCCTTATTCTGACGCCATCGCCTTTTGTTCACCGACATTACAAGTCTTTATTAGCACAAACCACAGTGGTACTTTGGAAATCAGAAACTTAGAGAATTAAGAAGAAATGGCGACAACAACAACAACAGTAAGGAGAATCAAGTTGGGATCTCAAGGTCTTGAAGTTTCAGCCCAAGGTTTAGGTTGCATGGGAATGTCCTTTCCCTTTGGGCCTCCGAAGCCCGAATCTGATATGATCAAACTCATTCACCATGCCGTTGATTGTGGAATCACCCACCTTGATACTTCCAATTTTTATGGCCCGTATACCAACGAGATTCTCATCGGCAAGGTATATTATTAATCTTGATTTGTTTTCTAGAGTTTCGATTTTGATCCTTTGTTGGGTTTCTATTAACTGTCTCTTTTTACCTGGAATTTTTATTAATTCTTAAAAATATAATAAAATTAAAGGGTCTTCAATGTTGCTTTTAACTAGGGTGAAATCCAATCGAGTTGCTATCGAACAGTTCGAGTTCGATATTTTTTGAGTTTGAGCTTGAATTCTTAATTGAGTTGTGTTGGAATATATTTCTCGCTTACATGTTCAATTCTATTTTTAAATGGATAGAATAAAATATTATACTATTTAATATTTCGTAATTTAAAATATTATATATTTTCGACCACTGAACCCGAGTTCGGGTCTGGAAATTTGAGTTTGAATATGATCATTTTAGTTGAACTCAGAACTTTAAGAGGTTTTTTTTTTTTAAATCAAGCTAACTTATAATAATCTACTGAGCGAGTCGATTTCACGATTATAAGTTCATTATAGATATGAATAGGGTTCTATACATTCTTATGAGAAGGTGTCATTCGAGCGTATTTGAATAGAAAACTTCGTTGAGTTCAACTCAACCGGGGATTCCCCGCCCGAACGTGAGGGTGGACGGCCCCCGGTTTAGGGTGGTCAATTGCCATCCCTTTTGCACCCTTACTTTTTGAGCATCATGTAGTTGAATTCGTTTTGCAGTAACTAGGGGTGAGCATCGATTTCGAAATCGGTAATTCGGTAGTTTGAAATCGGTTTTTTGGGTTTTTTTTTTTTTTTTGAAAATACCGACCTATTTCGAATTCGATTCCGATTTACCGAATTCGAATTCACCGAATTGGCGAATTCGGAATTCGGTTTCTACCGATTTGACCAATTTGGAGGTTTTTTTCTTTCTATTAAATATTATTGGCTATTGAAAATTATTTTATATATAATTAGCTAATATAAATATATATATATATATAAATAAATAAATATATATATAATATATATATATATATAATATTATAATACGAAATTGAATTCGAATTCGGTAATACCGAATTCACTAAAATCATATACCGAATTCGAACCGGATTCGAAGTTTTCGAATTCGGTATGTACCGAATTACCGAATTGGTCAGAATTACCGAATTCGATTTACCAAATTCAAATCGAATTCGGTCGGTAAATCGGTTTTTACCGAATTTGCTCACCCCTAGCAGTAACGGAGGAGATGGGATGAGGACTTAAAGATTCTGCTGCAATTGAATGCTAATATAAGTGTTTTTTAACTGATTTCCTGTGTGTGTAGGCATTGAAGGGACGATACAGAGAAAAGGTGGAATTGGCTACTAAGTTTGGTGTTGCAATACTGGAAGATGGCTGGAGAGCAAGATTTTGTGGTGATCCAGAGTTTGTTAGAGCTTCATGTGAGGCTAGTTTGAAGCGTCTGGACGTTGATTACATTGATCTCTTCTATATCCATCGCATTGATACTCGCGTGCCTATTGAAGTCACGGTTTGTTTTCTCTCCTCATTTATGCTATGTTACTCGGACTCTCCATTTAGTCGTGCCGTACCGGTGTCGACAAGGTATGACGTTGGTATGGGTATGGGTACTTTGACATGGTCAACTGCGAATGAGTACTTTGACCAATTCTTGAAAGCTCATCGCCACTATCACTGCGACACCCATTGTTGATGTCGCTGGAAATCACAAGTACGGCTATTGGAGATTGGAGTTTGGGCGGATGAAGGAGTTTGAACAAAATTCAAGCAATAAGTGAAGGTAATATGGAATACAGAGAGTTACAGGAGTCAAACAAGACATGGAATTGGCTGGTGATTTGAATATGTACTAGCTGCAAATTTGTCAGGAGGAAGAGAAGAAATTTGTGTTACGGAGAGGGAAAGACGATGGGGGAGGGAATAATGGGAGACGATTGGATTTTTTTAAACTATAAATTAGCACATGGGGAGAGAATTATGCGAGACGGTTGAAATTTATTATCGTATCCCCGTACCCATGTCCGAATTTGGGAGAAGTGTTCCCGTATCCTTTATTTTAGATGTTTAAATACCTGACACTTAAATACATACCCGTACCCGACATCCGTACCCGAGTCCGAGTAACATAGCATTTTTGTATTATCTTTCAATGAATGGTGTTGGAAGCATAAAAAGGAACTAAAAGATCTTATTAATGTTTGTTTGCAAGGATCACATGCCAGATATGGTCATAAAATGAGAAATATTTAATCATAAGTAACTAGATTAGATGCACTTACAAGTTACAATTGCACTCGGCTCTATTTCAGACGTTGCGAAAACAAAACTACACTGAGAATGCTTCTTCTTCTTTGAATGGGATGATTAGAATGATGCAAAATAGCATACTAAATTAGACGCACTTACAAGTTACAGTTGCACTAGGCTCTATTTCAGACATTGCGAAAACAGAACGACATTGAGAATGCTTCTTCTTAGAATGGGATTATTAGAATGATGCAAAATAGCATACTTATCTAGAGATTTCTTTACTAGGTTGGACCTGAAATCTTGAGCCCATGTAAGTTGGCAATGCGAGCCCGAGAGGAAGCAGCTTGTATATAAATAGTTATAGGTCAGGGTGTGTGTCATTGAACACATCTTAACTTTGTTAAGCCAAGGTGAGTACTCTACAAGACTAGGCTTCCCTTGCTATTTCTCAGTTCATAATATGCTTATGACTGATTTGAATATGATATTTTTGTACAAAAGGAAAAGAAATATTGGAAACGTCGGGCCATAACTACTTAATTTGAGAGACTCGTTTGACCTTGCAACAACAAATTAAGCAGTTATCGCCCGACGTTTCCAAGATTTCTTTTCCTTTTTGACATTGTTCATGTTCCGAAGCAACTTACGTGACATCGCTGGCCGGAAAACACCCAAAAAATGGTATATTACTAATGAAGTTAGGGTATATCTGGGTGAATAAACGATCTTTGAAGCTAATTTTCACTTTGTTACAGCAACTCCTCCCAATGTTCCAGGGAGAGAATGCTGAGCAGAATCTCAAACTTTACGAGCGGGTTAATGAAATAGCAACAAAGAAGGGTGTACACCTTCACAATTGGCATTGGCTTGGGTTCATCACCAAGGAAATGATGTCTATCCCATTCCAGGAACCACCAAGATTGAAAACCTCAACAACAACATCAAGGCATTCTCTGTAGAGTTATCCCCGGAGGAAATTGCTGAACTTGAATCTCTGGCTGCTTCAGTTAAGGGCGAAAGGTTAAATGCCCACGCTCTTTCTCAAACTTGGAAATTTGCAAATACTCCACCTTTGTCCTCATGGAAAGCTACATAAACTATAGATTGAAATTTGAAATGCTTCCAGCTACTACCTAAGCGCTTGTATGTCGTGCTGAGTGTCGTAGAGAAACTGCAGTTGAATAATGACTTGTATGCTTTAAACTCCTTATAGCTATAATAACAATAAAGTGATGTATCCTCTGATGCACCAAATCTTCATGATAATAGAAGCTATATGTTCTAGTTTTTGTTTCCATTTGGGTTCTTTTGCAGTTCTCCCAAGCAATGTGCAGCTTCCCCAAAGTTAGGGTGTTAGTCTGCTACATGTTTTTCTCAGAACGTCCTCTTAACTCATTTCTTTCATTCAAGTTATAATGAATGCATCTTTTACAATTGCTTGAATCAAATTTTTTAAGAACTTCAGTTTTCTTTTAGTGTCATTAGGCAAAAGTACTCTCTAAGGAAGAACTGAACATTCCATTTGGAGATGGATCAATACACCAAAGTATACAACAACTATACTTTTTTATTATAGAAAATAGAAGTCATTACAATACATGAAAGGCAGAGAAGTGATTTTTGTCTCAAACTAACCTTAGGGTTATTTGGGATTTTATTTGTTAGTATTGAGATGTGATTATTACATTTTTTAAGATAAAATATCTAAAGTAGAATTTTAATTCAAATGTACACATAATTTCCCAAGGATGAAATCAACGTGTGGAAAATATTACTCGTACAATTTCATTTCTATTAACACGGTTTGACATAGCATAAAAATTAAGTATAATGGTGTTAACTACAATAAATATGTCATTTTTAAACTAAAAAGTTCTAATTAATCCATTGAATTTGTAAACTATTTAGTGTGATGTTTGGTGGATTAATGAGATAATGTTGAGTTTAAAACTAAAAAAAATGCAATTGTAATTATGAAAAGTGTCAAAGATTTTAAAATAAAAAAAACATGTCAATTGAAATGGGAGAGAAGGGATAGAAAAAGGAAAATTACCATATAGACCTAGTTCATGTATATCTCGTAGTTTAGAATCAGTCACATTATTCACGAGTATTGTCGATTAATAAGATAAGAGGAATTTGCCTTTTTTGCCCTCATACTATTTACGAATTTCTGTTTTTGCCCAAATTATATTTTGTGATCTCCTTTTGCCCATACACTATTTAAGAGTGCCAAATCTGCCCAAAATCGGCGGAATCCGGTAACTATACGGCGGCAATGAGGGGTATTATAGTCCGAGCAAAAATAAATTTATAGATAATTCAGAATAACCTACAACTATCTTATCGAATCAATTGAGTGCATGAGTTGTTTTCTCTTTTTTTCAATTGACCCCTCCCTCTCTTTTTTTTTTATACATTTAGCCCTCTTGTTCACCCCTTCTCCTCTTCTTCTTCACTGTCACCCACAACCAATAGCAACTACCGTGCCGCCGCCACCACCTCTCCCTACCTTAACACCACCCCTAAATTACACTATCACCATGGAATCCAAACCCACCAAAATTACACTATCACCATGAAATTAAAAAATTGCAGAAACCAAACACATTGAAAATAATGATCAAGAACTGAAGAATCAAATAGATATATCAATGAAAATCCACAAAAGATCAAGGCTTTTTGGCATACCTTTAGAATATTGGCCACTGTAAAGAAATGAGATTTTTTTCACTTCCCCGCAAAGAACCCGTTTACCAATCATCAGTAAAAATGGCACAAAAAAAAAACCCCAGATGAAAATTTCATTAAGAAACCCCAAAAATTAAACAAAAACCGAAAACCCACTTCTCAACTCCTTATCTTGCAGCCTATGAACAACTCAAGTTCACAAACAAAAATTTAAAGAAAAGTCCAAAATCAAACTAAAAAATAAAATAACCATAGTCCTTATAATCTTAAATTCACAAATCAAAGAAAACCATAGTCCTTCTCAGTTCCTCATCTTGAATCCTGGATATCTCAGTCTCCGTCAGATGGCGACGGCGACGGCGATGGGCTGTGGTGGTCGGGGAGAGAGACGATAGAGGGGTGAGAAAAGAAAAGGGGGGACTGGGTTGGTAGAGCCCGCAACCACTATTCTTCTTCTTTAACCACCCCGCGGAAGAAGGAAAGAATAGCCAACGGCCATGGCGGAACGAGCGATTCTGTTTCCGTAAATACAGAAACTATCTATCTTGGCGAAAATGTTCTTTTTCTATACACATTTGATTTTTTATGCATAATTTGATGATGGGTTTGTTCTACAATTGAGTTTCCGGAATTTGTAATGTACAACATTTTGGTGTTTGTAATGCACAAAATAGGAAGGCCCTTTTGATCATTTTCTGACCATCTTGCTAGGCCCTACGGGTGAATGTTTCATCCCCATTTTGAGCAGTGGTTGCGGGGTGGTTAAGGAAGAAGAACAGGGGTGAAGAAGAAGAGGGCTAAATGGATAAAAAGAGAGGGGAGGGGTCAATTGAATGAAAAAAAATTCAGGCACTCAATTGAAACAATAATATAGTTTTTGGGTTATTTTGAATTAACTAAATTTTGTTTTTTCTCTGACTATAATACCCCTCAGCACCATCGTGTAATTGCCGAAATCCACCCATTTTGGGCAGATTCGGCACTCGTAAATAGTGCGCGGGTAAAACGGGATCACAAAATATATTTTGGGTAAAAACGGAAATTCGTAAATAGTACTAGGGAAAAAGGGCTAATTCCTCATAAGATAATGCTAAGTTTGAAATTTTAATAAAAACACAATTGTAATTAAGAAAAAATATCAAATATTTTATTTTCTTAAAAAAATGTCAATTGAAATGGGACAGAAGAGATAGGAAAAGGAAAATTATGATATAGGCATAGTTTATATTAATTTCGCGGTTTAGAATCAGTCACATATTAAAAATTGGAGGCTATACGTGACCGCCCATCTCACACCTGGTAGTAATTGGCATTGCCCAATATTCATTGTATTATGTCCATGTCATTGCACAATATTTATTGAATTAGGTCCACCAAAAAAAATTGTAGACTCTGCACAATTGCTCATCTCGCACTTGGTTGTAACCGACATTGCCCAATATTCATTGTAGCAGGTTCATGATATTGCACAATATTCACTGTATTAGATCAATGACATAGAAAAGCAGAATTTTTTTTCTTGTGGGTGTGTCCTATACTGAATCATCTAAGGGAAGTAGAAAGTTGAAATTGTTCAATTCCACAAAAAAAAAAAAAAAAATAAAATAAAATATAATGCGGATGTCATTGCCGACGTCATCAGACGCTATGGCCATAATCATCTTCATTTTGTTTTCTATTTATAGTCAACATTTTTCTTGTCCTGAAACCGAGAAGAAATGGCGGGAACAGTAAGGAGAATCAAGTTGGGCTCTCAAGGTCTGGAAGTATCAGCACAAGGTTTAGGTTGCATGGGAATCCCCTCTCACTTTGGGCCTCCCAAGTCCGAGTCTGAGATGATCAAAGTCATCCACCACGCCATTCACAGTGGAATTACCCACCTTGATACTTCCAATGTTTATGGGGTATTGCATGGGTCTGTCCCACCTTTTCTCATTCGGTCATGACATTACACCCAAAATTGTGGGGGAACATTTTTGTCCATGAAGGAAGTCCACGGAAGTGGAACTTCCGTCCTGGATGACGTGACTCTTTTCCCTACGCGCCTTGCCAAGTTATCCAGACTTCCGTCCTCAACCTGGGACGGAAAAAAACCCTAACTTGGTCCCGTAACTTTGAGGACGGAATTGCCACTTCCGCCCTCATGTTCCAGCCAATTTGCAGCGTGTAGTCACTTCTCACTTTTGCTTTTTTGAGCATGCAAAATTTCTGAACGGTTTTGCCACTTTCGTGCGCATTTATGACCGATTTTTCAGAGACTTGTCCAATAAGAAAATTAATTTTACAATTTCCCACCACATCTATAAATACCCCCTCCAAACCTCTCCACAATCTACAACCTTCTCAAACCCATAAAAACCCTATCCTGTACACAATTCCTTTTTTCCAGATTTATTTCTACAAAAACCCTATCCTTCGTAATATTATTTCAAAATGAATAGAGAAATGGATCCCTCCCTGGAAGAGTATTTCAGACATCAATTTAGCATTGCGGTCGGAAATCTAACCGATGGAAAAATGGTAGTATTCTATTTAGTACTAAGTAATTTTTTACTTGTATGAAATGTGTTTAGCTATCTAACTCATCATTTTCGATTTGTAGCGTCTTCCATTGAAGTACACAAGTTGGTTGGAGCAAACTGGTCTCGGGTTAGCTAGTTGTGTCTACATGAAGGATGACCATGGAAATCAATGATGCGTCTATGTAACCAAAATAGATGACACCTACTACCTAGACGGAGGATTGCAACAATTTTTGCGTGACAACAATCTTCGTCCCACAAATAAAGTTCATTTTATACCATCTCCAATAAATGTATTAGATATTTATGTTAAAGGAGGGCCCGGGATAGGTTACTTGAAGGGCGAATTATCGTATCACTCAGACGAGGCATTTTTCCGACAGAGTTTTCAAATAGACATTTACAAAACATATTCGGGACTTTCCAAACCGGTACGTTCAGTAATATTAAAATTTTAGTAATAAAATCGTTCATTTTACAATTATGTGTTGTAATGTTGTTTCCCGTGTACAGTGGATATGTAGGCAGTACATGCAATGGCGTGTTAGAATGCAGCTTGGAATCCTCGAAGTACTACACATGCGCAATCTTCACGGTAACAAATTGACACTTCAAGTGACTAGAGACGAAGGCTGCGACTGTTACTATTTTTTTGGGTGGGATGAGTTTGTTGTGTTTTCAAGATTACACCCGGGTGACCATGTACAAATTCGTCCAGCCACTTACGATATCCTTGATTACAGGGCCGGGAATGATGATTTTTTCGATTTATTACGTCAACTTTAATAATATGTAATTTAAATGTAAGCAATTATCGGATATTGAATGGAAAAAATTGAGCACATTCACAACAATTTTATAAATTCTAAACTATTACAATTCGGAGAATTTAAATACAATTACTGTGGAGGGGGTGGTTGCTGAAGATGTGCTAACATGGGGCAAGTCTTCCGATTGTGACCGACTCGTTTACATTGGCCGTACTTCTTTTCCCTTTGAGTGCCCCTGTTCTCTGTGTCCATAGGCATTTGAAATCTCCGCCTTTGAGGTCGACCCACCTGCGTAGCTTTCATGTTAGGAGGGTGATATGTCATATCAAAAGGGGAGGTCTCCAATGAACGGGATCAGGTACAGGATATAAAATGGAATTGTAAGTATTCCTTTAATGATCGAGAGAATAGACAGGGTGGATGTATTGAGAAGCATCCTGCATTATCAATTTGGACACGGCAATGACATGGGAGCATGGAGTTGAATAAGTAGACCACTTATCACAGGTACACGCACGAGCTGATAAGTTGACCGCGTATATTTTTCCACCTTAGCCCGGTCCTCTATGTCGGGACATGACCATATAGATACCTTGGGCCTTGTGGTGTCGTTGCACAACCAGACTTGTTGCTTTTTGTTCGTACGCGAAATACTGCTCCCATATCCTCTTAGGGAAAGGCGTTTTACAACCATTTGCGTTTGGCCGGCGTGTGTCAAAATAATGTACAAGTTTAAAAAAAATCATCTCCATGAGCGCTTTCAAAGGCAGCGCTCTAGACTGCTTTAGAACGCTATTAAGCGCCTCTGACATGTTTGTAGTCATGCAACCGAAACGCATTCCCCTGTCGTATGCCAACGTCCACAACTTTTTGGGTTGCTGCATTAACCAGTTAAACGCATCCTCATCCTTTTGTTTGATACGCACCAGATAAAAATCGCACTTAACCTTTTTCGGTTGGGTTGCAGCAATCCACACATAATATTTCAATTCTTTGTTTTTTGCATGAGTGTGGAAATTGGACCTGTAATGCCTAAGGCAGTATCGGTGCACTGCCATTGGGGGTTGCCATCCGGGGAGGGTTGCCACGGCACTAAGAATGCCGGCATGACGATCGCTGATAAGACACACTTGAAGATCTTTCACAACATGGTCCCTTAAATTCCTAAGGAACCATGTCCAAGTGGAAGTTGCCTCTGAATTGACCAACGCAAAAGCAAGGGATAAAATTTGGTTGTTAGCATCCAGAGTGCTTGCAATCAGGAGTGTCCCTTTATAATTCCCCCTAAGGTGTGTCCCATCAACTGAAATTATAGGCCGGCACCACGGGTAACCGTCAACCAACGGTTTAAAAGTTCAGAACAATGACCTGAACACCTTGGGCCCATTAGCAGTTACTCGTGGGTGGTAAAGAAATTTGACTATTATACTCGGGTTTGAATCATTTAGTGCCCGCATATAATGGGGCAGTACCTGAAAAGTTGATTTCCAAGTACCAAAAAAGTGTTTCTATAGCATTTCGGCGGGCATACCAAGCTTTTCTATAGGTACAAGTCAAACTCATATCAGTGGTACAATCAGCCCTAATCAATTTAACAGATATTTCAGGATCAGCCTGAACAAGGTGTAGAATTTTTACCCCGATATAGCTAGAGGACATGTTGCATTTTTTGTTCTGGTCCATCAAGCAGTAGTGGGCCTGGTTAAGCTTGGTAACCTTCCACATTCCATCCACCCTGCTATGGTTTACGTGAACGTACCAACTGCATCGGCTATTTTCGGTTGACACAACCCGCTGAACCATTGTTTGTTGCTCCTCTCTCTTTTCCATTCCCTTAATGTCACCTTGTCATGCCACACGTTAACTGCCAAAATTGCCTCGCGTTTATCCTTGAATTGCATCCCCAAGCTTATTTCGGGAAGATTGGGATTCCATGTTTTAATTTTTTCTCCCCCGTATGTGATTTCAGGGACAGGTTCCATGGAACCCATATCATTCCAACAGGCAAAATTAGCATAGTTACCGTACGATGGAAAATTCCATTCTGGAATGGCCGGGGCGGAGGTAAAGGGAGTCGGTTCAGCCTCTTGGACCATCTCTTCAGTGCTCGGTCCACCGGTTTGTTGTTGGAGTTCGGGGTTGGCATCTTCCGCAACCCCCTCTGCGTCTTCCTCGACCCCGTCGTCCTCGTGTTCTCCGGCACTATCGTCGGCGAAGTCGTCTTCCGTTTCCGGAACGCCGTCAATGTCGGATATTGGACCCCAGGAATCCATGACCGAATTATCGGTACAGGGTTCGTAAGTAGACGGTGTGGGCATAGTTGGTAATGGATTTGGCTCCGAAAAAAATGGTTCCGGAACAAATTGTGGCTGCGGTGCAAATTCTGTTGTCGGTATTACAAAGCTATCTGCATGTCTCTGCATAGGTTCCAACAAGGCACCAATATGAATCCCTTGGAGTTTGAAATCCATTTGGATTCCCCACAAAGTGTCTAAACCTTCTTCCTCGTTAAGGTTTACAACATCGTACGCCACCATGTTGTACGTCGGCATGAAGAATGGACGAATCATTATTAACCGAACATTGACACTAGAAAGCTCGACTCCTTTGCGCCGACATATTCTATGGCAAAGTTGTCGGAATGAAATCCTTTGTATAACTTCCAAACTTCTTTCGCTTGGCTCCGCGAAACGGGGGTAACCACCATTTTCGTACACTATATTGTGGTCGAAATGTAAATACAATCTCATCGGACATTCTAGTGCCATTTTTAGCAAAACGAAATATGGGGTTGAGGAAGGATGGGTTTGCTTAGAACAAATTGATTGGGGAATGTTGTTTGGGGTATGAAAAATGGATGGGAGGGTATTGAATTTTATAGAGATTTTCGCAGCAAATGGGAAAAGCTTCTGCCGTTTGAGACTTCCGTCCTCAACCGGCAGAAGCTTTGTGCCAAAAACCCTTACTTGCCCCCCTCCCCCCCACCCCCCCGGCGTGCATTTGAGGACGGAATTGCCACTTCCGTCCTCAAATTGCAGGCTATTTGCAGTGTCGGGTCACTTCTCACTTTTGCTTTTTTGTCCATGCGTAGACGAGTTAACGAGTGTTGTCTCCAGATTCAATGAATCTAAAAAGTGTCTAAATTCATTGTATCTGACATTTATTTTCTGAGAATAATAAAACGTTATTATTCGAATCAGAGAAAAATCTGATGGGATAATGATTTTGGTTTTTGATTTTGATAGAGATTACGTGAGATTTATTTTGCGATAAAAACTCTTACAAGCAAAAGAAGTTGGGATTACGTGGGGGTTTGTATTCGAGATAAACTCTCATGACATTTATATACATCTTTTGGATGAAACCTATGCTAATGTTTTTCAGACGCACTAAATCAATCCTTACCAAATAATTCCGGAGTCCCTTTTCTCTCAGATTTTTGTATCTCAGAAAAATACAAGAGATAACACTCACTGCTCGTATCGTCGCGTGGATCTAGAAAACTAGTCCGCAATGGACAAGTTGTGGTGGTTGTCAGTGGCGGAGCCACAGTGGGGCCTGGTGGGGCAAGTGTCCCACCAGTTTTTTCTAAAAAAAAAAGATTTTATTTATTTTTTTTAGTTTTAGTTTTGTTTTTGTAACACCTCGTCTCGTGAACATTGTTTATTTTACCCATTTTGAATTTCTTTACGATTTAAAATTAAATTATTTAGTTTGTGAATTATAGGAATGACATCACTTATATTTTAACACTTTTGGTTAAAATGTTAACAAACTTAAGTGTGTAAAAGACTAAAATATAAAATTACTAATAAAAAATCCACAATGGGCTCTCTTGTAAACTATAAAAAGTTCACAATAAAAAATCCACAATATGAAGCCAGAGGACTTGGAGGTTTATGAAGCACTGATCAGTAGAGTGAAAAGGGTGCACAAAATTTGAATAACTCCGCCAATATGTATATGCTTTTATTAATTTATTTTGTCAATGTTAATTGTACCCCCAAAGAAAAAATTCTTGACTCCGCCATTGGTTGTGGTCACTGAATTAGATTAAAAAACAACAGAAAAATTATAAGCTTCTTTTCGTTGTATTCAGTTATGATGGTATGAACGAATCCTTTCGGAAATAATAAATAGATTTATTATGCATGTTTCTACCTATGAATCTCTACACAAATATCTCTAAAGTACTCTACCAAGATCACGGACAAATTTAAAGATAGAGACGACGACCTCTACCTAAACAAATTAAAGTGCATTTTATACTTCTATAAAATTTAAAATTTAAAATAGATTATTAACAAAATTACGTCTAACATCTAAAAGAATATGTCCCACAAATAAGAAATACACACAAAAATCGTTGATGAATCCACCGATCATAATGCAGTGGCAAATTTCATACCATGACTAGCAGGTCATCTGGTCTACTATCAGTATGTGTGACCTTCATTCCCAACAAATGGTCTACTACCCGAACTACCAGTGAAGTGGTGGTTTATCACGAGTGTGCAAGCCAAAAAAATAAATAGGACGTTCTATGCAAAAATAAAATCATATATAACCAATCTTACTACAATCAGTATGTGTGACCTTCATTCCCAACAAATGGTCTACTACCCGAACTACCAGTGAAGTGGTGGTTTATCAGTATGTGTGACCTTCATCGCCTTTTGTTCACCGACATTACAAGTCCTTATTTTTATTTTTTTTATAGTCAGCACCTTATAATTTTCTTTTAGAGAATTTTATTTGCCTCACGTAGGAGGCGGGTCGAACATGAGATCTCCCGGTCGCAGATCAAGACTTGCCCCACTGGACCACGAACTTCTTGACATTACAAGTCT
This sequence comes from Vinca minor, assembly GCA_026122235.1. NCBI lineage: Eukaryota > Viridiplantae > Streptophyta > Magnoliopsida > Gentianales > Apocynaceae > Vinca > Vinca minor. The sequence continues at coordinate 5,024,010 of JAOCZM010000241.1, read as the reverse complement.
TTATTAGCACACACCACAGTGATACTTTGGAAATCAGAAACTTAGAGAATTAAGAAGAAATGGCGACAACAACAACAACAGTAAGGAGAATCAAGTTGGGATCTCAAGGTCTTGAAGTTTCAGCCCAAGGTTTAGGTTGCATGGGAATGTCCTTTCCCTTTGGGCCTCCGAAGCCCGAATCTGATATGATCAAACTCATTCACCATGCCGTTGATTGTGGAATCATCCACCTTGATACTTCCAATGTTTATGGCCCGTATACCAACGAGATTCTCATCGGCAAGGTATATTATTATTCTTGATTTGTTTTCTAGAGTTTCGATTTTGATCCTTTGTTGGGTTTCTAGAAACTGTCTCTTTTTACCTGGAATTTTTATTATTTCTGAATAATAAAATAAAATTAAAGGGTCTTCAATGTTGCTTTTAACTAGGGTGAAATCCAATCGAGTTGCTATCGAACAGTTCGAGTTCGATATTTTTTGAGTTTGAGCTTGAATTCTTAATTGAGTTGTGTGAATATATTTCTCGCTTACATGTTCAATTCTGTTTTTAAATGGATAGAATAAAATATTATACTATTTAATATTTCGTAATTTAAAATATTATATATTTTCGACCACTGAACCCAGGGGCAAAGATAACTCCAAGATTTTTAAAAATACTATTATTTATCGAAATATTATATGTATTTTGAAATTTTTTATCAGTTTCGCCACCCCAAGAATTTTTTGAAATTTCGTCCCCCAACCAATACCAAATTCCTGGCTTCGTCCCTGACTGAACCCGAGTTCGAGTCTGGAAATTTCAGTTTGAATATGATCATTTTAGTTGAACTCAGAACTTTAAGAGGTTTTTTTTTAAATCAAGCTAACTTATAATAATCTACAGAGCGAGTAGATTTCACGATTATAAGTTCATTATAGATATGAATAGGGTTCTATACATTCTTATGAGAAGGTGTCATTCGAGCGTATTTGAATAGAAACTCGTCGAGCTCAACTCAACCGGGGATTCCCCGCCCGAACGTGAGGGTGGACGTATATGCAAACGACTCAATCCAAGTCTCGCAAGACCCAGAACTCAATACAGGGGACAGTGCAAGATACAGATGCAATGTGATAAGAACAGATGGGATCGCACTAGTCATGATTTTCGAAAAAATGAATTTTAAACTTGTGCAAAAGTGCACCAAAATATTACCCAACATCCCAACTCATATGGAACCAAATAGACTCCAAACAAACAACATATAATGAACAACTAATAACGAACACATAGAATGTAACAATTAAGCAAATAACCACCTTCTTCGCACCTAAACGATTCCATAACTGAGTATATAACAAGCACCACGCGTTGCCCATCCGGTACACCCAATTACATACTCGTCTTAGATACTTAGAACATAACTACCTACTATGACACGACTCCCACCACATGAGCTCACATATCTAATCTTTACTACTAGGTAATAACGGCAGTGGTCCTAGTTATCAACCAAACTAGGACGATTTCAGTAAACTCGTGGGTTCGGATTCTTCCCAAACTACGGGACACAGATTTTAAGGTTCAATCCTTACATTGTCTCATCATCCCCAACCAGGGGCTCCACAAAATCACCACCGTACCTAATGATTAGCCCCATTAAGTATGGGCCACGGGACGTAAAGCAAGCGTAAGACCTCTTAGGGTCACGGGCAGACGCAGAGCGAAATGTAAGACGGATCGAACTCGCTAACTAGCGATCCTAGATCTCAATAGGGGGCGACGACTCGGTCGACCAAACCAATTAGGACAACAATAATGACCCCAATTAAACGATTCTAATTAAGACTCAAATGTAATTAAGAAAGAAGCAAATGACATACAATACAAAACGATACATAAATAGTTTATAAATATATATGACAATTAATTAAAGCAATTGAAATTGAGTTATAAAACATGCTCAAATTACCAAATTCAAGACATAAATCAATTCAATAAACGGTAACATTAAATAATTAATTTATAGCAGTTTATGCATTAAAATATTCCCAAATACAGTAAATAATGTAAGAACGGAAATCCAACAGTAATAAATATTTCATAACAGAATTTCAGCAGTGATCAATATTATAGGACAAAAATTAATAATGGAAAGCGAGGTCCCTACCTCTTACGAACGCGATAAGTCACATAAATCCGTAATCAGTCCTGACAGCTCACTCCGAAAGTGATAACTTTCTGCTGGAACCTCCGATTGACAATCAGTCAGCGCTCACTTGTAGGTTATCTCGCTGCGATCGATTTTCATATAAGGTTCGTGGAAAACCAATAAGTATTGCCCTCTGTCGAAGTTCACCAGAAATTCGTCTCGAATTTACCTTTTCTGGTCTCTTGTAGCTCACAGATCCCGAGGAGGTGGAGAGCCGCCGCTGCCATGCTTCTTTCTTCTTTTCTGGCTCGTTTGCCGAGGAAACAATTATTCACCAATGGTTGCCTTCCAATCCGTATTTTGTTTCTTGCTCACACGCGGTCACAACCAGTCCGGCTCTTATGCTGAACAGGTTAAAATCCGTACTTGCGGGCCACGATCTGAGCCGTTTATTTCATTTTTCAAATGGATCGACGGCTGTCATTTAAAAAAGGTTAAAAGGGTACATATGTAATTTTACAAATAAATAATAATAACAACAATCACATCGATTGGGTTACCGAGGAGAGAGAAAAGTTGCGGCTGAAAAGTCAAAGGTACATTTCTACAAGAACGCATGTTCTTCGGTAGAGAACACATGTTCTTCGGTAGAGAACACATATTCTTGTATATTGTGAACACATATTTTTATTAAAGAACACATGTTCTCTGTCAGTGAACACATGTTCTCTATCAGAGAACACATATTTTTATTAGTAAACACATGTTCTCTGACAGAGAACCAGAGAACACATGTTTTTTATTAGTGAACACATGTTCTTGATTATTGAACACGTATTTTTTTTAAAATCGTTTTTCCGTCAAAAATATCTTCTCCCAGTTAAAAGTAAGAAAGAGAAAAAATAGCTCAAAATTTATCCCTAAAATACCCTTTTTTGATACAGCTGTTGGATCACAAAGTACAAAATTCAACGGTTGACAGTTTGTTCCGCACGTACGGATTTTAGGCTGTTCAACATAGGAGCCGTCACCGGCCACAACACCGCTTCTTTCTTTTCTTGCTGTTGTTTTGCACGGGTTCTAAGAAACCCCCACTGCCTGATCAAGATGTCCATTCACTTCTTTATATTTTGCGGCTACTGGCTTTTCCTTTCCCCTTTTTAATTTATTTTGTTTTTAATCCCATCCCATGTAACCCACGAATTCCCATGATCTGCTAGTTATTGCCTTTTTGCTATTATTTTTCTTTTATTAATAAATCCCTTTCCCCTTTCCCCTTTCCCCTTTCCCCTCCATTCTAACGTCTCTATCTTTTCTTTATTATTATATCCAATGTTTTGAAATTCGGACAGGACATCAACCCGGAAAAGTTATTGGGTCACGGGTCACTGGTCGGACCGGTGGTCGGACCGTCATTGACCCGTTCATCAACCCGGTGACGTCATAAATATTAAAAAAATATATAATATATACTTATTAATAAAAAATATTGTTAATGTAAAAAATTTCAAATAAACATCTCGTTGATATAAAACTAGTTCAGATATATTTTATGTTAATTATTCCTTTAAATATCTCTTTTAGTTTTAATGTCCAACGACCAATTAGACGTTGAAAATAAACTTTTTAGGACTTGTGTGTACTATAATTATTGTTTAGGGTTTATGTTATAATATTTTGATTGCCTTTTTCTTCTTCTTCTTCACTTTTTTATACAAAAATTTTTTAGAAAAAAAAATAAAAATTTTTTTGTGACCCGACCGGTTTTCCCAAAACCGTTCCGATTTCCGGGTCGACCGGTCCGACCGGCCGGGTCAAGCGGGTCAGTGAAATTAGAGCGGTTTTTAGCGTGTCCGGGTTTTAGTACATAACCGGACCGCCCGGAGGTCCGGTCCGGATTTCAAAACAATGATTATATCTATTCCAATTCCATTTTTTTTTAATTATTATTTAATCAAATACAATCCTTGTTCCCACGAAATGCTTTTATTTTATTTTCATACTTAAGTCATATAATCCATTTTATTTAATTTCTATTGTTATTATTATTATTATGGTGACTTACAATTAAATAGCTTGACTACGATACGCGTGCGAAATGCCCACTAAAACGTACACAAAACGTACGATACGCGTGTTCTGTCTATAGAAACTCGTCGAGCTCAACTCAACCGGGGATTCCCCGCCCGAACGTGAGGGTGGACGGCCCCCGGTTTAGGGTGGTCTGTCACACCCCGTCTCTGGAATGATGACATGACAGTGCCGTATTGGTTAATGAAGCACCAAAGCCGCAGTCAGAGATTTACTAAATAAAGGAGTTTATTATTCAAAGCTCATAAATAGTAATAAGAGAACTAGCGGAAGCGTTATTCTAAAAATGAAATTATTTCTAAGTTATTACATCTGATAAATAAACTACATGTTCCAATAACTATAAAATGAAATAACACGTGTGAACTAATCTAATTAGGATCACTCTTCGTAGCCCCCTTCCCAAGCATCAACAATATCATCATATTGCTCATCATCGCCTGCACAATAAGCGGATGGACTGAGCTCCGGTGTTCAGTAGGGACTTATAACAGTAATAACAATAGCAATATATATAGACAGAACAAAACAGATACAACATAAATCAGATACAGATAATGCAAATTCCCGTTTCTCAAAATACCCCTATGAAAGTATATGCAAACGACTCAATCCAAGTCTCGCAAGACCCAGAACTCAATACAGACCAGTGCAATACAAGAAGTGATCGTAAACAGTGGACTGCACAGTTGCGATTTTCAGAAAAATGAATTTTAAACTTGTGCAAAAGTGCACCAAAATATTACCCAACATCCCAACTCATATGGAACCAAATAGACTCCAAACAAACAACATATAACTAAGTTTGGTGTTGCAATACTGGAAGATGGCTGGAGAGCAAGAATTTGTGGTGATCCAGAGTTTGTTAGAGCATTGATACTCGCGTGCCTATTGAAGTCACGGTTTGTTTTCTCTCCTCATATATGCTATGTTACTCGGACTCTCCATTTAGTCGTGCCGTACCGGTGTCGACAAGGTATGACGTTGGTATGGGTATGGGTACTTTGACATGGACAACTGCGAATGAGTACTTTGACCAATTCTTGAAAGCTCATCGCCACTATCGCTGCGACACCCATTGTTGATGTCGCTGGAAATCACAGGTACGGCTATTGGAGATTGGAGTTTGGGCGGATGAAGGAGTTTGAACAAAATTCAAGCAATAAGTGAAGGTAATATGGAATACAGAGAGTTACAGGAGTCAAACAAGACATGGAATTGGCTGGTGATTTGAATATGTACTAGCTGCAAATTTGTCAGGAGGAAGAGAAGAAATTTGTGTTACGGAGAGGGAAAGACGATGGGGGAGGGAATAATGGGAGACGATTGGATTTTTTTAAACTATAAATTAGCACATGGGGAGAGAATAATGCGAGACGGTTGAAATTTATTGTCGTATCCCCGTACCCATGTCCGAATTTGGGGAAGTGTTCCCGTATCCTTTATTTTAGATGTTTAAATACCTGACACTTAAATACATACCCGTACCCGAGTCCGAGTAACATAACATTTATGTATTATCTTTCAATGAATGGTGTTGGAAGCATAAAAAGGAACTAAAAGATCTTATTAATGTTTGTTTGCAAAGATCACATGCCAGATATGGTCATAAAATGAGAAATATTTAATCATAAGTAACTAGATTAGATGCACTTACAAGTTACAATTGCACTCGGCTCTATTTCAAACGTTGCGAAAACAAAACTACACTGAGAATGCTTCTTCTTCTTAGAATGGGATGATTAGAATGATGCAAAATAGCATACTTATCTAGAGATTTATTTACTAGGTTGGAGAACTTAAGAAGCTAGTTGAAGAGGGGAAAATAAAATACATAGGGCTCTCTGAGGCCTCACCCGAAACCATCAGAAGGGCCCATGCAGTTCATCCGATCACTGCTGTGCAGCTTGAATGGTCTTTATGGTCACGAGATTCTGAAGAGAGTGTTATTCCAACCTGCAGGTAAGGTAGCGTTAAATTTTCATTGTGCAAAATTATACGCGGCAACCAGCTTTTCTCATTCTATTAAGTACTCTTGTTGCAGGGAACTTGGAATTGGGATTGTTTGTTTCAGTCCCTTGGGAAGTGGATTTTTTGCGTCTGGTCCTGATTTCCTCAATAATATGGCTGATAATGACTTCCGAAAGGTGCGTGGTTATGGTAGACGTTTTCTCTCCAACTTTCCTCTAACAAACAATAAGAATGAAAGAAAAATTAGATAAAGACAACGAAATGAGGGGGAACTCTGTAGAAATGCTGTTGGATCTCATATTAAATAAGATCCGGAGAAGTGAGGTAGAATTCTTTCTGTATGACTAGTCTTTTAAGCTCAGGGACGAAGACAGAGGCCGCCACCGAGATTTCTAAAAATACTACATATAGTAAATTTTATATGTAGTTCGGAATATTTTATCAAATTCGCCTCCAACATTTTTTTTTGCAGTTTTTATATATAGTTAGGTACAATTTTGCCGTTTTCGCCCCCAACGACAAATTCCTGGCTTCGTCCCTGGTTAAGCTTATGATTAGTGTCTTTTAGAAGGCATGCTTAGACCTGAAATCTTGAGCCCATGTAAGTTGGCAATGAGAGCCCGAGAGGAAGCAGCTTGTATATAAATAGTTATAGGTCAGGGAGAGTGTGATTGAACACATCTCAACGTTGTTAAGCCAAGGTGAGTACTCTACAAGACTAGGCTACCCTCGCTGTTTCTCAGTTCATAATCTGCTTATAACTGATTTGAATATGATATTTTTGTACATAGGTGTTATCCCTGTGGAGGTTTTATTTACTTTTCTTTTTAGTCTTTGATAGCATATTACTACTGAAGTTGGGTATATCTGGGTGAATAAACGATCTTTGAAGCTAATTTTCACTTTGTTACAGCAACTCCTCCCAAGGTTCCAGGGAGAGAATGCTGAGCAGAATCTCAAACTTTACGAGCGGGTTAATGAAATAGCAACAAAGAAGGGGTGTACACCTTCACAATTGGCATTGGCTTGGGTTCATCACCAAGGAAATGATGTCTGTCCCATTCCAGGAACCACCAAAATTGAAAACCTCAACAACAACATCAAGGCATTGTCTGTAGAGTTATCCCCGGAGGAAATTGTTGAACTTGAATCTCTGGCTGCTTCAGTTAAGGGCGAAAGGTTAAATGCCCACGCTCTTTCTCAAACTTGGAAATTTGCAAATACTCCACCTTTGTCCTCATGGAAAGCTACATAAACTATTGATTGAAATTTGAAATGCTTCAAACTACTACCTAGGCGCTTGTATGTCGTGCGAGTGTCGTAGAGAAACTGCAGTTGAATAATGACTTGTATGCTTTAAACTCCTTATAGCTATAATAACAATAAAGTGATGTATCCTCTGATGCTCCAAATCTTCATGATAATTGAAGCTATATGTTCTAGTTCTTGTTTCCATTTGGGTTCTTTTGCAGATCTCCCAAGCAATGTGCAGCTTCCCCAAAGTTAGGGTGTTAGTCAGCTACATGTTTTTCTCAGAACGTGCTCTTAACTCATTTCTTTTATTCAAGTTATACTGAATTAGGCAAAAAGTACTGTAAGGAAGAACTGAACATTCCATTTGGAAATGGTTCAATACACCAAAGTATACAACAACTATACTTATTTATTATAGAAAATAGAAGTCATTTTACAATACATGAAAGGCAGAGAAGTCATTCTTGTTAGTCAAAGACTACAAATTACTGGTAACAATTTGGACGACGGAATACAGACCAAATAGGAACCGAAAACAAATCGGTTGTTATACCGTCGCCCATCCGTCGGCCACATCTGTCCCGTTGATCAAATTGAAACACCATCGTTTTGTTCACACTTAACGACCGAATACCGACGGATAACCACGACCGAATACCGACGGAATATATAACGACCTAATACCGACGGAACTTACCGACCGAAAAGATACCGGTCGTTATACCGTCGCAAATCCGTCGGACACATCGGTCCCGTTGACCAAATTGAAACGCCATCGTTTTGTTCACACTTAACGACCGAATACCGACGGATAACCACGACCGAATACCGACGGAATATATAACGACGGAACTTAGCGACCAAATATTTAAAACGACGTCGTTTTGTTCGTTTTATCTTCAAATACCCTAAGCATTTCGCCCAATTCTTCCCGTCGTCTCTCTTCACTGTGAAACCCCCACCTCCCACTGCGAAACCCCCACCCCGCCTTCTGCCACCCTCCTCCAACCGGCCACCCCGCCTTCTGCCATTCTCCTCCAGCCGGTCACCATCTCCTTTCCCCATACCATCAAGCTCCATCCTTGCAGTCAAGCACCACCGCCACGCCATCCTTGCAGTCAAGCCCCACCGCCACTCCATCCTTGCAGCCTCGCCTCACCATCTCGACGCCACCATCTCCGGCGGCCTTCGACGCCACCAGAGGTAAGATTGAATCTTCATTTTCAAATTTTTTATTGGCATTTTTTTCATGGAAATCATCTATGTTAAGTAATTTTGGTGTAAAAGAAATAAGCACCTACTCAAATCTCTACAAGACTTATCAAAGAATGTATATGTTCATCACGTTTTCAGAACTTTTTAGTCAACTAATCAAATTAAGAACTCTGTTCTTATTAATTTCCCTCTGCCCTGTCTATTATATGCTTGATTTTTCAAGAGAAACTGTTTTTCCTTATTCATGGACTTCATCTCAAACAAGTAAATTACCCCCAAGGCCCCAACAGGTCATTCATGACTTCTCAATTCCTTGACTCCCACTTTCACGTGGATAAAGTATATAAATTTCTGATTGTGCCTGAATTCTTTCACAATGCAAATAATGATTTCAGTGAATGCATTTCTTATTGTGTGTTTTCTTCCGAACAAAACTGTACTAATCGAAATTAGTTCAGTATTTGAGCATTGAAGCATACTCCTAAAGATGTTGAGGATCATTGATGTAACAGTAATTTTCTAAAATGCCTCTTCTAGCAAAAATCATCCATGTATACAGGTAACGAAAAGTTTTGCCACACAATAGAAATGACATAATTTACACGGTTACGAAGCTCTGTTCTTGTATGTGCATATTTTTCAAAAAGGTTAGTAAACCATTTTAAACCTTGTTAAAAGAAACGTAAAATACATATATTTCAATATGAATATCTCATTCAGATTCTTTCTGTCTAGTGTATGGCTACTTATGTACCGTGTTGATTATGATGAATTGCAAATAATGAACATGAACTTACACGTGGAGGCAGTCAGCAGGTTCAGTTGAAATACCATCATTCATGATCACGCGAAGGCTCTAGAAGAGAATAATTTGAAGTTAGAAATAATTCGCTTTTTGCATAATCCCGTCTGAGTTTCTACATTGCGAATATGAAGTTTTTTAAATAACGTGAATCACTATTAGGTTTCAAGTGTGAAATGTGTATGTTACACTCTTTCAAGTTTTAATAACGTGACCACTTTATTAATATTGAGTTTAATACTTGTTATGGACTTTATTTTAATTATAGTTATTTCTATTGGAGTGTTATAGTGTCCCACACATTTTTGTTCTAGATTCGTCACAATTATAGTTGTGAAGAACTGGTTTCATGCAATGAACATTAACTTGTATTATTTTTCGCAATACATTATTTATTGATATGCAATTTGGTATTGATCCAAATCCATGTATTTCAGAGATGCCTCCAAAGAAGAATATTCGAGTTTCGTTACCGTTTGGTTCGCCACCCACGTCTGCTCCGGCCTCCACTTCCCAGCCAGGTTCGTCACCTGATTTGGGGTCGACACCGACATCTGCCCCCGAGCTAGGTACGACACCTTCTGTACCCGCCACTGAGTCTACGTCGGTTGCCGGATCGGCGACTCACCAGTCTACTATGCCACCGACGGCGTCTGATACTGGTGGAGTTTTGGCTGCAGTAGATACTCGTATTCTCCTGCAGCCTACCCTTGGCACGTAAGTAAATTCATTAATTATTTCTCTTAAGCTAATTATATTACTTGTCGTCATTATAGTAACTAATCAAGTTTTTCTTTGCTATTATAGTTTTAGATTGGCATCTAGTTGTTCCGCCGCCATTACTGGCATATTTCAAGATCGTTTCAAGGGGGCATACAGCACCATCAAGGATGTTCCCCAGCAAGAAGAAAATTTGTGGTGGGACGAGTTCAAGGTAAAGAAATTAGTAAATAAGTTAGAATTTAGAAGTCTTTATATTTAATTATCTAACCTTTTTTTAAAATACAGAAAAAGTATCGCTGGGCTCCGGAGCATGAGGCGGGTGTCAAGTCAAGTTGGCGTATCTTGCTTACGAGGAGACTGAGCGGGATTATGAGCGATGCTCGGAAAAAGAATAAGAGGCCCACATGGGTTTCTGAGCCTGATTGGGCGCGACTTCAGGAGTACTAGCAAACTCCAAGCTTTAAAGCCAAGTCTAAACATGCAGCAAAAAATCGGGAAGAAGGGAGGGGTGGCAAAGGCCCGATGAAGCACACGGGAAGTTCGCTCAGCCACATTGAGCACCACATCAGACTGGTACTTAAATATATTAATTGACGTATACATATATGTTATGTGTTTATTGTTAACATTTAATTATTTTAATGATTTTTGTTAACAGGAAAAGGAAGCCGGACAGCCAGTCCCATTCCCGGCCATTTACGATCATCTTCATCAACACCATATCGGCCCAAAGAAAGGCGAATGGGTTGATGAAGATTCTAGAAAGTTGTCTGTAAGTATATCATATCATTGACTTTTGTCCCTTTTTGATATTTGATTAGGTATTCTCCGTTTTCATAACTTGACACAAAAAATTCCAAGGGGTGCTCCATGCGGTTTATGACGACGCTGCAAGCCAAGCAACTCAAGCTGGACTACCTCCTCCGGATTTGCCGACTCAGATTGTTTTGTCTGCTGAGGCTGCGGGTGGGATAAGAAAGGGACGTGTCCAAGGACTTGGTTCCTTTAGTGATGTGGTAAAGACGAGGCAGCGAGGCAGTCTCGCATTCAGCCATGGAACAAATGCGCACCGAAATGGAAGCAAAGTTCAAGAATGATATGGCCGAGCAGAAAAGAGAATTCAAAATGAGGGAAAAGAAGAGAAACAAGGGTTTAGCTAGTATCTTAGTTAACATTTTAACAAATAGGGACAATGTTATATTAAGTGCCTCTGAGATAGAGGACAAGTTGAGTAGTGTCTTAGATGACGACTTAGAATCTGACTATGACGATGACCCCCTAACTGTCGATGAAGTTTTGGGGAGTCAATAGAGCACTTGTTAATTTTGTATCAATTGCGTACTTATGTTATATTTTTAATGCTTGTTTTAAAGTTATGTTTTGTGATTAGTTTGAATTTATAGTTTTGGGTTATGTTTTCTGTTATGTTGTCTGAATTGTGCAGGGGTTCTGTTATAGGTATCCTGTTTAGCTTTTGGAAAATTAGTCTCATGGCGACCGATTAGCGACCGACTTAAGACCGTTTAAGGGTTTAGGGTTAGGGTTTAGCGACCGCCTAGCGACGGACTGACATATTTAATAGAATATAGCTTTGCGACCGAATAGCGACCGTACATGACAAATCGGTCGTAATTCGGTCGTTATATTCTCCCGGATTCCGTTTTTATAAAATAGCGATGATTTTAAGGATATATAAAACATATTTGCCTATTTTAGTTAATTTAAGTAATATATACATATATACACATTAACCCGAATAGTGAAACAAATAAAATTTATACTTATTCACAGAATACCTATATAGACTGGAAGCAGATCAAATGAAGTAATACATTTATGTGTACATTTACATGATATCACTAAGTAATGTAAATAAAATTTTAATAATTGCTCATTAATGGTCAAATAAATAGTACAATAATAATATTTGTTCGCATTCGCATTTTGAGAGATGTTGGCTTTCAAATTTATAATTGTTTAATACAGCGACCGATTTGCGACCGAATATGCCAGGGCAGTCGCTACTCGGTCGCTATGCAAAATCCAGAAACGGTACCATTCGCGGGTTCAATGTTTTTAAATCTGAACAAGTGTTCTCTCATCCTACATGGCGACCGAATGGCGACCGAATATGCCATGGCCGTCGCTATTCGGTCGTTACCCTTCATTACAGAAACGGTGCCGTTTTGTACCGTTCGCGGGTTCAATGTTTTTAAATCTGAACAAGTGTTCTCTCATCCTACATGGCGACCGAATATGCCAGGGCCGTCGCTATTCGGTCGTTACCCTTCATTACGTAAACGGTGCCGCTTTTGTACCGCTTCATGGGTTCAATGTTTTTAAATCTGAACAAGTGTTCTCTCATCCTATATGGCGACCGAATATGCCAGGGCCGTCGCTATTCGGTCGGTACCCTTCATTACAGAAACGGTGCCGTTTTGTACCGTTCGCGGGTTCAATGTTTTTAAATTTGAACAAGTGTTCTCTCATCCTACATGGCGACCGAATGTGCCATGGCCGTCGCTATTCGGTCGTTACTCTTCATTACAGAAACGGTGTCGTTTTGTGCGTTTCCCCCCCCTAAAATTGACTTAAAACCAGAAACCCTCCCCTTTACACATTCTGCAGCCGCGATTTCTAACTCCACCACCACCTCCTCTAGTGATTTCTTCCAAAATCTACCTTGAAACTCCACCCTCCTCCCATCACCACCACCTCCGGCAACTCCAAGACGGCGCCACCACCTCAGGCATCCGCAAGACTTCCCCAACACCTCCAATTTCAGTTGGGTATTTGGTGAGAATCTCTTCTTCTCTATTTATTATAATGTTATTAATGTCAATATTTATGCTCTTTTATATCATTTATTCTTTAGCTTAATCAAAATGTGGTATAAGGGATAAAAAAAATCATGAGAGCACAAATTGTTCACAAAGAATCAAATTTTAGGGCAATTTACCTTTTATTAGGTTTACAACATACCATTTATTTTTTGCATATTAAATGATGATATGAAAATAAAAGAATCAAATTTTATGGGAATTTTACGTTGTATTAGGTTTACGACATACCTTTCATTCTTTGCATAATAAATGATGATATAAAAGTGGCAAAATTTTATAAGTTTACTAGCATTTTACCTTTAGTTTATGGTGTAAAATTTCAATTTTATTCTCACATTGCAATTTTGTTAATGCACAACAAGAAAATTGTCACATTTGACCAATATTTGTTTTTTTGGAGCAGTTTCCGATCACCCAATTGCGTGGTATTGATGGGACCTGCCAGGAAGACCTTCATTGTAATTTGTGTCCCGGTTTATGCTTCTTTGTATTATCCCAATGATTTTATTTCTTTGTATTATCTCCCAATGATTTTATGTCTTTGTATTATCTCCCATTATTTTATGTCTTTGTATTATCTATCATGATTTTATATCTTTGTATTATATTGCAACAAACAAACAAACTAATGTTGAAAATAATCGAAATAGTTGACAAAATTCCATTTAAAATAGTAGACAAGATGCCAATATCACACGTTAATAATTACTTGGAAATAAGGGTGACAAATCATCAAAATAACATTCAAAGTTAATATGCATTTTATGCATTTAATTATTAAGTCTTTGTATACGTAGATATTGTGTTTGTAATAGAAGACCGTAGTTGGATGTATATGGATTCGACAACGAATAGTGAACCTCGTCATAGTCAAGAATTTATAGCGGGATTGAAACGATTTGTGGATTTCGCAGTTAGTACGTCTGCTAATGTACAAATTGATGGGATTAGGTGTCCTTGTGGGGTTTGTAAGAATAAGTATTTTCATATGCCTGATACTGTGAAGTATCATCTTGTTATGAACGGATTCGTGACTAACTATTATAATTGGACATGTCATGGTGAGGCATTCATTCCCATGCCTCAAATCCCGTTTGTTCATGAAATGGATAATTATAAAAGACACACGATACCGAACAATTATCGAGATATGATTATTGATGCTACGGGACCAAGTTTTAATGAGCAGCAAAATAGGGACGTGGAAGAACCTCCCAATCCAGAGGCACAAAAGTTCTATGACATGTTGAAAGCTGTTGATAGCCCACTGTACAATGGTTGTACAAACCATTCACAGCTTTCAATGACTGCCAGGATGTTGAGCATTAAGTCCGAAGACAACTTATCGGAAAATAATGCTTTAGACGACTTTTACAAAATGAAGAAATTGGTTAAAGGCCTTGGATTACCGGTGCAAAAGATTGATGTTTGTGTTAACGGTTGTATGTTGTATTGGAAAGATGATGTTGAGAGTAGAGAATGCAAGTTTTGTGGCCATGTGATGAGCCTATATTTTACCATTATTTTGGATATTTTCATATATGTTTTGAGCTTAATGGAGAGAAAATAATATATTAAATTAGTTTTTATGAGTGAATACGCCTAAAAATGTTCTTACTAATTTTATTTGATTCAATTCATTAATTTTATAATATTTGATACAGGATAAAGGCATTTTGGATAAAGAAGAATTATATTTGGCATGTGCTAAAATATCACCGAATCCAACTTGGAATGGAAGGTTGAAGATATGCAAATTGTTACTTGCCAAAAGTTGAATTGGAATAGAATTTGAAGACTACTATAATTCGAAATTAGAATCATGAAGGGAATCAAAAGCCAAAGAGGCCACGTGCCTAAATAAGGAGCTGCCTAATTACATCAGATTATTATTCCCTTTTGAAATTATATGGGACTTGGAGTTGGTATCAATTTAGTCTTCCTTTGCCTATATAAAGCATGCGGTCAGTAGCTAAAAAGATCATCCATTGTACATATCATTCTCGGCTATCCTGGTGCATAAACAGAAGGCTCGGCCATCATGGCCATCTAGGCCAATCCGTGGAGCAGAATCAGGACGAACTTGGAGCTCGTGGATCGTTTCGTCATCAGGCTAATTCTTTTATTATTTTTATTTATGTTTAGTTTTAGCTAATTTTGTTGTGACTAAGACCTTCTTTGAAGGTCGAAACTTTTATGGATATATTTGATTTCTATTAATTAATGTAATCTCGACAATATGGTTAATTGTTATTATTTGTTCTTAATGCTTGCGATTTTCTGATCAACTATTGCATGAATCTAAATTATTTGTAGAGGCTGAGAAGTTCTATATTTAATTGTATCACGGATAATAACAACATGACGTAAAATTGACTAGAGATAGATTCGATTTCCTTGTGTGGTTTCTAGCGAGTAGGAAACAAAAGCTAGGGAAAGTCCACGGAGTTTTATGCGGTTTTAGGTCTTAAAATCACGTAGAGATACGAATGATTTATTCTCTAAGGCTAGGAGCTTTTCGCCAAGAGATTGGGTCTAGCTTATATTCGGGAATTTCTACCATTAACCTAGTTGAGACTTAAATTGAGGAATCATTTATTTTACATAAAAGGAGTAGACTGGATTAGAGGTGTCTTAGTCCATTCGTTATATATTTTCATCTCATAAAATTGCATCTTTACTTTATTTAATTGTTTTTCCATTATTAGTTACAATTAATTCATTAATCCTTATTTTGGTTTAAGTTAGGTTATAAGTAAGATAATTTTCCAGTTAGACAAACAATCCTCGTTGGGAACGATCTTGTACTTACTACTTTATTACTTGTTGATATTTGTGCACTTGCAAATTTCGCATCACCATGCTAGATACATTAAGAAAAAGAAATCAAAAAATACACGATTAAAAGAGATTGCTTGCAAAAATATGTATTATTTTCCGATTACTCCAAGATTACAAAGATTGTATGCATCTGAGAAAACTGCAAGGCACATGACATGGCACTCAGACAGTGAGAGGGAAGAGGGAATAATGAATCACCCACGGGATGGAGAAGCTTGAAAACATTTTGATGTAACACACACCGATTTTGCAAGTGGAACCTCTAATGTAAGGCTTGGGTTATGCACGGATGGTTTTGCACCTTTCGGCATGTCGGGAAGAACTATTCTTCTTGGCCGCTTCTTCTAACACCTTATAATCTCCCCCTTGGATGTGTATGAAGAACAATGTAATCTTCTTAACTATCATTGTACTCGGACCCCAAAATCTAAAACACAAGATCGATGTGTACTTGCAACCTTTTAATCGATGAATTGAATCAACTGCAGATCAAGAAGCTGAAGCTTATGATATCTCAAAAAAAACAAAATTTTAAATTGAGGGCTTCATTACTTTGGACAATTAGTGATTTCCCATCATATGGAATGTTGAGTGGATGGAGTACAGCTGGCATTCACGCTTGTCCATATTGTATGGAGGAAACACAAGCTGCTCCATTTGTAGTCCTGAGGGAAACAATCGTGGGTTCGATTGCCACAGATGCTTCTTGTCACCTGATTATCCTTTTAGAAGAGATGCAAAGGGATTCCGAAAGGACCGGCGACAAGAGAGAGCAGACCCGCCGACTCGCCTTAGTGGTCATGAAATGTTCATTAGAGTTAGAGATTACCAAAAAATTACCGATACAGCTGAAGAGATCGGTAAAGAGCAAGGCAGGGGACGGGATCATAGTTGGGCTAAACGTAGTATATTTTGGGACTTACCTTATTGGCGGACACTTTTGATAAGAGACAACATTGATGTCATGCATAATGAAAAAAAGGTGTTTGATAATGTCTTTAACACCGTGATGGACATGAAAGGTAAAACTAAAGACAATGTTAAAGTTAGAGCAGATGTTGAAAGATATTGCAATCGTCCGGAATTGAATATTAAACACGATGGCCGAGGTAAAGCAACAAAACCGAAGGCATGTTTCACTCTTACCAAGCCTAAAAAAGAAATGGTTTTGCAGTGGGTTAAAGAATTAAGGCTCCCAGATGGATAAGCATCGAATTTGGCGCGATGCGTTGATATGAAAGAGTTGAAAATGTCTGGAATGAAGAGTCACGATTCTCATGTATTCATGGAGAGACTCTATCCCCTATAGCACTTAGAGAAGTACTACCAGCAAATGTTTGGGGACCCTCGGGCCGAACTTAGTCTCTGCTTTCTATAGAGATTTGTGTTCCCCAAAGTTGAGTGTGGCGCATATGCAAGAATTGGAGGACACTATCGCTATTTTATTATGCAAGTTAGAGAGAATATTTCCTCCGGGATTTTTTGAATGTGATGGAACACTTGCCGATTCACCTTCCGTACGAGCCAAGGTTGGTGGCCCGATACAATTTAGGTGGATGTACCCATTTGAGAGGTAACAACCATTGTCTTAAGTTATCTCAACTTCATCTATATTTTTCATATACGTATTTACAATGTGATTAACTACATATGTTTTAATTAGATACCTGCACCATCTGAAAAAGAAGAAAAAGAACAAGGCTAGAGTTGAGGGGTCAATTTCCAATGCATACTTGGTCGAAGAAGGTGCTACATTCTTTAGCTATTATTTCGAACCCCACGTGAAAACGAGAGTTACAACCATTGGGCGAAATGATGGTGAAGACGAGATTAGCTGACCGTATGTATTATCAATTTGCAACTTACCCGGAAGATCATTTGGAAAAAAAGAAAGGATTTTATTATCTGATAAAGATTATAAAACATCAATGAATTATATCCTAATGAATTGTGAAGAGGTCGAACCATATCTTCAGTGAGTAAACTTATCTATTTGCTTCATTTTTGTTATATAATTAAAAGTGGCCAAATAATAATATTGTCATTTAATTTGTAACTCAGGAAATTTGTTAGTCAAGTACATGAACAAACCCCGCAGATAACGGAGGAAGAACTTCAAAGTCGGGTTTATAATGATTTTTTCAAATGGTTTGGAACTCATGTAAGTTGGTATTGTGTAGAAATATACTTGTAATAAGAATGCATAATTAAAATAATTTAACTTTTATTGCTCAACGTATACATAGCCTTCTGTGAAGATTCCAAAATTTTGTTGAAAAATATGTCTTGGGGCCCGCCAAGGAGAGTGATGTCATACACCTAGTTACTTTGTTAACGGTTATAGATTTCACACCAAAGCCCACAACGATGGAAAAAGGAACGACAAACAATGGGTAATGGGTTAAAGGAGATTATTACTGTGAGTTGAAGCAAGTAATTGAGGTTGAACTTGCTGGACTACCGCACTCAAAAAAATTATTCTTTTCAAATGCGACTGGTTTGATTCTACTCCAAATCGAGGTTTAAGAGTGCATCCTCAATATAAACTTGTAGAAATCCATAGGAAAAGAACCTACCAAAGTACATACGATCCATTTGTATTTGCTTCCCAATGTCAACAAGTTTACTACACACCTTATCCTGGGTAGTAAGACAACATCTAGTGGCTGATTGGTTGGCCGTATGTCGCTCCAAACCACGCCTATTTGACGCTCTCGGTGTTCCACTACCGTATCGTGACGAAGCACGCGAGGAGGAGACCAAATCGCATTGATCCAACTATTACCGAAGTTGGTCAACTTGCACACCGGTCGTGGAAATTGAAGTTGTACTTGTGTCCCAGTACTGAGCCGTGGTTATGAAGATGATGACGATGACGATGATGAAATTATGTCTGGGAGATGACAATTCAAGAAGAGGATGAATTAATGACCGATGATGATTTAGAATGATTAAGATTTCTCGCTTCTCTTGGAATTCCACATATTGAAGGTGAGTAATATTTGTTAGTTTATTTTTTTTTACTTTATTACCATAAATTAATTGTCATATTGTATAACTTTTTAACATAATTCAAAGTAGAAATTTTATTGTCTTAATAATTTGATTCTTAAATTTTGCAGATTGCAACTCATGCATTTTCAAGGATATGCATATGAATGACATCAAGAACTTTATGAGAAATGCACACTTTGATTGTAAGTTTTGATAATTGAAATAAATTACTTTGAACGTGAGTGTTGTAATGTAATGTGCACACTTTGATTGTGAGTTTTGATAATTCAAAGTGTGCACTTTGAATGTGAGCTTTGTAATGTAATGTGTACACTTTGATTGTGAGTTGTAATATAAGGTGCACACTATGATTGTGAGTGTTGTAATTCAAAGTGTGTACTTTGATTGTGAGTTTTGTTATTCCAAAGTGTGCACTTTGATTGTGAGTGTTGTAATAAGAAGTTTGCACTTTGATTGTGAGTATTTAATGTAATGAGAATTGATTGTGAGCATTTTGGTTGTGAGCATTTTGACTGTGAGCATTTTGATTGTGAGCATTTTGGTTATTGCTGCTGTGTTTTGTAATAGGGATTTAATTAAATTAAATTTTTATTTTTTTAAGTAACAACAATTTAGCGACGGAAAAAACCGCTCGGTATTCAAGGCCATATGTTCAAAGTCAAACGTCAACATTGTTGACCACGCCGTCGGTATTCGATCGCTATATGGTGACCCTCTCGTCCGCTGCTAATTTTCCGCTCTGTGATTCGGGTCGTTCTTGGGTCAAGTCAAATGTCAACAATGTTGACCATGCCGTCGGTATTCTGGGTCGCTATATGGTGACCCGCTTTCCGTTGCTAATTATCCGTCGGTATTCGGGTCGCTCCGTGGTCAAGTCAAATGTCAACAATGTTGACCACGCCGTCGGTATTCGGCCGCTATATGGTGACCCGCTTTTCCCGTTGCTAATCGTCCGTCGGTATTCCGCTCGCTCGGGCTTTCCGCTTCAGTATTCGGTTGTTCCTGGGTAAAGACAAATGTCAACACTGTTGACTGTTCAGTCGGTATTCCGTCGTGCCTAGTCAAGTCAAATGTCACCAATGTTGACTATTCCGTCGGTATTCGGTCGTTACCAGGCAAAAATTAAAAGTCAACCATGCATTCTTTTCCGTCGCTATTAGGTCGCTAAATTGTTACCCCACTGGCCGTTGCTAAATACATAGTCGGTATTCGGTCGGAAAATATGTTAGCGACGAAAATTACACGACCACAATATTCGGTCGCTAAACGCCAATTAGCGACGGAACTGTCCGTCCCTGTTACACAGTTTTCTTGTAGTGATTTTTGAACTAAAAAGTTCTAATTAATCCATTGAATTTGAAAACTATTTAATGTGAAGTTTGGTGGATTAATGAGATAATGTTGAGTTTAAAACTAAAAAAATGCAATTGTAATTATGAAAAGTATCAAAGATTTTAAAATTAAAAAAAAGTCAATTGAAATGGGAGAGAAGGGATAGAAAAAAGAAAATTACCATATAAGCCTAGTTCATTTAGATCTCGTGGTTTAGAATTAGTCACATTATTTACGAGTATTGTCGGCCCATACAGATAATATTGCAGACTGACACCTTAATCTCGACCAAAATAAATTTAGGACCCAAAAAATTGGAGGCCTTGTACAATCGGCCAACTCACACTTAATCGTACCAGCATTGCTCAATATTCATTGTATCAGGTTCATGCCATTCCATAATATTCATTGTATCAGGCCCACCATAAAAGGAAAGCTAAAGTGGCTCTCTAGTATCATATTACATATTAGAAAGATTTAACGTCTAACATAAACAAGTTCCATATACATTTTCAGTCATTAAGGTTAACTATTACAATCACTCAACATAGTTTTCATCCTTGGCCTCTTCCTCAACGTCCTCCACTAAAATATCTGTAAAAGAATAAGGAATGAGAGACACTAGCCCAATAAAGTTCAAATATCATTGTGATGAAGCATAATTAGACTCACAAACGTTTTCGCATTTCCCTAAAACATTTACATACAATGATTTAACTTCAATTAACAAAACCATATGTAAAATAAATTTTAGGAAGTTTGTAACAAGTTTTAGAAGTAATAAGGACTTGAATGAAGCATTGTCCGCCCATACAGAAATATCGCGGACGGGAACCTTGATTTTGAACAAAAGAAATTTAGGACCCAAACAAATTGACACAATTTAACAATATCGCGGACGAACACCTTCATTTCTATTCACACAGTTTAATATAACACAAAAATTAAGTAGAATGGTGTTGACTGACTACAATAAATAAGTCATTTTTAAACTACAAAATAAAAATTAACTCATTGAAGTTGTAAACTGTATTAACTGTGATCAGTGGCGGAGTCAGGAATTTGTCATAGGGGGGCCAATTTCTTATTGAATTTTTTTAGGGGGGCGAAATACAACATTTATAAGAAAATATCACAAAAATAATTTTAAATTCGTCGTTTCTGAAAATTTGGGGGGGGGGGGGGCTCCTGCCTTCCTTAACCTCCGCCACTGACTGTGATGGCTTGTCGATTAATAAGATAATGCTAAGTTTGAAATTTAAATAAAAACACAATTGTAATTAAGAAAAAATATCAAATATTTTATTTTCTTAAAAAAATGTCAATTGAAATGGGACAAAAGAGATGGGAAAAGGAAAATTATGATATAGGCATAGTTTATATTAATCTCCTGGTTTAGAACCAGTTACATATTAAAAAATTGGAGACTATATGTGACCGTCCACCTCACACTTGGTAGTAATCGGCATTGACCAATATTCATTGTATTGCACAATGTTCATTGAATTAAATCCACCAAATAAAAAAAAATTGAAGGCTCTGCACAATTGCTCATTCCGCACTTGGTTGTAATCGACATTACCCAATATTCATTGTATCAGGTTCATGATATTGCACAATATTCATTAACCTAGAAAAGCAGATTTTTTTTTCTTGTGGGTGTGTCCTATGCTGAATCGTCTAAGGTAAGTAAAAAGTTGAAATTGTTCAATTCCACAAAAAAAAAAAAAAAAATAAAAAAAAAGTTAATAGCTATTTATAGCACTAAACTATTTACGAATTTCTCTTTATAGTACTAAACTATTTTTTTATCTAAATATATCACTCAACTATTTACTTTTATCTAAATATGTCACTCAACTATTTACGTTTATCAAAAAATATACAACCACCCATTTTTTGGGTGTTTTCTGGTCAGCGATGTCACGTTAGTTGCTTCAGAACATGAACAAAGGCAAAAAAGAAAAGAAATATTGGAAACGTCGGGCCATAACTACTTAATTTGACAGACTCGTTTGCCCTTGCAACAACAAATTAAGCAGTTATCGCCCGACGTTTCCAAGATTTCTTTTCCTTTTTGTCATTGTTCATGTTCCGAAGCAACTTACGTGACATCGCTGGCCGAAAAACACCCAAAAAATGGTATATTACTACTGAAGTTGGGTATATCTGGGTGAATAAACGATCTTTGAAGCTAATTTTCACTTTGTTACAGCAACTCCTCCCAAGGTTCCAGGGAGAAAATGCTGAGCAGAATCTCAAACTTTACGAGTGGGTTAATGAAATAGCAACAAAGAAGGGGTGTACACCTTCACAATTGGCATTGGCATGGGTTCATCACCAAGGAAATGATGTATGTCCCATTCCAGGAACCACCAAGATTGAAAACCTCAACAACAACATCAAGGCATTGTCCGTAGAGTTATCCCCGGAGGAAATTGCTGAACTTGAATCTCTGGCTGCTTCAGTTAAGGGCGAAAGGTTAAATGCCCACGCTCTTTCTCAAACTTGGAAATTTGCAAATACTCCACCTTTGTCCTCATGGAAAGCTACATAAACTATTGGTTGAAATTTGAAAAGCTTTCAACTACTACCTAGGCGCTTGTATGTTGAATAATGACTTGTATGCTTTAAACTCCTTATAGCTATAATAAAAATAAAGTTATGTATCCTCTGATGCTCCAAATCTTCAATTTAATAGAAGCTATATGTTCTAGTTCTTGTTTCCATTTGGGTTCTTTTGCAGTTCTCCCAAGCAATGTGCAGCTTCCCCAAAGTTAGGGTGTTAGGCAGCGACATGTTTTTCTCAGAACGTGGCAGAGAAGGGATAGAAAAAGGAAAATTACCATATAGACTTAATTCATGTAGATCTCGTGACTTAGAATCAGTCACATTATTCACGAGTGTCGTCGGCCCGTACAGATAATATCGCAGACTGACACCTTGATCTCGACCAAAAGAAATTTAGGACCCAACAAATTGGAGGCCTTGTACAATCGGCCAACTCGCACTTAGTCGTAACCAGCATTGCTCAATATTCATTGTATTAAGTCCATGACATTTCATAATATTCATTGTATCAGGCCCACCATAAAAGAAAAGCTAAAGTGGCTCTCTAGTATCATATTACATATTAGAAAGATTTAACGTCTAACATAAAAATGTTCCATATACATTTTCAGTCATTAAGGTTAACTATTACAATCACACAACATAGTTTTCATCCTTGGCCTCTTCCTCAACGTTCTCCACTAAAATATCTATAAAAGAATAAGGAATGAGAGACACTAGCCCAATAAAGTTCAAACACCATTGTGATGAAATATAATTTGACTTACAAATGTTTTCCTATTTTCCCAAAACATTTACATACAATGATTTAACTTCAACTAAAAAACATATGCAAAATAAATTTTAGGATGTTTGTAACAAGTTTTAGATTATTATTATATTTATTTTTTGAATAGGAACAAGTTTTAGAAGTAATAAGGACTTTAAAAATGATTTTGGAATAATGCACAAGTTCCCAGATAGACCTTGAATGAAGCATTATTCGCCCATACAGAAATACCGCGGACGGGAACTCTAATTTCGAATAAAAGAAATTTAGGACCCAAACATATTGACACAGTATAACAATATCGCGGACGAACACCTTTGTTAGCCCGAAGGGCAAAATATCCTATGTTGTTTTGATGATAACAAACCATTGATAGTTCTAATGTTTGTGTGAGCTTGTTCTTTATAATAGGATCCTTAGCACTCACATCAACATTGATGAAAATGGTAAGTTAGCTTCTTGTGTAAACTAAGGTATGTATAATATACACAAGAAAGCTATTATTTGGAAGGAAGGAGGAAAGGAGGATGGTAGGTATTTAGGGCTCTTCTAAGAGTCCCTAATGTGATGGCAAAAGAAGTTAATATACTAGTGTTTGTATTTCTCTCAAGTTTATCTTCTAAAACACTAGTCTTCACTCTTATTTGATTTTAAATCCTTTTTGCCATGCTTCCTTGTTATTACTATTGTTGGTATTCTATCTATTTACATCAAAGTTTGTCATAATCAAAAAGGGGGAGATTGTTAGCCCTAAGGGCGATCGAACTCGGTTTTTGATAATGGACAAACACTTGATGTTTGTGTCTAATGTTTTTATCTTTGTGATAGAATATCGGAACATAGATTGGAAGCTCTAAGTACTTCAATCAAGACATGATCGAGATTCAAAGTCATATCATTCAAGGCTCATCTATCAAGATTGAAGATTGAAGACTTAGGTTTGGTTAGTTTAGCTTTGTTGTCATAAGTAGCTATCTTATAAAGCTCTAACCAAAGCTCTTATGAACATAAGCTCTACACTCTAGTCTTGCATGTTTTCATAAACACGTTTTCAAAAGGCTTAAGTTTCAAAATGATCTTTACATGTGTTCTTATCCAAAAAGCCTTTGATTTCATAGATAAGTCTTTTAGAAAAGTTTTCCAAGTGTTCTTACTTGTTACCTTTAGGGAAAACCTTTTAGACTTTAAAAGACTTCAAAAGATTTCAAAACGTGTGAAAAATAAGCTTAGAAGTTCGGTCAACCGAGCTCAAGTTCGGATC
The DNA here is from genome assembly GCA_026122235.1 of Vinca minor. Classification (NCBI taxonomy): domain Eukaryota; kingdom Viridiplantae; phylum Streptophyta; class Magnoliopsida; order Gentianales; family Apocynaceae; genus Vinca; species Vinca minor. The sequence continues at coordinate 4,999,185 of JAOCZM010000241.1, read as the reverse complement.
AACCGAAGAGAAACTGAGAGGTCTGAAAATTTGCTTCGGTCGACCTAGGCTGTGTTCGGTCATCCGAACCTTGATCCGAACCTTGATCCGAACCCTCATCCGAACTGTCATCCGAAGGGTCATCCGAAGTGTGATTTCGGTCAACCGAACTCTGCGAAAAACTAGTCGACCTAGGCTGTGTTCGGTCATCCGAACCTTGATCCGAACCATGATCCGAACCCTCATCCGAACTATCATCCGAAGGGTCATCCGAAGTGTGATTTCGGTCAACCGAACTCTGCGAAAAACTAGCCTTTTTTGACCGTTAAAGAGTCGCTTTTTCACCTATTTTGAAATGTATAAATACTCCAAAGCTAGAGAATGACTCTAAGGCTTGCATATCAAATATTCATTGATTTCTCATCAAGCCAAAACACTCACAAAGCAAATGCTCTTTAATTCTATGATCTAAATCATTCAAGAGCAAATCTTTCAAAAGCAAGACAAAGAGTGGATTTCATATGTTCTAAAGAGCTTATCATTGTTGAACTTCAAAGGTATATATTCTCACTTAGAAGAGTGATTTATCTTGTTCTTTAAACATTCAATTCCCTTTCTAAGTGATTGGGTAATTCTTGTAAAAGTCCTACTTTGTGTGGGCAATTTGTAAAGTCCTACTTTGTGTGGGCAAGCTCTTAGTGAGTTTCTTTGTAGTGTGGTTGTGTTGTAAAACTCTTAGTGAGTTAGCCACATTTGTAAACATTCTTCTTAGTGAAGTTGTTTGAAATCCTTGGGTGCGGCTCAAGGCCACATTTGTAAACATTCTTCTTAGTGAAGTTGTTTGAAATCCTTGGGTGCGGCTCAAGGTAGTGGATGTAGATTCTAAGTGAATCGAAACACTCTAAATCCTTTGTCTTGTTGATTGGGTTTTTGCATTGCTATTATTCATCTTGTTCAAACTTACAATAGTATTGCAAAGAATCTAAAAAGTTGCCAAGATTAGTTAAAACCCAATTCACCCCCCCTCTTGTGTTTTACAACCTTCATTTCTATTCACACAGTTTGACATTGCACAAAAAATAAGTAGAATGGTGTTGACTATAATAAATAAGTCATTTTTAAACTAAAAAGTAAAAATTAACTCATTGAAGTTGTAAACTGTATTAACTGTGACGGCTTGTCGATTAATAAGATAATGCTAAGTTTGAAATTTAAATAAAAACACAATTGTAATTAAGAAAAAATATCAAATATTTTATTTTCTTAAAAAAATGTCAATTGAAATGGGACAGAAGAGATAGGAAAAGGAAAATTATGATATAGGTATAGTTCATATTAATCTCGCGGTTTAGAATCAGTCACATATTAAAAATTGGAGGTTATATGCGGCCGCCCACCTCACACTTGGTTGTAATCGGCATTGCCCAATATTCATTGTATTAGGTCCACCAAAAAAATTCAAGACTCTGCGCAATTGCTCATCTCGCATTTGATTGTAATCGACATTGCCCAATATTCATTATATCAGGTCCATGATATTGCATAATATTCATTGTATCAGGTCAATGACATAGAAAAGTAGAATTTTTTCTTGTCGGTGTGTCCTATGCTGAATCATCTAAGGGAAAAATTCTAATATAGACCTGTTTACAATTTTTTGCAATTTGCTTTTAAGAACTCTGTTTACTGCTTCATATTTCAGATTTAGTGTCGTTCTCTTTGACACATCTATTTACAGAAAAAAGCTAGCACCCAGAAATAGATGCAGGACTGTCATTCAAATGGACACAACCTTACAAGTAAGCCAACACATTAACTGGGAAAAAAAGAGTATTTAATTGTGAACACTCCAAACTCCAAGGGGTGGCAAACAAGACATTTCAATTCATTTCTTACCCCTAATTCACTTTATAAAAGACACAACTTTGAAAATTCCAAGGATACAACCGAGAATCTTAATATTTATACTAAGCACAAAAATTGAGAAACCTTACCAAAGGGAATCAGAGCATAGCTCATTACTAAGTCGAAGTAAGGAAGAACGGAACATTAAATTTGGAGACGGATCCAAATATTTTAAAATAAAAAAACATGTCAATTGAAATGGGCCTAAAGGAAAATTCTGATATAGACCAAATTCATATGGATCTCGTGGTTTAGAATCAGCCACATCACCATCACCATCTGATTCTCTTTCCTTGTTCCTTGTTTTGTGATGATGTGATTAATTCTAAACCGCAATATCATGGCTGTCTCAATCAATTGAGAGGCCCTGTGCAAAATTTAAAATATGTATAACATTTTTTTAGGGAAAGAAATGATTATGTATTAAAATTTGAGAAGACATGTGGTAGGAGAAAATTCGATGGACCTCCAAACCATTGAGATAAGGTTTTAGTCTTCGTGGCATATTTTGCCAATACACCAGCGGAAGAATTGCTAGTCCTATGAATGTACAGAATATTGGCTAAAGTATTTCCTAGTAAAATTCTTATTAGGCTGACAAAGTGTCTTATGGGAGCGAGATCTTCGTCTAAACGAATGCTACTATTTACGACGCCTAGATAGTCACTTTCGACCTCATAATGGGAGAAACCTTTGTCAATGATGAAACAGACGCCCTAGAATATAGCTGTGATCTCAGCGTGTTCTGGGCTAGGCAAAGCCGAAATGAACTTTGAGAAAACGGATATGAAATGACCTTCGTGGTTCCTTATAATAGCTACAATGGCTGCAACCCATGATCCATCCACGTTATGTTTGAATCTGCCAGTTGCCGAGGCTTTCCATTTGGCCGGTATCAAAGACACTCTGCTAGTTATTCGATCTACATATATGTCTTTCCCACCGGGTCAGGAAAGACTTTGGCCTTACATTTAATGATGCTTTGAATAAGAATTTCGGTGGCCACTCGTTCCCGACATATTTTTGTCGGAGACCTTGTGAAATCAGCCACTTGTATGTATTTAGTCGCTGCCATGAGGGCTATGCATACAATTTCATAAGCAATGCACTTTAATCCCCCAAAATAGTCTTGTTCCTGTTGCACCATAAGTTCAAGCTATGTAGACAAATTGGGTCGCTATTTCTGCATCCTCAGTGAGTACTTCAAGCAGAGCAAAGGTAAACACTCCATCTAAAAGAAAATTTTCCATATCAAAGCTTGTAAGGTGCCAGACATCCAAAGTGGTAAGACAATTGAGAATCAAATGACATGCCATCTCATGCTCCATTTTACACAAGGGGTAGAGTGAAGAGATAGTTTTAACCCGTTTTGACTTAGCTAAGCTCATGGGGTAGTATACCTTTAAAGAGCTTCCATACGAATACTTGAAGCTTTGGCGGAACAGGAAGTCACCATATTATGTCCCAGAAGTTTGACGACGGCTCACCTGAGGCAGAGGCTTTTAACTGGGGCCTTTCCTTTTATGTCGACTCGGAGGTGATATGTTTACTTAACAGTGAATGACCCATTTTTTGAGTAAGCCCAGACAAGGCAATCTCTGGGCCATGAGTCACATAAAGGTATTTTAAAGATTTCAGAGACCTCATATGGGCTAAAGTACCGTTGGAGGTAGTCAACATCCCAAGCATCCTTTATATAGTCAATAAAGCTAGAAACTTTCATGAAACTTTGTGAGATAGGCATGTTAGGAGGCTCCAAGATCTTAAAGGAATGAGTCGTGGCAAACCATTTATCCTTCCACACACTAACTCTAGTTCCGTCTCCCATTCACCAACGCAATCCCTGAATGATGAGCTTCCTCTCTTTTACGATACTTCGCCAGAAAAGGGACGTCCGTCTCCGCAATGGAACAGTCAAGAAGCGATATAGGGGGAAATACTTTGCCTCTAGAATCCGAGAGCAAACGGAAAGAGGGATTCTAAACGATACGCCAACTTTGCTTAGCGACTAAATCCTCGTTGATGGACCCCAGGTCCCTAAATCCTAGCTCTCCCTGCGACTTTGGCTTGCACAAGGCAACCCAAGCCTTCTAGCATATCTTCCTATTATTTTCGTCGTCACCCCAATGAAATCGGATGATCATCTTAGTGATTTTATCCAGGGTGCCTTTTGGCAACGTAAAACAAGACATTACATAAGTAGGGATGGCTTATATATAGATTTGATTAGAACCACCCTTGAGGCAAAATATATGGTTTTTTTCTAGCTACCCAGCATACTTTCTTGACCACGAATTGGAATACGTCTTTCTTTGATCTCCATGTCATGTACAGCAAGCCCAAGTATTTTCCCTTCCCATCCCCTTTGGGAATGCTCAATATTGTTGAGGTGAGATCCTTGATATCTTGTATCGTATTTTTATTGAAGAAGAGGTTAGACTTGTCAAAGTTGATCATTTGTCTCGAACATGCTTCGTATGTCTTCAGAATATCCTTAAGTCCGTTGAAGCAGTGTATATTCACTTCATAGAAAATGAGAGAATCATCTGCAAAGACTAGAGGAGAGACCGAAGCAATGTCATTAATCGAAAAACCTCACAGCGAACCCCGTTCTTCATATGAGCGAATAAGAGAAGAAAGCCCAACATTACAGATTAAGACGAGGAAAAGATAGAGATGGTCGCCTTGTCTAATGCCCCTAGAGGGTTTGAAAGGTTGAGCATGTATTCCATTTAAGAGAATATAGTAGCTTACCGACCTGATACAATTCATATTCAAGGTTAGAAATTTTGGCGGGAAATTCATAAATGTCATGATGGATTCCAAATAGTTCCATTCAACATGATCGAAAGCCTCGCTCATGTTTAATTTGAGCGCCATTTGGTGTGCACCGCCAGGCTTATCAGTTTCGAGGCTATGAAAAGCCTGAAAAGTAATGATGGCATTATCCGTATTGAGTATGCCTTGTAAAAAAGAACTTTGAGCTTCATCAATGATAGAGTGATAACCAATTTTAGCCGATTGGTCATTGTTTTCGATATGATTTTGTAAATAACATTACAAAGACTGATAGGGCGAAGGAGAACCATCTGTGAGACCCGGCCCCAAAAAGAAAAAAAAAGAGAAGGAAATAAATTTAGAATTATCATTATCAAGGAATTTGAGTCAGCTTAGGATTTACTATTATTTTTAATTATTTGAATTTTTAAAAAGAATCAGTAAGTTTAGATTTTGGGTGATAGGAATTATCCTAGAGGTTTATCCTGGGGAGGAGTTCTAGTGAAACTCTACTCCTTTATGTCAGACTCTTAATAAAAGGAGATAGAGAGTCTCATAATATTTTGACGATAAAAACAGAAAGAGAGAAACATAGAGTTTGGTATTTGAATAATTCTTACGTTGTTTTCCACAGACGAGAGAGGGACAGGATTTGGAGACCAGCACTAGGAGTTTTTGAAGAGTCTAGAAAGAACGATCGATTTAAGGTAAGAAGATTAGAACCTTTCTTACTTTTAGAACTTTTTAAATGAAAAGTATGTGTTTTTATATGATTATGTGAAAACTATGAATTTTTAATAAGGAATCAAGCATGAAAATAGTTTGTATAATTATTTACCAAAGATTCAAGATTTTGATCCGAATAATATTTCTATAATTTTTATCATCACAAAGATTGAGTTTTCTGATCAATTGGAAAGCCCGAAAGCTACAATGATTATGTGTATTTCTGTTTAATATATATATATATATATATATATATATATATATATATATATATATATATATATATATATATATATATATATATATATATATATTGTTCTACCTGGTCAGTAAAAGGAAATAGGATAAATGGTTTTCAATTTATTCTGATAGTATGTCGGGTTTTGTTGGACTTGTTTTAAGAAGAAAAAAAAAACATGATTCTTGCTTTCTGTTGTGATGTTTTTTTTAAAGTATTTTATTATTATTCTAATTAAAGTGTCTAAAAAGATAAAGCTCAAGTATTTATGGTGGCTTCAACATGGTACTGTTTCAGCCCCCTAATTGATTTCAGTATCTCGGTTAAGGACCCAACATTACTATTTACATAGTATTGTTTCAGCAACCGAACCCCCCAATCGATTTATGTACTCGGTTAAGGACCCAACAATACCCCAGCTATCAATAAAGATTAATTGTTATTCAGTGAAGTTTATACGAAATTTAATCTTTCTGTATTTTGATGTTCTAAGAAAACTTATCCGAAATTCAATGGTTGTGTTAATTTTGTGAGGGAATAAGGAAAATGAAACCTTTTGAATTGTTATGTACTGAAGCTACTGTATATATGAATTCTCAAGTGATAGTCAAGTAGATGATCGTGGGTTCTGTCAAACCCATATGTCGCGTTGCGGGGCTGCGGGCACGTACGGGCGTGACATTTTATGGTATCTTTTCATAATTCGTTTAGGAATTGAACTTAGCGATGGTATGCTTTAAGTAGTGATTCTCTGGCGATGGTTGCTTTAGTATATTTAAAAATGTTTGGGTTAACTTTTTCTATGTTACTGATATATATATATATTATTTTTCTGGAAAAATTATTTTTTGCCCTTGCAGGAAGAAACTATCCCTTACTATCTTGATGAATTACTATTGAACTTTTATTTTCCCGGCTTATGAATTTGTTTTATGAAATATTCTTTAAAAAAAATGTGGGGGGGGGGTCCCTTAAGAGGACAAAATACTTTTACTGTCAATTTTCCAAATTCCTACCAATGACATATTATGTTCTCCGTTGTTGCATAAGAGATCTTTGATATGAGAAGTTTTCCAACTTTTAGTAAATTTATTAAATAAAGTTATATTCTCAGCTTTTAGTCCTTAAGGATCCTGAAAAGAAAAGTTTTCGTTTCTCATTTTTTTTTTTATAAAAGTTTTTGCTAGAATGATTAAAGTTTGAAATCGATATGTGAGTAAAAATATTTTTGTTTCTCTTGCTTAGAGTAAAGTTTACCCGTATAGATGGAAAACCTTCTAAGAAAATAATGAATATGACTCTTACGTTTTTTTTAGATGTCTGGGTTACAACGTTTTTTTAGAAAATAATGAATATGACTCTTAGTTCCGAACTCCGAAGGTTGATCTTCCAAGACGTGATTACCTTATGAGGCTCGAATGGGAAAACGATGAGTATGTCCTTCAACTGCACCATTACACCAAGTCTTTAGAGAGGAATGACGCTTTACTCCAACTCAAGGAAAAGGAAATTGAGCAGTACTGATAAGTTCATATTTTCTATATAAATTATACTACCTTTTCACTTAGTTTTTACCTAAAGAATATTATATTTTCATATTTTAGAGTCAATTTAATGTCAACTTCTTAATATATTTATTTTGATTTGATTGATATATTTTAGGTATTTTCATTTGCTAAATAGAAGCATATTATTAAGAATCTTTATTTTAGGATTATATTATATTTTCTTAAATTTATTTGGCAGGAAATCATATTAATTAGATACTACTTGATATGGAAAAGGAAACAAAGACTCACATCTATATCTCTATAAAAAGAAGGCGAAGCCCTAAGAGAGGAAAACCCCGCATCAACCCTCATAAAGAGCCGCGAAAAACAAAGCAGCAGACCGCCCCACCATCATCTTTCATCCACCCATAAACCAATCAAAATCATCATCCTGAGCCGCAAAAGTGAAGAATAAAGAAAAGGGCTCCTGATCATCAATTGTCATCCGCAAGCAGGAGCAACCAATAATCATCATCACTGTTCATCGTCTTATTTCAATTGGAACAATTATCATCTCCGGTGCAGTACTGAGAATGAATTCAATTCGCATGCATAAATTTCGATATCAAGTTGTAATCTAAAACTTACCTTCTTATTATTTGCTTGATTAGTAATTCTCATGTCTAAATTAATTGCTATGGTTGATTGCTACATGATGGTTGGCTAAAATTTCTAGTTGATTAGGCTTGTGAAGACTTTGTTGGAACAATGATTTAGTTAATTATCTTTCCCTTAATATTGTGTTCAATATTCCCTTAATCCCTATTTTATTAATTATTATTATGGTGTGTTTAATGCTTGTATTGAATTGGCCATCTCTACATGATTTCATAATTTAATTGCGAAGGACCGGAAGGTGAAGTAATTAATTAGGAACTAAGTAATAATAACTCGTAGTAAAACTGACTAGGAATAGATTCGGTTTCTATTGAGCGGTTTCCAAAAGTAGATAACTACGGGGATTGAAATTGGGGAATTCCATAAATCGTTAATGCTGTCTCATTAATCAATTTCACATAGACATATGGTTTTTGTTAATTGAGATTAGGGGGTTTATTGCAAGGAATTGAATAAAACCTAGATTAGGGAATTTTACCGTTAATGAATTAGGATAAATTTAGGGGAATTTGACACATTAGAAAGGGAATCTTTTAAACTAATCATTGGGAAAACAAGTTGGATCAATGTCCTAATCAACCTTTCTCTCCTTATTTGATATCTTCTTTCTTATTTGTTTAATTTAGTTGTTATTTAGTTTTAAGCATTAGTTAGTAAACTCTAAAAAATATTTGTAGGTCTAAATTAGAATAATACACAATTTTGGTACTTAATTATAATCTCTGTGAGAACGACACTTGTCTTACTTATATACTCAACTGGACACTAATTCACTTGCTAGGATTTTGTGCATCAAGTTTTGGCGCCGTTGCCGGGGATTATTTAATTAATATCATATAATTGTTAAAAATTCTGAGATTAGACCATTCTTTGCTTATTAATTTTTTTTATTGTCTTACTAATATTTTCTATATTTTTATTTTTTCAGAAAATCAGAAAAAAAAATTATATATTCTTAAACAGGAGGAAAAATCTTCTTAAGCATAGACAAGGTAAGAAGAAGAATTTGTGTCTTCTTACAACAAAGGAGGGGTAAGAAGAATTTTTGAACTCTTTATTTTATTTAATATTATTCTTTTTCAATTTCTTGTTGTTTGTTATTTTTTATATCTTTGGTTGAACTTATTTTTGCATGCAAACTAGGAGCTATAATAAACCTTTGTTATTTTATCCTGATCCGGAAGTTATTGTTAGACAAAATAGGAGGCTAGTTGAGGATTCTAAAAATAAAGAAAGAGACATTAAAATGGCGAATGATGGTATTAATGATATTGCTCTTAATAATCAAGAACCACCTAAAACTCTTAGAGATTATGCTACTATTAAGGTAGATGACTTTCATCATGCTATTTTAAGACCCGCCATAGCTGCTAATAATTCTGAAATTAAGCTTGCTGTAATTCAAATGGTACAACAAAGTGTCCAATTTTATGGTTTGCCTAATGAAGATCCTAATGTTCATATATCTAATTTCTTAGAAATTTGTGACACTTTTAAGCAAAATGGGGTAAGTGATGATGCTATAAGATTAAGACTTTTCCCTTTTTCCCTAAAAGATAAGTCTAAGGCTTGGTTAAATTCTCTTCCCTCTGGCTCAATAACTACTTGGAATCAATTAGCCTCTAAATTTCTAAATAAGAATTTTCCACCAGCTAAAACCATGAAATTAAGGAATAAGATAACTAATTTTAATCAAGAAGTTGGGGAAACTTTATATGAGGCTTGGGAGAGATATAAAGAAAACTTAAGAAAGTGTCCACATCATGAAGTCCCATTCTGGATGCAAATCCAAATATTTTATAATGGCATGAATGGACCCACTAAAAATATGATTGATGCAGCAAGTGGGGGGGTAGTATAATGGGTAAACCACCAGATGAAGCTTGAGAATTATTAGAGGATATGACATCTAGTGGAAACGAAAGTAATAATGAACGTAGTAATCCTCTAATAAAGGGAAGTGCTAATGGAATTGATGCTACTCAAACTATTTTGGCCCAATTGGCTTTAATTTCTAATAATTTAGGAATCGGAAATCAAGTAAATTGTGGAACTTGTGGTGGTAATCATTATAACTTGAATTGTCCGCATAATAATTCTTCCAACCTTAATTTTCATGAAGGGGTTAATTATGTAGGTCCTAACACTAGGATAAACAATCCGTATTCTAATACCTATAATCCTGGGTGGAGGAATCATCCTAATTTTTCTTGGAGTCAAAATCCGAATCCTAATATGAATCAAAATGTGAGACCTTCACCACCCCCTGGTTTTCCTCCCACATCCGAGAGAAAGACTAATTTAGAAGACTTGGTTTCAAAATTCATAACTAGTGCTGAAACGAGATTTCAAAACCAAGAGGCTTCTATTAAAAACTTAGAGTCTCAATTAGGACAAATGGCTAATTTGTTAAGTAATAGGGTTCAAGGATCATTGCCTAGTAACACAGAAATTAACCCTAAAGACTGTAAAACTGTAACTCTAAGAAGTGGGAAAGAACTTAAAGAAATAGAGAAAACTCCTAAAATTGTAGAAGAAGAAGAAATTAATTCTGACATTAAAAATAATGAAAAGGAGTTAAATAGGGAGGTTCCACAAAAATCTGAGGAAATAACCTCAAAAAGAGATAAAAGAAGAAAGAATGAAACGATTAATGAAAATGTTGATTATAAATCTTTGCCTTTTCCGCAAGTAGTGGAACCTCCTAATCCCCAATTTAAGAAGTTATTAGACATATTTAAAAAATTGGAGATTAATCTTCCTTTTGTTGAAGCAATTTCTCAAATGCCAAAATATGCTAAATTCTTGAAAGACATTCTATCAAGTAAAAAGAAATTACAAGAGTTTGAAAAAATTTGCTTAAACGAAGAATGTTCGGCTGTGCTCCACAATAAATTACCTCCAAAGCTTAAAGATCCCGGAAAATTCATAATTCCATGCTATATTGGTGATTTATTATTTAGTGATGTTTTATGTGATTTGGGAGCAAGTATAAATTTGATGCCATATTCTGTTTCTAAACGTTTGGGGTTAGGGGAAATAAAACTTACAAATATTACTCTTCAGCTGGCTGATCGTTCCATTAAATATCCAAGGGGGGTGATAGAGGATGTCTTGGTAAAAATTGATAAATTTATTTTCCCTGCTGATTTTGTAGTTTTGGATATGGAAGATGATGTGAATATGCCTTTGATATTAGGGAGACCATTTTTAGCAACTGCAAAAACCTTAATTGATGTGCATAAAGGTGAACTAATATTAAGGGTGGGGGATGAATGTGTTACCTTTAATATAAATGAAACAATGAAACACCCCCAAGAGAATAAATCTTGTTTTTCTGTACACATCATGGAGGAGCTAGTAGAAGAATATATGCAAAAAACTTTTTATGATGACCCAATTGAACAATGCATAAGTTATTCTATTAAAACTGATAATGAAAAACAAGACTTAATTGAAGCTGCCCAACTTCTTGATGCTAGTTATGTAGGATTTACTAGAGGGTCTAAATTTTTAGAATTAGAATCAAAAGGGCCTAGACCTAAGCCTAGTATCGAAGAACCTCCTCTGGATTTAGAGCTTAAATCATTACCACCTAATTTGAAATATGTTTATTTAAATGAGAATAAAACCCTACCTCTGATAGTTTCATCATTACTAAGTCAATTGGAAGAAGAGAAACTAGTAAGGGTCCTTAGAGAACATAAGAAAGCATTTGGGTGGCAAATGGTAGACATTAAAGGCATTAGTCCTTCAATCTGCATGCATAAAATATTAATGGAGGAACAACATAAAACCACTGCACAACCTCAAAGAAGACTAAATCCTATTATGCAAGAAGTGGTTAAAAAAGAAGTCATTAAGTTATTAGATATGGGGATAGTCTATCCAATTTCTGACAGCAAATGGGTGAGTCCTGTCCAAGTAGTGCCTAAAAAGGGTGGGTTTACAGTTATAGAGAACAAGAATAATGAATTAATACCCACTAGGTTAGTCACGGGGTGGCGAGTGTGTGTTGATTATAGGAAATTAAATGAGGCCACTAGGAAGGACCACTTTCCATTACCCTTTATAGATCAAATGCTTGAAAGACTTAGTGGACATGCTTATTATTGTTTTCTTGATGGATATAGTGGTTATTTTCAAATTCCTATAGCACCAGAAGATCAAGAAAAGACTACTTTTACATGCCCATATGGTACTTTTGCTTATAGAAGAATGCCTTTTCGTTTATGCAATGGTCCTGCCACCTTTCAAAGTTGTATGCTTGCGATTTTTCATGATATGGTAGGAAAATTTATGGAAATATTTATGGATGATTTTTCGCTATTCGGTTCTTCTTTTGATGATTGCTTGTTTAACTTAGATAAAGTACTTGAAAGATGTGAGGAAACTAACTTGGTTCTTAATTGGGAAAAATGTCACTTTATGGTTCAAGAGGGGATAGTCTTAGGACATAAAGTATCTCAAAGTGGAATGGAAGTTGACAAAGCCAAAGTAGACATAATTGATAAGTTAATTCCACCAACCAATTTAAAAACTTTAAGGGGATTCTTGGGTCATGTGGGCTTTAATAGAAGATTTATAAAGGATTTTTCAAAAATTGCAGAACCCCTTACTAGTTTATTGGCGAAAGATGTTGCCTTTAATTTTTCTAGTGAATGTATGCATGCTTTTAATGCTTTAAAAGAGAAATTAATTTCTACACCTATCTTAGTTGCTCCAGATTGGGAGTTACCTTTTGAAATAATGTGTGATGCTAGTGACCTTGCTGTACTGTTCTAGGACAAAGAAAAGATAAAATATTTCGTCCTATTTATTATGCTAGCCATACGTTAAATGATGCACAAAGAAATTACGCTACTACTGAAAAAGAACTTTTGGCTGTTGTATTTGCATTTGATAAATTTCGTTCTTACTTGATTGGTGCTAAAGTTACTGTTTATACTGATCATTCTGCTTTGAAGTATCTTTTGAGTAAACAGGAAACGAAGCCAAGGTTACTTAGGTGGATCCTTTTACTACAAGAATTTGACATGACAATCAAAGATAAAAAGGGATCAGAGAATGTGGTAGCTGACCATTTGTCAAGGATGCAAGCTGAGAATCAACAAGATGAAATAAAGGATGAGTTTCCAACAGAGAAGTTGATGGCAATTGAAGGATGGTTTGGCGGGCAGCCACCTCTTCATACGCTGCCCGAGGGGGTAATTTTAAACTCTTTATCTAACCCTTCTGCTTGTGCATACTCTATCATGGGTAAGTCACCTTGGTTTGCAAATATTGCTAATTATTTGGCTAGTAAGTACATTCCTCCACACTTTCATTATCAAGAGAAGAAAAAATTATTTCATGATTTGAAAAACTATTTTTGGGAAGATCCTTACTTGTTTAAAATTTGTGGGGACAATATTATAAGGAGATGTGTACCTGTATGGGAAATTGAGGAGATCTTATTTCATTGTCATGATAGTAGAGTAGGAGGGCATTTTGGTGTGCAACGAACTGCATCTAAGGTTTTAGAATGTGGATTTTATTGGCCTACTTTGTTCAAAGATGCTCATGATCATATTAAGAGGTGTAATGAATGTCAACGGGTGGGGAATATTTCTAAAAGGAATGAAATGCCTTTAAATTCAATTCTTGAATGTGAAATCTTTGATGTTTGGGGCATTGATTTTATGGGGCCTTTTCCATCTTCCATGAATAATAAATATATTCTTGTTGCTGTGGATTATGTTTCAAAATGGGTTGAGGCTATTGCATGTCCTACAAATGATGCTAAAGTTGTTACTAAGTTTTTGAAGAAAAATATATTTTCTAGATTTGGGACACCTAGAGCTTTAATTAGTGATGAAGGTACTCATTTTATAAATAAAAAGCTTGATAGTTTGTTGGAAAAATATGGAGTACATCATAAAATTACAACACCTTATCATCCACAAACTAGTGGCCAAGTAAAAGTTTCAAATAGGGAATTAAAAAGAATTTTGGAAAAAACTGTGGGTACTTCTAGAAAAGATTGGTCTATGAAGTTAGATGATGCATTGTGGGCATATAGAACTGCATTCAAGACTCCTATAGGCATGACTCCATACAAATTAATATTTGGAAAGTCTTGTCATCTTCCCGTTGAACTTGAACATAGAGCTTATTGGGCTATAAAATTTCTGAATTTTGATCAAAGTGCTATAGCTGAAAAACGTAAACTTCAATTGAATGAGCTAGATGAATTTCGGTTGCAATCTTATGAGAACGCAAAACTATATAAAGAGAGGACTAAGTTATTCCATGATAAACATATATTACCTAGGGAATTCTTTATTGGGCAGAAGGTTTTGCTTTTTAATTCTCGTTTAAGGTTGTTTACAGGAAAACTGAAGTCAAGGTGGTCGGGCCCTTTCGAAGTCACACATGTCTATCCCTCCGGAGCCATTGAGATTCAAGACAACAATAAGAGGAGGTTTACTGTCAATGGACAACGCCTTAAGGAATATTTGGAGGGCATTCCATCCGACAATTTGAAGGATGAGGAATGGGTTCTCGATCCCTCTCCAAAAGAATAACCATTAAAGGAAGTCAAGCTCGAGACTATAAACGAGAACTACACTTTTTATTTTTATTATTATTAAAAAAAAATTTAAAATTATTTATTTCGTTTTTCCCTTAAAAATAAAAAAATAAAAAAAATCTTTTTTTTAATATTATTATTTATTTCGTTTTTCCCTTAAAAAAATTTTTAAAAAAAAAATTTATGTTTATTTTATTTATTTATTTCGTCAATTTTTCTGTTTTTTTAGTTATTATTATTATTATTATTTCGTTTTGAATTTGTAGGAAGATTTCTCCATACATCCGGTTTTCTTTCCAAGAGAGCTTTCTTCCTTGGGATTCATCTTCAATTGACTTCTTGGCACACTTCCAGCTAAGTATCTTTATTCCCTTTTGTTTTTCTTTTATCACATTGAGGACAATGTTTATGTTAAAGTTGGGGGTAGAGATTACTTTTATATTTATCTCAGAGCATGATTTATTTTTTTTCAAAATTTCAAATTTATGTGCTATATATATAATAAAAAAATCATAAAAAAAATATAAAAAAATAAAAAATACAAGATTACGACCTCTCTTGATATTCTGTGAGGTATGTTAAGATGATGAATTTCATATGGATTAGATTGTGATTGACAAATTTGACACTTTGGGATTCCTTTGCTAATGATATCTTAGAAATAAAACAATATTTTCTTCAAAATATTTATGACCTATACATTATAGTATCTTGTATTTTGAATTATATTTTTAGACTTTCTAAGATAACCCTTATCTAATTGCGATTTAATCATTAGGTACCCTTATTTAATGTGCATTTAGTCTGACTTTTGAATATATATTCCTAACGAAAAATAAAGACCTCTTCGATATATTAAAAAAAAAGATGAAAAAAAGAAAGAAAGAAAAAAGAAAAAAAAAATATATATATATATATATATTCCATATGTGATGAATGGTATTTATGTCAAGTGATCAAAGCAAAGCTTGTCACACCTGCGATCCCCCATGGTCACCCTAGGGCAAGGTCGTGGGTTTGAGACATTTTGGATATTTGTTGGGCAATGCTTCGCTGCTCTTGGGTTTTATAAGTTGGCAAATGAAAACCAGCAAAATCAACGGATTTTACCAAGAGTATGAGCATGCGTAAGTAAGCACACCAATAAGCGTTCAATAAAAATGTTCACATTCACTGGTGCCCCAAATATCATATGTAAATTAGAAGGAAAAAAATATATTGAATGATGTCACATATTCTTTATCTAAGAGCCGTACCGAATGCACACTGAAAAAGGGTACCCATAGATTAAAAATACAATAAGAAGAGGTGTGAACAATGAATGTCTATTTGTTTAATTCTGAGTACAAAATTCTCAAATGTATAGTTGTCATGGTAAATCAAAGATTCATTTTTCCAAAAAACAAGTTTTTCTTGTCTAGATTTTATTAGCATTGGAATCCTATTTGTCATACATTGATTGAACTTTTCTAAGCCATAGCTGATGATACTTGCTTACAGACTCGCAAGATTAGTAGCAATATTAATAAAACTTTTTGTTTGAGATCTTCATGAATTGTTTTCTTTGATCGAGGACGATCAAAATGCTAAGTTGGGGGTAGTTGATAAGTTCATATTTTCTATATAAATTATACTACCTTTTCACTTAGTTTTTACCTAAAGCATATTATATTTTCATATTTTAGAGTCAATTTAATGTCAACTTCTTAATATATTTATTTTGATTTGATTGATATATTTTAGGTATTTTCATTTGCTAAATAGAAGCATATTATTAAGAATCTTTATTTTAGGATTATATTATATTTTCTTAAATTTATTTGGCAATAAATCATATTAATTAGATACTACTTGATATGGAAAAGGAAACAAAGACTCACATCTCTATCTCTATAAAAAGAAGGCGAAGCCCTAAGAGAGGAAAACCCCGCATCAACCCTCATAAAGAGCCGCGAAAAACAAAGCAGCAGACCGCCCACCATCATCTTTCATCCACCCACAAACCAATCAAAATCATCATCCTGAGCCGCAAAAGTGAAGAATAAAGAAAAGGGCTCCTGATCATCAATTGTCATCCGCAAGCAGGAGCAACCAATAATCATCATCACTGTTCATCGTCTTATTTCAATTGGAACAATTATCATCTCTGGTGCGGTGCTGAGAAGGAATTCAATTCGTACAGACAAATTTCGATATCAAGTTGTAATCTAAAACTTACCTTCTTATTATTTGCTTGATTAGTAATTTTCTCATGTCTAAATTAATTGCTATGGTTGATTGCTACATGATGGTTGGCTAAAATTTCTAGTTGATTAGGCTTGTGAAGACTTTGTTGGAACAATGATTTAGTTAATTATCTTTCCCTTAATATTGTGTTCAATATTCCCTTAATCCCTATTTTATTAATTATTATTATGGTGTGTTTAATGCTTGTATTGAATTGGCCATCTCTACATGATTTCATAATTTAATTGCGAAGGACCGGAAGGTGAAGTAATTAATTAGGAACTAAGTAATAATAACTCGTAGTAAAACTTGACTAGGAATAGATTCGGTTTCTATTGAGCGGTTTCCAAAAGTAGATAACTACGGGGATTGAAATTGGGGGATTCCATAAATCGTTAATGCTGTCTCATTATTCAATTCCACATAGACATATGGTTTTTGTTAATTGAGATTAGGGGGTTTATTGCAAGGAATTGAATAAAACCTAGATTAGGGAATTTTACCGTTAATGAATTAGGAAAAATTTAGGGGAATTTGACACATTAGAAAGGGAATCTTTTAAACTAATCATTGGGAAAACAAGGTGGATCAATGTCCTAATCAACCTTTCTCTCCTTATTTGATATCTTCTTTCTTATTTGTTTAATTTAGTTGTTATTTAGTTTTAAGCATTAGTTAGTAAACTCTAAAAAATATTTGAAGGTCTAAATTAGAATAATACACAATTTTGGTACTTAATTATAATCTCTGTGGGAACGACACTTGTCTTACTTATATACTCAACTGGACACTAGTTCACTTGCTAGGATTTTGTGCATCAAGTTTTTGGCGCCGTTGCCGGGGATTATTTAATTAATATCATATAATTGTTAAAAATTCTGAGATTAGACCATTCTTTTCTTATTAATTTTTTTTATTGTCTTACTAATATTTTCTATATTTTTATTTTTCAGAAAATCAGAAAAAAAAATTATATATTCTTAAACAGGAGGAAAAATCTTCTTAAGCATAGACAAGGTAAGAAGAAGAATTTGTGTCTTCTTACAACAAAGGAGGAGTAAGAAGAATTTTTGAACTCTTTGTTTTATTTAATATTATTCTTTTTCAATTTCTTGTTGTTTGTTATTTTTTATTTCTTTCGTTGAACTTATTTTTGCATGCAAACTAGGAGCTATAATAAACCTTTGTTATTTTATCCAGATCCGGAAGTTATTGTTAGACAAAATAGGAGGCTAGTTAAGGATTCTAAAAATAACGAAAGAGACATGATTACCTTATGAGGCTCGAATGGGAAAACGATGAGTATGTCATTCAACTGCACCGTTACACCAAGTCTTTAGAGAGCAATGACGCTTTACTCCAACTCAAGGGAAAGGAAATTGAGCAGTACTATAAGAGGAAGATAGCGTTGAAAGAAGAGTAGAAGATCCTGGAAGAAGACAACAATAACTTAAAAGAAAGACCGGAAACTTTGGAAGAAAGGTACAAGAAACTTAGTGAACTTTTATCCGAAGAAACCAAAGTTGCCACTAAGCTTGCAATAGAAAATGCAAAGCTACACTTTGGAGTTGAAGAGTATGAAAAGGGAAGGAAACGTTTCGCTGTTCTTGAAGAAGAAGAAGAAGAAGCAAACTCTAGAAATGAACCTAGGACAAATGGATCAACATCAAGGGTAAGGGGGTCCAGGGAGCCAAGGGTAAACCAGAACCAATGAGGGTTTTCACGAGAGTGATCAAGAAGAAGATCCATCCGAGGAGTAACTCGAATAGGCAGATGGAAATAAATAGGAACCGAGAGAGTTTAGGATTTTTTTTTTCAATGCAAAAGTTATTTTTCCCACGTTGTTGAAATTTTATTTATTTTGAGCCTATTCTTTTTCAAGAATAAAATGTTTGAAATATCTCTCAAATCATGGAATTTTATTTCACATTCTCTATATCTTTCAGACCTTGATTGATACAATTCGTTTTTGTATTTTTTTTAACTTGAATTGTACAAAGTTTAAACACCCACCGAAAAGACTAACACCGTCATTTTTAAATAGATGGAACCTACTAGGAGACAAGCGGCAGGAACCTCCCAAAACAGAGAAGTCCTACAAGAGGAGGACAACATTACCTTAGCGGATATGGAGGCACAAATGGGAGCAAGGGTCTCTACAGGAATCCCTCCACGAATTCGTCCAACAATCCCAACAAGTGGTATCTCAATCGATCCCTCAACTTTGCCACAATCGGACAATGACGTAATTACCCCTGAGATAGTGCCGGTTCAGGCAAGAAGGGCTCATTCAACCAATGCTGATGTTACCAACGCTCTGTTGATAATGTCACTAGTACTAAAAAGGCCAACAAGCCATGTTTCAGGAGCAATTGAGGATGCAAGCTGAAATGCGTCACGGCACCGGACCGCGTACTCATTTTGAAAGGTTGAAGAAAACTAATATGCCAACCTTCGATGGAAGCTCAGACCCCGAAAAGGCGGAGAAGTGGGCAAACGAAATGGAAGGGAACTTTGAGGTATTAGAAACTCCTGAGAACGTGAAGGTGGCAGTGGCGAAGCCTTTCTTGGCGGGAGAGGCTGAGAAATGGTGGAGGGGTGTAGTTCCAGGACTTACGGCAAATGGCTAGGTGGTGACTTGGAATAATTTCAAAAAGGAGTTATTGGATAACTACTTCCCACAATCTCTTCGCACGGAACGACAGAAGCTGTTCTTTACGCTGAAGCAGACTGACGGGATGTCTGTTGTGGAGTATAATGGTAAGTTCAACAGCTTAGGGCAATATGTGCCTTCGATCATGCAAGATGACTACCTGAAGATGTTGAGGTTCGAGGAGGGATTGCAACCGGCTATCAGGAAGATGATGTCATCGGTGGAATCACAAGGTTATCATGACGCTTACCGTAGAGGTATTCACGTCGAGTCAGAGATGACAAGGAATGGTGAAGGACCCCAAGCGAAGAAATAGAAAACGTTTGAGGTGAGGAGTAGCGAGAACCAGTATACTAGCGCACCAGCTGCGAGGAATTAGAATCAACAAAATAACAGACGTGGTTTGCAACCTAATCAGATGTCAAGCAATTCGACTGTCAAGAAATGTCTTATCTGCGAAAACTTTCACAATGGCGAGTGTAGGAGAGCTGCAGGAACTTGTTATCAATGCCAGAAAGCTGGCCATATGATAAGGGAATGTCCCGACCTACCTACTAATAGATTGCGACCAGTTGAGCAACCACGGAAGACTAACGCACGGGTCTTTTCCCTTAACGACATTAGGAAAGGTAATCATCTTTCTTAAAGAATTTATCTTCTATTTTCTTTGTTTTGAATACTAAGTTTCGAGGCCGAAACTTTTTGTAAGGAGGGAGGCATGTGAGACCCGGCCCTAAAAAGAAAAAAAAAGAAGGAAATAAATTTAGAATTATCATTATCAAGGAATTTGAGTCAGCTTAGGATTTACTATTATTTTTAATTATTTGAATTTTTAAAAAGAATCAGTAAGTTTAGATTTTGGGTGATAGAAGTTATCCTAGAGGTTTATCCTGGGGAGGAGTTCTAGTGAAACTCTACTCCTTTATGTCAGACTCTTAATAAAAGGAGATAGAGAGTCTCAGAATATTTTGACGATAAAAACAGAATGAGAGAAACATAGAGTTTGGTATTTGAAGAATTCTTACGTTGTTTTCCACAGACGAGAGAGGGGCAAGATTTGGAGACCAGCACTAGGAGTTTTTGAAGAGTCTAGAAAGAACGATCGATATAAGGTAAGAAGATTGAACCTTTCTTACTTTTAGAACTTTTTAAATGAAAAGTATGTGTTTTTATATGATTATGTGAATACTATAAATTTTTAATAAGGAATCAAGCATGAAAATAGTTTGTATAATTATTTACCAAAGATTCAAGATTTTGATCCGAATAATATTTCTGTAATTTTTATCATCACAAGGATTGAGTTTTCTGATCAATTGGAATGCCCGAAAGCTACAATGATTCTGTGTTTTTCGTTTAATATATATAATATTATGTAGCCCGAAAGCTACATAATATTTTTCCCAAAGTTAAAATATAAAGTTTTTGCGAAAAAAGGCTTTATTCTTAAAGGTGTCTAATTTTCTTACTGAGTTGGAAGCTTATCCCTTTCCATGTTGTTTTTCAGGTAATATTAGCAATGATGTTACTGAATTAGGAGAGTGGGAAGAAGTTCCTTTTTGGTGAAGCGTGTTCATTTATTATTTTTAGTTTAGTTTTTAGAACATTCTATTTTACGTTTTATTGATTCCGCTGCGAAAGTTTTGGTGTAATAAATATCTTGAGATCTTTTAAATTGTATACAATTCCTTCGTGGTTTATTTTTTTTATTTTTGGAAATTTTAAGTTAAGTCGAATAAGAGACCTTGTGTTAGTAGGTTTTGGACTATTGGCACAGTCGTGTCACGCCCTTAGGATACGGGGGTGACACCATCGATATTGACTTATTGATTTTAGGGATAAGTGCTACGTGTGTTGAATTAATGGCTATAATATATCAACCATCATTTAGCACGCCAAGCACAAAATTTGAGACAGTGCCCCCAAGACATGCTAGAGTTTCTGCAAAAAAGAACATGCATTCCATCCAAACCCAGTGCTTTGGGATGGTGCATTTGTTCAATGACCTAACAATTTCTTCCCTCATGTAAGGCCGATCAAGCAGACTTTCCTTTTTTAGGCTAAGTTGGCTTGTAATTAAGTCGAGGTGAAGGTCAGTTCCCTCATTTTCTCGCCTTAAAAAGAGACTTGAAGTAATCAACTGCTACACCTTCAATGTCCTCCTTATATGTTTTTAGAATTCCATCATTAGCAATTATTTCCTCAATAGTATTTTTCTTCCGCCTTTTGGAGGCTCTACGGTGCAAATAAGTGGTGTTGCGGTCTCCCTCAGTGAGCCAAGTGGCTATATTGCAGGGCCTTCCAATAAGCTTCTCTTGGATCCTAGATTTTACTTAGCTCATTGAAAATTGTCTTTTCATCATTAAGAGAATAGAAGGGGGAGGCCCCGCAGTTGTTGAATAGCCTCCAGCTCACGTTCTTTCTTTACGAGTCTCTTTTCCAAGTCACCTACCATTTTCGAGCTCCAAGTAATGAGGTCAGAGCGGAAGCTATTAAGAGCTTCAAATAACCATGCGACCGAACCTTCTACTAGAGGCCTCCATGAGGCTTGCACAAAATCCATGAACCCCGACTACTAGAACCAAAGAGGTTTGAAACGGGCCGGCCAGGGGGTTCGAACTCCTCTTTCATCGTTTCTTTTTCTGAGGCAAGGGAGTTAGTAAAATAGGTAGATGGTTAGATTCTTTAGAGGATAGATGTTGGATGGTCAAGTTTGGAAAGAGTTGTGCTCAGTAAGGAGTTGCTAAACCCCTATCCAACCGAGAAAAGACTTCACCATTGTCATCCGTGGAATTGCTCCAAGTATAGGGGCTACCGCTTAACCCCTGGATCACAACAGTTCCACTATGTAATAATGTCCTTAAAATTCTGCATTTATTTTTTTATTTCTTTGAAATGATCATGTTTTTTCTGTTTGGTTTGTTATTTCGTTAAAATCGCCATGCAGAGCCATGAGAGGGAATTAATAGAACATAGATGAGATAGCAAAGACCATGATTGTGGTCTAAGCTAAACTTATGGATTGCCATAAAAGCCAGTAAATATACATGAAAACGTGTAACCTGTAGAAGTAATGCAAGCGTCTATGTGACCTTTGGAGTACGATAAAATGTCAACTTTTATTGATGTGCTCCAAATTAAACATAGACACTGCTAAGGCCGTGGCGATTAGCAGAAAAAAGAGACGAAAAACCTAACCTATTTCAGAGTGACTCTAATTGAATAAATATTTATTTAGTTTCAAACAAACAAATAAGGCATGGACTTTGAAGTTGACATAACCGAACTAATTCTTGAACTATCCGGGAATTATGGAGTCCCCGACAGTTCCTGGCTAAGCAAATCATTTCTTTTGGTGGAGCCGCTTGGCGGTGTACACCTTACCATGGTTACCAGCAGGAGCTATCATTGGATCGACAAACATTTTTACAAGATGAGGACCATTTCCATCGAGACTACAAGAGATAAAATCAATACTCTCAATTCCATCAGTACCATTACATGGAACAAGTTCCCAATTCCATCCAGGTTCATAGATAATGGATGCAACAAATTCATCATCATCAAGCTTAACACTGTGCTCGGACACATGTTTCTAATTTGGAGTTTTGTCCACATGATCATCCAATTTATCCTTACTTAGGATCGTTGACGATGGAGACATTTTCACCTTGCGAGCTTAGCTTGGAGCACGTGAATCCAATATATGTTTCTTCAACAGCGAAGTTGAAACATCATCCTCCTTGGGCAGCAACCCCCATTTTCTTGCTAAAGATCTAGAGCCCGAGGCCTCTGCACTAGAGCTATCGATGAACGAAGCTCGCTTCATAGATTTCACGTGTGACATAGAAGCAACTGGTGCGAACCCTTTTTCCTGTCCCACATCAATAGCCCCTGCTAGTAGCTTTTCTTTTGAGCCATTTTGACCAACAACCCTTTTACCTTTGTTATCCATCTAAACCATCTTACCTTTTCCTTTTTTCACGCCTCAGACATGCGCAAATTTTCCATTTCAGGGACTAAATCCGCAGCAACATTTCCGTCTTCCAACCGCGGAGCAAGGCGAAACACAATTGGTTAGCTTAACAGCCGAGCCTTAGCAGATTCCTTACGGTCAGTTCACGGAGAGCAAACCGTACAATGTTACAAGATACATGTTCACTAACGAATGATGCAGGGCAGAATGAGTCACAGTTTGCGTGACTAGGATTGAGATGAAAATGTCATGGCTTTTGCGACTCCAAGCCACTGTTGCCCATTTTTTCATGCATCTAGATGCATGTTGTGTCATATCAAATTCAAAACTCGCTCGGTCCACCTTAGCAATACCATTTGGGAGCTCAGGACAATTGATCAGACCATGGTTCACCAAGCCACACTTGTGACAAAAAGTGGGCAGACTAGGAGAAGATAATAAATTTGAATCTCGAGCAGAAAATGAGGGACTTGAAGACATCGAGGTTGTTATTAATAAAGCAGATTAGCTTGAAAGAAATGAAGCATTACTCTATGGCCAAATTCCTTAGGCTCCATATCATGAAAGTGAAGGTTGTTGGAGTTTACATTTGATATAGGCGCTCAATTAGATTGGGCAAGCTCAATTGGATTGGGCGTTCCATTGGATTGGGCAAAACCGGACCCGATCGACCGAAACGGTTTGTCAGTCCGGTCGACAGAGAACCATTTCTCCGGTCGACCGAACCAGGTCAAAACTGACACATCTACATGTGTGGTGGAGTGCATGTGTGCATTGCGTGAGTGCTTTTAGTCGGAGGGAAATAAGGGGAGAGTGGGGGTTAATGGGTAATTCCACTAACACAACATTTGATGAAGAATTATTATTCATTATTGTTACTCTCATTATTGTTTATTCTCTCTAGCTCTCATTAACATTCCTAGCCAACTTGTTGAGAAGAAAATTCTCTAAATTTTGTCTCTCTTATACACACTCTCAAGAACAATCAAAAGAGGAGAAAATACAATTTTATTATCTTTTTGATTTTTGATTTTCCTTAGTTTCCTATACTTTGTGGATTCCGGGAAAGGTGTTTCCAAACTTCGGTGTTCTTTGGACAAGCATTTGAGACGCGGAGTAACAAGTTTAGAGGTTGGTGTGTGGATACCAGTAGAGACAAGAGTCTGAAGGCTGCTGTTGGTGGTTCTTAGTAGTAGAATCCGGGCAACATCGATTAGATCGATAAAGTATACTTCCTATCACATAGTTTTGGTTTTTTCTCGTGAGTAGATCCTTTTAAAGGAACGTAATCCCGCGCTATTTTATTCCACTGCGTTTTGGGGATTAAGAATTTTTCCTTCAAATGTGAGGATTCGACTGTTGGAATGGTTCTAAAAGATCACCTTGATGATGATCATTTAGACTCGTTATATGACGTCATGTCCTGATCAGGATCGGGTTCCACCTGAAAATTGTTCGAATAAATATAAAATTCAAGTTTTTGAGTTTTATGCCCTAGGAGCTGACCGTGATGCGTATTCTAGTGCAGACATTGACGAAATTGAAGATGTCGACTTGTTCTTCTTGTGCTAGTTTAGTCGGAAGGAAGTGAAGCTCATATCTCAACCCAGATTTTTTAAGATCCAAATAATGTAGGTGACGATGGTTGAGCTTTTGTTTCTGCCCCAGAGGCAAGTTCCATTGGTAGGAAGCGTCATGGAAGTTCTTGTAAATGTCCTGAAATTGCTCATGATATTCCTGTATGTCCTAGGCGTTCAAGAGCAAGCTACCAAGATGTTAAAACATGACAATCCAATCACCATCGTGAAAGCCCTCGAGGAACATGTCTCTTGCTTGATGGATGTACTAAAGAAGTGACAATCCGACAATTGGGAGATAGCAAAAGGGCATTACGATAAGGTGATTTGTGCAGTATACTTGGTCAAATGATTTTTTATTTCTTGAATATTCTTATCCATATTGTTTAACCAAGTGTTATTGGTCATAGTGGATGTGGTTAGATATAACGTCTTGTGGTGACTTTCTATTGTTTATTTGGGGATTTTGTTTATTTTTATTGAATTTAAATATTAGTTTGATACCTTTGATTAACGGTTCTGAATGTTATGGATGAAGGTATACTTGGAAGCAACTTTATTTCTATCTCAGTGTATAGTAAATGCAAATAACTGAAAATGATGTAGTGGGGTTAATCAGTTATCCACTTATATGCTTGAACTAAACAATCTCATTACCGGTCCTAGGGTAATTAATGAAAAGCTTATATCGAAAACATATTGTAAAACAATTAAGTGCTCTAGGAAGTTTAATTCAACGAATATTAACAATTATGTCTCAATCAGATAGGTTTATTCAATAATTATGTCTTAATCCAAGTATTTTAATAACAAAGTTACCACCATTTTCTTAATAATTATTTTCCTGCACAGTTTAGTCTGCATTTATTTCTTAATTTTTGCACAGTTTTGCACAAAATCTTTCACTGTTTTCCTGGTACTAAAAGAACCTATGTTGTTTAATTTTCTTTTTTCACTCGCAAGAAGAAGATACTTTTTATTGTTCTGTGTGCTCAATTCTAAATGTTTATTAGTTGGGCTTTTAGGAGATGAGTTTAATGAACATTTTGAGGTTCAAGATTTTTTATGTTTGTTGAAATTTGAGGGTCTTTAGTATTTCTCTTGAGAAATTTTAACGGATTAATACGAAATCAATTTCTTCAAGATTATGTTTACAGTTTTGTTGGCCTTTTTACTGATGAAAATAAATGTGCTGAAGTTGTGGGTTCACGAATTTGAAAAATTATATTTTCCATCTCATGGTTTATCTTTGTAGACATATAATATTAAATGTTTCTTATTGTCCCTTTTAGGAACCACTTCCTGTAAGAAGATAGCTAGTTCGTTGAGCTTCAGAAGCACTTAAATATGCATAAGATCACGAAGTTTCAAAGTTACTTTCATATGTTCCAACTAATCTTAAATGTGTATTAATAGATTGAGTTATACTCCCTCCACCACAAATTGAATTGGGTTGGCTAGCAAATGAATCTCCTAAAAAGGATGTTCATGTTTTTTTACTTACATTCCCTAGTAGCGGATAATAAATTTGAATCTCGAGCAGAAAATGATGGAATTGAAGGAATCATGGTTGTTTCTCATGTTGTAGATTAGCATGGAGAAAATGAAGAATTGCTTTATGGACAAATTCCTCAGGTTCCAGAGAATGTGAGGATTAGATTGTTGGAGTGGTTCTTAAAACTCCTCTTGATGATGATCACTCGGCTTCTTTGAGTTGTATGTCGCCGTGTCCTGATCAGGATCAGGTTCCACAAGAAAATGATTCGAATCAATATAATATGAGAAAATCACCCTAGTCGTCCCCCCATCTATTTCGCTTTAGCTTTGATAGTCCTAATTTGATTTTTCGACATAAAGAGTCCTACAACTAATTTCGGGTAGCCTGTAAAGTCCTTTCCACCACAAACGCGGCGGAATCCAGCCATATTAAAGCACTGCACTGCACATGCATTTTACCAGGGGTAAAATTGTCCTTCTCGGATCCTATCCATTTTTGACGCATCACTTTATGAATTAAATCCCTAAATTTACCATCTCTTCTCCATCTTGTCCTCATTTTCTCTCCCCTTTTTTATTTCCATAATTATTTCTCTTTCAAGCTTACACAAACAATGAAGCGTGGAGGAAGTTTAAGGTATCAAACTTCATTAGATTTGATAAGACCACTAAAACTTGACAAAAGATGCATAAACTAGCAAGAAAGAGAATGTTGAATATGCTAAACATTTTAGTTTCCGGAAGCTTGCAACTAAAGAGTCCAGGCGGCTTTTAATGACAAAGTAGACGGCCCCGGGACATGAAACAGAGTTGCGAAACAATTGCTGCCATTTCATCTTTTGACAAGGAAGACATCCAGGAAACACACTCATATTGATCTGCTCCAAAGCCAGCACTGCCACACCAAATACAAGCTTCCATCAAATGTAAGTGTCCATTGGCTCCGGCTAGAACACATGGACGCGGACACAATTACTCATCGGGTTCGTTTTAGGCATGAAGGAAAATATTGCTTTTAGCAGTGCTTCTTCACACGAGATCAAGGTTGTTAAAATTGGGATTCAACGTAAAATCGGTGGAGGGTAAAATATCGTAAAATCGTGAATCGTAGAATAAATTATAAAATCGTACCGAAAAATTAAAAAATATATTATATATATATAAATAACAATAATTAACTTATAAATCATATCATATGGTCTAACAATATGCGAAAATCCATAAAACATAATTTCACGAGTTTTTTTAAAATATAAAAACGCGACAAAACGTAATTTTTAACTTATAAATATTTCAAAATATCAAAATAAAATAAACCACAAAAATATCAGACCACCGATTCTGTAAATAAGTAACAAATATGAACACTAGGATGTTATTAAAATACGAAATTTAGAGAACTGAACAAATAAGTTTGACCTTATTAACGAGTAATTGAAATCCGCCTGGAAATAGCTGACATCTGCCTGGAAATAGCCAATTTTAGCCTGGAAATAATTGAAATCCGCCTGAAAATAGTAAATTTGTAGAATCGTAAAATCGTACGATTTTACAATCCGATTCTACGATTCTACTCCGATTCTTCCAGATTTTGATTTTCCTTCCGATTCAACTCGTTTTCCTTCCGTAGATTTTACGATTCAAATCGGGATTTTAACAAAATTGCACGAGATCGCTGAAGGATTTTCCAAGGCATGCCCTCTCACTAGGAAAAAGTCCACAATTTTTCCTGTGCTGCACCATCAGTTGTCCACTTTTATGCTTGAACTAGACAATCTCAGTACCGGTCATACGGTAAGGAATGAAAAGCTTATTTAGAAAAAGTATTGTAAAACAATTAAGTGTTCTAGGAAGTTTAATTCAGCAAATATTAAGAGTTATTTCTCAATCAGTTAGGTTTCTTTAATACATGCGATATGTTGTTGCATGGAGAAGACCTACTAATGTTCACATTTTTGCATGGAGAATACCTACATTGAATAAAGTATAAATAGGAAATGATGATCCATACCATATGTTTAGAGGTACATGAGAAAAAGAGTTAAGTTTGTTTTTTATGGGTGTCTTTCTGTTTTTGTTTGCTTAAAATAAGAAAAACAACTATTTCCTTTATGAATTGCAGGAAGTTGGAAGGTCAAACTGAAGCAAATGAAGCCGAAGGAAATTGCAGACTCTAAGAGTCACATTTCTTTCATATCTGCTTATGAAATTGAAACTATTCATCTTTGTTTTTGCACAAACAGAATTTCTTGTAGGTGAGTCTTTTTGCACATCTATCTTAATCTAAGTATTTTAATAAGAAAGTGACCATCATTTTCTTAATAATATTTTTTGCTGCACAGTTTCAATTAAAAGTATTTTCTACACTTATTTCCTAATTTCTACACAGTTTTCACAAAATCTTGCACTTTTTGCTTAGTACTAAAAGTAGCTGGTACTAAAAAAACCTCTGTTTTTTAATTTTATTTTTCGCTCACTAGAAGAATACTTTTTCTTGTTCTTTGGGCTCAATTCTCTATGTTTCTTAGTTGGGCTTTTAGGAGATGGTTTTACTATACATTTTGGGGTTCAAGAATTTCATGCTTATTGAAATTTGAGGGTCTTTAGTATTTTTCATGATGTTTCATACTCCCTACGCCACAAATTAAATTGGGTTGGCTAGAAAATTGAACTCTTGAAAAGGATGTTCATGTTTCTGAGTTGTATCCCCTAGGAACGGATAATAAATTCGAATCTCGAGCAGAAAATGATGTACTCGAAGTCATCGGGGTTGTTACTCATATGGCATATTAGCTTGAAGGAAATTAAGCATTACTTTATGGCCAAATTCCCCAGGTTCCAGATCATGCAGCTAAATGTAGGATTCGATAGTTAGAGTGGTTCGTAAAGATCATCTTGATGACTATCACTCGGCCTCTTCGAGTTGTATGCCGTCATTGTCCTAATGAAGACCGGGGTCCAACAGAAAATGATTTGAATCAGTATAATATTTCAAACTTGCTCCAGACATTCATGTTTGTCCTAGGTGTTCAAAAGTAAGCTACAAAGCTGTTCAAACCAAGGTTGTTAAAATCGGGATTCTACGTAGAATCGGTGGAGGGGTAGAAAATCGTAAAATCAGAATTTTACGTAGAATCGTAAAATCGTACCAAAAAAATAAAATATATATTTTATATATAAATAACAATAATTAACATATAAATCATTTCATATGGTTTAACAATATGCAAAAATCCATAAAACATAATTTCACAAATTTTTTTAAAATATAAAAACGCTACAAAACATAATTTTTAACTTATAAATATTTCAAAACATCAAAATAAAATAAACCACAAAAATATCAGACCACAGATTCTGTAAATAAGCAACAAATATGAACACCAATATGTTATTAAAATACGAAACTTAGAGAACTGAACAAATAATTTTGACTTTATTAACGAGTAATTGAAATCCGCTTGGAAATAGCCGAAATCCTCCTGGAAATAGCAAATTTGTGGAATCGGTAAAATCATAAAATCGTACGATTTTACGATTTTACCCTCCAATTCTACGATTCTACTCCGATTCTACCAGATTTCGATTTTACTTCCGATTCAAATCGTTTTCCTTCCGTAGAATAGTAAAATCGTAGATTTTACGATTTAAATCGGGATTTTAACAACATTGGTTCCAACACAACATTCAAGTCACCATGGTGAAAGCGCTCGAGGAACAAGTCTCCTGCCTGATGGAGGGACTATAAAAGTCAATAGTCCGGCAAAGGGGAGATAGAAAAGGGCATAAAGATAAGGTAGTTTGTTCACTATATTTGGTCAAACGTTTTTTTGTTTGTTTCTTGAATATTCTTATCCATATTGTTTAAACAAATTTTCTTGGTAAAATATAATGCCTTCTGGTGACTTACTATTGTTTGTTTATTTGGGTTTGTTTTTACTGAATATAAATATTAGTTTGATACCTTTGATTAATAGTTATAAATTCTTTGGAGGAAGATTTAGTTGAAAGTAACTTTATTTCCATCTCAGTGTATAGTAAACGAAAATAACTAAAAATGATGTATTGAGGTTTATCAGTTTTCCACTTCTATGCTTGAACTAAACAATCTCAGTATCAGTCCCATGGTAAGGAATGAAAAGTTTATTTAGAAAAAAATATTGTAAAACAATTAATTGTTCTAAGAAGTTTAATTCAACGAATATTAACAATTATTTCTCAATCAGTTTGGTTTCTTCAATAAATGTGACATATTGTTGCAAAAGTAGGAACAAATAGATTCTTCTTATGTTTCTATATGTTACTTTGTATTGTCCTAGAAAACAAGTTTTTAAAATTTCCTTAGATTTAATATCTATGTCATGCAGGGAAAATTAAGAACGCTTTTGCATGGAGAAGACCTATATTGAAGAAAGTACAAATAATATATTTCGATCCATACCAGATATCTGGAGGTACATTGAGAAGAAGAGTTAAGTTGATTTTTTTAAATGTGTCTATCCATTTTTTGTTTGCTTAAAATGAGAAAAACAAATATTTTCTGTATGAATTGCAGGAAGCTGTTAGGTAAAACTGAAGCCAAAGAAGCTTAGTTTCCATGCACAACATCAGAACCTTCTAGCTAGAAGAAATTGTAGACTCTAAGAGTCACATTTCTTTCATATTGCTTATGAAATTGAATGTGGGGATCTTAATCTAAGTATTTTAATAACTTTGTATCCACCATTTTCCTAATAGTTGTTTTTCTGCTCAGTTTTTCTGCGCTTATTTCTCCATTTTTGCACAGTTTACACAAAATCTAGCAAAGTTTGCCAGGTACTAAAATAACGTGGTATTAAAAAACATCTGTTGTTTAAATTTTTCGTTCACTCTCAGGAAGAAGATAATTTTTCTGGTTTTTTGTGCTCAATTCTGTGTGTTTTTTAGTTGGGCTTTTAGGATATGGTTTTACTGTACATTTTGAGGTTCAAGTTTATTCATGTTTGTTGAAATTTAAGTGTTTTTATTATTTCTCTTGGGAATTTTGAATGGATTTAATCAGTGATAAATTTCATCAAGATTTTGTTTACATCATTGTTGGCTTTTTTACATAGTTAAATTCATATGCTGAAGTTGCAGATTTCAAATTATGAAAATTTATTTTTCCATCTCTCTGTTTTATCTTTGTTGATGTATATTACTTAACGTTTCTCATTGTCTCTTTTAGGAAC
This sequence comes from Vinca minor, assembly GCA_026122235.1. Lineage (NCBI taxonomy): Eukaryota > Viridiplantae > Streptophyta > Magnoliopsida > Gentianales > Apocynaceae > Vinca > Vinca minor. The sequence goes on along the minus strand of JAOCZM010000241.1, from coordinate 4,967,681 downwards.
GATTTCCTATTAAAAAAAGTTGATTCGTTGAGCTTCAGGAGGTTTTAAATATGCATGTAAGCACGAAGTTTCAAAATTACTTCCATATGCTCCTAATAATGTTAAATTTGTAATAATAGAATGAGTAATACTCCCTCCGCCACAAATTGAATTGGGTTGGCTACAAAATTGAACTCCTGAAAATGATGTTCATTTTTCGAACTAGATAATAAATTCGTAAGGAATGAGAAGTGTTTTTTTAGAAAAACTATTGTAAAACAATTAACTGTTCTAGGAAGTTTAATTCAGCGAATATTAACAATTATTTCTCAGTCAATTAGGTTTCTTTAATAAATGTAATATATTATTCAAAACTAGGCAAAAATATAACCAATACAAGGTCCGAAATTGGCGAACTCATTGGGGAAGCTAGTTTCTTTGATACAAACGGACTCCCAGGTACTTGCTCGCACGATCAACCAAGGACGTATCTCAAATTGGTCTCAAGACGATTGCTTTCAATTGGTACCGCCGCTCGCAATGGGCCTCAAAATCACTCATATTTATAGAGAAGCTAATAAGGCCGCGGACCTATTGGCAAACATTAGTTGTGATACCCAAAATTCATTGTATTTTTATATATTTGATATGCTCCCCTTGGAGGAAAGGGGCTTGCTTAGATTAGACCGACAAGGAACACCTGCTCTCAGGGTCCTCTGATCGGCTACATTGTAGCGAGAATTTCCACATTTATAAAATTTTGACTTTTATATAAAAAAAAAGTTTCATCTTAAAAAAAAAAAAAACTAGGAAAAAAGGTTCTTCTTATGTTTATACGGTTTACATTGTATTATCCTATAAAACAAGTTTTTAATTTACCTCAAAATTGATATCTCTGTCATGCATGGAAAATTGTGAATTAATTTTCACCCTTTTGCATGTATAAGATCTACATTGAAGAAAGTACAAAAAATATATGCCGATCCATATCTGATATGAAAGTAGATTGAGAAAAAGAGTTAATTTTGTTTATAGGTTTCTTTCCATTTTTGTTTTCTTAAAATGAGAAAAACAAATATTTCATGTATGAATTGCAGGAAGTTGGTAGGTGAAACTGAAGCAAATGATAGAACAAATTTGCAGACTCTAAGAGTCACATTTCTTTCATATTTGCTTAAGTAATTTAGGATATCCTGTTTGGTTTTTCCACAAAGAGAATCTCTTGCAGGTGAATGTTTCTTCTATTTTAATCTAAGTATTTTAATAACAAAGTAGCCAACATTTTCTTAATGATTGTTTTCCTGCATAGTTCTTTCTGCATTGTTTTCCTGCATAGTTCTTTCTGCACTTTTGCTTTGCACATTTGTTTGTGCACTTATTTCTCGATTTTCGCACAGTTTTGCAAAAAAATCTGTAGAGTTTGCATGGTATTTAAAGAACATGATACTAAAAAATCTCTGTTGTTTAATTTTTATCTTTGAATCGCAAGAAGCAGATACTTTTTCTGGTTCTGTGTGTTTCTTAGTTGGGCTTTTAGGAGATGATTTTATTGTACATTTTGGGGTTCAAGATTTTTCACGTTTTTTGAAATTTTACTATCTTTTTAGTATTTATCTTGATAATATTTAACGGATTATAAAGTGAACAATTTCTTCAAGATTATGTTTACAACTTTATTGGACTTTTTATCGAGTTAAGAAAATGGAACTTCTAAAAAGGATATTCAAGGTTCTAACTTGCATTCCCTATGATCGGATAATAGATTCGAATCTCGAGCATAAAATGATGGACTTTAAGGCATTAAAGTTGTTTCTCATGTGGCAGATCATCCTGAAGGAAATGAAGAATTACTTTATTGCCAAATTCCTCATGGTCAAGATCATTCAGCTGAAGGTGAGGATTCAGCTGTTGGAGTGGTTATTAAAGATACTCTTAATGATGATCACTCGGCCTCTTCAAGTTGAATGTTGTCATGTCCTGATTAGGACCGGGTTCCACCAGAAAATGATTTGAATCAATATCATGTTGAAGTTTATGATTTTATCTCTAGAAGCTGACCGCGCTGCGGATTTTGGAGCAGAAAATGACGAAATTGAAGACATCAGTTTGTTCTTGCATGTGTGGGACAGGAAAAAAAATCTTATGACGAAGATTTAATATCACTATAATCCGGTGATCTCATGTACAAAATTATATTCAGCGGATCCAACCTAACGGACCTTCCAATCATTTTGCTGGTTTTTAGCTCTGATACCAAATGCGACACCCTGCTCAACTATAGTGGCACCTAGCGGAAGGTTGGGGTGTCACACCCTCCGCCATAAAATGAATTGGGTTGGCTAGAATATGTTACTCTTGAAAAGGATATTCACATTTCTGACTTGCATCCCCTAGAAGCAGATAATAAATTCGAATCTCGAGCAGAAAAATGATTGACTTGCAGGCATCGAGGTTGTTTCTCATATGGAAGATCATCCAGAAGGAAACGAAGCATTACTTTATGGCCAAATTCCTCAGGCTCCAGATCATGTTGCTGAATGTGAGGATTTGGTTGATGGATTGGTTATTTAAGATCCTCTTAGTGATGATCACTCAGCCTCTTCGAGTGGTATGCTTTCATGTCCTGATCAGGATCAGGTTCCACCAGAAATTGATTTGAATTAATAAGTTTTATCACCTAGAAGCTTATCAGGATAAGCATTTTGGTGCAGAAAATGGAGAAATTGAAGGCACCAGCTTGTACTTCTTGTGTCACTCGGCCCATATTTCTGAAGAGCCAGATCCTGTAGGTGAAGTTGGCGAAGCCTTTGTTTCTGCCTCTGAGGCAAATTCCAGTGGTAGAAAGAGCCGTGGAAGGCCATGGAGACGTCCGTAACTTAGATGTCCAGAACTTGCTTTAGACATTCTAGTCTGTCCTTAGCATTCTAGAGAAAGCTGCCAAGCTGTTCCAACACGAAAGTGCAATCACTATCATGAAAGCCCCCGAGGAAATCTTGAAGATTCATATCCATATATTTTTTAAAAAATTTCTTGCTCATAATGGAGTGTGGTGGGATATAATGTGTTGTGGTGATTTTCTATTGTTTATTTGGGGATTTTGTTAATGGAAAGTGTTGTGGTGCCGAATGGAAAAATATTCGGCACCTAAAGAATGGAGGTAAACGAATGAAAAATTGACATGTGGAACAAAGTAACCTGCTATTGCAGGTTTTCAGGTTTTTTTTAAAAAAAGATTAAATAAATGAAATGGACGAATAAGAACTTGCTACGTCATCCAGTCAATTGATCGGTTACCTGTAAAACAGGTCAACACATTTTTGTTTACCAATTTTGTTTAGTATTAGTAATTTTTGTATTTTTAATGGTAAAATTATGACAAAATTTGGTAAATTTGAATAAATAAATAGTAAATGTTGAATATTACTAGTTTATTTTATAATCTTACCATTTTTTCTTTGAAAGTTACTATTTTTATCATGAATATTTATGTTCTATAAAATAGTAAATTTAGACACAACAATGGTGAATTTAAGGACAAAAATAGTAATGTATTTTATAAAAATGGTAAATGTGGTGAAAATAAAACTTACTATTTTAAAATAAAATATATCAAATTAAATTATAATTTTACCATTTTGATCTCTGTTTAATAAAATGATAAAATGGTAAGTTTAGTAACAAATTCGGTAATTTTATTTACATTGTTTGTAACCTTTGTTAAACAATTAGTAACTTTTGTAAAGAATAAAAATCACTATATAAATACTCAAACTCGAACAAATATTACCATTTTAGGTTGAATATTACTATTCTGTAAATTGGTAGATTTTTCACATACTTAGGTAATTTTTTAAAATGAAATTAATAGTTTTGATGAATTAATTGGAGTTACTTTTTTTTTTAAGTTGTATTGTTACAAGATTATTTTCTTTTTATAAGAATAAGAATACTTTTTTTAACGATAATGAGAAAAATATTATTTAATATTCCTAAGTTAATAAAAAAAAAAAAATTAGCTTTAAAAGAGAAAAGAAGAACCTGTAAAAAAAAGTTAATCGAAATTAATTCATTGTTTAAAACTTATGTGTATTTTATATGATAAAGATTCATATTTGTAATAATCATTGAAAATAAACTTTGGATCTTATATTATTTAATCTAGCATATTAATTGGAATTATTATATGTGAAATATAATTGAACTATGGAAAATTAATAAGTTTGGACTAATTACATTGTTCCACTTGTTAAAAAAAAAAAATTAAAAGTACGAAGATCTACTCCTTTCACCTCATCCTTCTCTGCGGTTTTAGTTTTTTATCTTCTCCAAAATACTTATGATAGTTTTATTTAAAATTAAAAAATGAAGTTGTATATACTATTCGCATCATATGACTAAATTGGTGTTCTTTTTTCTCTTCTCCAAAATGATTATGATATTTCTATTGGAAAATGCTTTTGGAGTAAAACAATTTGTCTAAAATGAATAAGAACTCAGTTTGACCTTTTAAAAAGCATTTGGAGTCTACTATTTTATATATTTCACGGATTTTGTCATATATTTTATTTTTTTATATTTGACCTACTATACTTACTCTACCTAGATATGTAGCTACACTAAATTTTCTGACATATTTTTACCAACTAATAAAAACTTCATGACATCCTTTTATCAAGTAGTACTAAATTTGCTGCCATTTTTTTCCGAATCTCTTTCCAAACTCCTAACACTTTACATTCCAAGATTGAAAAACATCATTTTCAAAACACAACAATAATTTTACATTCCATAAATGAAGTTTTCTGAATTCTCAGTGGCAAGTCAGAAAGCATCCAGGAATAAAATTCGTTTTGGAACTAAATCCTACTATGGTGCAAAATCACAGTAGTATAACATCATTCATTTAACAAAATTCTGTCCATTAACAAACTAGATGAAAAAATGTACCTAAGAAATTGTATATTTCTTTGTTTGGCTAGAATACAAGTTATAGGAATGATATTGGTTCAATTCTCTTATACATCATTTTCATTTATTTTTTCTTTTTTATTAGACAAATTAATAACATGTTTAATATTTTAATTTTGCTAAATAATAAAAGGTTTAATATACTCATAAGTAATTTATAATACTTTGGATTAAATATTTTTCAATACTATATATTTTAATTATAAGATAACCAACAAACACCCAAAATTAATGCATGTTACCAAATAATGTTTAATATTGAGGATCGTTGTTTCTGTTGCATATATTCATTTTATAACATGTGTTTTATTAGTCTATGTGTTATAGTATTGTGTCTTATGACAAACACGAGTTCTAATTTTATAATAACAAGTAATCTAATCATTGTTATAATATTTAGTGTTAATTATTTTATACCACATAATGTTTAGACTAAATGTTATAATAAATAGTGTTCTAACAATAACTAAATTTATTTTTGCTACAAAATAAAAAAATTGAGGTAATTTTATAAATTTAAAAAATATATCTCGTAAGAAATGGTTCAATTTATAAATGATAAACATTATCCGGGTCATTTGTTTAAATAATTTAAATTGAGATCAACATAATATTTTGTAAGGAGACATATTTTGTATAGTTCATAGTAAAGAAACCGACACAATATAAAACTGAAAGTTACTTATAAAAAAAAATGTAAGTGAAAGTACATTATCTGATGGAAAAAATTAGTGATATGATATGACAGATGTGTTATGCAAAAAACGTATAAAAGCTTTCAGACACTCAAAGTCAAATCCTCGGTAGGAGAGAAGGCAGACACATCAGATGAAGAGAAATGTTACTACATTTACTCCACAACATCGTGTATCGTTTTCTCCGTAATTTTTAATTCTATTCGTCTGAACAATGTTATATACTGTAATGTAATCAAAACTGTTAACTAAATTCCTTCTGGCTTAGTTGTGATGGAGGCGCAGGCCGACAGAGATTTAGGGGTGGTTGTCGCTGGAGAAGGAGAGGGCGACTAGAGGGCGACGGTGAGGTTGTTGGTGGGAGAGCTGCGTCGGGATTAAGGACAAAAGAAGGATGAGTGTGAAAATGATAGATTAGGGATTAAGAATTGGGGGAAATATCTAGAGGGGCTAAAAGAGAAAATTAAAATTAATAAGTAAACCCCTAAACATGATTTATATTGCAAACAAGTCCTACTTTGCATCTTTTTTACCAAAAAAAAAAAAAATTCCTACTTTGCACACTTAGCGTTTTTAAATATTTAGTTGGACATAAAAATGAAGGACACATTCACTGGACAGAGTAGAAGAAAATATATCGGGTATAACTCAAATCGGAAGTCACGAACTAATTTTTAAAAATTATGTTTTGGTCTATATAATCTTATATTTTGCTTTTATGACCCACTAAGGTTTATTAATTCCCCTTGTTCCATCGCAATTTTTGCATCAACTTTCTATGTCACCGTAAAATTTCATCGCAATTTTTTGTTATTTGGGGCGAAACCTGTTGTGTCGAACGAAGCCCGTTGCAATTTTTTTTAGTGTTTTATGCTTTTATCTTTTAAAGTTAATTCTTTTTTTTCTTCATATTCTTGATTTATGAATATTAAAAATAATCTTGTAACAATAATACTTTAAAAAAAAATAACTCCAACTAATTCATAAAATTCATAATTTCATTTTAAAAATTACCAAATTATTTGTAAATTTTACCAATTTACAGAATATTAAAATGGTAAGATTTGTTAGAATTTGAATATTTATATATTGATTTTTATTCTTTACATAAGTTTTTAATTTTTTTAACAAAATTTACAAACAAGGTACATAAAATTACCAAATTTGTCACTAAACTTACCATTTTATCAATTGGTTACAAATGACATAAAAACGGTAATATTAAAACTTAAAGTGATAAATTTTATTTTAAAATAGTAAGTTTAAATTTTCACCCCATTTATCATTATTATAAAATAAATTACTCTTTATGTCATGGAATTTACCATTATTGCTTTGTAAATTTACTATGAATATTAATGATAAAAATAGTAAGTTGCAAATTAAAAATGGTAAGATTATAAAATAAAGTAGTAATATTCAACATTTACTTGTTATGCATTAAAATTTACAATTTTTTGTTTTAATTTTACCATTAAAAATACAAAAATTACTAATACTAAAAACAGTTGGTAAACAAAAGTGTGTTGACCTGTTTGACAGGTAACCGGTCAATTGACTGGATGACGTGGCAAGTTCTTATTCGTCCATTTCATTTATTTAATATTTTTTTTTTAAAAAAAACTTGAAAACCTGGAATAGCAGGTTACTTTGTTACACATGTCAATTTTTCATTCGTTTACGTCCATTCTTTAGGTGCCGAATATTTTTCCATTCGGCACCACAGCACATCCCTTTGTTAATTTTTACTAAATGTAAATATTAGTTTTATACCTTTGATTAGTAGTTCTGAGTGCTATGAATGATGTTTAGTAAACTTGAATAACTGAAAATGATGTTGTGGGGTTTATCGGTTGTCCACTTCTATACTTGAATTAAGCAATCTCAGTACCGATCCTAGGGTAAGGCATGAGAAATTTATTTAGAAAAAATATTGTAAAACAATTTAATGTTCTAGGAAGTTTAATTCAGTAAAATATTAACAATTATTTCTCAATCAGTTACGTTTCTTCAATAAATTTGATATATTGCTGCAAAAGTAGGCACATAAAGATTCTTCTTATGTTTCTATGTGTTAATTTGTATAATCCTAAAAAAGGTATTTCAATTTGCCTTTCATTTGATATCTATGTCATGCATAGAAAATTGAGAACTAATTTGCATGCTTTTTCTTGCAGAAGACCTACGTTGAAGAAAGTAAAAATAAGAGATTTCGATTCATACCAGATGTTCGGAGGTACATTAAGAAGAAAAGGTAAGTTGATTTTTTATTTTTTTCTTTCTGTTTTTGTTTGCTTAAAATGAGAAAAAACAAATATTTCTTTTATGAAATGCATGAAGTTGCAAGGTGAAAATTGAGAAAATGAACGCAAAGGTGCCATACACAATGTCAGAACCTCCAAGCTAAAAGAAATTGAAAACTCTAAGAGTCACATTTCTTTCATGTATGTTTATGAAATTGAGGCTATTCTGCTTTGTTTTTGCACAAAAATAATATCTTGCAGGTGAATGTTTTCCTTATCTTAATCTAACTATTTTGATAACAATGTAACCCTAATTTTCTCAATAATATTTTCTCGCGCTGTTTCCTTGCACAGTTTTGCACAAACTTCTGCAGAGTTTTATTTGTATTAAAAGAACTTGGTACCTAAAAACCCTCTGGTGTTTAATTTTTCGCAAGAATTAGATACTTTTTCTAGTTTTGTGTGCTAAATCCTGCTTATTTCTTAGTTGAGCTTTTAGGAGATGGTTTTACTGTACATTTTGGGGTAAAAGATTTTTCATGTTTGTTAAAATTTAAGGGTTTTAAGTATTTCTCGTGTGAATTTTTTACGGATTAATCAGTGATCAATTTCTTCAAGATTATGTTTAAAGTTATGTTGGTCTTTTACCGATGTAAATAAATGTGTGGAGTCCATAATAAGAAAATTTATGTTTTCATTTCCCTGTTTTATCTTTTAAGATGTACAATATTTAATGTTTCTTATTGTCCATTTTAGGAACAATTTTCTTCCAGAAAAAGATAGTTCGTTGAGCTTTAGAAGCAGTTAATTATGCAAGTAAGCATGAACTTTCAAAATTACATTTATTTGTTCTTACTAATGTTAAATGTCTATTAATAGAATGAGTAACACTCCCTTCGCCACAATTGGAACTCTTGAAAAGAATGTCCACGTTTTTTTATTTTTGCATCCCCTAGGAGTTGATAATAAATTCGAATCTCGTGCAAAAAATGATTAACTTGAAGGCATCGAGGTTGTGTCACATATGGAAGATCAGCCTGAAGGAAATAAAGCATTGCTTCATGGCCAAATTTCTTAGGCTCCAAAACATGAAGCTGAATGTGAGGATTTGGCTGATGAAATTGTTCTTAAAGATCCTCTTGATGATGATCAAATAGCTTCTTCGTGTTGTATGCTGCCATGTCTTGATTATGATCGGGTTCCACCAAAAAATGATTCGAATTAATATAATATTTATGTTTTTAGTTTTATCCCCTAGAAGCGGCAAATTCACCTATTTAGTCTTTTATGTATTTTGAATTTGATTAATAGTTCTGAGTGCTATGGATGAGGTTTTACTTGGAAGCAACTTCATTTCCATCTTTGTGTATAATAAACGTGAATAAATGAAATGATGTAGTGGGGTTTATCGATTGTCCACTTCTATGCTTGAATTAAACAATCTCAGTATCAGTCCTAGGGTAAGGAATGAGAAACTTACCTATTTTAAAATAAAATAACATATGATATATTGCTGGAAAAGTAGACTAAAAAGATTCTTCTTAAGTTTATATGTGTTACTTTGTATTATCCTGGAAAAAACGTTTTTAAATTAGCCTTAGATTTGATATCTTTGTCATGCATAGAAAATTGAGAACTAATTTACACGCCTTTGCATAGAGAAGACCTACATTAACAAAAAGTTAAAATAAGATTTTCGGAGGTACATTGAGAATAAGGAACGGTTCTGTTGTGGACCAGGCCTACCAAGTGGTCATGGACCACTTGGTCCATATTCAGACACATCACAGTTTTGATTAAAATAATAAAAACAGGTGGGCCCTATGAAGATTTTTAATGAAAAGAGGTGATGTGGTTGATTGTGGACCAAGTGGTCCACAACCCCACATATAGCCGATCACCTCTGTTTTGAAACTCATACAACCCCATGGAATTCTCCAATGCTCTCGACGTTATATTTGGAATAAGGTAATGCCTCTTTTCTTGCGCTTA